>QTSX02004264.1:0-600000 GCA_014839935.2 Entomophthora muscae
CAACATTGACAACCTTTTGGAGGGCTGACTCTAATTTGTTGATAAGTGTGTAAATATTTGACATTATGTTTGAATTCCATAAAAAACTGGTTTTTATAGTACTAACTTCAGCATGTGAATATTTTACATCATCATTAATAAATTAAAGACAATAAACGTAAATATTGCATTAGAATATAGCAATTAGACATCAACTCTTGATCTATAGAAATTATGTGCATAATTTCTATAGATCAAGAGTTGATGTCTAATTGCTATATTCTAATGCAATATTTATGTTTATTGTCTTTAATTTATTAATGATGATGAAAAATATGTATGCTAATAATTTTAAGCTATTTGTAAAATGTACAACATTGTATTAATTATGGGAAATTTTGATAATGTAAAAAGAAAATATTATTAATTATGAATTGAAAGAGAGATATCAATTTTAATAAGTTGTCACAAAGAAAAGACTTATTTACCAATCAAAGGTTGGGAAGGGGAGGGAATGGGCAGAATGAACATTGCCTTCATCTGTGCCTGTGAAAGGGGCGGCATCAGAGATAGTGGGGGGATTGATAGTGGCTTGGGAGTCAGGGTTGAAAGGCGGGTGGCTTGATGGTGTGGTTGGGGAGGCAGGGTTGGTTGACTGGGAAGGGGCAGCAAGAGCGGTTTGCTTCAATTGCTTGAATTCTTCTTCTGTCACGTATGCAGGCTTGAAAAAATGGATGGATGGGCAAGGGGGAAGGTGAGAGTCCTTTCTGGACTTATCATTATCACTTGCATAGAAGATGATGAGGTCAAATAAGTCCTGGACAGACACAGAAGGGAAAAGCTCATACTTCTTATCAATTTGTGTGCATAGTTTGTTGTAGGTGGCAGGCTTTAAGCGCCTGAGGAAGAAACCAAAATTATAGAGACATACATCTGCAAGATGCATGTTGGCGTGGTTAATGGGGTAGGACTAACAGGTATGCCCTGCAGCCCTGATTTCTTGGGTTGCCCATTCCCGCTGCTCTATCTCTTCACTCAGTACAACGTGTGCACAGTGTTTTGTGTGACCCACTCCTCCAGCATGGCCTTGAGCTCTGTCTGGTAGGTATACCCATCTGCAGCGTTCAATATTGTGGAGTAATAATTGACACCTAATGGGGAAACTGCCAATAAAACCCCAAAAAACGATACAAGATTGGGCCACGCTTGTACACATCAGACTGGATACGCTTCTCTCCATAGTCTTGGATACTTTCAGAAATCTTAGTGTATGATAGGAAGATGACGTCATTGCGGGCCCTCATTGCCCTCCCTTTGATAAAATTAATGATTGTTGCATTTTAGGGTCAGTATCCACCAAACTGGGGCCACTGAGAACCTGATTAGATAGGATTCTGGCAGCAATCACAACTCTGTGCATCCACAAAATCACCGTTCTTTTGTTGGTGAAGATGCCGTGGAGTCCCAGCTGGAGACTTACCTGGACCAGGGGCATCCAGGGGTCACGCTTCATAATGGTCATCATAAGGGGATGGGCTGTGTCACCTTTGGTCAAAGTGCGGGCACCAGTTGGGGTCTTCTTGGTAGGGGGTACAGTTGGTGTGGGCTTGCAGGGTTGCAGCCACAGTGGACTTTGCAAAACCCATTGAAGCCACAATTTCCCCAAGGGACATAAGCATCCCTTGCTTTTTGACCATTTCAAGAACAATCTCCAGTGTGATTAATTTTCTTCTGCGCCTTGCAGGCTGATTGGCTGGAGGCAGGGTGTGTCTGCCTTGGGAACCAGACAGTGCCATCTGATTGGCTGTTTCTGGATTCTGGCTTCCATTGGTGGCCCCATGGCTCACTTGATCAATTACGGATGCTAGTGTTGCTCAATGATTGGGGTTAGCAGCTGCCTGTGTGTGATGGGCAAACAGGGCCATGCTTGAGGACGCGGGAGAAAGAACACACTCCTGGGTAGTGCTTGCAGAGGGGCCTGTGGGTTGGAAGTGGCCATAGAGGGAGGCTTCACTATTAGAAGACCCAGCGTAGCCCTGCATGATTTTTTCAAGGCCAGGGAACAGCTTGTTGACTTGGTTGGTGTTGGAAGAAGACATAATAAAATTTTTATTATAATTTTAAACTCAGGAAGAGGAATGTATATTTTAGTCAATTTTATTGTTATATATGTTAATTTTGTGAATATTATGATCTAAATTTTAGCCTTCCTAAAATGGAATAGGGTGATTTTTGGGAATGCTTGTGATTCCTAAAAGAATTAGCACTAATCCACTCTAGATCCTTTAGCATCCTTTTTGAGACACCCATAAATTATATTTATTTCAAATTCTACTCAATTATGATTTGAAACTTGTTTCTTGGATTTGACAATCCCACAGTTTCAGATTTGTTAATTTTTACATGATGTCTATGATTTGTTTGAAATACAGGAAATCTCAAAAAGTACATAAGAATCACGCATTTCTGATTCATGTATCCCACATTTGTTTGCTGAGTTTTGTCTTTTGTTAGTTGAGTTATCTGCTCAAGAGATTTGAAGTCTTCCAATTTAAATAAATCAAAAAAAGTCAAATTAAATGGTTGATTTTAGGAAAAATATTTTAATTCTCACTCAGCTGAGTTGCCCACAAAAGTGATTTTAAATTTGGACCAAGGATTTGACAATCCAGCATTTTTACGTTCAGGTTCTGAATTTACAGTATTTTCTAATAAAATTAAGTTTTACTCACATTTTTGTCTTTGTGTCTCCACGTACTTTGGTGCCTCTCTAGCCATGTCTAGTAGATATTATTCATTCAGTGCCACAAGGTAATCACATAACCTTCCCTGCCATTCTAACCAAGACTTAGTACAAATTCAATCCTAAGGTTAGGATTTCCTGTTGTGACTCTGTGCTACGCCTCAGATCACAACACCTGTGGGGGGCAGCAGTGTTCTTTGTAAATAAAAAGATAGGCACTCTGCATCTAATAACCAACTACAGAGCACTAAATGTAAGCAAAGTAAAGAATAAATACTCTCTTCCACTTATAGAGGATCTGTTTGCAAGACTCTCAAGAGCCAAATTTTTCTCCAAAATTTGACCTCACCTCAGGTTACAACCAAGTTAAAGTAAAGGAAAAGGACATACCAAAGACTGCATTCTGAACACAATTTGGATCTTTTGAGTGTAGGGTAATGAACTTTGAGATGACCAACACTCCTGCAACGTTTTTCACCATGATGAACCAAACAATAAATGGTCTCTCAAATACATTATGCTACCTTGACAATATCATCATATTCTCAAAAACAAAAGAGGAACACCTCACACATGTCTTCAAGACACTCAATTGACTTGCAAATCACAAACTTTATTCAAAACCAAGTAAGTGCCAATTTATGGAAAAGGAACCCCTGTTCTTGGGCCATATTGTCTCTGACGGTGGCATCAAAGCAGATCCAGAAAAAATAAAAGCCATAAATAATATGCAATGCCCACCTCTGTTAAACAAGTTAGATGCTTTCTTGGAATGGTAGCTTACCTAAGGAAATACATCAAAGACTGCAGGAAGCTAACCACACCAATCAATGACCTAACTAAGGGTAATGCCAAAAAGAAATTTATCTGGACACCAGAATGCAACAAGAATTTTCAATTATTAAAACAAGCTTTGATCAAAGCACCAATCTTGCAATACCCTGATAACAACGGGTGCTACAAGCTTGAGTCAGATGTCAGTGACACCGTCATTGGCGCATTCCTGCACATCTGCCATCCAGGGCAGCAAGACTTCCTGCCAGTATGTTATGAAAGCAGAAAACTAACCAACACTGAGAATAGGTACCCAATACGCGACAATGAATTGCTAGCAATATATCACACATTCAAGAAATGGAGATTTTACTTAGAAGGACATCTAAATGTCTGAGTACTAACTGACCATAAATCCTTAATATATTTCAAAAATCAGAACACACTTGCACGGCAATAAACCAAATGGATGTCCCTGCTGGAGCAGCTTAATTTGGACATCCAATATAAAAAGGGGGAAGAGCTGGTAATAGCTGATGCTCTCTCTAGACTATGTCAGTCTAGAGAGGATTATCCTGACCACCTGGACCCTGACTGGCCAAACCTATACAACACTGAGCATAAATCCAAAGGGAAAGACCCCTAACACACCAACTGACCCACAATACATTAGTAAGGAAAAAAAATTATTTTATGTATCAAATGGCACTGTATACCAAATCATTAACAACAAACATGTCCCTTACATCCCAGTTGCACAAAGAGTTGACACCATATTAAGACATCACTGCCTACTAGGACATACAAAGGCTAACAACCTATACCTCACATTAAAAGAGATAGTATGGTGCCCTAACCTCAAACAGGATATAGTTGATGTTCTGAAAAAATGCACAGTGTGCAAGAAATACACCAGCACAAAGGCTCCCCAGTCAACGGTCAACCCAGTACCAGACCCTGAACCATTTAAGGTTTGGGGGCTAGACGTAGTGGGCCCCTTCCCAGAAACAAAGACAAACCAACGTTTCTTAATTGTAGCCATTGACTTTGCCACACTCTGGTCCATCTTCTGGGCAACAAAGGACCATAAAGAATAAACCATAAACCGATTAATTAACAAAGCAATCATAGCCAACTACAGCACTCCAGACTACATCATAACTGATGGAGCAACCGAGTTATCAGGTCACATAGTAAACAACAACTTAAAGTCTAAAAACATTAAACATTCCATAACCTCTCCATACAGGCCACAAGCCAACGGCAGAGTGGAACAACTAAACGCCAGCCTTATCAGGACCCTAGAGAAAATAATGGATGACAAAGACAAAGACACATGGCCACTATACTTGAAACATGCATTGCTAGTATCCTGGGTCCGCACCAATCAAGGGACAGGCTATTCACTGTTTGAGCTAACCTACAGGTACAAACCAGAAATAATTACCCACAACAAGCAGCCATACATAAATATCCCTCTGGGTAAATTCCCCACAGTAGAACAAGTACCAAATCTATAACACATCTGCCTCAAATATAAAATAGCAGAAATAAAGAGGCTCAAAACACAAAAGGTAACCTCCACAGAGGAACCACTTCCCATTGACTCCCCCATCTGGGTTCTAGCTGGCAACAGAAAAAAAAACTAGACTCAGTACATAGAGTACCAGGAAGAATCATCAAGTACAGACCAGATCACAACACCTATCTAGTAAAATTCCAAGGTGCCTCAACCCCAATTGTCAAGAAATACCACAGAACCCGTCTCTGCCTTAGTAAAGGAAAACACTTGACCATACTGGTTCCAACTAGTAAACAGCTCCAGGAGCATCAGGCGGTAGCCGTTAAAACAAAGCCCCCTCCTGATGCGCCAGAGTAACCCCTTAAGGGGGGATGTCAAGGGTCTGGATGTACAAGCATTCTGGCTACCGCCAACCTACTTAACATCCAACCATTGCCCAATTTGGTGCCCTTCCAATATACTGTTTGACATACTGAGAATGGTAAACAAGCAATATTACATTATGATCCAAGTATTCAGTAGCCCAAACCCATCCTGCATATGACCAACCCCTAGTTCAATCCAACTAAATCTCCGCCACAGCCTAATCTATATAAGTCTAAAATATTATCCAATAAAATATACTTCTCTTCTCTCCTAATTCCATATTTGAAGCTTCCCCAAAAGGCACTCCTTATCAGCTTGCTGATCCCAGATGTTATTGCTAGTTGCCATGATTGCCAACTCCAACAACGTAAAGCCACAGCACATGAGGTCAAGCCAGTCCCCCCTCAACACTCATTTCACACTGTCAGTATTGATGCTGTAGGGCCTCTCCCTTGCTCCTGCTCTGGTTGCTGCTTTATCCTAATTGCTGTTGATAATTTTAGAAAGTGGATAGAAGCTTGCCCTACTAAAGACATCACTGCTAAGACAACCGCCGCCTTTATGCTGCAAGATGTATTCTTCTGCCATGGTTGCCCTCAAGTGTTGTTGTCTGATAATGGGACTAACTTCAACGCCAAGTTAGTGACCTCTGTGGTTGAAGCCTTGGGGTCTCATCAGTCTTTCTCTGCCCCCTGTAATTCTTCCACTAATGGGGAAATTGAGCATGCAAACTCAACTCTGGTTTCTATCATGAGGAAGCTCACTTCCTCTGACGCCGCCAACTGGGATTTATACTTACCCGCTGCTCTCTTTGCCTATTTCCTTAGCAAACATTGTGTCACCAGGTATTCCCCTTTTGCTATGCTGTATGGTCGGGAAGCCACTACCCTGTTGCCCTTGGGGGGCTCCCTACTCTCCTCTGATAAGGCTATGAACCCTGATGAGCATATCAAAGATTTAGTCAACCACATCATTGATATACAGGCTACTGCCTACATGTCCACCTATAAGACCAAGCTGCTAGAGCTCTCCCCTGACAATGCTAGAGATCCCCCTGTCTGAGTTTGCCATTGGAGACCATGTTCTGTATTATTAACATAGAGTAGGAGGACAAGCTCATAAGCTAGACTTGTTGCGGATTGGGCCCTTGAAAGTGACTTTCAAGCGAGGGTCAGAGTATATGGTAAAACTCCTCTCTAGTGGTTGACCTTTTGCCTGAGTGCATTCTAAGTTCCTCCGCAAGTATCATCCCCCTAAGGCCAATCTAGAGGGGGCAATGTTGTGAATGCTGCCATTCACCATGTTTTGATTTTGCCTTTGTTGGGTTATTTCTAAGACAAATCCCTCTCTTTTGCTTTTTCCCTTTGAAATGAGGCTGGCTCTGATTTGGGGAATTCAATTGTTCAGTTTCCTGACTCTGCGCAACTCACTTGCCCCACTCATTCTTGTGGTAAGTGATCCTACTGTCCTGGTAGTGTTTTGTGGTAATCTCAACCACTATATAATACATTTCCTATTTTCCAATAAAATTAAGTTATATTCACATTTTTGTCTTTGTGTCTCCACGTACTTTGGTGCCTCTATAGCCATGTCTAGCAGATGTTATTCAATAAGGACCACAAGGTAATTGCATAGCCTCCCTGCCATTCTAACCAAGACTTAGTACAAATCCAATCCTAAGGTTAGGATTTCCTGTTGTGACTCTGTGCCACACCTCAGATCACGACATTCTTGGTCCACCCAAAAACCTCCTCAATTGGATTCAGGAATGGGAAATATGACGGGAGGAAGAGAAGTCTCATTGGACAATTGGTAAGCCAGTGGCTGGAGATGTGGCTGTTTTTGTCAATGGGTAGGAACTCTGAAACAACCAGATCCACTTTGTGGAGCCCAACATTATTTAACACAATAATGTTGATTATACTGCAGTAATTAATCCAAAAGTACTCCTTGACAGTTTGGAGAAAATCAAGAAATGCCCTGCTGTTATGGGAGCCTTTAATAATCTGGTATTGATCTAAACCACAAGGACCAAGAAGTGCAACCATTGAATAGGTCTGGGAACGGACATTTGCACAATGGGCTACGCCATCCTTGGACCCCTTCTCAACCCACCCATGCCCAGATGTAAGGGATTCTATCTCTTACACAAGTCATTGTTCTATTGCTGGGGTTTTTAAAACACAAATGAATCATAGGAAACAGAATTTAAATGTGGGAAACTGGATTAATTTACAATCCAATTCAATTAATATAATCAATCCAAATCCACGTTCAAAATTGATAAATAAACACGCTTTCAAGAACAAAAACAAAAACAAAAACAAGAGCAAAAGCAAATGCTCAAACTCAATATTGAATATAAAACCTAGTTTAAATTCAAAAATAATGTCCAAGGATGAAGAAAACAACAACGGTAACAAAAACACCTTAAAAACAAGCTGTGAAACCCCAAAATCAGCCAATCAAACCAAAAATAAATGCACATTGGCCAACCACCATTGTACAGGGGACCCTTCTAGCCAATTAATCAAGGCAACACAACCAAGCAAAAGGAATGCTGCTCATTCAGTCTCAGAATACCATCCCCACCAGAAGCCAGAAGAATACTGCAGCTCAATAATTCAACCTACCTCTTCTTGCATTGCAGGCTGCAGCCTGCTGCAGACCTGCAAAGCAATACTAGCCAAACTACCTTTGCAGGATTCCCTGGTAACCACTATGCTCCCTCCCCCAATTGACTTCAGTATTTAAACTGAACATTTTCCTTTGAGCAAATTTCTCCAAAAATTTCTCTTATTTTTATCAACCAATAAATCTATATTTTCAACTTCTAAATACGTGATTAGTAGATTCTAAAGGTTCCTCCTCCAACAGCTGAAGTTCATCTTCCTTGTATGAACTTTTTGTGTGTTAATCAGTTATGGGCAAGCCAATATGAACTTCAAAACCCCCAAACCAACTCCAACTGACAAATCAGAAGACTCAATTTGGTATTGTTTTGGACCACGTCAACGCCATGCCCCTTACGTAGGAACAGCAAGATTCCCACCTATTATTCACCCCAAGGCCCCCTGGTTGGTCTTGGGGTACACCAGTGTATATTATCTCCTAAACCACTTTACTCCCTTCTTGGGAAGATTCTGCCTATTTGGTCACCTTCTACACATGCTAATGATAGGGATTCCAGTAGGGTCCACTCTAGTTGAATTCAACTTGGGAGCTCTTCTTCATTCAATTGGAGAAATACTTCCCAATGAGTGGATCCCTGACACTAGACCTGAGTGAGGAGGAAAACAACAATTTGTTAATATAGAAGAACTAGACATTCCCAGTCTTCTTTAGGGCCATATATGTCTTGGAATAAATGTGTCAATCCTCAATGGTCTTCTCATTGTTTCTGTTGTACAGAGAAACTCCAAGCACCTTCCACAAGAAGCCCAATTTGACTATTGCTTTGTATACAAGAGTTTTAGAAGCAGAAAGCCCAAACTCTGTGGCAAGCATTGATTGGACAGAAAATGAGTCCAGGTGGCAATCCTTGGTAACTCACTGCTTGATTGCATCAATATGAACGGGCTGAAGTAGGCTGGGCTGTCACTTAGCCTTGGCAGATTTTGCAATTTGCCCGGTGTTGCCATACTTGGTGTTGATATTGGCAATGTATCTGGCTGTGACACCAAATTGGGACACAATATCCCAAACCGCCATTCCCCCGTTCAAGCAGTTGAGGAGAGCTTCACACTCACTATCTGTCAACTGATGCCGGCCCTTGACAGGTACCGTGGCATCCTGGCTGGCAGGATCAACACAGGGAATGGGAACCTTTGTGTAGAAGGCAGAATCACGCTTGGTTGTGCTGATGCTGTCAATGGTGGCATACAATACAGGTGCAGATGGCTCTTTGGTGGTGGCCAATGGCTCATAGGAGGTGTCAAAGATGCAGGGGCAGGAAGTAGCAACTCTTTGATCAAGAGTGTGGGGCCAGGTGACAACTGGGTACACGGTGGAGGTGTATGTAATCTCAGTGTTCCCAGTGACCCTGGTGTAGGAGACTTTTGTGGCAGGCCTTGAGAGCGACTTCTGTCTTGAAATCAGGCTACTGTTCCTGGCTTGAGATGCAGGAGGTGGTTGGCTGGTGCTGACACCTTGGGAGGGCTGTGTGTTGGCATGACTCCCCTTGAGTTGGGTTCTAGGTCTGTTCTTGGACCCTCTGGGACGCCCTTGTGGACAGGCTGCCCCGCAAGCTGGTGCAGGAGCAAGTTGGGAATGTGATTGTCTGTCCATAAAAATAAAATAAAAAATATATTTTAGATTGAATATGTATTTGTTTGGATTTATTGGTTTAATTTGTGAGTAGTTTTTTTCTCCTGATTTAGCCTTGAATAGTAACAGAAAGCCTATATCTGTGATTTGAAGTGTATAATATTGTATCCTTTCCAGTTTTGGATGATTTTAAAGTTTAATCACTTTTTATGTCTAAACATGGTTATCAAGATTGAATTTTTCATTTGATTTTAGTTGTGGTGGAGCTTCTTGATTTGGGTTGGTGGTTCTAGTGTGCTTGCTGTATATTAAATTTGAATTCCAGTTACCGCAATTAATATCTGAGTTTACTAGTGGCATTCAAAAGTGATTTGAAATTTGGTTCTTGGATTTGACAATCCCGCAATTTCAAAAAACATAGTAAACTTAATGAAAATGGTTGCTGGATTTGAACGCTTCAAAATTGATTCCAGTTAATTCATTTTGTCCATTGGAAATATGCAGTTCAACTTGAACTTTGCAAAGTGTCTATGAGTTCCCGCATTTTCAAATATTCAAATAAATACTCAAAAAATCAGTTTAATTAAAAAAAGGCTATCCTACAAAAGTGATTCAAAATTTGGACCAAGGATTTGACAATTCCACATTTTTACGTTTAGGTTCTGAATTTACAGTATTCTTGAGAGAAATCTTTAGATCCACATTTCCTTCAGGTGAGGGGTCTTGATTGGCCACCAAGATAGACCTTAGGCTCATTAAGCCAATGGCAGGAAACTCTTTACCTGCATTAGGCAATTTTTTGTATCCTTCACTAGGTGCCTTTTTGGGAAGTCTTCACTGGTTTCTTTATCCTCAAGGGTATTTGTGCTCTGGGCTTGAGAGGATTCAATACCAGAAAAACGCAAGTGGCCAGCCCCTGGTTCTCAGGGCTGGTGGCCTGTGGGCAGTCATGACCAGGGTTTGAAACCCACTCCATAACTTGGGTTTCAAGAAGAGAAAATTGGCATTCCCAAAAATTATTCCTGAATAGTTGATGTCCTTTTAACTCTCACATTCTAGCTCCTTGTAAGAGTGTGCACCTCTCAATAATACAAATTCTGCCAAAACTTCTGCTAATGATTGAGGTTTGACACCGTGGAAACTAATGTATTTTTACTTGAAGGCTTAAATTTGTTTAATTTTATTAATTATAGTTGTTTTAGGTTGCATTTTTTGAATTCTCTGGGATCACTTTATATACCAGCATTTTATTTTTAAATCCTTACCGTATTTTGATTATTTTAATTTGGTTATCAATTATTTGCTTTTTGGATTTTTATTTGAGTTGTTTTGATTCTCAACGCTTCTATTTTAAAACTCCAGCTATACTTTTTCTTTGTGAGGGCTTGTCTTTTAGGGTGCCAGCTTTAGATGTGA
Organism: Entomophthora muscae; assembly: GCA_014839935.2. NCBI lineage: Eukaryota > Fungi > Entomophthoromycota > Entomophthoromycetes > Entomophthorales > Entomophthoraceae > Entomophthora > Entomophthora muscae. Next base: position 11,067 of record QTSX02004264.1, read on the forward strand.
AACCCCATGCTTTTTTAGCCTAAAAGCTGGTTGGTTCTGTCTCTGAGGTGTTTGGTTTTTTAAAATAGTGTGCTAATTTTAGCTTTGAAGCTACCTATTCTTTGCTTTGAAGCATTCTATTTTCTCCCTCAAAGCCCTAAACGGCTCATAAATTCTGTTTAATTAAATTATAGATCCACCTTTTCTAATAGCTGCCATTTTCTCTTTAAAATCTTATTACAATTTAATGATTATCATGTTTCATGTTGTAGTTTTTTTGGGAGGGGAATATTCTATTAGTGTTCAAAGACAGCATTATGTTTCATGTTGTAGTGGTGATGTCAGGGATCCAGTCTCAGGCAGCCGGCCTGTTGTTTTTAGGGATAACTTGGGCCAGGTTTTTTGCAGGTAAAGCCCACCATAAGAGAGGAGCTAACTTAAAAAGGTAGGATAAGATCTTCCTCACCCAGGACCACAGGCTGGCAGCTGGGATTATAGTATCAATCACCCCAGTGAGGGTGATGTACACAATCCCAAACAGCTTGCCAGTGTGGTCAGTTGAGAGGTCAGGTGAGGAGGCGGGCATAGGCTTGGGGGTCACAAGCAGTTTCATGTGGAGCTTGTAGGCAGGAAGATAGTTGAACTTTCCTCTAAAAATTTGGGTGTTGAGAATATCCAAGGGCCTTGACAGTTGTATCTAACTGTGGATTGTATGCAGGCCAAATGATCTAGTTCAAGTATCTCTTTTGGGGTGTAGTCCTTATATTCAGGTTTCAAGGGGTATGCTGTGAAGTGAACGGGGTCAAAGGAAACACCTGGAGGGCAGGAATCTGCGGGCAGAGGGGCAGGAGATCTTGTACTGATTTGATAGATGGCAAATACAAAATAAGGCAGTAGCTGCGTAAGCCAAAATAACATAATCTTTAAACAAAAAAGGTGATAAGGTTTGAGCACAAAATCTGTAGGCATATATAGTATCCCGCCTCCAAACTTAGTATTTTTCATGAGGGCTTCATCAAAATATTGGGAGAAATGTGGGTGGGTGGCCAGGAGGCCTGGGTGCAGGAGCGGCAAAATGGCACCTCAGCTGGGTGTTCTCTCATTGGTTGGAATGACCAGATCGGTCACTTGATTTTCTTAATTTTGGGCTGTGGTCACGGGGTTGAGCCTGAAGCCTGTGTTTTTCTTTGGTAACTGAATTTGATTGGTTACTCAAGAGGACTTCAAGTTCATGAAGTTCACAGAGGAACTTTCTCTGCCTTTATTAGGCAATTCAAGAAGCTCTTACTCAGGCACCACCATGGTCAGCCTGCGCTGATATTCTGACTTCAGAACTTAGCAGGAGCTTCAGCTTTCATGGGCTCAGTCCCAAGAAAACGCAGGCGGGCGGTCCCTTGGTCTATAGGGCCGGCGGCCTGCGGGAATTCAGGGTTCAAATCCCACTCTTGGGCCCAGGTTTCCAGAGGGAAAGAATTGTCAATCCTAACAGGTGACTACAGAAAAACCAAAAATGGAAGTAAGAGGATAAAACATGTTTATATTAGGTGAGCTAATTTTACCTTTAAAGCTACTGTAAGATTATACTTGAAATGTGTACTTTTACAAGTCTTGTAGGTTCAAAAAGACAGATGAACATTTTTCCGCTTGTATTTGTCTGGATGGTGAATTCAAAGAGAAACTTGAAATTCACTCAAATCGATCAAAAACAGTATTTGGGATATATGAATTTACTTGTATTTGAATATTTTGGTCGAATATATAGTATTCACCAACTGACAAAATATGGAGGGTTGGAGAAGTTGAGGGGATTTAGCCATGAGGCTGTGGTGTAACTGAAAAGCAGGGATTTCGGGGGGTTCGGTTAACCGAAATCCAGTTAATTGACGGTTATGTCACACTACCTGATAGCGTTATCGGATTTGTTCAAATTCATCGATTCAGTGATAACACTGTCACACTGGTAAATAAATTTAAATCAATTATATTCTTTAAGACGAATAAGAAATGTCCAACTTCATTAAATAAAAGAACCACTACAATTATTAAACAATTTTAAATCACTTTAGCTTAGGGCTGTTTCACACAGGCTAGATGGGGAGTTGGAACACTTGCTTAATATCGAACCTCTACTATGTTAAAGCTTGGTCTACTAGCAGGATTAAAAGTAAAACCTTGAATGTCTTCAGAAAAATAATCCTATTTTTTTAGCCCAGAAATCATTTATTTTTCCGCTCTATTCAGCTTAGGATGTCTTCAGACGTTGCAACTTTCGCAGGCGGATGTTTTTGGGGCATTGAACATTTTTTCAAAAAGCAGTTTGGCGATGCTATAAAAAAGAGCGAATGTGGATACACTGGAGGGGACGACGATTTGGCAGTAGTAGATTACCAACATGTTTGTTCAGGTGAAACAGGCCATGTGGAAGCAGTACAGTTCACCTTTGATCCTGTAAGGACCACTTACAAAGATTTAGTGACGTTTTTCTTTCGCATACATGACCCAACCACACCTGATTGGTATTTTTCCTTTCTACATGGTCACTAATTTTTAGTCAGGGCAATGATCGAGGTTCGCAATATCGCTCAGTCATTTTTTATGAGGACTCTGATCAAAAGAGTATCGCTAAAAAGGTGAAAAAGGAAGTACAAGAGAATTTCGATAAACCAATTGTGACCGAAATCGTCCGTGCTTCTACTTGGTACCGAGCTGAGGACTTTCACCAAGAATATCTTAAAAGAAATCCCAATGGATATTGCAATCACTATTTGCGATGGTAACTTTGATACTTCTGAGATAAAGTAGGGCTCTAAACTTTATGCTTTTTGTTCTATTTAGCTTTTAGCTTGTTATTGGTGTCTAAGTCTTTATTATTTCTTCATATTCTTATTTCTTGTCCACTTCTTGCTTTGGTTCGCAGGTTTATCTATTCTGAATAATGTGAGCTTGCTTTAAGCCTCAAGAAGCCTGATGGTTTCATGTTTTTAAAAAAAAGGACGTAGCATTATTGATACAATCTTAATATCAAAAGCTGACTTTGTGATTTTTTGTTGTGTGGGCTCAACCCAGTATTGGCATACGTTTTATCTGGTAGATATTAACCTGAAGTGCTTGAGTTTTAAGTTTGGTAAATATAAGCTTAGGTATTGTTTAGGATTTTTTGAGCTGTTTTTTTCATTCTGAGATAGAAAGATGTCATTAATTTTCGCATTCTTTTTATATCTTTATACTTTCCTTATGCCTGTGCAATATTTGATAATGGACTTGGAATTATATTTTTCCTTATTTAGACAAAATATCACAACGCCATATAATCAATGTATTCTTGGCTGGTATACTTTTATGGTGGTCAAACGATTTAAGCAAATTGCTTTTTATTTTCTTGTATTTTCCAATTTGTTGATCCACCAAAAATCAAGCTTTAGAATAACGTTCTGAGTTTGACTGAAAACCAGCGATCCAATTCTTTTTTAGAAAAAATACCCAAAAACATGAGTTTCAGGTATTGAACCTATTCACTGATATTTGTGCTAATACAATTCCTTCTTGGGGGGTACTATTCGTTTAAGCTTGTCCATATATGATGTATACCCAAATAAGCTACCCGAAAGATTGTTTCTAAAGTCGCTCTTGAAGTCGTGCTTTTTTAAAGCTGTGACAGTAAATCAAAGTACCAATTGATGGCTTCTTGAGAGTACATCTACTTAGCTAAAACCTTAACGGTTATTTTTATATTCGATCTAATAAGATTCTATGCTGGCGTAAGACTTAATTTTCTTTGGTATGTTAACTTAGATTTCGAGTGAAGTTTCAAAAAGAATCATTTATCTCTTTCCTTTTCTAAATTTATAATGTAGCAATGGAAGCTTTGGCTCAACTAGCTTCAAGTTGAAATCTTTAGTGCTTCCAGGGTCTTTAGTATATTTTCATAATTTTTCGCAATAAATAGGCAAAACTTGCAAATAATATTACAGTTCACTACGAGGAATTAGTTGTTGGAGCGTGATATAAAAGCAGGCTTTGGCTACAAAACGATGTTTCATCATTTATAAAAGGTAATAGTTATGTTTATAATGCAACTATCACTCTACCCCTTTTAAACTATATAAATAGTTGTAACATCTATGATTACTTCCTCTCAGGAAAACAATTTCCCAAGAAATCCTCTAATCAACGAATAATTGGTGGCACTCTTATCAAATGTTCATTTATATGGTAATGAAACATTACCCAGACAAGCCTCATGACGTACATGGACAATATGTGGCTTCCCATGATACTATATAATCTGCTATCTTCATATCAAATAAAGTATCATTCTCTTTTTAAAATTTCCCTTTATCATGTTTCATATACTTCTCAGAAGTATATACTCGACAATAGCATTGATTCTTACTGACATATAAAAAATCAGTGCCTACATTTGGCTTAATCGCATAAGCAAGGGTTTAATTTCAACTTAAAACATTCTACCAAAATTTATGGCTTAGAAAAACTTTAATTTTAAATAATATGATAGGTTTTCATATGTCCGAGTTGCCAGACTTAAATCTGCATGATATTAGCCAATGATTCTCACTAGCTATAAACAATACTAATCAATTTTTTAAATATAGGATGTATTATCAACACAATCAAAATAAGGTAGGTCTAAAATTAGTACAGGCACAAAACTCAAGCCTGCTATCTAAAAGTTCACTTTTTAATGATGATTTCAAAATAATGTCAAAGTTAAAATTTTAATATTTGTCGAGCATATACTTCTGAGAAGTATAATAAACAAGATAAAGGGGAAAATTAAGAAGAGAATGATACTTTATTTGATATGAATATGGGGTATTATATAGTATCATGGGAAGCCACATACTGTCCATATATGTCATGATGGTCATGGGGCTTATCTGAGTAATGTTCCTCTTAAGTCACAAGGTTTACTCAAGTTGTGTTTTGCTTAGGATCTGGAATGTGTGATCCTCATAATAGATGGTCAAATGATAGTGGTGCCACCAACTTAATGATTAGTTGGTGAGCTATTTGGTGATTCATTTGGTGAACTACTCGGGGTGTTAATTCCCCCAGAGGGAGTAATTGAAGATGTTGCAACATCTCACCCTGGGGTGCTGGAAGGTGGAGCCTTGGGAATTTTCTTGAGAGTCTCAGGGATACAGGCTTGGTATTGATACAGTTTGGCGTTGGTGACAGGGAGTCTGGAATTGCGTTGAGCTGTCCTTGCTTTGCACAGGCGGAGTCGGTCATGGTGCATGCGTTTCAGTTCAGTTTGGGCGCCAATTCCTTTGATGAGATAGGTATTGTTGGGGTTGACCTCCATGACAATGCCTGGCCCACATAGTCCTGGAACCAACTTGTGCTGAGCATGGTTGGCAACCCAGATTTTGTCCCTGACTTGGAATCTTTCCTGCTGCAGTGAGATTGCCTCTCTTTTGATCCTTTTCCATTCCATATCTTCCTGGTCTTTTCTAGCACGCTGCAAGTTGGGATTACTTTCATCTGGCACCTTTTTTGGCAGAGGTAATCATGGTCCTGTAGTTGTACTAACAAGGGCAGGTTTTTGCCCATAGACAAGTTCATATGGGCTTTTACCTGTGTTGCGGTTGACTTGTGTTCTGCATACCATAAGTGCTGTTGGCAGCATGTCAATCCAGGCTTTTGGGTTATTAGCAGATAACTTACTGAGGGCTTCCACTAGTGAACCGTTTAGCCATTCTACTTGTCCATTTGCTTGTGGGTGGTACGGGCTGACTGTGATGTGTTTTACTCTATTTTTAGCATGATAGATATTGGTGTCGATGGCATTAAGTTCAGTGCCTCCGTCTGTGATCAGGAGGTTGGGTTTTCCAAACTTGGCTATGATATCTTTCACAATAAATTGTTTCACATCATTGACTTTGAGTTCTTTTGTAGCTTGTGCCACAGGCCATCTGGTGGCATAGTCAATAGCTGTTATGATGTACTTTTTGCCTTTATTTTTGCCAGGCATTGGTCCTACTATATTCAATGACCACACCTTGAAGGGTTGTGTGATGGATACTGGTACCACTGACTTGGGCAGTGCCTTGGTTCAGGCATACTTCTCACAAACTTTGCATTGTTATAATACTTCTCTGATATCATCTAGCATGTTGGGCCACCAGTAGTGGGTCTTGAGGTATTTGTGCAAGTTCCTGCTACAGGTGTACCCCAGATCTCTGTGATACTGGAGGATTGTGTCAATCTTTTGTGTTGACAGGACGTAGGGCACAGTGTCACCATTTGGAAGTATTTGGTGTAGTTTGCCATATACGTTTTTGAACAGGTGTTTGTTTTTAAGGACTTTCTCTTGGATGTCCATTGATGTGCCAGGTGGAAACCCTTCTTGGAGATTCCCCATGATTAACATGGGCCAATCAGGGTCCCCATCAGCGCATATGACATGTTTACTGTATAGCCTTGATAGGGCGTCTGCGGTAAGCATTTCTTTGCCTGGCTTATATTTGATTTACATTGGGTATCTCTGTATGAGGCTCATATATTTGGCTTGTCTTCTCAATAAGTGTTATTGGGTCTTGAAGAGTATCAACAATTTATGGTTGGTGAGTACTTTGAACGTTTGGGCTCCTTCTAGGTAGCATCACCACTTTATCAGACAGTGCCCAATGGCTACCAATTCCTTGTCATGTATGGGGTATCTTTGTTTGCCGTCAGATAGTTTCCTTGACTTGTACGCCACCAGGAGGAAGTCCTTTTCTGCTATCTGGATACAGAGTACCCCTCCTATGGTGTAGTCAGATGCATTGGTTTCAAACTCATATATTCCTTGCAATTTGGATACTGGAGGATAGGAGCGGTGACCATACATTCTTTTAGTTGGCGGAAGTGTTGGTCTTGTAGCGGTGTCCAGAAAAACTTGGTTGTTTTGCCTGTAATGGCTGAGAGGGAGCTGTCAGGGCACCCCAGTCAGGTATGAACCTTCTAACGTAGGCTACCATGCCTAGAAAGGTAAAGAGTTCACTCTTATTCCTTGGGGCTGGCATTTTGGTTATGACACATATTTTTTCTGGGTCTGGTTTAATTCTGTCCTTGCTGATAATGTGGCCAAGGAATGTAATTTCTGAAAAGAAGAAGTCACATTTTGACGGTTTGGTAATGATTTGGTTTTTTTTGGGGGTGCAGAGGACCAGGTGGGCATCTTCCCAGTGTTGCCTTAAGGTTGGGCTGTAGATGATGATGTTGTCTAGGTAGATGATTGCTTGTTTTCAAATGTGTTTTTTGAAAGCCTTGTTCATAAAATTCACAAAGGTACTGGGAGCATTGGTCATTCCAAAATTTAGGACAACATATTCAAAGAAACCATACTTTGTTCTGGAGGCTGTTTTTGGTATATCTTCTGGTTTCACACAAATTTGATGATAACCTGCTATCAAGTCAATTTTTATGAAGACTTTGGACCCCCCAGGGCGTCAAAAAGGTCATTGATCAGAGGTAGGAGATACCTGCTCTTAATTGTGACCTTGCTGAGCACCCTGTAGTCTGTGATTAGGCGGAATATTCCATCTTTCTTTGCTACAAAGAAAGAGGCACCAGATGGCAATTTTGAAGATTGTATGAGTCCTTTCTTGAGGGCTTTGTCAAGGTACACTTTCAGTGTGTTGTCTTCTTGGGATGTGAGATGGTAGATAGGATGTGCCTTTGGTTCACTTCATTTAAGGTCAATCTCATTTTGTATACTGCAGTCTGGTGGTAAGCCCGGGAGGGCTTCCTGGAAGACAGAGGGGAACTCACTAACTAGCTGGTCTTGGATGTAATTGTTCTTACATTTGGTTTCCGTATTTTTGAAATGGATAAATTTGTATGTACAGGTGTTCCAATTGATTTTTCTAGGGTCAGTTTCCTCTTTTGTTTTCATGATTTTCACAAACACATGGTCTCCCATAAGTGCTTCAATATGAGTTGGGTAAACATGGTTGTGTACTTTGCCTTGTTGAATGGTGAGGGTAGAGCTATCCCAGTCAATATGAGATTTTTTCTTTCTCATCCAATCTAAGCAAAGTATAACATCATACTTGGGGATTGGTATGATAGGGCCACTGAGGGTAGTCTGCACGTCTCCAATTTGGGTGCGGAAAGGTTTTGCTTTGTAGGTGACTGGTGTGCTTCTGTTATCTGCCATAAAAACTCTCTTAATGTTTCTTCGTATTGTGGGTAATTTCATAGAGTTGGCAAATTTCTTGTCAACAAGGGATTGGTCTGCTTCAATGTCAAATAGTGCTGTGCCCTGATATATGCAAAAAAATAAATGATAAATGAGGAGTTTATTTCCTGTTTTGGCAGCAAACAGTAGAGGATTGTTGGAGGGTACTTGGATCATGGTAATTGAGTCCACGTCTTGGTCCCTGTACGAGTCTTGTAGATTGGGGGAGAGCGGCTTGCCTAAGCATTCTCCTGAATTTTTCCCTCCTTGTTGGTTCTTCAGTGCTTGCCTGGTTGGCTTGTACAGTGCAATTCCTGTTTCAAAGATGGGTATTATTGGCTTGGTTGTTTTGCTTGTTTGGTTAAGGGTATTTTCTTGCTGTGGGGCTCTCCTTCTGTTTATTTGTTACATGTAGGTTGTCAGATTTTTGAGCTGTGTGCTTTCCTTCCAAGGACACATCTTTGAGGTTATTGCAGCAGGTCATGTTGAACTGACGTCTAATGTGTGTGGGGAGGCTATTGTAGAAGTCCAATCATGGTCCAGGATTGTCAAAGTTGATGGTGTTGAGACTTGGTCACGTAAGTCTTTGTACGCTGCAATGTATTCTCAATTGTTCCTGTCATTTTAAAGGTTCTGAGTTCTTTTATGATCACCACATCAGAGTCCTTTATGGTGAATTTTTTGAGGAATGCAGCTTTGAACACCTCCTAGTTTTCTTTCTGATTGGGGTGTTGATCTAGCCACTCACTTACAAAATGTGAGGCAGTTCCTGTGACATGTAGTGTAATCTTTCTGGCCCAGAGTCTACAGGGGTAGTCCACTTGTGTGAATTTACTTTGGGCGCTGTTAATCCAGAGGGTGGTGTTTTCCTGGCGTAACCCCACAAAAGCCCCAATTTCTGCTGAGCATAGGTGTTGGAAGACAATACTGGTTATCTTGGGCACCTGCGGGCTTGCAGAAGTTGGAGGCGGGTTCAGGAGTTTGCAAGTGTGGAGAAAGTTGTACTGTTCAGTAGGGGCAAGGACATTGTTGAAGATGGTGAAACCTGCAGGGACGTCTTGCCCTTCTTTGTAGTCTCTCCAGCCTGCTGGCAGGGCCATTTTCTGGACCTTTTTCTTGAGAGATTTTTCCTTATATTTGCGTGAGTGTGGATAAACTACCTGTGCTACTACTGTCAAGTATATACTTCTTGTGAAGTATAATAAACAAGATAAAGGGGAAATTAAGAAGAGAATGATACTTTATTGGATATGAATATAGGATAATATATACTATTATGGAAAGCCACATACTGTCCATATATGTCATGATGGTCATGGGGCTTATCTGAGTAATGTTCCTCATAAGTCATGGGGCTTACTCAAGTTGTATTCTGCTTAGGATCTGGATTGTTTGATCCCCATAATAGATGGTCAAATCATAGTGGTGCCACCAAATTAATGATTAGTTGATAAGCTATTTAGCAATTCATTTGGTAAACTACTTGGGGTGTTAATTCCCTGAGAGGGAGTAATTGAAGATGTTGCAACATATTTAAGAGCTAAATTTCAGTTAAATAATTGTCATGCCTTTGTTTTAAACTGTGGGGGTTAAACCTACAGACATGATGTTTGAGGTTATTACATTTATCTTTTATATTATGCTTAACTGCATGTGAAATAAAACCCAATTTTGTAGCACAATCACATAAAAATTTAAATATTTTGGTTTAAATGAAACTTAATTTTTACATGTGGTTTATACTTTCTGATATCTTCCAAGTAAAATTTTCATAACTTTAAATTAAACTTACAAATATATAAAACATAATTATAATCTGAAATATGATCTATTTATTTAAATGTTATCTCTTATCTATATCAGATTGTTATTTTAACATTTCTTCCAAAAATATGCTTTTTTCACTTCTTTGCCTCTCTTTTCCCTGAACCTTTAATATTTTCAGTTGATCCTCCCCTTTTTCTTAAGTGTTTTAAGTTTTTTACCTTTTTATACTTTAAATAAAGGTTATATGCATTTATATATACCAAGTAGATAACTTGTATTACAAGTTAATATAATAAATTTTCTTCACTTTTAATAAACTCATATTGATAGCATCTTTAATCATGTACTTTATGCAGAATTGGTAAAATATTACATTGGTTTTATAACCTGACAAGATAAAAAATATACTAGCCTAAAAGATCAGTTCATCTCAGCCCAAGAAAAAAGTTTAACTTATTAAGAACTAAATCACATTTAACAGCCAAATGGGTGTCAATGTTCAAAAATAGCTAGACACACAATGAGAGATGCAAACTGCAACCAAGTTTATTTGAAATCAACAACAGCTCAACTGATAACACAAAAAATGACATCAGCCACACCTTTAATTTACTATGTATATTAAGTTCTGGGAAAATAAAATTAATTCAGGCACCGAGTGAAAATCTTGGTCCATTCACAAACTTCTATAGCACCTGAAACAAACAAAGTCACCAAGTAGTGAAAAATCAGTGATGTTGTCAAACTTTCACCATTGCATCCTAATTAAGATATATAATATGAAGCAAAAATAGGAAATATAATATTCTGAGTGTCTGTTTTTGGGTGAAAATCATCAAATAAATAAAATATATCAATAAATATGGCTCAAAGTGGCCATTTACAACCAAAAAATAGATATATAAATTTTAAACTTAATTTAGAATGGGTGGTAAGAACAAAAAACTTTGGGGCTATTATGTATGGACAAATAACAATTACATTAAATTATTTGTACAGTAGTTTTACAACCGGTTGAGATAAACAAAAATGTTTAGTTCATAATGGATTGGTTTAGTCACATAACAAATTTCCATTTTTTATAGAAATACAAGCTAATTCCACAGAAGAAGTGCGCTAATTGACAAAAATGTCCAGACACACAAAATATCATGTAAACTGAGGACAAATTAATGATGATTCAACAACAAATATTCCAAGCACTAGAACAAATCATTTTTAGTCACAAAGTGAAGCTACTATGTTTACTATGATTTTTAAGAACAAAATGAACTCAGTCACTAAAGTGTAAAACTCAATCTAACAACGAGCCTCAATAGCAACTGACACTGACAACGTAAATATCAAATATCAAAAAATCAATTAATCTATAATACTGTTACCTTTAATCCTAAATAAGTTATAAAATCTAGAGCATAAAAAGAAAATAAATCTTCTGAGTGTCTGTTTTGGAACTAAAATTATAAAACATCAGATTTATCAATACATACAATTAAAAGTGCACATTTACAATCAAAAATAATAAATATAGAAATTGTAAAACCTAATTTGAAATAAACAGTAGTGACTACAAGCTTTTATGCTACTATATATGGGCAGATAGAAATTACAATAAATAAATTATATTGATTAACTGATTTATTTTTATTTTATTTTTATACCAAAATAAACCGGCAAGTGCCTAAAGTCAAAGTGCGGAGATTGAAATCTCCAAATTGATGGATTTTTCGATCTCCGCACTTTTTTTCAATAAAAAAATTCTCCAAAAAATTTAATATTTTTCTTAAATTTGACTTTTTTTAAAAAAATTTTACTAGTAGCTAAAATCAAAAAACCAAGTCCAAAGTGCCCAAATCACTGCAATTTAAAACACACCTTAAATTAATTTGGCTTTTAAAATAGATATTATTCATCCTTTTGAATATAGGGGACAAAATTAAAAGTGCAGAAATTGAAGTCCAGAAGTCTCTTCAATTTAATATTTGGGGCCCCAAAATTAAAAAAAATTAAAATATCACTTAATATTGATTCTATCACTATGTAAATGATCAGAAAAGCTTCAAAATCATATCATACTCAACCAAATAAACTAAAACCTATCATACAGGTTCACAATCACCTGTTTAACATTTGATTATAGTTTCAGTGATTTTTATTATGTAAAAGATAGAGTGCTGAATGAAACAAATATTATATGATCACTTAGTAATTTACTGGGTGTAGTAATAGAGTGCGCAAATCGAAAAAGCTTCAAATCAAAATTCAAAACACACTGATTTAGTGCTCACCGATATATTTTAAATTATGATTGGAATTTAATATTTTATTAACTAAGCTCCAATAGGTGTTTATAATCAAAAGTGCAGAAATAAAAAGTGCATTTAAACTAAACAAACACTCTACTTTACAAAACCATAATAATTTAACCAGTGTAAGCTTAAAGCTTAAAATAAGCATTTTAAAGGTTAAAGACTTGCTTTAGAACATAGTAGAGTTTCTGGCTTTTTGGGTTAGTTTAGTGTAACTTTTTAAAGGGTTTAGTAAAAACTGCAGATTTTGGAAGTTTTGAAAAAAATATTAAATTAATTTAATATGTTACTATGTTTCCTTATGTTTTTAGGGAGTGTTGAGATCAAAGTGCCAAAATCAAAACTCCCTAATTGTCTGATCAAAAGCCCCTTTTTTTGCTCCTTTCAAAAGCATTATAGAGTTGACTACCTCAATTAAAATATTTATTAAAACTAACAAAATATAGTAAAAAGCACTCTGAATTTCAGATTCTGTTAAAAAACAATATTTTTATTAATAATTTACATTCTTTTTTACTAACCAAAAAATACTAACTTTGAGCCATCTAGATGCCCCCTAAGTCAACTCCCATCAACCCAAAGAAGGCCACCCCTTCCAGATCCAAGAAACCTGGACCCAAGACCACCAAAAAGATCACCAAGAAGGCTGCTAAGGCCACCAAGAAGACTACTGAGCCCTCCCCCCTCTCCAGAAGAGGAGCCTTCTGAAGAGGAACCTACCCCCAGCCCCTCCAAGAGCCCAACTGGGCATAAGTTTGTCTACAGCCAGGCAGATGAAGAGGAGACGCCTCCCCACATCTCAGAAGAAGAACATGAAGACATGTACAACTCTGGAGATGCTACACCAACTGAGGATGGCCTTGAGACTTGGGATATCCTTAAAGTTCATAATATATGCAACTATGAAGATGAGTTCCGACTGCCAGATATCCTGCCTGTCTCCTTCCCAATAATGTCCTCCAAGGGCAATGCTGGGTTCTACCAAGATGGTTTTATGTTTAAGTGTAATGATGAGCAGAAGAACTTGGTGCTTCATCATTACAAGTGTGAGGGGCCTGCCTGACTACAACTGGGTTTACCCAGTTTAAGAAGCTGAACAATCAGCACACCTGCCTAGAACCAACTGGGGTATATCAGCGCCTAATAAAGTGATACATGCGCCAGAAACAGCCTTTCAACAGGGGCCTTACCTCCCAGGAGATAGTCACTAGGGCTATTCACAACTTGACCAGCTTTCTAAAAGATAGCAGTTGGTACTTTTGGATCCCTTCAGAAGTATGTCAGTGATAATTGCCGGAAGTCTGACAATGTGGGCAGATCTGCCACCTCCCTCCTGGAACTAGATATACCCAATGAGCTCAGAGTCACCTCCAAGGATGAACAGTTTCTCCTTCATGACAATGGGCCAGATAAGCATAAAAGAACCATCTGCTATGCCACCCAGGAGAACCTTAAGAGATTGATGACAGCCAATATCTGGTTGGCTGATGGGACCTTCTCATCATGCCCTAAGATCTTTTCCCAGCTTTGGTGCATCCATGGAAAGTATGGTGATAAGGTTTTACCAATGGTTTACTTTCTAATGTCAGGACAAAATGAGGATGACTATACTTATGCCTTGGAGATTCTAAAGGGGAAGCTGGATCTCCTTCCCCCTACTAATGCCCCCACTTCTACCCCCAAGAGGAAGAAGTCTAAAACCCCAAGCCAACCTGATGACAAGGAAGCATCAGAGCCTTATCATACCCACCTCCTTGTTGACTTTGAGCCTGCTCAAGCCAACGTCTTTAAAAGGTATTTAAGAGCAAACCTCATGGTTGCTTCTTTCACTTCAGACAATGCCTCAGAAGAAAGCTGCAGAGCTTTACTGAGCTCAACAGACTGGTTACTAGATCCACTTCCCAGGAGCCCAAGGTGGACTTCAACTCCTTTTCTGCCATTGCCTTGGTGAGAAAGGAGGACTCTAGTAAGATCTATGAGGCATTCAAGAATACCAAGTATATGGAGGACAATGCAGCTGTCTTTGCTACATTTATTGATTACTTTGAACGCCAATGGATTGGAAAACTTGAAACCAGACGCCATGGAAGAAAGGAAAACAAGATTGAATGGAACCAGTTCAAGTTTAAGAATAAGACCATGAAGACTACTTCCTCCCTGGAAAGCTGGCACAAGTTTGTCAACTGTGTTGGGGTGAAGAAACCCAAGTTTAATGTACTGATCAACAAGCTCAAAGTTGAACAAGCAACCAATGAAACTCTTTACCAGGAGTTTTTAGATGGACGCCAAAGTGTTTCCCAGAGCAGCAAGGATCTCAACAGCTTTGAGATAGTCACAAAAAACTCCCTCCTTTCCTACAACTCCTCCAACTGGCTCACTCATCTTGAGAACATTGCAAAAGTTCTTTAATAATTCAAATAAAATCTTGCATTGCTTTTACATTCTTTCAATTTTATGTTGTGACAATAAAGATCTTACCATGCAAATACTTTTTAAAGCAGTTTTTTGTGTAGTTTTGTATTTTATATTCAATTAAATACATTTTCATATAAATTCTACTCTAATTTTTCTTTTGAAACTAAAATAAACTTTCTTTTACAAACAGCAAATTTAAGCATATTTTTATTATATAGCATATACTTTTTATTGCGGAAATAATTTCTTGGGGTCTTTTTAGTCTATAAAAGTTTTTAAAATATATAGTTTTATATTAAGAACTGTGTTTTATTTGGCTTTGAAGTTAACATCTGGAAAATCTATTTTTGCAAGTTGATCTTTGATATTTTCAATTTCTGCACTTTTAACCTTAGGAACTTTGACCTTAGGCACTTGCCCAAATAAACACATCACAACAACATAGCCACTGAGCCAAGGGAGCACACCACAGACATGAACATCCTTGTGGGTCAAAGAACAAAGTGGATGTAGTCCCTGAGGTAGACAATGTGGGTTTTTATGAGCTAGGGTGCAAACCCAAGCCAAGCAAACACAAGAATGACACCAGGGAACCAAGAATTTCAGAAAAGGTAGTATCAACCTCATAGTTTTAAAGCTGTCTAAGAAGGACAACAAGGTCATCACCACCAGAGCTGTGAAAAACCCATCATTGAGAGGGTGTCCTTGGTATACAACCCTGTGTACTTACAAGATGATATTTTGACCAGTCTTATAGGGAGTGTAAAGACTGTTCTGAATACCACATATGAGCCTCGTGTGAGTGATTAAAAAGGATAAAGTGACAATAAAGAGCCACAGTATTATCAAACTATGAAGGGGAAAAAGGTTCTCAAAAAGGTTACTGAATTTTAAAGCCGGTGCATATGCTCTGTGTCTTGCAGAACCTGATGAGCCATTGCCCAGCACAAAAAATCTCAAGCATGAGGTTATCCCAACCTCCACCTGTATTCCCTTTTCAAGCTTATCATGGAAACTTGTGACTACAAAAAGGCTATGGCAACTGTAAGTATTTTGGTAAAATCAGCACATATGCTGTATAACAATTATCTGAAAACCGGTAGAAATCTTCTTATGGAGAAACCCAAGCACAAGTCAACCATCCTGAAAAAAGAGGACTTATGAGCAAACAAGCAATTAATTACCTAGAATTGCCCCCTTGAACTTGCAAATATACAGGTAATGGTCAAATCTGTTTTTGGAATTGAGGTCTCAATTTCATTTTACTATTGTGTGGTTAAAGGATTGAAGTTATCTTGAAAAAAGCCCAGAGTATCTCCATACAA
The DNA here is from genome assembly GCA_014839935.2 of Entomophthora muscae. NCBI lineage: Eukaryota > Fungi > Entomophthoromycota > Entomophthoromycetes > Entomophthorales > Entomophthoraceae > Entomophthora > Entomophthora muscae. The sequence continues at coordinate 27,047 of QTSX02004264.1, forward strand.
CCGGAATAGCCCAATGAACATTGAGACTTGTCATAAATATGCTAAAATGTACACTGTGCTGAAAGACAAGGGCATAGTAAAATTCTACTACATTGATGAATTTCCCTTTGAATCCTCCATGTACAATACTGTTGCAACATCTTTGATTACTCCCTCTTGGGGAATTAATACCCCAATTAGTTCACCAAATGAGTCACCAAATGGCTCACCAACTAATCATTAAGTTGGTGGCACCACTATCATTTGCCCATCTATTATGAGAATCAAACAATACATATCCTAAGCAGAACACAACTTAAGTAAGCCCCATGACTTATGAGGAACATTACTCAGATAAGCCCCACAACCCCCCTAACGTACATGGACAGTATGTGGCTTTTCATGATACTATATAATACCTCATATTCATATCAAATAAGGTATCATTCTCTTCTTAAATTTCCCCTTTATCTTGTTTATTATACTTCCCAGAAGTATATACACAACAGTGGTAGCACATGTAAGTTATCCACACCTACGCAACTATAAAAGAAAAATTCCTCCTAAGAAAAGGATCCAACAAATGGCCCTCCCCGCAGGCTGGAGAGACTACAAAGAAGGGCAAGACATCCCTACAGGTTTCACCATCTTCAACAGTGTCCTTGTCCCTACTGAACAGTACAAATTTCTCCACACTTGCAGACTCCTTAACCTGCCTCCAACTTCTGCAAGCCCGCAGGTGCCCAAGATAACCAGTATTGTCTTCCAACACCTATGCTCAGCAGAAATTGGGGCTTTTGTGGGGTTACGCCAGGAAAACACCACCCTCTGGATTAACAGCGCCCAAAGTAAATTCACACAAGTGGACTACCCCTGTAGACTCTGGGCCAGAAAGATTGCACTACATGTCACAGGAACTGCCTCACATTTTGTAAGTGAGTGGCTAGATCAACACCCCAATCAGAAAGAAAACTAGGAGGTGTTCAAAGCTGCATTCCTCAAAAAATTCACCATAAAGGACTCTGATGTGGTGATCATAAAAGAACTCAGAACCTTTAAAATGACAGGAACAATTGAGAATACATTGTAGCGTACAAAGACTTACGTGACCAAGTCTCAACACCATAAACTTTGACAATCCTGGACCATGATTGGACTTCTACAATGGCCTCCCCACACACATTAGACGTCAGTTCAACATGACCTGCTGCAAGAACCTCAAAGATGTGTTCTTGGAAGGAAAGCACACAGCTCAAAGATCTGTCAACCTACATGTAACAAATAAACAGAAGGAGAGCCCCACAGCAAGAAAATGCCCTTAACCAAAAAAGCAAAACAACCAAACCAATAATACCCATCTTTGAAACAGGAATTGCACTGTACAAGCCAACTAGGCAAGCACGTAAGATACCAACAAGGAGGGAAAAGTTCAGGAGAATGCTTAGGCAAGCCACCCTCCCCCAATCTACAAGACTTGTACAGGAACCAAGACGTGGACTCAATTACCATGATCCAAGTACGCTCCAACAATCCTCTACTGTTTGCCGCCCAAACAGGAAATTAACTACTTATTTATCATTTCTGTTTTTGCATATATCAGGGCACAGCACTATTTGACACTGAAGCAGACCAATCCCTTGTTGACAAGAAGTTTGCCAACTTTACAAAATTACCCACAACCTGAAGCAACGTCAAGAGAGTTGTTATGGCAGACAACCAAAGCACACCCGTCACTAAAGAATCAAGGCCTTTCTGTGCTCAAATTGGAGACGTGCAGACTACGCTCAGTTGCACTATCATAACAATCCCCAAGTATGATGTTATACTTGGCTTAATTGGATTAGAAAGAAAAAAACTCATATTGACTGGGATAGCGCTACCCTCACCATTCAACAAGGCAAAGTACACAACCATGTTTACCCAACTCATATTGAAGCACTTATGGGAGACCATGTGTTTGTAAAAATCATGGAAAAAGAAGAGGAAACTGACCCTAGAAAAATCAATTGGAACACCTGCACATATAAAGTTATTCATTTCAAAAATACATAAACCAGATGTTGTGTTCAGCTCCTGGGGACAATATCCAGGAGGACACAGTAGGAAATATTTATAACAAAAGATTTGAGGTTCAAAGCTAGCCTTGGGTTAGCCTTCAGGGCAAAATTAAGGACACATACCTTAATTTCCTAGAATACAAGAAGAGTAATTCCTTTTGGAAAAAGGGAAAGGAAAAAGCTTGAAGAATATTAAAGACAACACAAATTGGATAAAGTTGTCTTTGTTAGGAGAATTTTTATACTTAAATAGTAAACAAGGGTCAATGATCACTCATTAGGTAGACAGAGTGGAAGAGGGGATCATGTTGGGGTGAGGTCATACCAGGATCAGACAAGGGAAGGCATGGCAATCCAGAATGGGTGTACATTGGAATAGACCCATTTACAGAAGGCAAGGAATTCCCAAACTCAAAGGCAAAACTAACCAAATCTTTGCACATATCATAATTAAAGGGCCATATCAAAATAGGATTAATGGCACAATCTCCAACACCAGACATGAAAACAACTACATTCAATACCAGCTAGTCAGAAAATTCCCCTCTGTCTTCCAGGAAGCCCTTCTAGGCTTGCCATCCAACTGTGTCATACAACACAAAATCAACCTCAAGGAGAGTTTACCAAAAGCACGTCCTATCTACTGCCTCACACCCCAAGAAGACAACACACTGAAAGCGTAACTTGACAAAGCCCTCAAGAAAGGACTCATACAACCTTCAAAATTGCCATCTGGTGCTGCTGTCTTCTTTGTAGCAGAGAAAGATGGAGGTCTCCTACTAGTCACAGACTACAGAGCGCTCAACAAAGTGTCGTAACTGTGCTGTTTTAGCAGAGTTACAAGGGGAAAAATATTTAGAAACTAGATAATAATCTTTATTGAGAGATAGTGATTATATAGTCATTGTGAATCAAGAATAACAGGAACATGATTATGCTGATCACATAGTTGGATGGTGAAGGGGGTGGCTTGATCCTGGTAATGAGTCAAGCGCCAAACAAGGTATCCACCATTAGGGATCCTCATTTGTTCATGTTGTTGGATTTGTTAATTTGAGTTGACTTCCTAGTCTGGCTTTGAGTGGCCGAGTAATTGGATTGCAGGTCACAAACCTGCTTACTTGGAACCTTGCTAGTGCGTTGAGCCTGCTGTTTTGACACCCCCTAACTGAAGGTTGGTCTCTTCTGGGGGTAGGTTATTGGGGAGGTTGTCAGGAGCCCAGGCGCCATACTGGACTAGCTGTTGTTCAGTGGCAGGCAGGGCGGTTTTGCATTTGTTTTTGTCTTGCTTTGCAGGGTCTCAGGAAATCATGGTGTAGTGTTTTGTCTTGTCTGCGCTTCCTGGGTTCTTGCACAAGATAAGTGTTATTTTTGTTTACCTTTAGAATGATTGCTGGGCCTATTTTCTTGGGATGTAGTTTGCTTTTATCAACGCTCATGACCCAAACTTTGTCCCCAACTTCATGTCTATCTTGGATACAGACAAAATCTTTTTGCAGATGTTCATTTTTCTTTTCTGTTTACTCACTGTTAGCCTTTATAACTTGAGGGTCTGAACGTGGGGGACTTTACTTGGAATTTCCAGTTTGGGTCCTGTTAATGCTTGAATGATATTTAGCTGTGTGCCGTATACTAAATCAAAAGGGCCTTTTACAGTGGATCTGTTCACTTGGGTTTGGAACACAAGTAGTGCATTCAATAGCTGCTTATACCAGTCTTCAGATCTCCTGGCAGTGAGTTTGGCTAAAGCTTGCACAAGGCTGCCATTAAGCTGCTCATCACGTCCATTGGCCTGTGGGTGGTATGGTGTTGTCACTGTATGTTTGACCCCATTTTTAGCAAGGTATACATTGGTGTTTTTGGAGGTCAATTCTTTTCCTCCATTGGTTATCAGGAGTTCTGGATTTCCAAATTTGCTGATTTTTTCTTCCTCTGAATTGTTGTATGTCATTGCCAGTATACACCTTTACTGCTTGGGCTACTGGCCATCTTGTAGCAAAGTCTATGATGGCAATGATATATTTCTTATTATTGTGTTTCCCTGGCATGGGGCCAACAACATCAAGGGCCCACACCTTGAAGGGTAGTTGTGTGCGGATGGGTAGTACTGATTTTGGAGGGGCTTTACTTTTGGCAAATTTCTTGCATACTTCACATTGGTCTAGGACATCTTGAACGTCACAATACAGGGTTGACCACCAGGCACTGTGTTTAAGGAATTTGTATAGGATTTGGCTCTTGGTGTGTCTGAGGTCTCTGTGATATTGTAGGATGGTGTCCACTTGCTGGTGTGTGGGGATATAAGGGATGGTAGTATTGTCAGACAGTTTTCTGTGCAAGGTCCAGTGCACGTCAGCAAATAGGTGTTTGTTTTTGATGAATGTGTTCTTTGTTATGTTGGTTGTACCAGGAGGGAAATCCTTGCCTTTTGTTTGTAGCACCAAGAGATGCCAATATGGGGTGAGCCCAGTTTCTCCTCTTTTGGCATGGATATACAGGTGCAAGAGGGCGTCTGCCATGGCAAGCTCTGGACCAGGTTTGTACTGTATGAGCATATTGAATCTCTCCAAGAGCTCCATCCAGCGGGCTTGGTGGCAAGATAGATTTGCTTGGGTTTTGAAGTATATGAGCGACTAATTGTTGGTCAATGATGTGAATTCTTCCTGCTGTTATAGATAACAACGCCATTTGATTAGGAAGTGTATGATGCCAGCAGTTCCTTGTTGTGGATAGGGTATCAGCACTTGCCATTTGTCAACTTTTGGGATTCAGAAGCTATGGGCAGGAAATTACCATCATTATTTTTAATTTATAGTACTCCCCCAATGGATATGTCTGAGGTGTTGGTTTCCATTTAGTATTCCCCATTACGTTTGGGGGCTTGCAGGATAGGAGCCATCATGAGCTTCTCCTTGAGGCATCTAAAACAGAGGTCATGTTGGGGGGTCCACACAAACTTGGATTTGGCGCCTGTTATGGCAGATAGAAGGGCTATCAAAATCCCACAGTCAGTTATGAAGCGGCGTACATAGGCCACCATCTCCAAGAAGGTGCAGAGTTCCAACTTATCTTTGGGTGGCAGCATCTTGTAGATAGCCTGTATCTTTTGACTGTTGGGTTTGATGCCGTCTTTTGAGACTATGTGTCCTAGAAAAAGTAATTGCTTGCAGAAGAACTGGCACTTGGAGGGCTTGGCCAACAGTTTGTGTTGTGCCAGGGTAGCAAAGACTGCTTCTAGGTCTTTGTGGTGCTGTTCCACCAAAAGCTGTAGCCAGTGATGTTGTCTAGATAGACTAGGGCATGCTTGCCTATATGCAAGCAAAAACTTTGTTCATGAAGGTCACAAAGGTGGAAGGGGCGTTTTTCATGCCAAAGTTGAGCACCACACACTCATAGTAGCCGTATTTAGTGCAGAAGGCTGTTTTTAGGATGTCTTCCTCCTTAATACAAATCTGGTTGTAGCCTGTGGTTAGGTCAATCTTGGAGAAGACTGTGGCTCCACCCAAGGCGTCAAAGAGGTTGTCAATCAGTGGTAGTGGATAAAAATTCTTGATAGTAACTTTGTTTAGGGCTTGATAGTCTGTGGCTAGATGCAAGATACCGTCCTTCTTGGCCACAAAGAATACGGCGGCCCCAAAAGGAGACTGTGAGGGGCTGATATGTCCTTTCTTCAATGCTTCCTTAAGGTAGGTGTGTAGGGTGTTGTCTTTGTTTAGGGTCAGCCTGTAGATGAGACATGCTTTGGGTACAGCTCCTTAGAGATGTATGGAGTGTTGAAAGTGTTTCTCTGGGGGCAAACTGGGTAGAGATTCCTTTAAGATTTCTGGATGGCGGGCCACAATTTTGCAATCCTGAGGTATGGAGGTATCCTGGTGGTCCTTGAAGTGTATGATCTTTTACTGGTAGGATACCAATCAATTGCCTTCAGGTTTTCCTTTTTTTTCAGGGTCTCTGTGATGTGCACAAAGACGTGGTTACATAGGAGTTAGTCCACTGAGCTGGGGTATATCTGGTGATTGACACCTTCACGCTTAATAGTTAATACTGAGGGCGCCCAGCCTATGTGAGGATTGTTCTTTTTTAACCAATCCAACCCCAGTACAATGTCAAACTTTGGGAAGTCAATGACAGGGCCTTGGATGGTGGAGTGTAGTTTCTCAAGCATGACAGAGAAGGGAGTAGTTTCCCTTGTCACGGTAATGTGATGTTCATTGGCCAGGACCACGTTTTTAATCTGCAAAGGATTAGTGGCTAACTTGAACTTGTATACAAAGCTGCTGTTGACAAGGGTTTGATCTGCGCCTAAGTCCAGGAGTGCCAAGATGTGTAACTGTGAAAACAGAAAGGATAGGACATCAGTTTATTGGGATGTCTGGCAATGGTGTACAGTACCAGGTCCTCTGAGGGTACTTGGATCATAGGGCATTGATCTACGTCCTTGGGGCGGTATTCATTGTTGGGCAAGTCAGGAGTTGCGCAGGGAGAGCTTGGCTCACTTAATGCTCTCCCTGGGCTCTTCCCTTGTCTTGGTTGCCCTGTGTTACAGTGATACAGAAATGAGTACAATTTGACCGGCCATTGTTTCCATTCCCATGTCCATTTGAGCTTGTGGGTTTATGGTTGGTGTTATTGCTGTTGTTTCCAGGGGGTGGTCAAGTGAAGCACCTGCCTGTGTGAGAATCCTTAGTCTCTCTTGTTTTCCAGTTTGTGCCTTATGGAGGGCGTTGGATGTTTGTTCTGCTTTCTCTGCCTTGCAATACAGGCTTTGCAGGTTAGTCACCTGGTCCAGGTTCACATGCCTCATTACATGCAACTTAAGGGCATCATAGTACATGAGGTGTGTGGTTGGGGTATCAAAGGCCATGTCAGAGGATGTCCAAAGTCAGAGTTCCTTGTAGGCGCGGGTGAGTTCCTTCACAGTGGTTGTCTGGATTAGGTTCTTTACTTGGTGTATGATCATGAGCGCCGTGTCTTTAAGCATGAACCTTTCCAAGAAGCCTTGATTGAAGGTGATCCAGTTCTTCTTGGCATGTTCTTCATGCCATTTGTCACACCAGGTGCCAGTGTTGTGGGTCAGTTGGATGGAGATATCTGCAATCCAAAATTGCTGTGGACATTCCATCTGGGCCAGCTTACTCTGGGTGGACTGGATCCATGCGGCAGCGTTGTTATTGTTGGTACTGGCAAAAGGTTCCAAGGCAGCGCTTTGTAGTCTTTGGGCCACGTAGGTGGGCATGGTGTTTTTGTTGGTTGGTTGTAGAATGGTGGTGGCTGTCTGGAAGAACCCTTGTGCAGACATGGCGTTGAAGGCAAGTAGTGGAATCACTGTGTTCTGGTACAGGATAAAGCCATCAGGTATCTCAGCACCAGGGGTGTAAAGGGTCCAGTCCAGCAGGAGGCCAGACCTAATTCTAGTAAGGATTTGTTGGCCGTGGCAAGTACAGGCAACATGCAGAATTTTACAAGATGAGGTAGGATGAAAAACCTACCTGTATTACCAATGTTGTAACTGTGCTGTTTTAGAAGAGTTACAAGGGGAAAAATATTTAGAAACTAGATAATAATCTTTATTTGAGAGATAGTGATTATATAGTCATTTTGAATCAAGAATAACAGGAACATGATTGTATTGATCACACAGTTAGATGGTGAAGGGGGTGGCTTGATCCTGATAATGAGTCAAGTGTCAAAACGAGGTAACACCATAAGGAATCATCATTTGTTCATGTTGTTGGATTTGGTAATTTGAGTTAGCTTCCCAGCCTGGCTTCAAGTGGCTGGGTAATTGGATTGCAGGTCACAAACCCGCTTACTTGGAACCTTGCTGGCGGGTTCAGCCTGCTGTTTTGACAAAAGTCACATTTAAGAACAGGTATCCTCTGCCCCTGATTGACGACCTTTTTGACGCCCTGGGGGGTCCCAAATCTTTATAAAAATTGATCTAACAGCAGGCTACCACCAAATTTGAGTAAAGCCTGAAGATATCCCAAAGACTGCATTCAGAATCAGATACAGATCCTTTGAATATATTGTTCTCAATTTTGGCATGACCAATGCTCCCAGTACCTTTGTGACCTTTATGAACAAAGTATTTGAGGAATACATTAGAAAACAAGCAATAATTTACCTGGACGGCATAATCATCTATAGCTTAACTCTAAAGCAGCATTGGGAAGGCGTCTGCCTGGTCCTACACACTCTCAAGGAAAAACAACTCAATGACAAACCTTTAAATTGCAACTTCTTTTTCCTGAACTTCCATTCCTTGGTCATATTATCAGCAAGGACAGAATCAAGCCAGATCCAGACAAGATATGTGCCATAACTGAAATGCCAGCTCAAAGGAACAAGAGAGAACTCCACACCTTCCCAGGCATGGTGGCCTACGTGAGAAGGTTCATTCCTGACTGGGGTACCCTAACAGCCCCCTGCCAACCATCATATTAAAAACAACCAAGTTTGTGTGGACACCACTACAAGACCAACATGTCTGGCAATTAAAAAAATGCATGGTCACTGCCCCTATCATTCAATACCCAAATTATGAGGGAATATACAAACTAGAAACCAATGCATCTGACTATGCCATAGGAGGGGTGCTCTGTATCCAAACAGCAGAAAAGGTCTTTCTCCCCATGACATACAAATCAAGGAAACTATTCAATGGTGAACAAAGATATCCCATACACAATAAAGAATTGATAGCCATTGTGCACTGTCTGATGAAATGGTGATGCTATCTCAAAGTAGCTCAGACGTTCAAAGTGCTCACCAATCACAAGTTTTTGATATTCTTTGAAACACAACAACACTTGTCAAGAAGGAAAACTGAATGGATGAGTCTCATACAGAGATACCCAATGCAAATTAAATAAAAACCAGGAAAGGAAATGCTTACCACATATGCCCTGTCAAGACTATACAATAAGCATGCCCTATGCGCTGATGGGGACCCTGATTGGCCCATGTTAATCATGGGGAATCTCCAAGAAGATTTTACATCTGGCACACCAATGGACATCCAAGAGAAAGTCCTTAAGAACAAACACCTGTTCAAAAACGTATATGGCAAACTACACCAAATACTTCCAAATGGTAACACTATGCCCTACGTTCTGTCAACACAAAAGATTGATACAATCCTCCAGTATCACAGAGATACGGGGCACACCTGTAGCAGGAACTTGCAAAAATACCTCAAGACCCACTACTGGTGGCCCAACATGCTAGATGATATCAGAGAAGTATTATAACAATGCAAAGTTTGTGAGAAGTATGCCTGAACCAAGGCACTGCCCAAGTCAGTGGTACCAGTATCCATCACAAGCCCTTCAAGGTGTGGTCATTGAATATAGTAGGACCAATGCCTGGCAAAAATAAAGGCAAAAAGTAAATCATAACAGCTATTAACTATGCCACCAGATGACCCATGGAACAAGCTACAAAAGAACACAAAGGTAATGATGTGAGACAATTTATTGGGAAAGAAATTATAGCCAAGTTTGGGAAACCCAAACTCCTGATCACAGAAAGATGCACCAAACTTAAGTCCATTGACACCAATATCTAACTTGACAAAAACAGAATAAGATACATTACAGCCAGCCCGTATCACCCATAAGCAAATGGTCATGTAGAACAACCAAACGGCTCTCTAGTGGAGGCCCTCAGTAAGTTATCTGCTAACAATCCAAAAGCCTAGGTTGACATGTTTCCAACAGCACTCATGGTATGCAGAACACAAATCAACCACAACATGGGTAAAAGCCCATATGAACTTGTCTATGGGCAGAAGCCCACACTTGTTAGTAAAACCTCAGGACCACAGTTACCTCTGCCAAAAAAGGTGCCAGATGACAGTAACCCCAATGTAAGCTGTGCTAGAGAAGATCAGGAAGCCATTGAACAAAAAAGGGTTGAAAGAGAGACAATTCCACTACAACAGGAGAGATTCCAGGTCAGGGAAAAAATTTGGGCTGTCAATCATGATTAGTACAAGTTGAACCCAGGGCTACATGGACCCAGCATTGTCATGGAGGTCAAACCCAACAACACCTACCCATCAAAGGAATCAGTGCTAGAACCAAATTAAAACACATGTACCATGACCAACTCTGTCTATGTAAAGCAAGGTCAGCCCAGCCCAGCACAACTCCCAAATCCCTGTCACCAACACTAAACTGTATCAGTATTAAGCTTGTATCCCCAACACTCTTAAGAAAATCCCCAAGGTTCCACCTTCTAGTACACCAGGGGGAGATGTTACAACATCTTCAATTAATCCCTCTTGGGGAATTAATGTCCCAAGTAGTTCACCAAATAAATCACCAAATAGCTCACCAACTAATCATTAAGTTACTGGCACCACTATCATTTGACCATCTATGTCAGAAATTGCGCCATTAATGCTATTTTGTTATGGCCTTTAAATAATGATAAATGCAAATATTTGGTTGGTTTTGCTTTCAACTTTGGGAATTCCTCACCTTCTGTAAATAGGTCTGTACCAATATCCACCCATTCCAGAATACCATACTTTCCCTTTTCTGATCCTGGTATGACCTCAACCCAATGTGACACCCTCTGCCACTCTGTCTACCTAATGAGTGATCATTGTCCCTTGTCTACTATTTAAGTAGAATCAATTCTCCTAATAAAGACAAGTTTATCCACATTTGTGTTGGCTTTAATATTCTTCAAGCCTTTTCCTTTCCTTTTTGCCAAGAGGAAGTCACCATCTTTTATTCCAGGAAATTAAGGTATGTGCCCTTAATTTTGCCCTGAAGGCTAACCCAAGGCTAGCTTTGACCTCAAATCTTTTGTTTTTAAAGATTCCCCGCTGTGTCCTCCTTGATGTTGTCCCCAGGAGCCAAACACAACAATCTATTACAAAAATCAAATAATCCATATTTTAAGTGTAACACAAATTAAGTAAGCCATGTGACTTATGAGGAACATTACTCAGATAAGCCCCATGACTCCCATAACGTACATGGATAGTATGTGGCTTTTCATGATACTATATATTATCCTATATTAATATCCAATAAAGTATCATTCTCTTCTTAAATTTCCCCTTTATCTCTTTTATTATGCTTCCCAGAAGTATATACACAGCAATACTACAGATATGTGCTTAAAGGTGCTAATAATGTTGTATCTCAGTGTGTTTCTGTTTTTGATGTGGCCTATTCTAAGGTGTCTCTCTTTGGTCCAAAAGGGATTGAGATGTATCAAATGATCAAGGGATCCCATAATAGAAGGACCCTCCTATCATTTCTCTGATTGGCCCAAAGGCATCTTAGGCGCACTAGCCTGGGGTTCATAAATGTTATTGTATTGGATATTATCAGGATCCACAAGGTGGAAGATATTCTTGAGGAATTTTCAACAATAAAAACAGGTGTGGAAGTTGTCCCACAGCAATTGGCTGCATCACATATGTACCTATTGTTTCTTCCCGCACATTCCTCATTTATAAACAAAATTTAAGATATCTTTGGGTGGCACAAGCAAGTTTTCAAGCAGGGGACACCATCTGGGTTGTGGGCTTATTTGATTTTTTGTAGCTTGAGGCCCACACCTTTTCAGAAGAGTATGTGGCTAAATTCTATGCTCATTATGATTTTTTATCCCTGAATGTCTTGCTAAACAGCCAATTAATCAAGTACATGACTTATCCTTTTATTTTCTAATATTTTTCAATACTAAACTTATAGAATGTTTTTTATAATTCAGCATAATTCTGCAACTGAACCAATCAGAGTTCAATATTTGATTGGGGAAGACAACAGTCCAATAGAAAGGACAAGAATAATTAATATAAGGTATTTTTTTACTGTAAAATATTGTGATTAATATACTATATGGTGAAAGCCACTAGGGCACAAGGGGGTGGCATGGTGGCCTGTTCCATGTAGAGTTTGGAGCTAGGAATAACTTGTGTGGGATCAGCAGGTTGAATTATTTATGCTCCTAATTAAGAGAAAGTGCCCACAGTTCAACATTGCCATCAGGTTGGTTCATGTCATTAGATATGTCAAAGGGCAACTCATCAAGCGCCCCCTGTGTATTGTAAGATACATTGGCAGGCAATTCTGGAAACTTGGTTGAAACACCCCCCTTGCCCCCTGCTTGTTGTCAGACACCAGGATCAAAGTCTGCGTGAGATCTGGGAAGGTCTGCACAAACAACCTTTGTGTGGGGATGGCACAGCAGGGGCGCAAGCAATTGTGGTGGAGCTTCTTGGTGTTTCCCTGGGCATCTTCAAATTGATAGGTGTTTTTTCATAGACCGCAGCTATCTTGAAGGGCCCCAGGTGGTTGGGTTCTAATTCAACTGAGTTGGGGTTGAGGGTGTAGACAGGGTCACCTACAGTGTATCTGGCCTCAAGGTGCTTTGTCACTCCATAAATTTGATTCTGTTCAATATCTTAGGCTTTGGCACACCACTGGCTCAGGGAAAGAATAGTCAACAAGGGGGTTTCTCATGAACCATATTTGTAATTTCTACTGTTCTACTCCTGTAAAGCTATCAGGCGTCCCAAAGGCCAGGGCGCTGGGGCTGAACCCAGTGCCCCTGTTGATTATCTCTTGTAAGATAAGTAGGGCAGTGGGCAAGTGTTCAGTCCACACAGTATTGGGATGTTCCTATGAGAGCTTGGCAATAAGTTGGACCAGTGAGTCATTCAATTACTCTATGCGTTCAATGGCTTGCAGATAATAAGGAGTTGTGACTATTTGTTAGAGGGCATTTGTTGTGTTCTGAGGCGCAGCACAGACACACAACGGGGAATCCTAACCTTAGGATTGGATTTGTACTAAGTCTTGGTTAGATGACAGGGAAGGCTATGGAATTACCTTGCGGCCCTGGAAGAATAATCTCTACTAGTTGTGGCTAGAGAGAGGCGCAGAAGTACTGGAGACACAAAGAAAAAAATGTGAATAGAACTTAATTTTATTGGTGAATTAGGAAAAGGAATATATAGTGGTTCTTGATATCACAAAACACTACCAGGACGGTAGGATCACTCACCACAAGCATGAGTGGGGCAAGTGAGATGCACAGAGTCAAGAAACCAAACAATTTTACTTCCTGATTCAGTCATCAACTCATTTTGAGAGGCAAAAGCAAAAGCAAGAGATTTGTCTTCAAAATGGCCCATCAAAGGCAAAATTGACACATGGTGAATAGTGGTATTCAGACCCTTGTTTAAAGGTCACTTCCAAAAGGCCAATCCACAGAGTGTCTAATTTATGCGCGCGCCCACCCACTCTGTGTTGGTAGTAAATAACACAGTCACCAACATCAAATTCAGGCAAGGGGGAGCGTCCAGCATTATCAGGAGAAAGCTCAAGCATCTTAGTTTTGTATGCAGAAGTGTAGGCAGTGGCCTGTATATCAATTATGCAGTTGACTAGATTCTTGATGTGGTTGTCAGGATTCATGGCCTTATCAGAGGAAAGCAGGGGGGCCCCTAAGAGCAAGGGGGTAGTAGCCTCTTGCCCATACAGCATAGCAAAAGGGGGTACCCAGTGACACAATGCTTGCTAAGGCAATACACAAACAGAGCAGCAGGTAAGTATAAGTCCCAGTTGGCAGTGTCAGAGTAGTTGAGCTTCCTCATTATGGAGACCAGTGTTGAATTTGCACGCTTGACTGCCCCATGGGTAGAAGGGTTGTAGGGGGCAGAGAAGGACTGGTGAGACCCAAAAGCTTCAATAAAAGAGGTTACCAGCTTGGCATTGAAAGTAGTCCCATTATCTGAGAGCAACACTTGAGAACAGCCATGGCGGTAGAAACATCTTGTAACAGGAAGGCAGCGGTTGTCTTAGCCGTGATGTCCTTTGTAGGGCAAGCCTCTACCCACTTGCTGAAGTGATCAACAGCAATCAAGATAAAGCAACACCCAGAACAGGAGCGGGGGAGAGGACCTACTGTGTCAATGCTGACAGTATGAAAGGCATGTTGAGGGGGAACTAGTTTGAATTTGTGGGCAGCAGTTTGAGACCTCCACATCTGGAAGTTGTGGCAACTAGCTATGACGTCTAAGATCAGCAGGCAAAGGTTTGCACAGAAGTAAATCTTCTGAAGCCAGTCAAAAGTCTTGGTGATGCCTCCATGTCCAGTCTTTTTATGAGCGTTTGACACCAACAAGAGGCAAATACTGGGTCGTACATAAGGCAGATATTGATCTTGTGCTTTCTTGAAGAGCTGATTGTCACATATGAGGGTACCTTTGGATAGCTTGGACAAGGCCAATTGGATCTCTTCTGTCTCGCTTTCCCAAGAAGAAGGGTATCCAATTAGTCCATACAACCAGTCAGCCTCCGCAGGATGTAAAGCAAGAATGGGCATTCTGGATAGCCCATCAGCGTTCTGATGTTGAATCCCAGGGCAATGGAGCACAGTGAAGTCATAACCTTGTAGACGTAGGGCCCATCTAGCTAGGCACCCTTCTGGCTCCTTAAGTTGTTGTAACCATTTAAGCAAAGTGTGGTCAGTGACAACTATGAAATGGGTACCATACATATAGTGGCAGAACTTTTTGACTGCATGCAACACGGCAAGACACCTCTTCTCTGTGACACTATAATTCTTCTCATGATTATTTAGCATGCAGAAAGTGTAAGCCACAGGATAGTCTATACCCTTGTTGTCTAGTTGGGCCAGAATAGCCCCAATAACAAGATGCTAGAGTCAGTGTATAGGATTAACTCCTTAACATAGTCAAGATACACTAGGATTGGCGCCTCTTTGAGTTTTTGCTTAAGGGTTTCAAAGGCTTGCTGCTGACTGGCAGTCCATTTGAAAGGGACATTACGTAACAGCTGGACTAGAGGTTCACTAGTATTGACAAAGTCAGGGATAAACTGTCTGTAGTAGCCCATCATCCCCAGAAAGACTTGTACCTCTTGCAGGTTAGTGGGCAGAAGCATTTTGTCAATGGCCTCAACCTTCTTAGTCATTGGGAAAATCCCTGTCTGGGTTACTTCATGGCCCAAGAATTCAAGACACTCTTTGAATAAGGCGCACTTGGAAGGTTTTAGTTTGAGGCCAGCCTCTCAAATCTTTAGAAACACCTCTTTGAGATGAGCCAGGTGGTCAGTGAAGGTAGCGCTGAAAACTGCTATATCATCTAAGTATAATAGGATGCATGCCAGCTTCAAGTTGCAGAGGATAGAGTCCATGGCCCTTTGGAAGGTGGCTGGGGCATTGCAGAGTCCCTGTGGCGTGCAAGTAGGCTCAAAAAGCCCTTCATATGTAATGAGTGCAGCTTTTTGGCAATCCTTGGGGATAGATCAACTTGCCAGTATCCAGATGCCAGATTCATTGCAGAGAAAAACTTAGAGCCTCCAAGACGTTGGAGAGCATCATAAATATGTGGCAAGGGGTATGAGTCCTTCTTGGTCAAAGAGTTCAATTAGCGGTAGTCTATCACAATACAATGACCTCCACCTTTCTTCTTTAAGATGAGTAGCGGGGATGTCCAAGGACTTTGGGAAGGTGCCAGCAGCCCAGCGTCCAACAGTTGTTTGAGCTCTTTAGATACCTGGGCGTCCTCCACACAGCTGCAGCAATATGGTTTAGCATGGAAGGGGGGCGTTGCCAGTGTCAATCTGATGGATAATGACTTTGGCTAACCCATAGTTGGTACTGTCCTTAGCAAAGATGTCGTAAAATTGGTCTAGCAAGTCTAGCACCTCTTTCTGTTGAACCGGGGACAGCTGTGGAAAGTCTTGCGCAGTGAACAAGGATAGGACTTGAAGTTCATCCTCAGGTAGGTTAAAATCTTGGAACATGCCAAAGGGATGAAGAGACAGGACATCAGGAGCGCTCAACAACTTGCCATATCTGACAACCTTCCCCCTAGACACAGTCATGGGGAGAGCAGTCAGGTTGGCTACCAACAATTGAACAGGGTCCTTATGGGAGACATCTAGGATTCCAGGACAGAGATAAGGTTTGTTGCACCCTAATGAGGGGGGAGAGTACAACTCCAAGAAGGTTTGTTCATATAAATATGGGAGTCTAGGATGGCCTGGGAGCCAGGGGGGATAGTGACAGCAGACGTGGCTAGGAGAGGGATCCCCTCAGACACAGGAAAAGCCATGGGTGGACATTTCATGATTGAAGAGTGGGTGCAATATTTGAGGGTGAAACCCCTAGTGGGGTATTCCAAAGCGCACATCTTCAGGCGCTTTCCGGAGACTTTAACCAGCTCTTCAAAGATCAGAGGGACTTTGTATCCCAGAATAGAGAGTTAAACATCTTTCAAGTTGATTATCCCATTATATTCCCTAAGGAACTGAGTGCCAACTAAGAGATTGTAACTCTTGTTTTCCAAGACAACTGCTGGCGCAGCTAGGAGAAGCTTGCCAAACTTCATGGGTAGAGCAGAGTACGCCCCTATGGTGCAGGCCATAGACAGTCCAGCCGTGCCATACAACTGGTGATAATTAAGATCAGGGGCAAGTTTGAGTTTCTTCGCAAGTTTGGAGGGGACAATGTTGACTGGCAAGCCAGTGTCTAAAACGGCTTTGATCTTCACTTTTTGAATGCATATCTCTACTTGAGTGGTAGTACAACCAAAGGGTGGAAGGACAGCCAAGATATCTTGAGCCTCTGCTAGCTCCTTATCCCACTTCTCAATCATGCATCTTAATCCTGGGAACTCCTTATAAACAGTTTGGAGAGGGAGCAAAACAGATATATCCTTGAAGACAGCGTCAGCAACCTTGGCGGCTTCTTCTGACAACTCCACTAGCACAGGGGACCTCTTAGCTTATGTATGGTAAAGACAAGAGACAAATTCTTTGGCTTCAGGCAAAGGCTTAGCAGTAGTTGTAGTCTTTCCTGATTGCAATTTATAGGGGACTGTAATGGTTTTGGGAACAGTTCAGAATAGAGTACCCATATGCATTGGCATCATCTGTATCAGAGTCATCCAGGTCAGAGTTGTCAGAGATATTGTGGAACAATAGGAGGATTGGAGGAGCCTCATTATTAGCAGGCTTGGAGTCAGATATAGAGGGAGAGATTGAAAGAGACTAGTAAGAATTATCAACCGAGAGCATCTCTGCCTCTAGGTTGAATGCTCTTTTCCCTCCTGCTCTTTTGGATCAGCTCCTTCAACCTGTGGGTTGGTGCAGACTTGAGAATGGTGACCTATCTGACCACAGTTTTGGCAACCTTGGTGTCAATGAGGATTTTGCAAGTTCATGATAAGAATGCAAGGACCACAGGAAGACAAAACAGAGTTGGAAGCAGCTCAACTTTCCCTAATAACTGCTTCAGAATGGGTAAGGTGCATGTTCTGCAACAGCGTCTTTATGCTCTTCATAGAGGAAAGCATAGCTTTACGGGCTTTGAAGTGAAGACACAGAAGCTGGTTAACTTTGAGGGCTTGAGCGCAAGCCATGTAAGCTTCATGGGCTATCAATTGTCTGCTTGTTATCAGTTGCTGTCTTTCCATGTAGAATCTGTCTGCAAACTCAGCTAGTGTCTCTTTAGGCTTGAAAGCAATGTGCATGAAGGCGTCATTCTTTACTTCTAGGCTAAGATCACCACCAAACTTATAAATCAGAAGCTGCTTCATATCTTCCCACGTCTCAATTGTGGGTAGTTCAGGCACTACCATTTCCTGGAAAGTCGGATGTAAACAGGTCAGAATATGTTCTTTCTTAACTTTGTCTGATGCTTGTCTCATGGCAGTTTTGCAGAGAGTTAGGAAAGCTG
The DNA here is from genome assembly GCA_014839935.2 of Entomophthora muscae. Taxonomy (NCBI): domain Eukaryota; kingdom Fungi; phylum Entomophthoromycota; class Entomophthoromycetes; order Entomophthorales; family Entomophthoraceae; genus Entomophthora; species Entomophthora muscae. Next base: position 44,821 of record QTSX02004264.1, read on the forward strand.
CAATAGTCAAGGTTCTGGGATCAAAGACTTGATTAAAGGTAGGCTTAAAATGTGCCTTGGGAGTTGGCCCATCATTTTTGCTATCAAGTATGTTTATACACGGGGAAAATTCTGCTTTGGATTCAGAGGGGGGCTGTCTAGCCCACAGCTGACAAACACTTTCTTCAATGGTAGTCAGGGTCTCAACAGTGTGGGTATCTGTATTGATAGCTTGAGTGGTCTGTTGTTCAGTAACATATAGGTGTTGACCTTGGGAGGTCACTACTGTGGATAGCTCAGCCAGTCAAGAGGTAAGGAATGGCCCCACTGAGAGGCAAGGGGCAAACCTGTTGTTTGCGGAGTCAATCAATTCACTCATCTCTTGTACATCTCTATCCAGCTCAGTATGGTCCCGCTTGAAATGAGCTACCTTGTTAGCTAGGGCAATCAGTTCCCTAGCACATTGGATTCAAGGGGCTCCTGGTAAGCCAGGGCAGCAACCATCTTTGTCAACAACCCCAACTGGACTAGAGTCAGTTGCCATCATCTCACGTAGAGCGGCAAGTTCTTGCTGTAGCTCAGCAACTTAAGCAGTCAACTCAAGCACCTGGGGGTCAGGTTGAGGAGCCTCAGTAGGACGTCCTTGACTGCAAGTAGTTGTACGTAGCTCTTGAATAGCATACCATATTTTCTGCTCTCTATCCATCAAGTCATCAGAAGGGGGAGAGGGCGGAACATCTGGCTTGGGCGTAGATAAAACATTCACTTGACTCTGGAGTTTGGCTATAGCAGCAGTGGTGGCAGCTCTCTCTTGATCAAACACTGCACTGAGTTCATTAAGGCTGTTAGCAGCAAAGTCCACTACCTGCTGTAGTTGCTCAAATGAATACGTGCTGAATGCATTAAGCTGCTGCACAAGTTGTTCAAAGTTGGAGAGATAAGCATTTAAGGTGGAATCTACTTGAGTTTTCCAGGGTTGTTATAGCTGGTGAAACTTGTGTAGACGCTCCCTGACGTATTTGGGAGAGACTGGCGCATGTGTTCAATAGAATTAACCAAACAGGTCTGGGAGGTAACAGAGTTGCGCTGATTGTCAGATACCAAGGGAAACAGGAAATAGATACACTGTTAGTAGGCAGCAAACTGGTCCCAGTCATGAGTAACTATTGCTTGTAGAGACAAGATTTCTTGGATGTGGAGCCCCAACACCATTTGATGGTGGGCAAAGCAGGCTGCACAAAGGACAATAGTAAGTGCTCAGCAGAACCAGCTGCTGAGAGAAGATGCTGTAGAATTTGAGGAGCCACAATTAATTTGTAGTATTCAGCCCAACTGAACTGCAACTGAAGGCAAGGAATGGCTCCTTCACGGGCTATCCCAATGGCTACTGCCATGACTTGTTCTAATTCAGGGATACCCATGGGGTAAGCAACTAGGTGAGGACCATTCCCGAGGTTCAGTACAGTAGGGATAATAGGCAGGTCAGCAATATCTTCCTCAATAGGAGGGCTAGTAATTTCAGGTGAAGTCAGCTCTTGTATAGGTGGAGGCAAAGGACCTGAAAATGTGGTTGCAAAAGGGATAACCAAGGGGATTACAGCCCCTGTAGTGAGCACCATTTTTATTGTGTTCTGAGGCGCAGCACAGACACACAACGGGGAATCCTAACCTTAGGGTTGGATTTGTACTAAGTCTTGGTTAGATGACAGGGAAGGCTATGCAATTACCTTGCGGCCCTGGAAGAATAATCTCTACTAGTTGTGGCTAGAGAGAGGTGCGGAAGTACTTGGAGACACAAAGACAAAAATATGAATAGAACTTAATTTTATTGGTGAATTAGTAAAAGGAATATATAGTGGTTCTTGATATCACAAAACACTACCAGGACAGTAGGATCACTCACCACAAGCATGAGTGGGGCAAGTGAGATGCACAGAGTCAAGAAACCAAACAATTGTATTTCCTGATTTAGTCATCAACTCATTTTGAGAGACAAAAACAAAAGCAAGAGATTTGTCTTCAAAATGACCCACCAAAGACAAAATTGACACATGGTGAATAGCAGTATTCACAACAGCATTCTTGGTGCAGTACACCTTCATGACATGTCCAATAAGCTCAAGGCCACTGTGGTACTCTTACTACAATGATGGGGGATAGTCTAAGGGTTGGTTGGTGGCCTTGGCAATTTACAAGTCAGAAACCAGACAAGTAGTCAGTAGTACAAAAGTGTCTGGGCCTAGAGAACAACAAAGGGTTTAGAGTAGTGGCAACAGCAACTACTCAAAAGCAAATCCTCAACAAGTGAATTATAGTCAGGCTTAGTTGGCAGTTAAGTCAATGAGAGGAGACTAGCCTTTGAAGTTCTTAGATTGCACACTCAACAAAGTATTCAATGATGTAGATAATATAAGGGGGTATAACATATATTTTATTGAGAAAAGGGAGAGGGGTTTAAATACTACAACTTACTTGATAGCTCAAGGTAAGTTGGTCATTGCTTGGGGTTGAGAGAGGGGGAAATGAATGTCAAACCATTGGGGATTGACACAACAATTGAGGGAGGATGGAAACAGTCTCAGTGGCACAAGGTGGTCGCAGTAGCTCAAGGATGGAGAAGTTGGTTGATTGTAACCGTAGTTGGTGAACTGTATTAATTGATAGAATTAACGTCTATTCAGTGAAGTCATAATTTGGAACCAAAGCAGGTGGATAAGCAATCTGGAAGCAAGTTGGTGGAGTCCCAATCCAAGGGCCAGAGTGGATGAGCAATCCAGAAGCTAGTTGGACTTGTATGATGATCCAACAGATAGTCTAAATCATAATCATCGAGAACAACTACTATATTGGAAGGGAGATCAGGATCCTAGTACAATCAGAAAGTACCCAATGATGATCATAATTGAAGCAGCCAACTGGTGATGAGTTTCACCACAACCACCATCCATGATGAGACGTTTGGGCTATCCAAAGCGGGCCACAATTTCCTTGCCAATGAAGCAGGTGATGGTGGTGGCAGTGTGGTCAGTGGTTGTCCATGCTACTTGCCAACAGGTGAAGTAATTAATGGCTGTTATGATGTACTTCTTCCCCTGTCTGTCTTCAGGGAGAGGCCCAACAATATCAAGGGCCTACTTCTTGAAGGGTTCCATGGCTTTAATGGACAGGACAGACTTGGGGGTGAAGGCTAAAACAAGTTCTTTTCACACAGCACACATGTTTTGAGGAGGTCCAAGATGTCTTGGCGCATACACAGCCACCAAACCTTAAATTTCATGTTCACAAAGAGGTTACATCCTCTGGTGTGACCCAAGGTGCAGTTATAATGTAGTATGGTGTCACCCTTTTGTGTGGTGGGAATGTAGGACGTCTTTTTACCTGTCTCTTCCTGGCAGCAGACGTTGCCGGCCTCAGTAGTGAAATGGATTTTTTGTCCTTTATTTTGGAGATATTTACTGAATTAAGGCCTTTGTAACAGGTCACTTTAAGACAGAGGTAAAGCATTGGTCAATCTGGATCCAAGCTATTGTCCCCAGTGATGGTTGCTACATAGAGCCTTGAGAGGGCACCAGCTGTGACAAGTTCCTTCCCAGGCTTGTAATTAATGCACAACTAGTAGGGGATAGGCGCTTGACCCAGCCTGCTTGGCGCGTGTCAAGTGGGACTGTGTATTGAAGTATTGGAGTGACTTGTGATCTGTCAGAACGCAGGGGAAAAGGTGGCCCCCTTCCATGTAATAGCACCATTTATTGACGCAGTGCACATTGCCGCTAATTATTTATCATGTATGGGGTAACATTGTTCTGAGTTGGTGAGCTTCCTGGATTTGTATGCCACGGGGAGGAAAAGACCCTTGTCAGTTTCCACCCATGGCACACCCCCTATGGCTCTGTCAGAGGCATCAGTCTCAAGTTTGTACTGGCAGTTCCAGTTGGGGAATTGAAATGAAGGCACAGTTGTTTTTCTTTGCTTCAAAGTCTTGAAGGCTTGATCTCTGGCAGAGGTCCAATGGAAGCGCTGTTTAGTGTTTAGGAGCTCATTGAGGGGTACAATTAGTTCCTCACAATTGGGAATAAACTTACACACATAGGCAACCATGCCTAAGAATGTACACACCTGGCTCACATTAATGGGAGGTGGCATGCTTGTGATTGCCTTGATTTTGGAGGATTGTGCTTTATCTCTTGGGAAGAGATGGTGTGCCCAAGGGACAGAAGCTCTGACTTGAGGAATTTGCATTTGGAAGGCTTATTTTTCAACTGGTTTTTCTAAAGGGTGTCAAGGACATCACAGAGGTGTTGAAGATGCGTGATTTGATCTTGACTGAAGACAATAATGTTGTCAAGGTACACAATAACAAATTTCCCAATCAATTCCTCAAATGCTTTGTTCATCAACATGGAAAAGGTGGAAAGAGTGTTGGTAATTCCAAAGTTCATGACCTGGCACTCAAACAATCCGTAATATGTGTGGAAGGCTGTTTTTGGTATATCTTCTGGTTTCATGCAAATTTGGTGATAACCTGCTGTCAGATCAATTTTTGTGAAGACTTAGGACTCCCCCAGGGCTTCAAAGAGGTCTTCAATCAACAGCAGGGGGTATTTATTCTTAACAGTTGTTGAGCAACTTGGGTTGTTGCTGGTATGTTCAAAGCTACAGATAGATGTTAGCCTTGCCAATGTACTCTACCTAATCCTATGCAAGAGCACTACAGACTACAATATGATATAACTTTGAAGATAATTCCGTTTATTGAAACTGTAGTACAATCTAGCCAGCAGCTGCAATCTATCCAGGTGTAACTAAGAACTTTTTGTCATCCTTTCAGGCGTCTATATCAATATATACTGCAACAACCCTTGTTCTTGTCCTTTCAGACAGTTCTTAGTGGCTACCTTTGCAATAGGTCCATTTTTGCTGGCTGTGCCAATCCTGATTGGCTGTCCTTGGCACGTGTGTTGCCACTGGCCTTGACAGGCGTACATGGCACTTAAGCTACAGCCTATGCTCTTCTTGAGCTAGCCTACTGTTGTCTGTTGATTGGCTGTATTGTACACGCCTATTATTGCGCTGTGGAACTTTGCTGTATTTAGTTGATGCTTAGAAATTGACGCTGTTCAGCCCTCTTACATTGGAAGGTGGAATTACAGTATTCCATTTGAAGGGCTTAATCAGTGACTATTTTCTGGCTGGCAAGCCTTCTGCTTATTAATGCAACAGGTCAAATTGAGGATTATACTCCGTATAATAGCAGACTCAATCCAGTATCAACCTGTGGATTATCCGCCGTGTAATGCGGACCCAAACCAATAGGGAGCTTGATTATACACCGTGTAATGCTGACCCAAACTCGGTATTTCCTTGACATATGCGCATCACTTGATTGATATGCTCATGGAAACCATCAGGCTGGGTGAGGCTGAGTTGATACAACGTCCAGCAGTATGGTATGGGCAATATACAGTTGATGATTTAGTGATTACACACCGTGTAATCAATTATAATCACTGTATTGACTAACGTTTATACGGCGTATAATAGCCATATCAACTAGTAATTATACGGCATGTAATATAACACATCAGAATGATAATCAGTGGTAATACAGTGTATAATTGTTGCATCTATTCTAATAAACTAACAATTAAACGGTGTATAACTGCCATACCATTCATAATACATTAGTAATTATACGGCATATAATTACTACACTTAATAGAGTATCAGCCTAGTGATTTTACGGTGTGTAAATGTAATGATCTGTGTGCAATGATTAGACTGAGTATTTGTGGTCTATCAGCCTAACCTCACAATGGTCATCTTATTTAAGGCGCGGTAGTCTGACCAAGCAAAGGGACCCGTCCTTCTTGGCTACAAAGAAGACAGCAGCCCCATATGGCAAGAGCAAGGGGTAGATGAAGCCCTTATTGAGCGCATCTACTAGGTGCTGGAAGAGGGTCTCATCTTCTTTTGGTGTCAGGCAATAGAGATACGTGCTTTGGGAAAAGACCTTTGCAGTTGTACAGCATGCTGGATCTCCCAGAGAGGGGGTAGTTGGTTCAGTGTTTCACTGAAAATGTCCTTATATTCCTCAAGAAGTGTGGCAAGTGCTGGTGGAGGTGGAGTGGTCAAGGGGAGGGCCACAGGTGGTTCAGCACAGATAATTTTGACTGAGCATTGGTTAAAGTCTAGTTCCCCCCTTGAAATAATATACACCTGTTTCTGTTATTCTGACAAACACAGTATTGTGAAACAACTTTCTCATTTCAACAGGATATATACAAAAGCCCACCAATATTTCTATTGAGGGTAATTACAGATGTATCCCAGTTAATGTAGGGACAGCTGTGACAAAGCCAGTCAAGACCAGCAATGACATCATGGCTGAGCCCTGCCATGATTGGCCCAGAGAGCTTAACCTGGATGTTCCCCATTCTCACAGAGAAGGGTAATGTCTCATGGATAATTGCCACTCTACGGGAATAGGCCACTTGTACTGCCTTGAACCTGATTGGCACCCAGTCTAATTGTTGAGAGTCAGCAAACGCCTGGTCAACCATAGTGTGATCAGCCCCAGTATCTACCAATAGTTTGTGGGAGTTTCCACAAAAACAGAAGGTATAGGCCAAGCAGGTTACTTTATTTGAAGAGTGGCTTGCTTGGAGAACAGGGTTGTTGCTGTGGACCTGGAATATATTGAGGGCTTCAACTTCATGCACATTGTATCACAGGGGTTCTTTGCAAGAAGGGATTGAGAGTGAGGGTCAGGTGGGATTATAGAACCTCTTGTAGCTACAACCCCAGGCTTTTCCCTGGTCCTCAATTTGCGCTAGCTGGAGTTCCCCCCTTGCAGGGACGCTTAACCCCATTTTCCTGTTGGCAGGACTGGTGGCAGCCTACTTGGTTGTGGGCACTGCCAGGTGTGAGACAAGGTTGGGGTGGTGCGTCATTGGATCTGCAGAAGCCCATTGAAGCCTGGTTATTGGCCTTCACAATGACCTTGTAGCAGTTGTCAATGGAGGTTCAGCAACCTACAGAAACCCACTTGCAGATATGGGGTTTGAGCCCATTAACTATCAAGGTAAGAAGCATGGCATTCCCATTGGTCACAGCTTCTGGGCCGGCGGCAAGATATTCAGGGACAGACCTGGTCTGTTTGATAGCCAGGAGGGGAGTTCTCACCACAATGGATAAAAAGGTTTCACTGTAGCGGGACTTTGTGGCGTCTCTGAACAACACCCAAGTGACATCTATCTCTTGGCTGGCCCAGTTGGTGAACCACACAGCGACAGGCTTTGTGAGACGCCCAAACGCAGTAGCAACCCAAATGGGCTCAGGTAATTGACAGATATGGAGGTGGGTTTTGGTATATTGGAGCCAACTGAAAATGTCAGCCCCTTCAACACCACCTGCAAAAGATTCAAGATGGAGGTTGCACATGCGTTAGGAAAGGTCTGATTGGGGCAGGGTGACGCTTACATTGCGCTGCCCAAGGCGGAGTTGGTTATACACACTTGTAAGTACAAGTTGATCTTAGTAGATGACATACCTGTTGGGGATGTCCCCCTTGGGGATTGGCAGGAAGGTCTCTTGTTGGGGAGTAGCCATACGGCCTGTACTCTGTCCTTTCTTGGGTTAATTTTTCTTTTAGGTAGGCTGTGAACCTACCACTGCTACCACTGTTGCAACTGAATCAGTTAGAGTTTAGTATTTGATTGGGGAAGAAAAAAGTCCAATAGAAAGGACAAGAATGATTAATATAAGGTATTTTTATTGTAGAATATTGTGATTAATATACTATATGTGGAAAGCCACCAGGCCACAAGGGGGTGGCATGGTGGCCTGTTCCATGTAGGGTTTGGAGCCAAGGAATAACTTGTGTTGGGAATCAGCAGGTTGGATTGGCAGTGCTCTTAATTAGGAGAAAGTGCCCTCAATTTGATGTTGCCATCAGATTGGTCCATGTTGTTAGATACATCAAGGGGTGGCTCATTGAGCGCCCCCTGTGCATTGTAAGATATGTTGACAGGCAAGGACAGAAACTTGGTTGCAACAATAATATACTGTCAGGTATAATAAAAATTAGCATAGCAAAGGAAATTGATTGACTGAAAATTAAATTAATAAAATATATATGATTCAAAATAAAAAACAAAAATATATCAGAACTAAATGAAAAATATAAATACAAAGATATTTGAATAGGATAAATCAGATTTAAAGGGGTTAGATCAGTGGAAATCTAGGACTTAGTTTGAATTAAAGTGTATACTTATATGGCTAGGGCGTGGATTGGCATGGCTCCCTGATTTTTAAATTGTGGAAACTTGAATAATCAACACTGTGATACAATTAGACAGGAGGATCTTTTCAGGAGAAGCTGACATTCCATAAATGGTTGCAAAAAAACTGTCTTGAATAATGTGTTCAATTGAGCTGTAACTAGGTGCAATATTCTTTCTGTCTAGATATTTTCATGCTTTTTCAAGTTTATTTGTAATAGCAAGTTTTTCAGAATCCCCTAAATTTAATCCTGATCATTATAAAAAAAACTAGGTAAACAATTAAGTGAAGTTTCTTCCCCGCAAATAGGGCCAAGAACTCACATAAATTATTATATAGGATACTAATCTTATCAATTCTGGGAGGTTGTTGTCAAGGTTTTTCATTTTTGGCAGTATTTTGGTCTTTTCAGAGCATCAGGAGGCTATGCAGTCTCCAAGGATGCCCAGGATGTGGGACATAGCAGTGAAAGAACTAGTGGTAAAGTGACTTAATTTTTCTTTAAAAATTTCCATTAGGTACAATATTGTATACTCAGGCAGGAAACAAAATCTGACTTCTTCTTGTCCTGTCTCTATTTCTGGTATGCTTTAATATAGCATAGTTTTGATGAAGTCCTAGACAAGGAGGATGAAGGGCTTTTAAAAGTTGTGTGGCAGAAAAAAGTGGTTAAGGTGGATCTTTGGGGTCACAGCCAGACCTGCACCCTGCCATTAGATGTCTTATTGTCTTGGTTAGAGTTAGGCAAGTTTATTTTTATTGATAGGGTAGATGCTTCAGTTTTTTTAAAATTTCTATTTAAACTACTGGTGTCAGAACCAGCTAACACCCAATGTGGGGAATTTATTTGCTGTAGAAGGTCTTGATTATATGTAGTTTTAGGAATTGTTGTAGTACGCCTTCATGCTTGCCTTAATAAAAAAGATGGTTTTTGCTTTTATTTATTTTTAAATGCTTCTGTATCCTCTCCAGTTGCCCAATCTGTTGTGAATGCCAATATTCACGCTCTTTTGATTCTGTCTTTTGTCAATACAGCAGGCGTGACCTGCCAGCAAGGTTACAAGTAAGCAGGTTTGTGACCCGCAATCCAATTACCCGGCCACTCAAAGCCAGACTAGGAAGTCAACTCAAATTGAAAAATCCAACAACATGAACAAATGATGATTCCTTATGGTGGATACCTTGTTTTGGCGCTTGACTCATTACCAGGATCAAGCCACCCCCTTCACCATCCAACTGTGTGATCAACACAATCATGTTCCTGTTATCCTTGATTCACAATAACTATATAATCACTATCTCTCAATAAAGAATATATATAGTTTCTAAATATTTTCCCCTTGTAACTCTGCTAAAACAGCACAGTTACAACATTGGTAGCACAGGTAGGTTCTCCATCCTACCTCATCTTGTAAAATTCCACCTATTGCCTGTACATGCCGCGGCCAACAAATCCTTGACAGAACCATGTCTGGCCTTCTGCTGGACTGGACCCCGTACACCCCTGGTACCAAGATACCTGATGGCTTTGTCCTGTACCAGAACACAGTGATTCCACTACCCTCCTTGAATGCTATATCTGCACAAGGTTTTTTCCAGACAGCCGTCACCATTATTCAACCAACCAACAAAAACACCATGCCTGCCTATGTAGCCCAAAGACTACAAAGTGACGCCTTGGAACCTTTTTCCAGGGCCAACAACAACAACGCTGCCACATGGATCCAGTCCAACCAGAGCAAGCTGGCCCAGATGGAATTCCCACAGCAATTTTGGATTGCAGAAATCTCCATCCGGCTGACCCACAACACTGGCACCTGGTGCAACAAGTGGCATAAAAAACACACCAAGAAGAACTGGGATACCTTTAAACAAGACTTCTTGGAAAGGTTCATGTTTAAGGACATGGCGCTCATGATCATACACCAAGTAAAGAACCTAACCCAGACGGGCACTGTGAAGGAACTCACCCGCGCCTAAAAGGAACTCCAACTTTGGGCATCCTTTGACATGGACTTTGACACCCAGCCACACAGCTCATGTACTATGACGCCCTTAAATTGCACGTAATGAGGCACGTAAACGTGGAACAGGTGACCAACCTGCAAAGCCTGTACTGCAAGGCAGAGAAAGCATAACAAACATCCAACGCCCTCCATAAGGCACAAACCAGAAAACAAGAGAGGCCCAAGGATTCTCACACGGGCAGGCGCTCCACTTGACCACCCCCTGGAAGCAACAGGAATAACACCAACCATAAGTCCATAGGTTCAAACAGACATGAAAGTGTGAAAAATGGCCAGTCAAATTGTACCCATTTCTGTATCACTACCACACAAGGCAATCAAGACAAGGAAAAATCCTGGGGAGAGCATTAAGCAAGCTAAGCTCTACCCACACAGCTCCTGACTTGCCCAATGATGAGTACTGCCCCCAAGGATGTGGACCAATGCCCAATGATCCAAGTACCCTCGGAGGACCTGGTACTGTACACCATTGCCAGACATCCCAATAAATTGATGTCCTATCCTTTCTGCTTTTGCAGTTACACAGGCTCAGCACTCCTGAACTTAGGCGCATATCAAACCCTAGTCAATAGAAGCTTTGTGGACAATTTCAAGCTAGCCACTACTTCTTTGCGGATTAAAAATGTGGTTTTAGCCAATGAACATCACATCACCAAGATAAAGGAAACCACCCCCTTCTCTGTCATGATCAAGAATCTACACTCCACCATCCAAGGCCCTGTCATTGACTTCCCAAAGTTTGACATTGTACTGGGGTTGGATTGGTTAAAAAAGAACAATCCTCACGTAGGCTGGGCGCCCTCAGTATTAACTATTAAGCGTGAAGGTGTCAATCACCAGATATACCCCAGCTCAGTGGACTAACTCCTATGTAACCACGTCTTTGTGCACATCACAGAGACCCTGAAAAAAAAGGAAAACCTGAAGGCAATTGATTGGTATCCTACCAGTAAAGCTCATACACTTCAAGGACCACCAGGATACCTCCATACCTTAGGATTGCAAAATTGTGGCCCGCCATCCAGAAATCTTAAAGGAATCTCTACCTGGTTTGCCCCCAGAGAAACACTTTCAACACTCCATACATCTCTAAGGAGCTGTACCCAAAGCATGTCTCATCTACAGGCTGACCCTAAACAAAGACAACACCCTACACACCTACCTTAAGGAAGCATTGAAGAAAGGACATATCAACCCCTCACAGTCTCCTTTTGGGGCCGCCGTATTCTTTGTGGCCAAGAAGGACGGTATCTTGCATCTAGCCACAGACTATCAAGCCCTAAACAAAGTTACTATCAAGAATTGTTATCCACTACCACTGATTGACAACCTATTTGATGCCTTGGGTGGAGCCACATTCTTCTCCAAGATTGACCTAACTGCAGGCTACAACCAGATTTTTATTAAGGAGGAAGACATCCCCAAAACAGCCTCTGCACTAAATACGGCTCCTATGAGTGTGTGGTACTCAACTTTGGCATGAAAACGCCCCTTTCACCTTTGTGACCTTCATGAACAAATTATTTGCTCCTGTCAGGGACCCAGTCTTGGGCGGCTGGCCCTCTGTTTCTGGGGGTAACTTGGGCCGGGGTTTTTGCGGTCAGGGCCTACCACAAGAGAGGAGCTAACTTTAGAAGGTAGGAAGCAGACTTCTCCACCCAAAACCACGGGCCAGCAGCCAGTACAATGATGTCCACCACTCCTGTGAGGGTGATGTATCTATTCCAAAAAGCTTGCTGGTATGGTTGGTTGGAAGGTTGGGTGAAGAGGCTGGAATTGGTTTGGGTGTTACAGGCGGTTCCATATAGATATTGTAGGCCAGGAGATAATTGAATTTTCCTCTAAATAGTTTTGGGGTGAAGAACATCCACGGGCCTTGGCGGTTGTATCTAATAGTGTATTGGATGCGGGCTAGCAAGTCAAGTTCAAGGATTTTCTCTGATGTATAATCCTTATATTTGGGCTTCAAGGGATAATCAGTGAAGTGAACGGGCCCAAAGGGTGCACCAGATGGATGGAAAACTACAGGCAGTGGGGAAGGAGGGCCGGGGGATCTTGAACTGAATTGAAAGACAGCAAATACAAAATATGGCAATAGCTGTAAGAGCCAAAGTAACATAACCTTTATTTAAAAATGGTGATAAGGTTTGGGCACAGAATCTATAGGCATATATAGCATTCTGCCTCCAAACTTAGTATTTTTCATCAGGGCTTTATCAAAATATCAGAAAAGTGCGGGCAGGCAGCCAGAGGGCCCAGGTGTGGGAGCGGCAAAATGGCACCTTGGCTGGGTGTTCTCTATTGATCAGAACATCCAATTTGGTCACTCAATTTTCTTGATTCTTTGCTGTGGTCACGGGGTCAGGCCAAAAGCCCAGGTTTATCTTTGACAGTAGGGTTTGATTGGTTACTTGAGAGGATTTCAAACTCATGAAAACTACAGAGGCGCCATCTCTGCTTCTATTAGGCAATTTGAGAGGCCCCTCTTTGGGCTCTACCATGGTTGAGCTGGTGCAGGTATTCTGGCTTTGGGACTTAGCAGGAGCCTCAGCTTGCAGGGGCTCAATCCCAAAAAAACGCGGGCGGGCAGGCCCTTGGTCCATGGGCCTAGCGGCCTGCAGGAATGTAGGTTCAGGTTTCAAATCTCACCCTTGGGCCCGGGTTTCCTGGGGTAATGAATTGTCAATCCTGACAGCGCCCCACATAGGCAAGTACGCCCTAGTGTACCTAGACAACATTATTCTCTACAGCCTCTTGGTGGAACAGCACCACAAAGACCTAGAAGCAGTCTTTGCTACCCTGGCACAAAACAAACTGTTGGTCTGCCCTCCAAGTGCCAGTTCTTCTGCAAGCAATTACTTTTCCTAGGACACATAGTCTCAAAAGACGGCATCAAACCCAACAGTCAAAAGATACAGGCTATCTACAAGATGCCGCTAACCAAGGATAAGTTGGAACTCTGCACCTTCTTGGGGATGGTGGCCTATGTACGCCGCTTCATAACTGACTGTGGGATTTTGATAGCCCTTCTATCTGCCATAACAGGCGCCAAATCCAAGTTTGTGTGGACCCCCCAACGTGACCTCTGTTTTAGACACCTTAAGGAGAAGCTCACAATAGCTCCTATCCTGAAAGCCCCCAAATGTGATGGGGAATACTAAATGGAAACCAACGCCTCAGACAAATCCATTGGGGGAGTACTATAAATTAAAAATAATCATGGTGATTTCTTGCCTGTAGCTTCTGAATCCCAAAAGTTGACAGATGGCAAGCGTTGATACCCTATTTACAACAAGGAACTGCTGGCATCATACACTGCCTAGTTAAATGGTGTTGTTATCTATAACAGCAGGAAGAATTCACAGCATTGATCAACCACAAGTTGCTCATATACTTCAAAACCCAAGCAAATCTATCTTGCCACCAAGCCCGCTGGATGGAGCTCTTGGAGAGATTCAATATGCTCATACAGTACAAACCTGGTCCAGAACTTGCCATGGCAGATGCCCTCTTGCACCTGTATATCCGTGCCACAAGAGGAGAAAATGGGCTCACCCCATATTGGCCCCTCTTGGTGCTACAAACAAAAGAAAAGGGTTTCCCTCCTGGTACAACCAACATAACAAAGAACACATTCATCAAAAACAAACACCTATTTGCTGACGTGCACTGGACCTTGCACAGAAAAATGTCTGACAGTACTACCATCCCTTACATCCCCACACACCAGCAAGTGGAAACCATCCTACAATATCACAGAGACCTCAGAAACACCAAGAGCCAAAACCTATACAAACTTCTTAAACACAAGGCCTGGTGGCCAACCCTGTATTGTGACGTTCAGGATGTCCTAGACCAATGTGAAGTATGCAAGAAATTTGCCAAAAGTAAAGCCCCTCCAAAATAAGTACTACCTATCTGCACACAACTACCCTTCAAGGTGTGGGCCCTTGACGTTGTTGGCCCCATGCCAGGGAAACACAATAATAAGAAATACATCATCATTGCCATAGACTTTGCTACAAGATGGCCAGTAGCCCAAGCAGTAAAGGCGCACACTTGCAATGACATGCAACAATTCATAGGAAGAGAAATAATCAGCAAGTTTGGAAAGCCAGAACTCCTGATAACCAATGGTTGAAAGAATTGACCTCCAAAAATACCAACATATACCTTGCTAAAAATGGAGTCAAACATACTGTGACAACTCATATCACTCACAGGCCAATGGACGTGTAGAGCAGCTAGATGGCAGCCTTCTGCAAGCCTTGGCCAAACTAACCGCCGGGAGACCTGAAGACTGGTATAAGCAGCTATTGACTGAACTACTTGTGTGCCAAACTCAAGTGAACAGATCCACCGGAAAAAGCCCCTATGAGTTGGTATACAGCACACAATCAAATATCATTCAAGCATTGAAAGGACCCAAACTGGAAATTCCAAGGGCCAACAGTGAGCAAACAGAAAAGGAAAATGATTGTCTGCAAAAAACCTTTGTCCCCATCCAAGATAAACATGAAGTTGGGGATGAATTTTGGATCATGAAATTTGATAAAAGCAAACTACAACCCAAGAAAGTAGGCCCAGCAATCATTCAAAAGAAAACAAAAATAGCACTTGCCCTGTGGAAGGAGTTTGGAAACACAAACAAGACAAACCCCTACACCATGATTGCCAGAGACCCTGCAAAACAAGACAAAAACAACACAAAACCGCCCTGCCCACCACAGAACAACAGCTAGTCCATTATGGCTCCCAGGCTCCTGATGACCTCCCCAACAACCTACCCCCAGAGGAGGTCAACTTTCAGTTGGGGGTGTCAAAAAAGCAGGCGTGACCTGCCAGCAAGGTTACAAGTAAGCAGGTTTGTGACCCGCAATCCAATTACCCGGCCACTCAAAGCCAGGCTGGGAAGCCAACTCAAATTACCAAATCCAACAACATGAACAAATGATGATCCCTTATGGTGTATACCTTATTTTGGCGCTTGACTCATTACCAGGATCAAGCCACCCCCTTCACCATTCAACCGTGTGGTCAACACAATCATGTTCCTGTTATCCTTGATTCACAATAACTATATAACCACTATATCTCAATAAAATTATTATCTAGTTTCTAAAGTTTTTTCCCATTGTAACTCTGCTAAAACAGCACAGTTACAACACTTTATTAGATTATTTTAAGGATAAATACCTTGCTAATGCCTTTTCTTCTCAAAATGGGTCTATTTCCAAAGATGGAAATTCATCTGTTTGTCTGCCTTGTTCAGCATAACTCACTTGCCCCACTCATGTTATAAAAAGTGATCCTACTGTTCTTATATTGTTTTGTGGTAAAACCAAACAATATATATTCCAATTCTTTATCTTCAATAAAAATTAAGTTCTATTCACATTTCTGTCTTTGTGCTTTCAAGTACTTCAGAGCCTCTCTCTAGCCATCACTAGTAGAGATTTATTATTCAGGGCCATAAGGTAATTGCTTCACCTTCCCTGCCAACTAACCAAATTTTAGTACAAATACAATCATAAGGTTAGGATTTGCTGTTGTGTGTCTTTGCTGTGCCTCAGAATATGACAAAAATGGTGCTCACTACAGGGGCTGCAAGCCCTTTGGTTATCCCTTTTGCATCCATGTTTTCAGGTCCTTTGCCTCCACCTATACAAGAGCTGACTTCACCTGAAATTACTAGCCCTCCTATTGATAAAAACATCTTGGACCTGCCTATTGTCCCCACTGTTTTAAACCTAGGAAATGATCCCCATATGTCAGGGACCCACTTTAAAGGGAATAAATCCCCAATCCTGTGGGCCAAGGCCCTTAAATTTAGCCCTGCAATAACCAAACAAATAGGAACTGTGACTTTTGTAAATTAAATGCATAGATAGAATGGTCAAGACTAATTTGGTCCACACTCAAAAATTTTGGATCTGACAGATTTGCATTCCTAATTTTAATTTAGATGTTACAGTAATTTGACCAACCCATTACATCCTGATGGATTGGGTTTGGGAACTGCTAGAGACTTCCATAATGAGCAGCCGCAAACTTCAGCCTATTCCAGACTAATGTGCACTTGCCTTTCTTGTCAGATTGTCCATATCATCCCTAGAAGGAAGGAATGTGGATGCAAGAGCCTGGTGAACACAAAAAGATGCTGTAATATTCCAGACAATGGTGCAGGTGTTAATAAAACTCCTGCATAGATTGTACAGCCTTTCAAGTATATAAACTTTCTTTCTTTTCCTCAAATAAAGATATATTTTACACATTTCACCTATTGCTGTTTGCTCTACTCAGTTGTTACCTTAGTTCTAAAAAGTAAAGACTCCAGAGATAAAGGCTGGTATTAATCCGTGTTTAGGCCTACAAACCATACTCTTACAAGCTAGCACTCCAGACGTTAATACCCAAGAGGTCCATAAAGCTCAAAACACAACATTGGTGCTCATCACTGATATGTATCCTTACAGAAACAACAAACCTGCAGGACCCCCCTGCTGTTGTCCTGTTTTAGCCCAGGGTGGGAATGGTCCTCTCACTGCTTCTGCTTTAGCATACCTGTCAGAATTGACAATTTGTTACCCCTCAAAACCCGGGCCCAAGGGCAAGATTTGAACCCTGAACCCAAATTCCTGTGGGCCGCTGGCCCCATGGACTGAGAGTCTGCCCGTCCACGTTTTTCTGAGATTGAGTCCCCGCAAGCTGAAGGCCCTTCTAAGTCCCAAAGTCAGAATACCAGTACAGGTTCAATTATGATGGTTCCTGAGGAGGAGTTTCTTGAATTGCCTAATGGAGGCAGAGAAGGTGCCCCCATATACTTCATAAGTTTGAAGTCCTCTCAAGTAACCAATCAAACCCTACTGCCAAGGAGAAACCCAGGCTTTGGGCCCAACCTTGTGACCACAGCCAAAAATCAAGGAAATCAAGTGGCTAATTTGGATGTTCTGACCAATGAGAGAACATCCAGCTGAGGTGCCATTTTTGCCGCTCCTACACCCAAGCCTCCTGGCCACCCGCCTGCATTTCCCCCAATTTTTGGTGAAGCCCTTATGAGAAATACTAAGTTTGGAGGTGGGATGCTATATATGCATATAGATCCTGCGCTTGAACCTTATCACCATTTTTAAATAAAGGTTATGTTATTTTGGCTCACACAGCTATTGCCTTATTTTTTATTTGCTGTCTACCAATTCAGTTTGAGATCTCCTGGCCCGCCTGCCCCACTGCCTGCAGTTTTCCGTCCTCCTGGTGTACCCTTCAGACCTGTCCATTTTATCAACTACCCTCTGAAATCTGAATACAAGGACTACACCCCAGAAAAGATACTTTAAATCAACCCTTTGGCCCACATACAATCTGCAGTTAGATACAACCGACAAGACCTGTGGATATTTCAACACCCAAGCTGTTCAGAGGGAAATTTAACTATCTCCCTGCTTACGGCCTGCCCATAGAACCACCTGTGACCCCAAACCCTAGCCCACTTCCTCACCCAACCTCCCAACCAACCATTCTGGCAAACTGTTTGGGATTGTGTATATCACCCTCACAGGGGATATTGACACTATAATCCTGGCTGCCGGCCTGTGGTCCTGGGTGGGAAAGTCTGCCTCCTACCTTTTTAAGTTAGCCCCCTCTTGTGGTGGGCATTGCCTGCAAAAAACCCGGCCTGGGTCACCCCTGGAAGCAATGGGCCGACTGCCCAAGACTGGATCCCTGATAATACCTGCAAATCATACTCTAGCAGACATCAGAAATGTTGTTCCTGGAAACCACCAACCAGGATGGTTCTCCTCAAAACCCCCAGGAACTGCTTGTACTTAGCCAGTTTATGGGAGATGTACAGAGACCTCCTACCATCCAATGCTACCAAACCTTGAACTTAAATGTGGCTATACCTAATCAAGTGAATGCTTACATAGTTCCTGTGGGTTCCTGTCCACCAGTCCCCTAAGTGTGTCCTGGACCGTAGCCAGGGACCGGCTGGAAGGGGTTGTCATTCTCTAGTAAGGGAAAATGTATCTCAGAAATATGGGTCATTATTTTTCTTGTTATGCCTAAGCACTGGACTGATTATTTTATAACTTAATTACATTATTCATATTCAAAATTATTCAGAAAGATTCAAATACAATCTATGTCAAATCTTTAATTGATCTTGGGCTTAGATATTTTTAAAAAAAAATTTATCAATTTTAGAATTGAAAATTGCACCTTATAATATTGCTGGAAATATCTTAAGTGCTACTACATACTGCAAGCTAAAAATATTTATGATGAGTTGCATGGGAGAGTAATAGCAGCCCCAAAGCTATAAATGCTATTACCCTATCTTTGGCTCATCATAAATATTCTTAGTTTGTTTCAAAAAAGGTTGTTGTTTTTGAAAGACTGATAACTCTATTTAAAATACACCCTCTAGTAAGCTGCCCTACTTCATGAACTTGCCCTAATGCACCACTAACATCTTCTGATATTTTTGTTTCTCTGGTATCATCACGTGATTTCAAATGATAAGTTATCTCAGAATATTCTGAGAAACTTTTAAATGTTAAAGGTGAAGTATACAACTTCCCATCTTTCATCAAATATGAAAGATTAATGCGCAGATTTTTAACTTTGAGCTCTCTCCTTATAGGCCTAACTTTTCTCTCATAAATATAAAAGAATGACTTTTGAGAAATATTTGAGCCTGATAGCGCTGATTTATATAATTCTTTTCTTTTTTCTTCTTGCTCAAAAATATTTTTAATATCATTTACATTCTTAATATAAAGCTGATTTTCTTTCTCTTTTAATGTTTTTGATATTACACCAAAGTGATCATCAACAATACTTTTCCCATGACATTCTATAAATCTATTGTATTTAATAGACCCTTTAATGTATTGTGGTGTCTCTTTAAATAGATAATATAAGAATTCATAGGATCTAAAATGGTTTTCATTATCAGTCCATACTTTGATATTATTTATTTTTTTAAACTTATCTGATTTAAGAAGACTTATTAGACATTCACCTGAAAACAAATAATCATGAGACAATATTTGGGATAAAAAATCATGGTATTCATATTTAACTTTATTGTTTTCTTTAAATACCAGTGCAAACCCCAATAAAGATATAAATCTTTTGGAATAAAAACAGTTATTGGTTTTAATTGGACCACCACCAAATTTTAAATTCTCCTTAAAATCTATGACTATAATACATGATTCATTATCTAATTCATTGATATCTTTCTTATATTCCCTATTTTGATGATCATAAAAGTCTTGGTGCTGATTAATAGCTTTTAAGTCACTGTTTATAGATTCTGGCAATAATAAGTTTTTGCTTTCACATTCTTCTTTTCTTTTTTCTAAGGATGATTTTAAGTTACAAATATTACACATGTCAGTTTGTTTTTTACTATTTATTATATTTTTTGGTATTAATTTATAATAAGTTGAAAGTGATATTGAAATTTCATTTTTTATTTTCATTTTTTCATATATTTCTTTTTTGTTTTTAATAGAGAATATTTTATTTCAGTTGAATATTCATTCATTTCTTTTTCAATGCATTTATAAATTTTTTCTGGTGCTTTTTTGTAAACTGGCTTGTTTCAAAAGAATTTTCCAGTAGTTTTTTTAATTATTTCTTTTTTTAATAAATATTTATTATCTTTTTGGCTTTTTTATTTAAGCTTACATTTTTATTTTTATTTATTTTTCTTGAGTATTCAAACTCACTTTTGGTTATATTAAATCCCATATCAGTAAGCTCTTTTAAAGAGTAACTGGAAGTAACCAGAGATCTCAAGGCTGGGAGATGCTTTTGAGGAGCAGATTTTAGAAGATCCTTTAAGTTGTCAATTATCCTATTTAGTTTCTGATTTTGAATTAAATGAATGAACTCTGTTTTTCCAAACTCAGTTTGAGTGAGGAAGTGATTGAAGAAATTAAGATTGCCTCCAGAAACAAAGAGGAATGCTTTCTTTAGCATAGCAATTCTTTCTCTTTTTTTTGATGCTCCCAGTGAGGAAAATGGCTTCATGGCAGAAGTAAAGTTAACAGATTCCATAATATTGGATTTGTGATTTCTGATAAAGAGATGCTTTGTAGAGATGCCTTGCAAAAGAGTGCTGGTTGCAGGAATTATATCTTTTTGTGAATATGGTTTGAAGTAAAGCTTAGGTGGTGCTTTAGCTCTTATATACCAAGCCTTATGACACCATTCTGAAAGAAATGATGCGACAGCTTTATTTAAAATTTCAATTTGAATTTATATTTCTAGAATAAATGAAATTCCCAGTTTTCATGCACAAGTGATATATGTGTATCAGCTAAGCATCAAATTACATCATATCCTCTTTGGAATCTATGCAAATCAATTAAAATGATGTATTAACTTACTTATAACTGTTTCACATATTTTTAAAATAATAAAATATTAAAGAATTGTATTTAAAAAATGCTTTATTTGAGGTTTGCAGTTCACTTGAACCTCAAAATTCATCTAAACAGCAAATAAATTAACGTCCTAACTTTAAACTACCATAAAATCCTAAATAATTAAGCTTTTTAAATAAAATAAATTTCAGAAATAATGCTCTTGATCTTTTCTTTAATTTTGTTAAATAAAAAAGCATATATTAATCAATGAAAAACAACTTTTTTAAGCTTTAAGCAATCTATTTTATTTCATTATCAAAATAATATAATAAAATCTGACATATGCTCTTTTAAATTGCTTTTGCTTTAATATTCAATTTTATATATATATTAATATTTTAACACCAATAAAAAGATAAGATTATTAGCTTCATTTTGATATTTTACAGTGTGAAAAAATATTAACTTTTTGTTGAGTTATTACTGTTTTAAATATAAACATTTGTAATTTGATTTTTTCAAAATTGAACTGTGTTATGCTGCAACTTGGGCAGCATGTGTATTAGAAAATGGCCTAATCCCTGAAATAATAACCCATATGTATAGGGATAGAAATGGGCTTTTATTCACTCTAAGAAGGAAGATCTCCTTAGAAACCTTCTGGTATATAGCCTGGGGGGTCAGGGAAACAATATGGATTTGCCAATACTTGGAGTCCTCTAACAATATCTTGGACTCCTTGTACTTGGTCTTGGGCTCCTGCGGTCTGCTCCAGATCTGGTTCCTTATCCTAAGTTTTGGATTATTTAACTTGGGCTTCTTTATCTTTAACTTGGTCTTTAGCTCCTTCTTTAGTTCTTGTGGCCTTTGTAATCCGCTTGATCCAGTCCCTGAAAGGTCTCAGATAGCTCTCCCTTTTATAGCTCCTTGTTCCAGACCAAATTCTCTCTCAGAGCTCTGTTTTTTAAAAGCTCAAACTATCCAGTTTTTCTCTCTATATAATATATTAATTTTTTCAACTTACTTCAGTCAATAAAAGCCCTGGATTTTCTTCTTATTTACCTCATTTTTTAGCCTTAAACTCTTAAGTTGAAGCCCTTAAAACATTGATCAAACAAACTTTGACTCACAGCCAATCAAACACCTTGATTCAACAGCTTTGCCAAACAGTTCACCTAGATGACTCTCTCTTGACTATTGTTTGAACCTGAAGCTGTCTTGCTCTGGATAAACAACTGCTCCACGTTTTGAATGGTTTCACCATAATTCCTGTCACGTTTCTCTGGCAAATCTTGAGCGCTTTTGTCTATGTTTTACATAGGGGAATTTTGAAACCTCAATTTTTCAACGTTTCTCCAAGTTTTCCCGCATTTCTTCAGCATTTCAAAGCTTTGAACTCACCTGTTGCTTGCCTTTTGCCTCCAAAAGTTGTTCTTGGCAAAATTTGTCCATTTGTCTTCACAGTTTCTCTGTTCTGTTTCTGGCCTCTTTCCAGCTTCCTTCCAATCAATAAATCCAATAAATTTATAGTTTAAACATTGTACACTATTTCTTCTTTTTTTTTCTAATATGATAATTATTTCTTTCTTTTATTCATATTTTGGCAGTACTAAATCATTATTTCACCGCTTCTTTCTTAATATTTCCTCTCTTAAGAAACCAAAACTAGCATTTTAGATTCTGTATCCAGTCTAGCTATCCTTCTAAGCCATATTTAAGTTTTATAGCTAGTCCTGCAATATTATTTTCTGATCCTTCAGCCAGCTCCTCAACCATATCTTCTAGCTCTTCAGCCTAGTCAGCAATCAGTCTATCTCAGTCATCAAACAACCCATTTCAGTCACAAAACTGCTTAACCCAGTCCTTCAGCTACTCCTGCATCCTGATCTTTTGGTCCTCTGGCTGCTCTTACATCATATTCAGCTACTCCTGCATCATAATCTTCTATTACTCCAACTGTTCCTGAATCATGATCAGCTACTCCTGCATCATGATCCTTTAGTCCTTTGGCCATTCCTCAACATGAATCAACTTGTTCCAAACTTCAACATGAACCAACAGTCCCTCAACTAGTCTTCAATATGATCATACAGTACTTTTTACTAGTCTTCACTGCTAATCCCACACTATGAACCACCTCAGTCTTTTATCTCAGTCCCTGTTACCAAAACCTGTAGACCCAGTCATGAGTCTACATTGCTATTGGCGTTTGACTGGGCCCTTTCAAGTGGCAATCCATTTAGGCAATCCAACCATAGATCAATAAAGTTTATGTAGTTGTTTTTATTCACCCAGGTGATTAAATATGAGCTTTCAGTTGCAAAGTAATCAGATTTACTTCCCAGAGGCCTGATCACACCAAGTTCTGCAGATGCTTCCCTGAGCAACCACCTTGGTGACACCCCTGAGCCAATTCATGCCCTCCAATGCTCACTTTGGGATCTCTCCAAAGCTCTCATAGGGACATAAATGAGGACACTCTACCAGTCTGTTAGGTAGGATGCTTGCTCACAGACCTCCTGTAAGTGTATTAGGGTACTTAGAGCCCTCAGATCTCTTCCCCTCCCTGGCAGGCAGCACTACCTGCCAGGGGTCCAAAGACTTTCAGCCATTGTAGCTAAGTTACCTACCATGCTGGCACACTCTCTTACCCTGGAAGCCCGCATTACCTGCCAGGGTCTAAACAACCTCAAGCCTGAGTAGCACATGCTACTCATCAGGCTTTATTACTCCCCAACCCAAACAGCTAAAGTTCCCTGATGAGCTATTTCATTCCTCACCCCTAGCAGCCACATTTCCCTGATAGGTGAGGACCTCTAGCTCACAGCAGCCAATATCTCCTGCCAGGTGGGGACAACATTTGCCTCTAGTAGTCCTTTTTTACCTACTAGCCAGGCTTTACCTTCCCTAGTAGCCATTATTCTCTACTAGGCCTCCACATGCAACAAACCAACACCACAATGTCAATCTTCAGCAAAGCATCTTTATTTGAAGCCAAATTAACCCTCTCCTGCAAAACTGCTTCCATGTGGACCATCACAGTTTCCTCCTCCCAGACCTTGGACTCCACTATCATGAAATGGACAAAGGAGAAGTTCAAGATGGGGAAAACTTTGATTGCATGGTGATCCTGCCAGCATATAGACCCTCCATTAGGGAGAGGTTCCAGACCCTGATCTATATCACCCCCTTCCAGCTCAAGAAAGACATGAAGACCATTGACCAGATAAAGGAGTACCTGTATTACTTCATACATGCTGTTATCTGCAATAATTGAGTCCACCTTGCCTGTTAAGAGAACGTTCTCCTGCATCAAGGTCAGTTGATTGCAGCCCAGCAGAACTTCTTGTAGACCCTGTAATCTGGACACAGTTCAAACTTTGGTTTGGTTAACCAACAGATTGCTGAGTTATTCATAAACCAGATGTTTTCAACCCAATTCATGAAAACTATGGATCAATCATTCCATAACTACATTCCCCAGGTGATTCAGCAAATCCTTAGCAATTATGGGTTGGATCCACATTGGATCTCTGTAGTAACTGGACACATTGAAAGCTCCAGAGACCTCTTCCAAGCCATTTCAAAGGAACTGGAAAAGATAACCACTGGTACTACATCAGATGAGACCTCTGGGAATGATAACAACATGCTCCATAAAGAGGTGATGGAAATCTTTGGTCATTTTCACTCCTCGGAGAAGGACGTTCATGAACTCCAACAGGATAATACCTTCTTTTATGGGGACCTACGCAATTTCCAGGCTCAATTAGCCAAAGGACTCACGGATCTTAAGGCCATTCATGCTGGTCCCAAGCATGACTAACAGAGATATGCCGCTTTAGAGAGATCAACCAGATCTTTGCTGAGACCACCTGTCAACAGATCCAAGGCTTAGAGGATGAAGTGAATGGACTGACAATGGAGAACCAGGTCATCAGAGAAGAGCTCAAAGACATCAGAGCCACTTTCTTCACTCTCCAAGATCAGATTGACTGCCTTACTGCTTGTCTAACAGTCTCCCCTCCTAGAGGAAGAACGATACACTTTGAAGAACCTAGGTCAGTTAGTAGACTTTCCTTGGGAAGCCAGGCACACTCCTCTGACAATGAATCTTATCACAGTTATGATGAATATGATGCTGCCCAAAGAAAAGTCCCTAGGAAAATCATGATAACTGAAGCAGTACTGGAGAGCAGTGAAAATCCCCTGGCTACTCCTGAACAAACCAGATTGCAGGAACGTCAGGCTGCTTCAGAAGCTAGGTATCAGCTTCCAGAAGCAACCACTCTCTCATCCAAAGATCATTTAACACAAGCAGTCTGATCCCAAAATTTAAGCCTGTTAACTTGACAAAGTTTTATAGTAAAATTAATGTCACCATATTCTTTAGACTATACAAAAACATAATGTATGGGGCTGATGAGGCAATGAAAAACTCTACTATCTTCAACTGTATAGATTCTGAGACACAGACAATCATCATGCCCAGAATCCCAGAAAGTGGATGAACCTTTGCCAATGTCTTCAAGGCTTTAATGAATGAATTTGGCAGTGAAGAAGCCCTCAACAACTGGAAAATAAACTTTTTGGAAGGAGGCATTAGAAAAGGAGAAACCATGCAAGAGTTTGCTGATAGGTTCTACCTAGAAGCCCAGACTCTGATCTCCCTGAAGGCTGCTTCCTTCATCAATGTTAAGTCTGCACTGCTCAATGCAGTACAACCTAACAATAATATCTCTCTTGCTTTAAAGTCTGAAATCTACAGAGCTCACAACGTCTCTGATATGATTTGCCACCTGCTCACCTTCAAGGATGAATTTTAATTTTCCATGCCCTCTGGACCAAGAGAATTCCAGGAGAACAGAAACAAAACTTCCTCCATTGACAAGCCTAAGACTGGTGAAAGCTCAACCACTCAAGGAACAGCTAGTACCAATAGCAACCACACCTGCTACAAGTGTGGGAAGCCAGAGACATGTCTATGGAATGCAAGCAAACAGTACCCAAGGTGCATCACATAGTAGAAGAGGAGTATGACTCAGAAGGAGATCAAGAAGATGAGAAAGCTTCTCAAGACAAGGAGCCAAAAAAACTGCTGAGTAGCCAGGATAAGGAGAAATCCCTGGTTGCTCATTTATATGTACCTCCCCCCTCTCCACCTTCTCCCCTCCTATATGAAGACCCAGGTGCTCCCAACTGTGTCCCTCCACCAAACACAGCTCTGATTTTGGAAACAGCAGACCCTAAAGTTCCCACACTAGCAAGCCCTAGCCTAGGCTCCATGGACCCTGAACTAGTCCCTTGCTCTGCTATCCTGACTCCCAGGAGATAGAAGAAGAACAACTGCATAGAATTCTTACTATTAATGCCCTCACCAGAGGCAGAAGAATAATGGAGGAACCCTTGATCACCCCTGAAGCCCAGGAAACTGTTGCACTTTCTTACACTGAGCAGCTGACTCTCCCTACTACTAAAGTTACGCACAAGAGTGATAGTGCCAAGAAAATGACATAAATCCTTAAATCTGTTAATGTCTCTGCTTCTGTGGATGCCCTCAAGATTCATCCCTACTTTATGTACAGCTTTGGAGGAATTACTGAGTAAATAAAGAGTATGGATGTCTATTAAGTAAAATCCTTAAGCAATGGAACTGATAGAACAGACTGTACCTACATTGATATGATGGTCCACAAGGTTAAAGTCCAAGCCATTATTGACTCAGATGCACAAGGAAACATCATCTTCTTGCAGCTGGTCAAAAATTGCAATTGGCTCCAGACTTGGACTATCAAGAGGTATTTTGGACTGCAGGTACACTTACCACTAAATCCATGGGTGCTTACTTGACATTGCCCCTTTGGTTTGTGAAGTTGATTGTAACTGCCCCTGCTATAGTTCTGGAAAACAACAGTTATTATATCCTTATTGGCACAGGGTTCATGTCAAGGTATGGAACTATCATCAACCATGGTGATGATACCTTCAAAATCCTAGGTCATACTTGTGGGGTTCCTGTCCACCAGTCCCCAAAGTGTGTCCTGGATTGTAGCCAGGGACCAGCTGGAAGGGGTTTTCATTCTCTAGTAAGGGAAAATATATCTCAGAAATATGTATAGGGGTCAAAATGGGCTTTTATTCACTATCAGAAGTAAGATCCCCTTATAAATCTTCTAGTATATGGCCCAGGGGGTCATGGAAGCAATATAAATTTTCAAATACTTAAGTCCTCTAACAATATCTTGGACTCCTGAATCTTAGTCTTGGGCTCTGTCTCATTAAACTTGGACTCCTGCGTCACACCTAGGATCCAGCTCCTTATCTCAAGCTCTATCTCCTTAATCTTGGGCTTCAGCTCTCTTTATAGCTCTAGTGGCCTTGGTATTACACTTGTATCAGTCCAACCAAGCTCCTGCTGGCAATCAAAAGACCTCCAAAAACCTTTTGGCAGAAACTTAAAAGACCCAGGAAAGACCCTTTAACTTTCCAGGTAGCCCCCTTATTATAGTGTCTTTTTCTCAACAGTTCCGCCTTCAGAATGGCTTTCTTCAAAAGCTTAAACCATTGCTGCTCACTTTTTCCTATAGTAACTTAAGCTTACATACTTACTTTCTCAAAAGCTTAAAGTATTAGTTCACTATTTCCTTGCTTATACTTTAAGCTTTTGGCTTCCAACCAATCATTTTCATCAGGAAACTTGTCAGAACTCAACCAATGAATGCAGAGCAAAAAACTGGACTATTTCTGAATCTTCACCAGGATCCAACTAGGAAAAAAATTTCCACAACCCAAACCACTCAAATCAACAACTCTTTGCACACCAAAGCATTAACCGGTCCATTATTCCAGCACCAGTCTTCCCTGCATTCAACCTAAACAAATTTAAATAGTAGAATACTTTTTAAATTGTTCTTTTTGGACCTCATCAACTTTTTCCCCATATATTTACAAATATTGTAAAGTCCAAGGAAAATGTCCCACCAAAACAACTTTGCATCCAGCTCTCATAGCAACATACCTTCACCTATCCTAGGAACTTACTAAATAAATCTCTTACCCACACTTCTATCCACATTACATCTTAATTTTACTACTAAACCAAGGCAAAACATTCTACATTTTACCACCTTGGCAAATTAATTTGGCAAAATCTTGGCTCATTTCTCTGGACCATCAGTTCTTCACCATCATCTTCTGGTCCTTTGATCATCTCATTTTAGTCTCCAACAGCTCAGACTAGTCCTACAGCTACTCCCATATCATTATTGGCTAATCCTTTATCAATCCTGCATCATGACCAGCTGATCCTTTAGCTCATCCCCACTAGTCCATCAAAAAATCCTCACTAGGAACCATCTTGGTTCCAAACTTCAATATAACCAATAGTCCCTCAACTAGTCTTCACTATGATCATACAGTCCTTCTTACTAGTCTTCTCTGATGATCCTGAACCACCTTGGTTCAAAATCTCAGTCCCTGTTACCAGAACCTGTAGACCCAGACATGAGTCTACATTGAACTGGCGTTTGACTGAGCCCTTGCAAGTGGCAATCCACTTAGGCAATCCAACCATAGATCAATGTCTATGTATTGTTTTTACTACCCAGGTGATTAAATCTGAGCTTTCAGTTGCAAAGTAATCAGCTTTACTTCCCAGAGGCCTGATCACACCAATTTGTGCATCTGCTTCCCTGAGCAAACAGCCTTGGTGACACCTCTGAGCAAATCTATGTCCTCCAATGCTCACTTTGGGATCTCCCCAAAGCTCCCATAGGGACATAAACAAGGACACTCTACCAGTCTATTAGGCAGGATGCTTGCTCACAGACATCTTGTAAGCGTATCAGGGTATGTAGAGCTTTCAAAGCTCCTCCCCTCTCTGGCAGCCCACATTACCCACCAGGGGTCCAAAGACTTTCAGCCCTGGTAGCTAAGTTACCTACCATGCTGGCACACTCTCTTACCCTGGCGGCCCAAGTTACCTTCCAAGGTCTAAACAACCTCCAACCTGAGTAGCACACACTACCCATCAGGCTGGATTACTCCCATCCCAAATAGCTAAAGTTCCCTGCTGAGCTATTTTATTCCTCATCTCTAGCAGCCACAGTTCCCTGCTGGGTGAAGACCTCTAGCCCACAGCAGCCAATATCTTCTGCTGGGTGGAGACAAAATCTGCCTGTATTAGTCTTTACACCTACTAGCTAGGCCTTACTGTCCCTAGTGGCCATCATTCCCTACTAGACCTTGACCTGCAACAAACAACCAAACTTTACTTGGTCAACATTAGCCCCTTCTGCAAACCACTAAGCATGTGGACCATCACAAGACTATTCCAATGTACTAAAATGGTGCTAAGGTAGTTGACCTCCTCAAAAAGAAGCTTCACTTCATCAACATGGAGTATGCCAACAGTGATATTCCTGTGGCCTATATATTACGGCACAGGAAGCTTAGGATGCTTCCCTTGTCAACTAATGAGTACAAAGGAATCCCCTTGTATGCTTCTTCTGTGTTCATCATTTCTTATGGGTCTCAAGTAATTTACCACACTTGTCTGTAATTAGAGATTACTTCTGGGTTACATGGAAAAGTCTTTAGTCACCATGGTGCCTCTCATCTGGAACCTTGGATTTGCCCTAGACTAGTCATGCCTGGACCAGAAGAGCTCAAGATCTTTCTGGATAACATTAGCCCTTTTCCATTGACTGTGCAGAAGAATCAGCTTTTGGGATATTTCAGATTGGAAGAACATGCCAAATTTCTCCAAGCTTCACCCTTTGCTAGACTTGATGATCTAGGACTTACTGTGAATCAACCTTTGGCCTTGCACTTGATCCTTCATGAATCTCTGGTTAGTCTCACTGAACCAGAAAAGGACCAGGCTTTGGCTCTTTTTGAAAAGTACAGGAAGTTTTTGCTAAAGATTACTTGATCCTTGGGAAAGTGTGATAATTCACATGTTTGGTGGTTTGCAGGTGGGTTTATGTTGGACAATTAAAGTTTGGTTGTTTGTTCCAGGTAGAGGCCTAGTAGGGAACAATGGCTACTAGGAAAGAGAAGGCCTGGATAGTAGGTAAAAAATGACTACTAGAGGCAAATGTTGTCTCCACCAAGCAGGAGATATTGGCTGCTATGGGATAGAGTTCCTCACCCAGCAGGGAACTGTGACTGCTAGGGGTGGGGAGTGGTACAGCCTGATGGGTAGCATGTGCTGCTCAGGCTGGAGGATGTTTAGACCCTGGCAGGTAACGTAGGCTGCCAGGGTAAGAGAGTGTGCCAGCATGGTAGGTAACTTAGCTACCAGGGCTGAAAGTCTTGGGACCCCTGGTGGGTAACGTGGGCTTCCAGAGAGGGGAGGAGCTTTGAAAGCTCTAAATACCCTGATACGCTTAAAAGAGATCTGTGAGCAAGCACTCTACCTAACAGACTGGTAGGCTGTCCTTGTTTATGTCCCTATGAGAGCTTTGGGAAGATCCCAAAGTGAGCACTGGAGGACATAGATTTGCTCAAAGGTGTCACCAAGGCGGTTTGCTCAGGGAAGCAGCTGCACAAATTGGTGTGATCAGGCCTCTGGGAAGTAAAGCTGATTACTTTATAACTGAAAGCTCAGACTTAATCACCTGGGTGGGTAAAGACAACTACATAGACTTTATTGATCTATGGTTAGATGGCCTAAGTGGTTGCCACTTGCAAGGGCCCAGTCAAACGCCAATGACAATGTAGACTCATGCCTGGGTCTACAGGTTTTGGTAACAGGGACTAAGATATAGGATCAAGGTGGTTCATAGGGTGGGATCAGCAGTGAAGACTAGTAAGAAGAACTGTATGATCACAGTGAAGACTAGTTGAGGGACTTTTGGTGAATGTTGAAGTGAAGGACTGGCTGATCATGATGCAGGAATAGCTGAAGGTCTGGTCTGAGCTGTTTGATGGCTGGAATAGGTTATCTGCTAGACTAAGAAGGGCTGTTGATGGATAATAAAGGTCCAGAAAATCATGATGAAGAGTCAGCTGAAGGACCAGAAGATACTAAAAAGGACTAGTATAAGTGGATGCAGGAGCTAGGATGCTTATTTTGAACTTTTGAAAATGTAGATGTTTATAAGAAAGAATCAGTAAAATAATTAATTTTTGCTATCAAATGATATGATATAAAAATAGAATTAATTTTTATATAAAAAGAGAGAAAAAGAAAGAAATAAGTTACATTGTTTGAACTGTAGATTTATTGGAAGCTGATTGAGTGGAATGGTGCAGGAATAATGTACTGATTAATGCTTTGGTGCACAAAGACTTGTTGATTTGAGTGGTTTGAGCAGTGGAAATTGTTTTCCTAGTTGGATCCCAATGGAACTTCAGAAATGATCTAGTTTTGCGCTCAGCATTCATTGGTTGAGTTCTGGAAGGTTTCCTGATGAATGTGATTGGTTGGAAGCCAAAAGCTAAAAGTATAAGCAAGAAAACAGTGAATTGATACTTTAAGCTTTTGGGAGAGTAAGTATGTAAGCTTAAGTTATTATAAGAAAAGGTGAGCAACAATGGTTTAAGCTTTTGAAGAAAGTCATTCTGAAGGCGGAACTGTTGGGAAAAGAACACTATAAAAAGGAGGATAGCTGTAAAGTTACAAGGTCTTTTGAGTTTCTGCTGAGCGGTTTTTGGAAGCCTTTTGATTTCCAGAAGGAGCTTGGTTGGACTGATACAAGTGTAATACCAAGGCCACTAGAACTTTACAGAGAGCTGGAGCTTGAGATAAAGAGCTGAAGCCAAGTTTATGGCACAGGAGTCCAAGTTTAATGAGCAGGAGCCCAAGTCTAAGGAGCGGAAGTCCAAGACTAAGTACAAGGAGTCCAAGGTATTGTTGGAGGACTCCATGTATTGGCAAACCCATATTGTTTCATTGACCCCCCTGGGACATACACCAGAAGGTTTATAAGGGGATCTTCCTTCTGAGAGTGAATAAAAGCCCATTTCAACCCCTATACATATTTCTGAGATACATTTTCACTTACTAGAGAATGGTAACCCTTTCCAGCCGGTCCCTGGCTATGACCCAAGACACACTTAGGGGAATGGTGGACAGGAACCCCACATAAAGCCCTTGGAGTAGAGTATACCATTGCCACCCAAGGGCAGCCACCAATTTGGTCTTTTCCTATTTGCTGTAGTCAAGCAAACCAAGCTATTGCTAACAAAGATCTTCAGAAGTTACTAAGCTCTGGATTATTGGTACCCAGCAAAAGCCCTTGGTCTTCTCCCCTTCTTTTTTTAAAAAGAAGGATGGCTCCAACAGAGTGGTCATCAATTATATAAGACTGAACTCCATCACTAAAAAGGACTCCTATCCCCTCCCATGTATTGATGATACTTTGGACAGACTGGGAGGATCCAAGTTTTTCAGTGTCATGAATCCAATCAGTGGCTACTGGCAGATTGATCTTCCACCTGAGGATAAAGAGAAAAATGCCATCATTACTGATAGGACTTTTCCAGCCCACACAGATGCCCCAAGGACTAACAAACGCCCCTGCCACTTTCCAGAGGGCTATGAATGCAGTTATAGGTGACTTAACGCTCACATCTGTGTTTTTATACCTGGATGACATTAATGTCTTTTACAAAACCTTCAATGGGCATTTACAACACCTAGAGGAGGTCTTCCAACAGTTACTGAAAGCCAACTTGAAGCTGAAGCCACGGAAATGTAGCTTTTTTAAGGAAAACTTGTAATTCATGGGGTTTGTTATAAGCAAAGATAGTCTACGCCCTGTACCTGCTAAGTTGGAAGCAATTGCCAAAATGCAGTTACCAGCCAACAAACACAATATATAAAGTCTTTCTGGTAATGATTGGTTACTATTGAAGGTTTATCCCAAACTTTGCCATGCTTGGTGACTCCTTG
This sequence comes from Entomophthora muscae, assembly GCA_014839935.2. NCBI lineage: Eukaryota > Fungi > Entomophthoromycota > Entomophthoromycetes > Entomophthorales > Entomophthoraceae > Entomophthora > Entomophthora muscae. Next base: position 77,391 of record QTSX02004264.1, read on the forward strand.
TTCAATCTTCTCTGTGCCAATGTGGACTTCTTTTGGAGCTCTGCCTGTCAAAAGGCTTTTGACGCTCTGGAAAAGACCTTAATGTTTTCCCCTGTGCTGAACTATCCTAAATTTGAGAAGCCTTTTTTGGTGCACACAGATGCTAGTCTTACTTTCATTGGTGGTGTCCTTTCCCAGCTAGATGATAATGTATTAGAACACCCTGCCAGTTATTGTTCTTGCACCTTGAACTGTCATGGATGTAACTACACTGTGACTGAAATGGAATTCTTGGCATTAATATACTATTACCAGCATTTTAGAGTATATTTATATGGTTTACAATTTACTTTGTTTACTGATAATGCCTCCCTCCAATGGTTGAAAGCATTGAAGGATCCAGAAAGAAGACTTGCCCGTTGGGCTATCAAACTTCAAGCTTTTGATTATGGCTTAGTGCATTGTGCTGGTGCCCTTCATCATAATACAGGTTGCATCTCAAAACTGCCTACCGTTGCCCTTGTGTCCTCTATTGATGATGAGCTTTATGAAAAACTACTGGTTGACCAATCTTTGTGGGGGGAAGAGCCCACCAAAATCCAAAATGTTCTTAAGAAGCTTTCAGTGTACACCAAAGTTAAAGATGGTCAACTATTTAAGCTCTACAAGGATAGCTGGTTGCCATATGTACGCCACTCATTTAGAACATACTCTGTAGTTGCCTCACACAAAGCTACAGGATATGGAGGAATACAAAATACCCTTGCTCAGTTACAGCAGCATTGCTACTAGGAAGGAATGCCCTCTGATGTTACTGAAGTTATGGCTGCTTGCCATGATTGCAATGTTGAACATCCAAATATTGCAAGATTCCAGCACAAGCTGATCCGTCCAGGCTTTGCCTTCTATAATGTAGCCATTGATGTGGTGGGACCCTTGCCAGTCTCAAAAGGGGAAAATAAGTACATTATAGTGGCTGTAGACCAGTTGACCAAGTGGGTCAAAACTAAGGCTATCTCAAATCAGTATGCCCTCACTACGGCCATGTTCATCTTGGAACATATCATATAGCGCCACAGATGTCCTCAGATGCTGTTAACTGACAACAGAACCAACTTCACTAGCTATATGATACCCAGACTAAATCAACTTATGGGTATCAGAGGCACATTATTCACCCCATACCATTCCCAAACTAATGGAATGGTTGAACAGACCAATGGAAGTTTGGTTAAGATCCTCAGGAAACTAGCACACCAACATGAGTCAGAATGGGACACCTACCTACCTGCATACAACTTTGCTTACAACATTGGCTACCATAGAGCAACAGGCAAAACCCCCTCCCAACCCCTGTATGGATACCAGCCTGGTTTACCTCCCCATCTGTACTCCTTGGTAAAGCCTAATCCTGCTGGCACCCCAGAAGCCTACCTCCATAAGCCGGCCCAGACTTTGATCAGAATACAGACTGAAGCCTATACTGTCAACCTGAGCACCAAGAAAAAGGATGTTGACCATGTCCAGTCTAAATTCCCTTCCCTCCCCAGCTATCAGATTGGAGATCTAGTCTACTTCTATAGCAACAGAGGCTATGGGTGTGAGAGCAAACTCGCCTCCCTTTGGCAAGGACCTGTTAAGGTCATCCAGAAAGTAGGTCCTGACAGCTATATGCTGAAGGAACCTACCAATGAACAGCTGGTCACTAGAGTCCATGCACAATACATGTGTATGGCTCCTAGTGGTCAAGAGTAATTTTCATTTAGTATAATACACCAAAAAAAGAAAAATACCAATAAAAAGATTCCATGGATTGTTGTCTACATTGTAGAAATAAAAGGAATAAGGCAATATATGAAAAAGGCTTTATTGGAACTTACAGTGCTTGAAAATTACTGTTTTCAAATGATAAGTCATTGTGAGAAGGACCACATAGGCCGCCATGTACTCCTCAGTGTAGTCCTCCTTAAAGTGCCACAGACAGAAGATAGGATAATCAGGATATTTATCCCAAGCCTGTGCCCAGTTGAGCCTCATCCAGACTGGGAATTCAATCCCCACTACCAAGGCTATCCACAACAGATGCTCTCTGCTCCAGTATTTCTGACTTAAGGCAATATTGGGCTTATATACCTCCCTCATAAGCCCCTTAAAAAGTAATGGAACATCCCCCATCTCAGCCACTGCTAGTTTATCCAAAGGTACTTTGAAGAGAGAATCCAGCAAGGCCAACCTGGTGTACATGTCTTTGCTCTTAAGATTCAAGGCTGTAAGAAGACCAGCTTTATTTGTTGGATCCAGAAGTTCTTACAATTCTTGTTGACCCTAATGGCTACCTCCAGGTCTACCTTGCCTTCATGGCACCAAGCCCTGATTATCCCCCAGACTACCTCCAGAACCAGGTCAATCTGTTCCTGGTCAAGCTTCCTCCCTTGCCATTAAAATCCTTGAAGTTGACCCTCAGCAAACTTCAATGCTGTTTCTTGGTCAAAACAGAAATGATAGAAATTATCTTCCTTGATTTTTGCCTGGGTTAATACAGATGGGTTCTTCAACACCTCTTGAAATAAGGCATGTAAATGAGGTCCCTCCCCCAGTTTAATTTCCTTGGCATCCTTCCAGTTGAGGACACCAGAAAGATCAAACCAGGTGACTCCTTCTTCCTGCTGAGCCTCTAGTTGTACCACTGGTTCTTGTGCCTGGGAAGTTTGGACTTGCTTTACCAAATGTTTGGCTCTTTTCTGGCTTTTGTTCTGTGCACTTTTCTCCCTGGCCAATTTGGCAGCTTTATTTGCCGTTGCTCTGGCTCTAATGCTTTATGCTCTTGAAGCTTTGGGAGGATTGTTGTGGTTATCTGACATGTGCAACTCTTGAGTGCAGTGCCCTCTACTTTATACCCTTGTCCATTCTAGTGGTGGGAAATGCCGTAAATTAGACTGCATGGATAGAATGGTCAAGACTATTGGTGGAATTAATCCTGATAGTCAAGGCAAATTTGGTTTGCACTCAAATCTGTTAGATCCAACAGATTTGCATTCCTAATTGCAATTCAGATGTTACAGTAATTTGCCCAACCCATTACATCCTGATGGATTGGGTTTGGGAACTACTAGTGATTCTGTAATGGGCAGCTGCAAACTGCAGCCCATTCCAGAGTAATGTTCACTTGACTTTCCCGTCAGATTGTCCATATCATCCCTAGAAGGAAGGAATGTGGATGCAAGAGCCTGGTGGACACAGGAAGATGCAGTAATATTCCAGACAATGGTGCAGGTATTAATAAAACTCCTGCATCCATTGTGCAGCCTTTCAAGTATATAAACCTTTTTTCTTTCCCTCAAAAAATATACTTTTACACATTTCACCTATTGCCTTTTGCTCTACTCAGTTGTTACCTTAGCTCTAAAAGGTAAAGACTCCAGGGATAAAGGCTGGTATTAATCCATGTTTAGGTCTACAAACCATACTCTTACAAGCTAGCGCTCCAGACATTAATACCCAAGACATCCATAAAGCCCAAAACACAACAGTGACCATCACAAGGTGAAAAAACTGGCATAGGAAGGCAAACCTCCTCATAATGGAGCTGAACCTTCCTAGAAGATAACAACTTACTAAGTATATCAACAGGTAGAAGGACAAGCTGGGTCTAATCAGGGAGACATCTGCTTTGGAGGGTTTGGAAGTGGTGCAGCCATAGTGGAACTTTCTTTTCTGATGTCCAGAGGGATAATTAAACCATCCATGAGCCAAGGACTCTAATTAGTGAGAATAATCTGGAGAAGAGTTTTGCCAATCAGTGGTATGGGTTGGCCTTTCCAAGGAAAGGACAAAGGACTGTAGTGAGATTAGACACCAGAGCAGGGAGTAATTCCCTTTTGTGGTTCTAATAACAATTCAAAATAAAAGTGTGTGCATGATTGGAATAGAGAGAATAATCTTTATTTTTAGAACAAGAGTAAAAAATGATCAAGTCTTGATTAAATATTGCTTGTGAAGACAAAATAAAGTAAAGTATAATTGAGAAGCAGAGGATAAAAAACTTAAATTTTTTTAAGAAGAAACCTCCAGAGTTTTTTCATAATTGATTTCTTAACCTTATTGGTTATTTCCACAAAAAAACAGAAGAAACAGGAACAACAGAGGGGAAAAACCACTTTATGAGCTGCCAGTACATAAAAAAGCGGAGTTGCAAGTGGTTTGGTATCATAATACCCTGGTAAACCCCTGGTTTAGTTGACTGGTTTGAAGGCAAAAACTGCTGAACAAGCAGCCAATCATTGTCTGAGCAGTAGTGTCAGGGATCCAGTCTTGGGCAGCTGGCCCTGCATTTTCAGGGGTAACTTGGGCCAGGTTTTTTGCGGGCAATGCCCACCACAAGAGGGGAGCTAACTTTAAAAGGTAGGAGGCGGACTTCTCCACCCAAGACCACGGGCCAGCAGCCGGGATTATAGTGTAAATTGCCCCTGTGAGGGTGATGTACACAATCCCAAACAGCTTGCCAGAATGGTCAGTTGGAAGGTTGGGTGAAGAAGCAGGCATAGGTTTTGGGGTCACAGGCAGTTCCATGGACAGGTCATAAGCAGGGAGATAGTTGAATTTCCTTCTAAACAACTTGGGTGTTGAAAATATCCACGGGCCTTGTCAGTTGTATCTAACTGCAGATTGTATGCGGGCCAAAGGGTTGAGTTCAAGTATCTTTTCTGGGGTGTAGTCCTTGTATTCATATTTCAGAGGGTAGTTGATAAAATGGACAGGTCTGAAGGGTACACCAGCAGGACAGAAAACAGCAAGCAGTGGGGCAGGCGGGCCAGGAGATCTCAAACTGAATTGGTAGACAGCAAATAAAAAATAAGGCAATAGCTGTATGAGCCAAATTAACATAAACTTTATTCAAAAATGACAATAAGTTTGGAGCACGGGGTCTTTGGGTCTATATATTATCCCATCTCCAAACTTAATATTTTCCATAGGGGGTTCATCAGGGCATTGGGGAGGGCAGGGCCAGGGGAACTGGGTGCTTGGGTCCAAAGGCAGCAAAATGGCACTTGGCCCAGGAGTTCTTTCATTGGTCAAGAATCTCAATTTGGCTACCTGATTATCTGACTTTAGTGTCGTGATCATGGGACTGGGCCACGGGCCACAGGCCTGTGCCTCTTTCCTGGGTTGGCTCTTGATTGGTTGCTGGTGTAGACTTCAAGTTTATGAAGCTAATAGTTGCCAAATCAGTCCCTCCATTAGGCAATGTGATTAGTCTTCCATTTGGTGCAATAATTTCTTTGGTTTTGATCTTTTTACTGCATGGGTCAACATTCTTGATATCAGCTTGTGGGGGCTCAATCCCAGAAAAACGCAGGCAGGCGGTCCCGCAGTCTACAGGCCTGGCGGCCTGAAGGAATCTAGGGTCAGGGTCTGATTCCTGCTCCCGGGCCTGGGTTTCCAGAGAGGAAGAATTGTCAATCCTGACAGGTAGGTGATGTTTCCTTTGATTGTATTAACCTTTGCTAAACTAGGAATAGAAGCAAAAACAAGAGTCAAATGAATTAATTAAATATAAATAGGTAAACTATGTTGATGATTGAATGTGTAACTAACACTAGGCTCTTTCTTAAGGTTCCAGGGTCAATTCCTGTTTGGTTCAAGATTTGAATTCCAGACTGTGTCTGAAATCTTTTTGTTGGTTGTTTTTGCCTGGGTGTCTGTAAAAATAGTTTCTGAATAATTCAAGCTGTCAAGGAAAAATTCCCTGACACTATCTGGTAGCTTACCCTATGGGCACCCCCAACTTGGAGAAAGTCATCGCGGTAGCCCTTGGGATAGCCTGTGATGAAGCCATCCCCCACCTTTAACTACAGTTTAATAGAGAAGAATACTATGAGTTAATTGTTGCCCCACAATTCCCACAAAATCTACTCTTGGTGGCTTGTTCTGCTGACCACTTGCTCTTGTCTTTACCCAAGCTGCTTTTGCCCACCACCAAATGGTGCTGGGGCTCCATGTCCAGGAAATCTTGTCCCTTCAAGCCGCTGTAACCAATCATTGGGACCAGTTCGCCGCTTACCAACAGTGGGTTCACTCCCTGTTCTATTTGGTATTTGATAACCAACATAACTTCTTTGCTTCTCAGTCTTTTCCAGTTACCTCTATAGAGAAGATAAGTTTGTCTATCCCTGAATATGTCAGGGAGCATCTGCATCAAACTCACCAGTTACAACATCCCTGGAAAACTCAAATAGACTTCACCCTGAATGCTTACCTCTCCATCTTTGAACAACACGTGGAACAACTTGATGAGTTCAGCACCTACTTATTTGACCAATTACAGCAGTTGGTAGCACATGCTACTCAAGGTCTCCGTGAACTACAAGAGGAAGTTGCACAGGAGAGGGCTACCACGGCCACTTTCATTTCAAAGCTTCAAACCCAAGTAGATGAGTTATCTGCGCCTAAGATGAACGTTCCTCCTTCTCCTCTGTCTGAAAATATGGTGGATAGAGACCAGAAGCTATGGGATGCCATCAGAGACCCATGTGCGTCTACTTGCAGCCAAGGACATCCCAAAGAACTTCCCCAGTCAGACCCCCAAGTGGCTGCCTTTAATTTTCAGGGTGCTGCCCTTCAACAATAAGTTGCTTTTCTCTGTACTACTGTGACGGATGCTGCTGGTTCTGTTGTGCTTGTTGATAACAATAGCTGCTGCCCTGGGTTGCCTGGGAACCCTTGAATCTAATACGCTAGGGAATTGATTGCCCTAGCCAACAAAGTTGACCACCTAAAGAAAAACCACCTCAGCCATGACAAGGATGTCCAAGAAATGAGTGAGTTGATTGACTTTGTAAATGATATATTCTCTCCTTGTCTTTTTGTAAGATCTTTTTTAACCTCTTGCTTGTCTGAACTTTTCTACTATGGTGACCACACATTATTGTTGACTGGATGTTACTGAGCAACATGTTGATCAAGTTAATAACATGAGTTTCTTCACCATTGATACACTAACTACTCTTGAGGAGAGTGTCTGCCAGCTGTGGGCATAACAACTCCCCTCTGAATCTGAAGCCAAATTCTTGCTGTGTATCAACGTGCTAGATAGTTAAAATGCTTGCCCTACCCCCGAGACTCACTTCAAACCTACTTTCAAAAAAGTCTTTGATCCTAAAACGTCCACCATTGCAGCATTATTGACTATCTACAAGACAGCTATGCAAAGAGCTTCTGATGAGGTTAAGAAGAGAAATATTTTGACATGTCTGCACCCTACTTTTCAGGAAGTGGTGGTACCTGAGCTTCCCTCAATTGGCACTTGAGAAGAGTTTAAGCAGCTCTTAATCAATGAGTTTGGCGGTAATCTCAGTCTAGAGGTGAAAAAGAACGCCTTTATGCACATTGTGTTCAAACCTAAAGAGACCTTGGCTGAGTTTTCTGACAGGTTATATATGAAATTACAGCAGTTGATAACTAGCAGACAGCTGACAGCACATGAAGCCTACATAACTTGCGCTCAAGCCCTCAAAGTTAATCAACTCATGTGCCTCCACTTTAAGGCTCACAAGGCCATGCTCTCCTCAATGAAGAGCATAAAGACTTTGCTCCAGGATATGCACTTGACACACTCTGGAGCTGTTGTGTGCAAGAATCAAACTGCATCTAACTCTGGCTCTTCTTCCCGTGGCCCATGCATCCTCACTATGAGCTTGTAGAACTCTTCTAGACATCAAGGTTGCCATAACTGTGGCCAGATAAGTCACCACTCTCAAGTCTGTACCAATCCTCAAGTTGAAGGTGCCAACCCCAAGGGGCAGGCTGGAAAAGAAAAGTCAACCTAGAGGCAGAGATGCTCTAAGTTGACAACCCTTCCCATTCTCCTCCAATTCCCCGGTCTATAGCAGACTTGGAGCCCACCAACAATGAATTGTCTCCCATTCTGCTACTGTTTGATAATATCTCTGATGACTCTGATATGGAAGACTCATACATTGATATTCTTATGCCTATGGATATTTAGTCCTAGCAGTCCTCAAAACCATTGCAGTCCCTTACAAACTACGCTCTGGGAAAGCTACAACAACTGCCAATCCTCTGCCTGAAGACAAAGAGATTGTCTCTTGCCCTTACCTCACACAATCTAAGAGGTCTCCTGTAATTGTAGAATCCTTTGAAGAAGCTGCTGAAGTAGCTGACGTTGTAGGGCCTTTACTTTGCTCTTGCTCAGGCTGCCTCTTCATCCTGATTGCAGTTGATCATTTCAGCAAATGAGTAGAAGCTCGCCACACTAAGGATATCACTGCTAAAACAACTTCAGTCTTCCTGTTACAAGATGTTTCTACTGCCATGGCTGTCCTCAAGTGTTGCTCTCAGATAATGGGACTAACTTCAATGCCAAGCTGGTGAATTCTGTTGTTGAGGCTCTTGGGTCTCACCAATCCTTCTCAGTCCCTATAATGCTTCACTAATGGGGCTGTAGAACATGCTCACTTGACCTTGGTTTCCATCATGAGGAAGCTCACTTACTCCAATGCTGCCAACTGGGATCTATACTTACCCACTTCTCTCTTTGCCTATCACATCAGCAAACACTGTGTCACTGAGTATTACCCCTTTTCTATGCTATATAGGCGGGAGGCCACTACTCTGTTGCTCCTGGGGCCCCCTACTCTCCTCTGATCAGGCCATGGACCCTGATACCCACATTAAGAACTAAGTAAACTGCATAATTGCCATACATGCTACTGCATATACTTCTGTGTATAATACCAAGATTCTTGAGCTCTCTCCTGACAATGCTGGACGCTCTCCCTTGCCTGAGTTCAACATTGGGGGTCATGTTCTCTACTATCAGCATATAGTATGAGGACGCGCTCACAAGTTAGATATGCTGTGGGTTGCGCCTTTATAAGTAGTCTTCAAACAAGGGCCAGAGTACACTGTGAAACTCCTCTCTAGTGGTTGTCTGTTTGCCCAAGTGCATACCAAGTTTCTCTGCAAGTACTAACCCCTAAGGTTAATCTAGAAGGGGGCAATGTCGTGAATGCTGCTATTCACACTGTTTCAATTTTGCCTTTGATGGGTTATTTCAAAGACAAATCTCTCTCTTTTGCTTTTGCCCTTCAAAAAGAGTCTGGCTCCAAATTGGGAAATTCAATTGTTTGGTTTCTTGATTCTGCGCAACTCACTTGCCCCACTCATTCTTGTGGCAAGTGATTCTACTGTCCTGGTACTGTTTTGTGGTATCATCAACCACTATATATTTCATTTCATATTCACCAATAAAAATTAAGTTCTATTCACATTTTTGTCTTTGTGTCACCACGTACTTTGGCGCTTCTCTCTAGCCACAACTAGTAGAGATTATTCTTCCAGGGCCACAAGGTAAACCAATAACCTTTCCTGCAACTAACCAAGACTTAGTCAAATCCAATCCTAAGGTTAGGATCCCCTTTTGTGTGTCTGTGCCGCGCCTCAGAACACAACACCATGCAACAAGTCTGATTGGCCAGGGGATGATTTTTGCAAAGTGATTCCAGTAAAGTTGGAGAGTTTTCCATTAATTTCTAATCCAACCCATGATTGGTTGGTGCCTATGGATTACTTTAGGGACCCATTAATTCCAGTTGAGTTAGAATTTTTTGACTTCATAATAGTGTGTCCTGATTGATTGGATTGTATTTGTTTCAAATGTGGGCAAAACCAAGCCAGCAAGTAGTCCAAACTAATCAGGGATTCTTCCCAAGTTGGAACAAAAATCTGGGCATCAGTAGATACCATCTAGAAGGGGTATGCTAATACAAATCCCTTGTCAATTGTGTGTGCTAAATCATCTAGTAAATTCAGGGGTTTAGCAGGGATTTGAGAGGTTTTCTTAGTGTGGCGGGAAAAAATTGTCATATCTAAGGCTAAAGGGGGAGTAACTTTACAGGAACAGCTTCTTGTTTTTTGGCATGTGACCCAAACCCATGATGGCCCTGGTCTTGGGGCTCCTCATATAAGTTAGTAAAAAATGAACCCAGTGCTGCACCTGGCAAAACATACAACTTATTGTCCTTGAAACTTAAATTGAGTTGGGTGTACACTAGGCCTATAGTGGCTGCACTCCCTTGCTAAGTAACCTGGGCTTGTAGCTGCTCTTTTTACTGCTACTCTACAATACCAAAGCTCACATTGCTTGTATAAACCATTTTAAACTAAAAGTAAAAAAATTCAATTAAAGTAAGAAAACTGGAACGTTGTCAGGATATTAAGTTTGTTGAATTTTCTATTCCTATTTGTGACAACCTCCCAGAACTAAGCAGCCAAATTTAGCAGCCCAACAATAGAAACCAATGCTGTGATTTCCTTAATAAATTTTGGCAATTTCATCTTTAAAAGACACTATTTCTATCCTAAGACATGTAATCAATCCAGGTTGTCAGAAAGTGTGCTGTTTTTTGCATGAATTTACCACTTTTGAGGCTGACTGTCACAAGTGATAAACTCCTGTTAACAATGCATGTGGCAGAATCACAGTTACAGGATTCAAACCCTGAAACCTTGTGGGCCATCAGCCTGCAGGCCCAGCTGCCCAGCTGCTTGCATTTTTTTGGGCTCAAACCAGAACCAAATTTGATTTCAGTGAAATTCCTGATGCCCATCAACCTAGAGTCACCAGCGCCTATGCCTTGACTGAAAAACGATCCTGTTAGTACTGCTAATGAGAGCGCAGGCCTGCTCAACAACCCCAAGATAACTGGGGCCACCACTGTTGGGAAAATAAAGAAACTTTCCTTAGAATTCAGGACGCCTGAGAATGACAAATACTGCAGCTCAAAAAGGGAATTTGAATTTCCTGTGCAGGATGCCACCAAAGGCTCCCAACCCCTGGTAGATGGTACCATATGGCCCAAGGGGGATTTCAAAAGTTTTCCTATGGCAGATAGGCATACTTATACCCTGGGCCACCAGGAAGTTGCCCATTTCTATTTCTGCAATAAAGTGATATGAACCTTTGGTTCAACCAGTTCATTCTGTATTTAATTTTAGCTCTCTTTCATTTGTAGTCTAACCTCTGCGGCACTGTCCCTTACGTCCATCAACACCAAGAAACTGCAGACTGTCCACCCAAATTATATTGTCCACCAGGAGCACCCTTTGGCCCAGTACATTTTAATGAATATCCACCCAACCCGGTGTATTCAGAATTCACCTTAAAAGAAATCCTAATCCACAACCCCAAATCCAGGACTAAAGATACTGAGGTTATTGGCAGAGAAGAAGCCTGGATTCCTGTGCCCCCCCTGCTGTTCCAAGACAAATACAACTACCTGCCCACCTACATTGTAAAGTTAGCTCCCATCCTGTGGTGAGCTCTGCCTTCAGGGCCTGCGGGCCATCTGCCTGCAAGTCTTTGGGAAATCCCTGCAGGATAGATCCCTGACACTGACCTAATTTTGTTCTTTGATTAAAATATTCTTGAGAAAGTTCAGTATATTGGTTGTCTTACATTGCATCCAGAATGAGACTTGCTCTATTTTGCTTTGGGTTTGGCCTTCTTTCTCTGACTGTCCTTCTTTTAGGATTTTGTGTTCAGTTTTATTTTCCTGAATGTTGAACCCTTTTGAAATCAGGTACCAGGTTGGCCTTTAATTTTGTTGTGTATAGGTGTCCTTAAAGTGGAACCATTCTACTTTTTTTCTGGGCTGAACTGATTTTGTTTTGATCTGAAGAATTTTTATTTATCTCAACAGATTGTAAAACTATTGTAAGTGTCATGAATGACATTTCTCCCAAAAGAAGTGATAAACTCCAAATAGAATAATCAAACTTAGGATCAGGCTCTGATGGGCTTGGGGATTCTGTGGACCCTTGGGCTGACTGCCTGTGTTTTCACAGCTAGCAAGTGAGAGAGCTGGAACAGGCAGAAATTCAAATATGATTAATCAAGGGAATTTGCAGGCCTGTCTGGCCACAAATTTGCAGAGTGAAGAAGAGTGTTGTAGGCTGGTGATTAATCTAGACCAATCTAGATTGCTGGAAGTGCTGAACCAGCATAGTGTCACCCCTGTCATAGCTGATGGGCTGTTCAAAAAGGGGATTGCTGCTCAGCATGAACAGTCAAATCCAAAGTGATTTCAGATGATTGGCTGGAAGTTTGGGCCGCCTGGCCATGTGATCTCTGGTCAGACAGTGACCCAGAAGTTACCCCAGAAGATACACAATTCATGAGAAAAAGATTGACCTGGCTTATAGTTTCTGAAGGTCTCTTGATCTAGGATGACAAGAATGCTAGTAGCAATGATGAAGCCATGGAGATTTTATCTTAAGACTGTCAGATGAAGTTCATTTCAACAGAAAAAATGATGGGCCATAAGGTTCAGAATGGGCCCAGAACTCTCAGGCCGGAAGAAAATGAGCAACTTAGCTATCAGGTAATGGTTTAATTCAAACTTAGCATTTTGAATGATATTTAACCTCTGTGAAGTCTTTTTAAGATGGTATTGTCATTATGAAATAAATAAGATTCTGGGACCTTGGTTCTACCATTTTATTTCTTGTTTAATCTTGGTTTTTTCCACTTCACTACTGTTCCAACAGAAAATTCTGGCCTGACAGCCCACATTTCTGAGAAAGTTCCCAAACCCTGACCTGTGTTTTATTGTCTGCCCAGAGCACCCTTTGGCCTGCTGCATTTCTCTGAATACTCACTTAAGCCAGAATACAAGGAGTTTACCTGGGACAATATCCTCCATTTTGACTGCCTGGCCCAACAGAGAACTCCACAAACAGTCCATCACAAGGGAGCTTAATACAAGCAACCAACTGTCATATTTCATGAGAAGTACAGTTATTTGCCTACCTATCAGACAGATATGGAAGCACCCCCAACACCCAAACCTGACTGCCTTCCCTCAGCCAAGATCTGCCTCCTCCTGCAGCCAGTCAATATGTAGGCATAGCCTACATTATCTTGGCTGGGTTAGTTGACACCATGATGCCCTCTATCAGACCTTGGACCTAGGTAGGCTAATCAGCATCTAATCTCATCAAGTTAGCACCCCTCTTATGGTGGGCTCTTCCCTCCTCCCAACAGAGAAAGTTGGAAGCCAAGGCAAACAGAACCCCCACTGGAATGTGGCATCTTGATAGTATGTGTGATACTAGCAGACTAAAGCATGGATTTATGGGTGGTGATGCTCCACTAAGATAGGGTGAACCTGAGCTTTCCCCTTAGTGTTGTGTTCTTAGTAAATAAGTGCAATATTTTTACTTCTATCCTATACAATTTGTAAATACATGTGTCTTAAAGACAGTATGTGCACTATTGATGTAGCTTCATATGCTGTCAAGAAATGTGTACTTGTTAAAGTTGTTTCTGGAGATTCCTGTTATTTTTAATAGCAATAGTTTCTTTAAAGTTCATTTTCTAGTAAAGTGGTATAATATAAGCTATAAATAAGGCTTAGAAAAGGCAAAAATTGGTTTGTTATTAGCTAGATTGCCTAAGATAGACAAGGTATTAACTACTTTTTGAATTATATGTGATTGGCTCAAAACTAAAGTTTAGGTATGCTTATAACTTAAGCTCCAAAAATAAAGTGTAAACCTTCATGATAGAAGGACATCCCTAAAGGAAAGGTAGCCATGTTTAAATAATAGATGGTTGCCCTGTTCAAGGACAGAATTAAAGTTGAATTTAATAAATCAATTAAATATATTTTATTGTATTTTTAGGCTTGAATTACTTATCACATATTTAATTAAATTTTTATTCAAGTGCTTTATTGAAACTTAATTTCAATATATTTATTTAAATTTAAAATTAAAATTGTATATTTCAAGTATAAATAAAAACTAAATCTAAATAAGTATAGTATCACTTTTAAGTTTAGTAAAGATAAACTAATCATTTTAAAATTTAGTATTTGCTTTTTTAAATCCTTTCATAATGTAGAGCTGATCTGAAGTTTTAAAATAAGCTATTGGACATCAAAATTGGCTTAGTATTCACTGAGATACATTGATTTTAGTTTTTTAGTGTGTATTAAAAGTAAATTTAGATAATATCAAATCGAGTCCGAGCCTTTGAGTATGACGCAAACCCGATTCCAGCGCTTAACTATATATCTCAGCATCTAGAGCAGTTAGAGCTATCATGTTTGGTACCATTTTGATTGGAATCATCTGAAAAATTGATCTACGTCCTATGAATTTCATGAAAATCATTATATTGAATCATAATTTTACCATAGTATTTTTATTCCACTGATGTTCTTTTGGGATGAAGCTGTGGCAAGCAAGGTTTACTCTGAAACGATATGCAGCCACTTGGATCAGCTGATGCATCCAAGTGGAATATTCTACTATTTTACTTTGGAATAGATAGATTTGAAATTTCTAAGCCAACCATCCTGTACTTAAACTAATATTTATGTATATTTTTCAATTAAATATATTTAAAACTGATCAAACTCTCTTTTCATCGGTCAATATAATCATCAACAGAGTTTAAACATCCAATCATATAAAAGGATCTTAAACAATTGCTGTTTCCTTTCTAATTTTAATCCACCCATTCTAAAGTCAGGTAATCTATACAGATAAACCTCTTTGATATGACTGTATGGGGTTAGCCGCTAATTTAAAAATCAAGTAGTTATTTACAAATTTATATAGGTTTAAGTGGCTTATATTTCAGTTCAACATAATTTAGGCCACACTCCAATGAATTCAATCTGTGTACTTTCAAAGATGCATGTAAGGGATTGAATGTAAGGATGAGCCAAATTGAGCTTTTGGCTTAACAATCAACTTTTAAATTAAATGTAAGTAAAAACCAATTCAGTCAAATCCCTTACAGCTTGAGCCCACTTGAGGTGACACTACATCTAAACAGACAGACAGACAACTTATATATATTAATGCATGTCCTAGCACTGTATAGCTCAATTGTGATTGGCCTTAGTTACTTATTTAGTGTGAAATAAAATAGTTTAAAGAGTACTTTTTGACATTCTAATTTAGATAAATCATAGAATTAAGGCTAAACAACTGTATACTATTATAAGTTACTTTTTCTTATCTATACATCTAAAGAGTGGCTTCAAATATGCTTTCAATTTTTATTGCTGATTTGAACAGGATTGAGGTAATTTTAAAAGCAACCTTGTTTTGTCCTTCCTATCAGCTAATGCTGTAATTCTAGAAATGGAAGTATGAGGCCCACTCTAAATATCTGCTATTCTAAGTGATAGGAACCAAAAAGGGGGATGGTTGTATGGTTGAAAGCTTCTGAGAAGATTGTCGTAGAGTGGTGGAAGTGGTTATGAACTTTTGCCTTCTTGGACCCTCTACTGTGAATGTTTGATGAATACCTTACTAGTAAAAAGAACAGTGAAAAAGATGGTGTGTACTGTCAGACTTCCTAGGAATATGACACATAAAATGACTTCTGTTTATCACTGTAAAACAGGGATTGGATCTTCCTGGAGGTTGGTCTCTTAAAGCCTTACTTTTGCCTTGAGCTAGATAAGGGTTAATTCTGTCTTACTACATTGATTGAAGAGTCAAAAGACAATGAAGCTGTTTGAGACAAGCACATTCCACAGGTAGTGGAGCCCTTTGGGGTAGTGCACCAAGGCCTCAACACAATTGCTCATAGGGGGAAACCTAACATGTGGCATTGCAACTCAGGGTGGCGGGCCCAATCCCCTGCTGTTCTCATCCACCGGTGGTCTGGCATCCTGAGGGTCTACCCACTGTGGTAGCAAAACAAAAAACTCAAAGATTGTTATAGAGTAGTGCTGTAAGGCCTAAGATATTAATATTTGTAAAGTATATAAAGGTAGGCAATGACTATAGAAGTAACTGAATTAAGGCCCCTGATAACTTGTAAGAAGTAAAATGGGGGCTAAGTCAATCTATTAATCTTAAGAATATGAAATACAGCCTGATTTTAACTATAGAAGCCTGATCTAAAAAAACCAGCTTCAAGATCAGGGTTTTGGTCTGTATCTACAGGGGGATTAAAACTATCAAGAACCAAGGCTTGGGTACTATTGCAAAAACTACTCAAGCGGTGGAAAAGGAAGCCAAATAGAATCATGTGAACTAACAGAAGCGTACGAATTAATGGAAGTGAAACTAACAAGCACAAGCTCCCAACCTAAACAGGTACCTTTTGATGTTGAGAGTGCAAGCAGCATGTATTTATTGAGTATGAAATTGAGGTAAAAGGTGGGGAGTAGAGCATTAGCTAAAAATGTTTTAAGAGATGTAGACTTTGTTTTGGGGAAATCGAGGTTCATACCACAAATCTTCAAGGTTTATTTAGCCTTTTGAAGTCAAAATGAAGAGGACATCTTAACCAGTAAAGGTTAGTGGCAAACCCGGAGAAACAACAGGAAAGCCTGTAGGCTAGAATAGATGGCACAGGAGGGGAAAATAGGTGTTGAAGAGCGGGAAAAATCAACCCGAAAAGCGAAAAGCCTTCGGAGGCATAAATCCAAGTGGTTTGCGAAAAAGGTAAGCTCGGACTTAAACAAAAACTTCTTAGGGTTGGGACCAGAGTTTAAACCCGCTAGAAGACTCTTTAAGTCTTAATAAAATTAAATCTGAAAGATTGTCGTTGCAGAGAAAAGCAACATAAAATGTAATTTAAATTCTTCATAATAGCAGTTGAAGAGAGCATAATCCTGACAGTGACGGCATCCTAAAGTCTATTGAGCAATAGGCACCAAATATTTGAGACAAACATCTTTATCTAGGCTTTTGAATAATATTGTAGAGTAGGTCTTAAAGTTGACTTTTGTAAAGATTACTTTGAAATTATTTCATTTATATGATTTAAAAAGATGATTTAAATTGAAAATCTTAACCGGTTTTAGTTGTGATTTACCCATGTTTGAGCTCCTAGGAGATATATTTAACTGGGTGTAGAATCGGTTGCTTAAACGAGACCCACCTCGCTAGAGATATCTGTGGTAACATGTATGTACTAAAACTATGATATGCTATTATGTACATCAGCTAGCTTTTGAATTTCTTTTTTAAAGCTAAATTAGTCATCTCTAGGCCTTCTTCAAGGTTGGCTTTAAGAGCCTCCAGCGCTATCTGATTATGAAGGATTTCCTAAATTTTAGCAAAAGGAAATCAGTTTAAATACCTCTCGCATCTCATTTGTTATGTTTGGAGTAGATGAAGCCTTTCTTTTTGGCCGATTGGCAAACTGTGACATGACCATACTGAATTGATGAGGCTTGATAAGTTCAACTTGAATTGTCTCTAACTGGCGACGCAGAGTTTCTTCCTTGGGTCGAAGTGGAACCCCATGGTTGGCTAGGACAGACGTGTATTTGTAGACATTCGTGAGACTTTGACGTATTTTGAATTGAGCGGCCTTGATTTTTTTTAGCTTTGCTCCTGCCTCCTCAGTCTGCTTCTTGTCCAAAGCCCGGATCTTATCGTGGAGCTTGTTTACAGCAAAATGATGCCTCTGCACGGATTGCACTAAAATGTCAGCTTTGTTATTAATGCCATTGAAGCCCATAGCGGCGACTGGCGTCATGCTAATGCTTATTAGAATGAAAAGGAAAAGGTATACCATCGTGGCTCGGGATTGAATTCAAGTGCCAATTGGTAAGCGGGGAGTGGGTTATTTGGTGCCAAGAAATTCAATATTTGAGATGGATGTACCATGGCGTAAAAATAAGACTAGATGTTAGCAATAAACCAAGGGTTAATTACCTGGAAAAGATAAGAAGAAGAGTTGGGATCAAGTGATTGCAGAAGGTTAACTGCCCGTTCTAGTAAAGTAGGAGTCGCTCTGGAAGCTGGCTCAAGTTAGAAATAGTGACATGAAATTATAAACCTCTTAGGATGCCAGCTCTTTCAAACGAATCTTTGATGATCGCGATATCGTTATTAGAAAGAACCATTTTCTGAAATCCATCTCCAGTTGAGGCTGGTTTGGCCTGGTTTCCGAGTGTACTACCAAAACCAAAAGCTGGGGTGGTTCCAAACCCTGTAGTAGCTGGCTTAGACCCACCAAAGCCTGATCCAAACCCGCCAAATCCCGTTTGAGATGTATTGGTTTGGCCAAACATCGAAGACCCAAAACCAGTGGTTTGTTTTTGAACAGGAACGGTTTGACCGACAGCTGCGGCGCCAAACCCTCCTGAATTGGTACCAAATGCGCTTGGAGTATTTTGACCGAATCCCGCTGTGGAAGTCTGACCAAAAGCTGGGGCAGCAGAGCTGGCAGTTTGGCCGAAAGCTGAAGGCTGACCGAATCCTGCGGAACTGCTTTGACCAAAGCCAGTAGTAGAAGTCTGACCAAAAGCTGGGGCAGCAGAGCTGGCAGTCTGGCCGAAAGCTGAAGGCTGACCGAATCCTGTGGAGCTGCTTTGACCAAAACCAGTAGTAGAAGTCTGCCCAAAAGCTGGAGCAGCAGAGCTGGCAGTTTGTCCGAAAGCCGAAGACTGACCGAATCCTGTGGAACTGCTTTGACCAAAACCAGCCGTAGATGTCTGACCAAAAGCTGGAGCAGTAGAAGTATTAGACTGACCAAACCCAGTTGGTTGACTTTGACCAAAGGTCGATGATCCTCCAAATGCATTCATTTGATAAAAAGTGGCCTTGAAAAAATTAATAAAAAAATAAACTAAAGGATACAGGGCTGATAAGGATGATGTAGGTAGCAAAGAAACCTTTGCCTTCTTGGCTAACACTGGTTGTAAACCAATCTTTAAATGTAAAAATTTACAAAAAGCGAAGGAAGATGGGCCTATTTGCAAGTCTACATTTTAATACTAAAAGCTATTTAAAGCGCTAACTTAAAGATATGAAGTTAACAACAATAAATACACCCCAAACTATAAATAAAAAAGCTGTTAAAAAATAAAATATGCTGGTTATAAAACTGTATATTAAAGGTAAGTAGGCTCTGATGAGATACATTTATTGTGGAAATTACCTATAGCAGTTGTTAAAGTGTAAGAATAGAAATATCAAATAGCCCTTGTAAAAGCAATTACCTAGTGTGAATGCTTTTTGGTTAGTTGATAGCTGAATTTGCCAGCACGAGCCAAGCCTTAAACTCGTAGCTCTAATATTGGATCGATCTAATTAGTAGCCAAAAAGTGTAGAAATAAATTTTGTTTTAAACCAAGTGGGATTGTCAAATCCAACATCCAATAAGTTCAGCAAAATCTAATTATTTCATATGAGATTTATATTGAATAATCAACTGACTTTCTGGCATTTGTTCTACTATATTGATCATTTTAGAAAATATATATTCAAGATTGTAATTGTGTGGAGCCAATTAAATCTAGCAGAACTTATCAAACCTTTGAGATAGCAATGAATCAGAAATAAAGGGTCAAATTATTATTTGTAAATAAATTAGGTTGAGAATTTTATCAAATAGATACACAAACTCCAATCTTCAGATATCATAGATAGTCACTCACCAGCAAATCAACTTTAAACATAACATATATTGCTTAAATAAACCATGCCATTTATAGAAACTCAAAAAAGATTCAATGATATTATTTGAAACTACTCAAATTTTTTTTAAAGTGCTGATATTTTTCATATAGCCTCTTATTTTCATCTAAAGACAGATTACCATATTGTCATATATCATCCACCAGCATAAATATATTTAATTATTAAATTATCTAAAGTGTTTATTTTTCATGTTACATTTAACTTTGGTTCAAGAATTTATTATGTGTCTATACCAAGCAGCAAGAAAGTGAAGTACTCCTGACGTTAAAGAAGTAATCTATATTTCTTGTAGGCTGTATGCAGTGTTAAAATATGGGACATTATTTTTCTTGTTATGCCTAGGCGCCAGATTGGTTATTTTATAACTTAATCACATTATTCATATTCAAATTATTCAGAAAGAGTAAAATATAATCAATCCCAAATATTTAATTGATCTTGGGCTTGGGTGATTTTTTAAAAAATAATTCATTGATTTTATAATTGAAAATTGCAACTTATAGTACTACTGAAAATATCTTAAGTGCTACTACAAACCAAAAATATTTATGATGAGTTGCATGGGAGAGTAATAGCAGCCCCAAAGCTATAAATGCTATTACCCTATCTTTGGCTCATCATAAATATTCTTAGTTTGTTTCAGAAAAAAAGGTTGTTGTTTTTGAAAGACTGATAACTCTATTTAAAATACACCCTCTAGTAAGCTGCCCTACTTCATGAATTTGCCCTAATACACTACTAGCATCTTCTGATATTTTTGTTTCTCTGGTATCATCACGTGATTTCAAATAATAAAATATCTCAGAATATTCTGAGAAGCTTTCAAATGTTAAAGGTGAAGTATATAACTTCCCATCTTTCATCAAATATGAAAGATTAATGCGCAGATTTTTAACTTCAAGCTCTCTTTTTATAGGCCTAAATTTCCTTTCATAAATATAAAAAAATGCTTTTTGGGAAACAATTGAACCAGTTAAAGATGAATTGTATAATTCTTTTCTTCTTTCTTCTTTCTCACAAATATTTTTTAGATCATTAATGTTGTTAATATAAAGTACATTTTCTTTTTCCTTTAAAATTTTTGATATTACACCAAAGTGACCATCAACAATGCTTTTTCCATGGCATTCAACAAAACGGTTATATTTTATGGAACCCTTAATATATTTAGGTGCCTCTTTAAATAAGTAATATAAAAATTCATATGATCTAAAATGATTTCCATTATCTGTCCATACTTTTATATTTTTTATTTTTTTAAATCTATCTAATTTAAGAAGACTTATTAGACATTCACCTGAAAATAAAGAATCATGTGATAATATTTGAGACAAAAAATCATGATATTCATATTTAATTTTATTGTTTTCTTTAAAAACTAATGCAAACCCTAATAATGAGATTGGTTTTTTTGAATAAAAACAATTATTGGTCTCAATTGGACCACCTCCAACCTTTAAGTTTTCTTTATAATCTATAACTACAACACAAGACTCATCATCTAGTTCAATAATATCTTTTTTATATTCACAATTTTGATGAACATAAAAGTCTTGGTGCTGATTAATAGTCTTTAAGTCATTGTCTATAGATTCTGGTAATGGTAAGTTTTTACTTTCACATTCTTCCTTCTTTTTTTCTAGTGAATTTTTTAAATTACAAATATTGCACATATTGGTTTGTTTTTTACTTTTTATTATATTTTTAGGGATTAATTTATAGTAAGTGGAAATTGAAACTGAAATTTCATTTTTTATTTTCATATTTTCATATATTTCTTTTTTTGTTTTAAGTAGAGAGTATTTAATTTCAGTTGAGTAATTACTCATCTCTTTTTCTATATCTTTATAAATTTTTTCAGGCACTTTTTTTGTAAACTGGCTTGTTTCAAAAGAATTTTCCAGCAATTTTTTAATTATTTTTTTAGTTATTTCTTTTTTTTAATGAATAGTTATTATTTTTTTGGCTTTTTTTTGTTTAAGCTTACATTTTTATTTTTATTTATTTTTCTTGAGTATTCAAACTCACTTTTGGTTATATTAAACCCCATATCATTAAGCTCTTTTAAAGAGTAACTGGAAGTAACCAGAGATCGCAAGGCTGGGATATGTTTTTGGGGAGAAGATTTCATGAGATCCTTTAAGTTTTCAATGAACTCATTGCCTTTTTGATTTTGAATAGTTGGCAGGAACTGAGCTTTCCCAAATTCAGTTTGAGTAAGGAAGTGCTTGATGAAATTATCAAGATCATCACCAGCAATAAAGAGGAATGCCTTTTTTAACATTGCAATTCTCTCTCTTTTTGTTGAAGCTCCCAAGGAAAAAAAGGGTAGCATGGAAGAAGTAAATTTAACTGAGGACATGGTAGTATTTTGAATCTGTAATTAGGTCAGATCTTTGATGTGTGCCTTAATGATGGAGTAGTTATGATCAGAATGTGGTCTTTGAATTGGGTTATTTGGATTAGAAGCTCTGTGGTACTTTAGCTCTTATATACCAAGCTAAATGACACCATTCTGAAAGAAATGGTGTGATAGCTTTTATTATAGTTTGAACTTGAATTTATGTTTGCAGAAATTAATTAAATACCCAGTTTTCATGCACAAGTGATATATGTGAAGCAGCTAAGCATTATTATTACATCATATCCTCTTTGTAATCAATGCAAATCAATTAAAATGATGTATTCAGTTAATTGTAACTCTTCCGCATATTTTTAAATGATAAAATATTAAAGAATTCTATTTAAAGAATGCTCAATTTGAGGTTCGAAGCTCACTTGAACCTTAAAATCAATCTAAACAGTGATAAAAACATCCTAACTTCAAACTATCATAAAATCCTAGAGAATTGAGCTTTTTAAATAAAATAAAATGCGAAAATAAAGCTCTCAATCTTATCTTTAATTTCGTCAAATAAAAAACATCTGTCGTGTATTCAAAAAGAGTATTTATTAGCTTTGAAGTGATCTACTTTATATCATTAGATATAATCATATAATAAAATCTGGATTATGCTCTTTTAAATTACTTTCGCTTTAATATTGAGCATAGTATACATATTAAAATTTTTACACTAATAGAAAGATAAGATTCTTAGCTTCATTTTGATAGTTTACAGTGTGAAAAAATATTAATTTTTCATTGAGTTATTAATGTTTTAAATATAAATTGTGTAATTAGTTACTTTTTCAAAATCAAACTGTGTTATGCTGCGACTTGAGCAGCATGTGCATTAGAAAATGGCCTAATCTCTAAAATAATGACCCATATATTCAATCTACTTTCTCTCACCAATACTTTTTGATTGCCCACTCTGTACAGACAGGTAAGATACTGCAAATTCAGAACCTGAACGTAAAAATGCAGGATTGTCAAATCCTTGGTCCAAATTTCAAATCACTTTTGCAGGATGACCTTTTTAATTAAATTGATTTTGTTATATTTTTATTTGAATTTTTGAAAATGCGGGAACTTGTAGACGCTTTGCAAATTTCAAGTCAAACTGCACATTTCCAATGGACGAAATGAATTAACTGGAATCAGATTTGAAGCGTTCAAATCAATCAACCATTTTCATTAAGTTTACTATATTTTTTTGAAATTGCGGGTTTTTCAAATCCAAGAACCAAATTTCAAATCACTTTTGAATGCCACTAGTAAACTCAGATATCAATTGCAGGAACTGGAATCCAAATTTAATGTACAGTAAGCACACTAGGAAACACCAACCCAAATCAAGAAGCTTCACCACAACTAAAATCAAACTAAAAATTCAATCTCAATAACCATGCTTAGACATAAAAAGTGATTAAACTTTAAAATCATCCAAAACTGGAAAGGATACAATATTATACACTTCAAATTATGGATATAGAAACTCTGCTACTATTCAAGGCTAAATCAAGAGAAAACAACTACTCACAACTAAACCAATAAATACAAATAAATACATATTTAATCTAAAATATATTTTTTATTTTATTTTTATGGACCATCAGTTGCATTCCCAACCTGCTCCTGCACCAGCCTGCGGGGCAGCCTGTCCATGAGGGTGTCCCAGAGGGTCCAAGAACAGACCCAGAACACAAATTAAAGGGAGTCATGCTGATATACAGGCCTCCCAAGGCGTCAGCGCCAGTCAACCACCTCCCGTGTCCCAAGCCTGATCACACAGCTTTAGTCCCAGACAAAAGCCGCTCTCAAGGTCTGCAACCAAAGTATTTTACACAAAAGTCATCAGGAATAATGAGGTTACATACACCTCTACCGTAAACCCAGTTGTCACCCAGCCCCGCACTCTTGATCCAAGAGTTGCTACTTACTGCCCCTGTGTCTTTGACACCACCTACAAGCCATTGGCCACCACTGTTGAGCCATCTGCGCCTATTGTGTATTCAACCATTGACGGCGCCACTTCAAGCAAGTGTGATCCCACCTTCTACATGAAGGTCACAGTCCCCTGTGTTGAGCCTGCTAGCCAGGATGCCATGATACCTGCCAAGGGCTGGCGTTGGTTGATGGATAATGAGTGTGAAGCTCTCCTCAATTTCTTGAACGGGGGAATGACGGTTCAGGATATTGCATCCCAATTTGGTGTCATGGCCAGATACATTGTCAACATCAATAAAAAGTACGCCAATACTGGAAAAATTGCCAAATCCACCAAGGCTAAGCAACAGCCCATCCTACTTCACCCCGTGCACATTGACGCAATAAAACAGTGGGTAGCTAAGGATTGCCACCTGGACTCACTTGCTGTCCAATCAATGCTTGCCATGGAGTTCGGGCTTTCTGTTTCCAAATCCCTTGTTTACAAAACAATGGTTGATTTGGGCTTCTCCTGGAAAGTACTGAGAGTTTTGCCGTACAACAGAAACAATGAAAAGACCATTGAGGATTGACACATTTATGCCAAGACATATCTGGAACTAAAGGAGACTGGGAATGTCCAGTTCTTCTACATTGACAAATTGTTTTTTTTCCTCCTCACTCAGGTCTAGGCATGGGTGGGTAAAGAAGGGGTCCAAGGACAGTGTAGCCCATTGTGCATCTGTCTATTCCCAGACCTATGCAGTGGTTGCGTTTCTTGGTCCTCGCGGGTTGGACTAATACCAAATGATCAAGGGTTCCCACAATAGCAGGACTTTTTTCAATTTTCTCTGAGTTGTCAAGGAGTATCTCTGGATCAACTACCACAGTAAAACCAACATTGTTGTGCTGGATAATGTCAGGCTCCACAAAGTGGATCTGGTTGTATTCAAGTTCCCACCAATCAATAAAAATAGCCATTTGGCCAACCACCGCCTGGCTGACTGCCTAATGAGACTCCTCTTCCTCCCCCCGTATTCTCCTTTTCTGAACTCAATCAAGGAGGTGTTTGGTTGGATCAAGAATAAGGTGAAACAAGGCCTTCCTCAGGACACTGAGGATTTATTCAATATTCTTGAGGTCAGTCAATTTGTAATGCCACCTGATGTGGTGGAGGCTTTTTACAAGAACTCAGAATCCTTCCTCCCCAAAGCCCTGGCCTCTGAGCCAATCAGATAAATGGGCGCTCCAGGTTTTATTTGTCTTTATTTTTATTTATTTTGTTTTTAGTAAGACTCAAAAATTATTATTTATATATAATGACGTGAAGTTTGATTGTATTATAGACATATAAGAGTGTGTAGAAAAGATAAGTAAAATTAATTATACTAGGTATGAGGAATATATTTTTATTATAATGCACTGGATATTATATTGACTGTTGCGCTAACAAATAAATAAATTAAAAAAGATAGAAATAGATTAATTTTATTTAAATAATTGTGAGTCCTTGTCAGTACTTTGGCTTTGTTAAGCCACAAATTGGACCTTGCAGGTCATCATCTGATCCTTATTAAATCAGTGTCACTATAGCCACATGACACAGAAGCCAATGATTTTTATGTATTGCTTACTAATTAGTATTTAGGATGCAGGTCAAGCATATCAAATATATTTATCAAATCATATTATGAGGGAAAGGTAATTTGAGTTCTAAACAATCACTTGTTTAGAATATAAGTGGAGCAGGCCGCATGATGCAGATTAATGTAATTCTTGTTGTTTGTATATGTAATAAATGAACCCACACTTGACAAGCTAGTAAATAAAAATATTCTTAACTTATTTTTATTATTTGACGTGGTTGCAACTATAACTAATGTCTTGTAATATATTTAGATATATTAATATTACAACTTACCTACTAAAATTTAAAACAATATTAAAATATCAAAAGTAAAATTATAATCATAATTTTTAAAAGCAATATTTTAAAGTTTAAATATTCAAAATTTAACTATTTTTATTTAATTGTGCTATATTCAACTTTGAAATATTATATATTAAAATTTTAATATTGGAATAAAATTTTAAATATTTTAATATTAACTTTTAGATACTAAAATTTTAATATTTAAATAATTAAAATTAAAATTTTACTATAAAAATTTTAATATTACATATTTTGATATTGAAATTTTAGTATTAAAATATAAAAAATTAAAAAAATAAAATTTAATTTGCAAGGAAAAAATATTTATTGAGGGGATGCTAATTTCAAAGGAAATGTGATTATTCCGGGGAATCATACCCTGAAATTAAATTTGTGGCTAGAGTGTCTAATTGGATCCACATACTCTTCTGTACGTGGTGGACAACCCTGGATGCAATTGCTAGAGGGGTGGCACCCTGTATCCTGGTGGTTGTCAAACGTTTAATAAAGGGAAGGCAGGTGAGTGAATTGACTAATAGGTTTTTTCAGGGGGCACATAGTACCTGTACAACGTTGCCAATGCAAATGAGTCATACAGGGCGTGCTTGACTATCCTATACCCCCGTGGTGTCTTCTGGCGTTTGAGTGCTAACTGGCATATGTCCATTTGAATAGGTACATCCTCCAACTTTTTGACATTGGTTTTTAATATGCAGTGAAGGAGGATTCCCAGGTATACCACAACGTGAATTCTTTACAAGGTATATTTTTCCAAGAACATGCACAGTTTTTTTAAAGCTTGGCTAACCTATTGATATAGGATGTTTGATTGAATTTGAAGAGGGTTCTGGGGAGCACCTGACTTGTATCAGCCCCCATGCCTTGGCAAACAATATTAATAAAGGTTTAAATGTGTTCACAAGGACTGCATCCCTGACTTTGTTTGACAATGCCTTGAATACTTCATTAAAATTTTCAGTTTTAAATATTTAGTTCCTATTTGAAAGTCAGTTTTTATTAAGTTTTTTTCATATTTGTTGATGTTTGCAAATAGAAATTTTTGAATGCTTTCATAGATATATTCATCAAAGTTTAACTTTACATCCCCACAAATTTCATTCATTTCTTTGAAGTTGATATTTGATCCTATTTCATATTCTTCCCTCAACCATGGTGAGCACCCCACAGCTGGTAAATAGTCCCTATATTTAGCTTCAATACTTGAAAATTATTCATATTCTGTTGAATTATTTTATTTTTTTGATTTTTATTTGTTTGTTTTACAGGGGCTACCAAAGACTGGTAACCCCTGTAGAACCAACTCAACGTAAAAGCCGCCACTTCTGCAACCTTGTCCCCATTCCTGGTGATGACTAAAATAAATATAAATAAAACAAAAAAGACTTAATAATTGGTTCCCCTGTGGCCCTCTCAGCCACAGGCGCCACCTCAGCAAATTTTATGAGTGTTGGCTGCTCTTCATTAATTTCCCCAGGCTTAATTTTTCTTATATTTCTTGCAACTTGTGTTTCTTCTTGGTTTTCAGTTGATAAAATTTCTGTATTTCTTGAAGCGCTCCTGCTTCTTGACTGAGCTTTGTTTTTGTCTGTTTCCATTTGGTTGGTTTCCTCTTCATTTGTGTTGATTTCCTTTGAAATTTCATTTTCTTCAATTAGTTTGATTTTTTGAGTATTCTTTCTATTGATTTTTGCAAGTTCCCACAAGTTGTAACTTTCACTTTTGAAATCTAACCACTTGAGTATTTTCTTTTGAAGATTTAAAATTAATTCCTTGTGTTCTTCATCAACTATTGTTCCCAGGCTATTTTTGCAATTTCCTTTTGTTGGACCAAGGCCCTTCCCTCATTTCCCAGTTGATCTACCACAATTTCCCTGATGTTGTATTCAAGATTGACAACCTTTTGGAGGGCTGACTCTAATTCATTGATAAGTGTGTAAATATTTAATATATATGTTTGAATTCCATCAAAAAACTGGTTTTTATAGTACTACCTTCAATGCATACATATTTTACATCATCATTAATAAATTAAAGACAATAAACGTAAATATTGCATTAGAATATAGAAATTAGACGTCAAATCTTGATATTTAGAAATTATATTCATAACTCAATGCATTTTGATTAATAAAATTCATTGTAAACTTGGCCTTTTCTATTGTAATTTACTAAAACAGATTATGTTTGTATTAGAGAGCCATTAGCGCTTAGTACAAACACAATCTGTTTTAGTAAATTACAATAAAAAGGCCAAGTTTACAATGAATTTTATTAATCAAAATGCATTGAGTTATGAATATAATTTCTAAATATCAAGATTTGACGTCTAATTTCTATATTCTAATGCAATATTTACGTTTGTTGTCTTTAATTTATTAATGATGATGTAAAATATGTATGCTAATAATTTTAAGCTATTCATAAAATGTACACCATTTTTTTTAAAATATGGGAATGCTAATAATGTAAAAAGAACATATTATTAATTGGAAGAAATAATATTAATTTTAATAATTTTCACAAAGAAAGGTTTTATTTTACTCATCAAAGGATGGGAAGGGGGAGGGAATGGGCAGAATGAACATCACCTTCATCTGCACCTGTGAAAGGGGCGGCATCAGAGATAGTGGGGGGATTGGTAGTGGCTTGGGAGTCAGGGTTGAAAGGCAGGTGGCTTGATGGGGGGTTGGGGAGGCAGGGTTTGTTGACTGGGAAGTGCAGCAAGAGCTGATTGCTTCAATTGCTCAAATTTGTCTTCTGTCACATATGCGGGCTTGGTGAAACACATGGATTGGTGTGGGGGGAGGCAGGAGTCCTTTCTGGAATTATCACCATCACTTGCATAGAAAAAGACAAGATCTGATAGGTCCTGGATAAACACAGAAGGAGAAAGTTCATAAACCTTATCAATTTAGGTGTACAGTTCATTGTATGTGGCAGGCTTTAAGCACCTGAGAGCAGAACTAAAATTATAGAGACATACATCTGCAAGATGCATGTTGGTGTGGTTGGTGGGGTAGGACCAACAGGTATGCCCACAGCCCTGATTTCTTGGGTTTTCCATTCCTGCTGCTCCATCTTGGCACTTAGTACAACTGTCTAGACAGCATTTTGGGTAGCCCACTCCTCCAGCATGACCTTGAGCTCCATCTGGTAGGCATACCCATATGCTGTGTTTGACAACACAGAGTAATGATTGACACCCAATGGGGAAACTGCCAAAAAAAACCCAAAAAATTGATACAGGATTGGCCTGCACTTGTATACGTCAGACTGGATGTGCTTTTCCCCAAAGTCTTGAATACTTGCCAAAATCTTGGTGTATGGCAGGAAGATTACATCATTACGGGCCCTCATTGCCCTTCCTTTGATAAAATTGATGATGGTAGAATCATAGGGGTCAGTGTCCATCAAAATGGTGCCACTGAGAACCTGATTAGATAAGAGTCTGGCGGCAACCACAACTCTGTACATCCACAAATTCACTATTCTCTTATGGGTGAAAATGCTGTGGAGTCCCAGTTGGAGACATACCTGGACCAGGGGCATTCACGGGTCATGCTTCATAATAGCCATCATGAGGGGGTGGTCTTTTACACCTTCAGTCAAAGAACAGGCACCAGTTGGGGTCTTATTGGTAGGGGGGCCACAGTTGGCGTGGGCTCGCAGGGTTGCAGCCACAGTGGACTTTGCAAAACCAATCACAGCTGCAATTTCCCCAAGGGACATAAGCATCCCTTGCTTTTCAACCATTTTGAGAACAATCTCTGTAGTGATCAATTTTCTTCTGCGTCTTGCAGGATGATTGACTGAGAGAGGGATGTGTCCATCTTGGGAACTGGTCAATGCCATCTGATTGGCTGTTTTGGGATTCTGGGTTCCCTGGGTGACACAAGGCTCACTCAGCAAATTCTGGATTCTAGTGTTGATACATGATCTGGGTTACAGCTGCCTATGTGTGATGGGCAAACAGTGTCATGTTTGAGGACGTGGGAGAAAGAACACACTCCTGGGTGGGGCTCGCAGAGGGGCCTGTGGGTTGGGAGTGGCCATAGACAGAGGCTTCACTGTTAAGAGACCCAGTTTAGCCCTGCATGATTTGTTAAGGCCAGGGAACAGCTTGTTGACTTGGTTGGTGTTGGAAGAAGACATAATAATTTTTTATTAAAAAACTAAACTCAAAAAGAGGAGTGTGCGTTTTAGTCATTTTTATTGTTAAATATGGTAAGTTGATGAATATTATGATCTAAATTTTAGCCGTCCTAAACTGGAATAGAGTGATTTTTGAGAATGCCTGTGCTTTCTAAAAGAATCAGCACAAATACACTCTAGATCCTTTAACATTCTTTTTGAGACACCCATAAATTATTTTATTTCAAATTCACCTCATTTTTGATTTGAAATTTGGTTTCTGGATTTGAAAATCCCGCAATTTTGGATTTTTTACTTTTTACATTATGTCTATTATTTGTTAGACATACAGGAAATCTTAAATTGTACATTAGATTTCCTCATTTCTGATTCATGTATCCCACATTTGTTTGCTGAGTTTTGTCTTTTGTTAGTTGAGTTATCTGCTTGAGGGATTTGGAATTTGCATTTTAAATAAACCAAAAAAGTTGAATTAAATGGTTAATTTTATTAAATATTTTAATTTTCACTCAGCTGAGTTGCCTGCAAAAGTGATTTGAAATTTGGATCAAGGATTTGACAATCCCGCATTTTTACGTTCAGGTTCTGAATTTACAGTACACAATTATATCTTAGCAATCACTCTTACAGATATTCAGTTGTTATAACTGTGTTGTTTTACAGAGTTACAAAGGGGAAAATATTGAAAACTAGATAATTATCTTTATTTAGAGATAAGGATTATATAGTTGCTGTGAATCATCTTAAGAGGAACATGATTATGTAGATAACTTAGTTGGATGGTGAAGGGGGGTGGCTTGTTCCTGGTAAAGGATCAGGCGCCAAGTTGAGTCATTCACCAAATAGGATCATTGTTTGTTCATGTTGTTGCTTTTGGGAATTTGAGACAACTTCCTTGTTTGGGACCAGGTCACAGGAAAGTTGGATTGTGGGGCTGTTTTGAGGTGATTAGTTAAACTAGCCTTCCCTGTAACAGGCATTAATCCTTTAAGCTTGGTGAATGAGAGAGAGTGATAGTACTCTTGCACTGGATGAAAGGTGTTCCTGCTAATCAACTAAGTTGTCCTTCCAAGTCATATTAACTAATAATTGTCCAATCATTAGGCTAATAGTGGGAAAAGCTTACAGAGGGATCTGGTTATAAGACATAGGATCCTGGCGCTCAGCAGTTTCTATCAATATCCAAATATCTATATAACTCTCTTTATTGATAAATAAATAAAGGATCATTATTTACAAATACTATGCTTAATTGTACGTGCTAAGTTGAAGAACTATCTTAACTTGGTCTTTTTTAAACAATAGGTTGTAATTTGAGTTAAGCAAACTAAGCAAACAATCACACCATAACTGCAAATACAACAGGGTCACAAACCTGCTTAGTTGGAACCTTGTTGGCGGGTCAATCCTTCTGTTTCAACACAGTTGCTCACCTTTATCATCCTAAATATAATGAATCTTTATTTTTAACCAATTAGTTCTTAATAAACCAAAAAATAATCAATCTTTCATATGAACCAATCAAAGAGTAGTTTATAAAAAAATATGTTGTCTCTTCATAAAAACTATCCATAGAATGACTAAGTGTCAGGTATTAACCTTATCCTCACAGAAATCATACTCAATTTAGGATATTGAAATCACTATTGCATATGTTGTAAACAAATTAGTTAACTTCATTGCCACCATATCTCACAACACACAGGGAAACTCACAAAATCACTCTATGACAGGCCTAACATTATGGTACCGCCTGACCTAAAAGTATAACAGAGCCCCATAACTTCATATAAGGTATACACCTAATTTACGGCAACCTCCAGAATAAACTCATACAGAATGGAACATCCTCCATGTTGATAATTTCAAAAATTGTTTTTTCTTTATCTTTTATAATTTCAATTAAAAGCTCAAAATAAAAATCAACCATTGCTTCTAATATCAATGTCAATTATTTAATCAAGAAAAAAATAATCTTTAATATTGAAAATAAGAAAAATATTTTTGAGAATTCTCAACATGGAGGATGCTCCATTCTGTATGAGTTAATTCTGGAGGTTGCCCTAATTTACACCAAAAACCTTGAATTATATACTTAGAGCACTGCCAATCTTTACCTTAACACAATGTCATATACATCACACCTTGATAACCCAATATCTTTTCTATACTTCATAAGACTTTAGCATCTTATCTCATCAAATAAATACAATATCATTTCAAATTATTTCTCTGTTCTTGCTTGGTCTACTTTCTTTCCCAACTTTTCAAGTACCAAGCTATAATTTTTCACTTGAAACAAATATATAATTAGGTTCATTTAAAAACCTACATGCAAAAAAATCTCCAAGAAAAAAGTAAGAACTGTGTTACAACTGAACTAAAGATAGCTCTGTGTTATGTTAGTAAAGAAAACAGTTCAGAAAGGGGAGGTAAAAATTATTGGTATTAAGATTATCTTTTTGAAATAATGAGGATTTTTATACTGGTTTAATGAGTCATTTGGTAGCTAAGAGAAGTGGAATAGATGGTATGATATGAATAAGGTGTGATTCTGTGCTAGCCAGGTTCATATGAGAGATTGCCATTGTAATTGGATTTTTGCCTTATAAAAAAGACAATATTTTGCTTGTTGGAAAAATTAAAAGAGGTTTGATGTTAGGTCTGTCATAAGGTGGTTGTTTAAGTATGCCCTGTGTATTATGAGATACATTAGTATCTGAAATGCTGATTTCAGTTGATCTAATAGTTATAACTCTCTTTCTAAATTATTTCTTGAAGACTTTGCTTATAAACATTATAAAGATACTGTGATGCTTTTTATATCAAAGTTTAATACTACAAGATTGAAAGAGCAATACTTGGCCCTGACTTATTTTTTATATTTCAGGGTTGGCTTGAATATGATGATAAATTCTGTAAGATCAATATTTTGTTTCAAATCAATCAATAATAGTTCAGTTTTTAGATTGGGAAAGACAGCAGTTCAAATAGAAAGGATAATAATAGGGATAAGATGTGTTTATTTTAATAGTAGTATGGCTTATATAATATATTTGGGAGCCAAAAGTTGCCAGGAGGTATCACGGTTCATACCAGGGTCCAACTGGACTCCCAAAGAGGAGGCAGGCCAGGCCTGGAAGGCCATGTGCACAATAGGCGTGATTTGGACCAGGTAATTGACTGCAGTAGCCAGGGGGAGTCAACTCCCAGTATAGGGCACAACCTGGTTGGCCAGCCCCAATACTGTGATGTAGACAAACCCCAACTTGCTGAATTCCTGGGCAGGAGGCAAATTGGGTAGGGGAGGAGCAGCAGGAATCTCCTTCATAGTGGGCAGGAGATTCAGATGATGTGGGTGGTAGTACTCCAAGTCAAGAGCGTGGGGTGGATTCAATGAGATAGCAGGAGTATAACCAGGAGGATTGTGGCAGATCAAGGTCCAACCAGTACATCCTGCCATTATCCTGTCCTTGACTCTTATTGCCATTACCTTCATTTGACAAAGCTTTGAGGATCTTTGTCTCCAGGGAGGCAATTTTATGGGACAACACTTTGTTATCATCCCGCCAAAGGATCATGATCTCAACGCTCTTTTCCTCTCTTGCCCTTAAAGCCTCAATTTCACAATTTGCCTTTGCTTTCACTTACTGTAAGATTTTGTCCCATCCTACTAACAGGTTCCAGGAATCCCACACATAGATTTGGTTTCTTTGGTCAGGAGTCCCTTCTTTTGCAAAGTAATTGGAGTATAACTCTTCAAACGCAGCCTTTACTTCCACCAAGGACTCCTCAGGCACAGTCTTGATGACCTCCAAGCTTGCCCAAGCTTTCTCCAACAAACTTGTAAGAATCTCTTTCTTGGCAGAAGTGGTTTCCATGCAAAGTACTCCAAATTTGGCCCTTTCAAAATTTAACAAGAAGACATAATAAATGTTGTGTTTGGCTCCTGGGGATGACATCCAGGAGGACACGGCGGGAAATCTTCATAACAAAAGATTTGAGGTTTGAAGCTAGCCTTGGGTTAGCCTTCAGGGCAAAATTAAGGGCACATACCTTAATTTCCTGGAAAACAAAAGAGAAAGTCCTTTTGGCAAAAAGGACAGGAAAAAGCTTGAAGATTATTAAAGCCAACACAAATGTGGATAAACTTGTCTTTATTAGGAGAAATGATTCTACTTTAAATAGTAGACAAGAAACAGTGATCACTCATTAGGAAGACAGAGTGGCTGAAGGGGTTACGTTGGGATGAGGTCATACCAGGATCATTCATAGACAGGTACAATAATCTGGAATGGGTGGATATTAAACCAGACCCATTTACAAAAGGCAAGGAATATCCAAAATCAAAAGCAAACCCAGCCAAATATTTGCAGCTATCAATATTTGAAGGCCATATCAAAATAGCATTAATTGCGCAATTCACAACAATAATTGAAAAGGTAGCTTAGGGGAAAGCGTCAAAATTGACAATATATCTTTATTAAATTTTAGCTGTTTTTGCTTATATACCATTTGGGGCATATTTGGCTGAAAACCCCTCCAGTTCCTGAATCAACCTATGATTCATCTCATGTGGTCTATGAAATTTGAATCATCCAAAACTAGATCTTTACATAAAAGATCACCAATATTTCTCAACCTATGAGAATCAACCTACAATGGGAAGAAGTCAACTGACTCCATTCATCCCAATGTACCAACTCAGCATGGAGCTTTCTCAGCTCCTGGTGCCAAAACCCTGTGGATTAAACATCCCAAAACTCAGCTATTGATGTTCCACTGGGAACCAACTGATCAAACCTGAATTCTTAGGCATCCTTGCCTATATTTATTTATCTTTGCATTTAATGGTTTTTTTGCCTTAAAACCCATTAAAATGCTTTGAAACTCAAACCAGGCGCCACTGCAGCCCCCAGCAATTTCCCCAGGCAGCGCTTCAGCGCCTGAAAAAATTTGCTAGGCGGCTGTCAGAAATTGCGCCATTAATGCTATTTCAATATGGCATTTGAATATTGATAGCTGCAAAGATTTGGCTGGGTTTGCTTTTTATTTCAGAAATTCCTTGCCTTCTGCAAATGGGTCTGGTCCAATATCCACCCATTCTGGATTATTGTACCTGTCTGGGAATGATCCTGGTAGGACCTCATCCCAATGTGACCCCCTCAGTCACTCTGTCTTCCTAATGAGTGATCACTGTCCCTTGTCTACTATTTAAGTAGAATCATTTCTCCTAATAAAGACAAGTTTATCCACATTTGCGTTGGCTTTAATAATCTTCAAGCTTTTTACTGTCCTTTCTGAAAAAAGGACTTTCACATCTTATTTTCCAGGAAATTAAGGTACATGCCCTTAATTTTGCCCTGAAGGCTAACCCAAGGCTAGCTTCAAACCTCAAATCTTTTGTTATGAAGATTTCCCGCTGTGTCCTCCTGGATGTTGTCCCCAGGAGCCAAACACGGCAAAATGGTGCTTGCTACAGGGGCTGCAAGCCCCTCAGTTACCCTGTTCACATGCACATTCTCTGGTCCTTCTCCCTTTGTTTCTGAAGTACCCAAGCAACCTAAAGTTTCTAGTCCCCCTCTAGAAGAAGACATCACCAATGCCACCTCAACTCCTATGGTATTGGTTCTGCCCCCCAGGCCTGCATGGGCCCCCCTTCCAGCTTTCTCTCTCAATTACAAGCAAGCTCGTGCTGCCGCCTGCTCCCTTATCCACTCTGCACTGTGGAAATGCACACTATCCCTGGTCTCTGTCCTGGGTACGCTTCCAAAGACCTGTACTCCTTCCTTTTGGACTTTGGTCTCCCCCCTGCGCTGATGGAGTCCATGGATACAATTGGCGTGTTGGTCAACCAGTTCATTCAACCAGCCTTTGTTGTCAACAGCGCCCATGTCAACACTAAAAATTTTGACAGTGGCCATGTCAACACGTTTAATGTTGACACTATAGTAAAGTGACAACCCAGGTTTACTAAATGTTGTTTCCTGGATGTCAACACTTTTTTAATTAACAAAACACTTTACCCTAAACATTTTTAATATAAAGAAATTATTATAAAAACATTATTATACTATAACAACCCCAGAAAGTTCAAAAATGCAATAAAAAATACCATAAGTAATAAGAATAAGGAGATATGTAAATATTTTCAATTTACTACGTTAATTATACTCTTTATTATAAAATTAATTTTTATTCCCATAAAAATTAAAATTCCAATGAACCAAAAATAAAGATATTTTATATTTCATAATAACTACAAAATATAAAAAAAATTATATTTAATTTCTTATACTTTATATAAGCATAACTGAAAATATCTCATACCTTAAAGATAAATTAACAAAATATAAGATATTTCTTACAAAAATACATTGAAACTGTATCTGAAACTTACCATATATACTTAAAAAGATTAGTACTATCCAAAAAATAAAAAATTAAAGGTTTAAAAGTAAAAAATATATAGGCAAATCAAAGCAAAGTTTATTTGGCTAATTAAAGCCACCAGCAAGAGCAGTGGCAACATTTTCAAGGTATTTTTTGATTTCCGCCACCTTGTATTTTTTCTTGACCACCTTCTGCACGTCTTCCTGGTAGTCTTGCTCCTTGGACTTCCTCTTCTTGGGGGCCACCTGGTTGGCCAGGTTGCAGAACTTGGAGACAGTCTGGGCCTGCTCCTCTTGTAGCTTGGAGAAGAACTTGTTATCTTTGGGGTTGGTCCCAAACTTGGTCTTCAGGTGCTTATGCCAAACCTCAAGGCTAGAGGTGGTCTTCATCTCCCCCTTGAGGCAGGCGTCTTGACAGTTCCAAGGGGCAGTGGCCCTGCTCTTACCTCTCCAGGCAGTCACCTTCTTGTCCACCCATTGGCGCTTAAAGTAAAACAGGTAGCCTTTGAAGATGGTTGAGTGCTTCTTCATATAAGCATCCTCCAGGAGGGCCTCAAAGCCAAGCCCAGTATGCTACAGGCACACAAAAGCCAAGGCAGCAAACTGAGTCAGGACAAAGTGGTACTTCCCTTTACCATTGTTAAGATACTTGTCAAAAAGGTCCTTCTAATTCTTGAGATTCTTGACAAGGGCCTGCCTAAAATGGAAGAAGCAGCCCTGGACTTCTCCATTGAAGGTGGCCTGAAAGGCTCTGAACTGAGCCTGCTCAAAGTCTGTTATGATAACCTTTGGCTCAAGTGAGCGCGCATGAGCTAGCTGCTCAGCGGCTATGGTTGCCTCATCCTTCTCAGAGGAGGAGGGATTTGCCCTTGTGGTGTGGGTGGGAGGGGGGAGCTGGTTGATGGGAAGGGAGCTCAAAGCGTCCCAGACAATCTTCAAGGCTCTGGTGTAGACTTCAGTCTTGGCACCAGGAAGGAGAAAGAACACAAGGGGGATGACCTGGTAATTAAACTGCCCATGCAGGACCCAAAGCTGCTTGAAGAGAGAGGGGCAAGTAGAAAATGTGCTGTTGCACAGCCAGGTGGTAGCAGTGTTCAGCTGCTCCAGGTTTTGGGTTGTGG
Organism: Entomophthora muscae; assembly: GCA_014839935.2. NCBI lineage: Eukaryota > Fungi > Entomophthoromycota > Entomophthoromycetes > Entomophthorales > Entomophthoraceae > Entomophthora > Entomophthora muscae. The sequence continues at coordinate 114,783 of QTSX02004264.1, forward strand.
CGTAGGCTACAATCCTATCCTCCGCTTCCTGCCCATTGTCATGGAGCAGGAACATCTCATCATCCTCTGTCTTCTTGAGGGCATCTGTGAGGATAAGGTCCTTGATACTGGTGGCACTCTTGGCCAGGGGATTGGAGGCTTGACGCCTATTGCTCATAAACTTGACCAACTGGGTGTGAGTAGGGACCCTCTTGAGGTTGGTAGGGGACAGGTACTTGCAAGCAAGCACAGCCAGCTGGATGGCAGAAATATGTTTGGAGGTGGGCATCACCTGCACCAGATACCACTTGAGAAGACAGGCTATGGCGGTGTTGGGCATGAATCAGGTATGCTTGCCCTTGATGGTTTGGACCAGGTCCCAGCGCTCAGTGTTGAGCCGCATTGGGCAGGAGCGGTCCTTGCAGGTGTAATGCTGGCTCTTGAAGCCCTGGTTGGCATTGTTGCAGCTGAAGATATAACCATTGGCCACCATGGCTGGCCCACCCTTTACACTCATGATTGGGAGGTATTTGGGCAAGGAAGAGGGAACCTTGAATTTGCTGTCAACATTGCAGATGTTGTGGGCCAACAGAGGGTCCCAAGGGCCAGCAGGAGCATGGCAGAAGCCAGGGAAGTAATTGGAGCGGGGCTTTGAATCATCCCCAGATGCGCTTGAAGGGGGGAGTTTGGTGGGGGGAAGTAGAAGGGGGCTTATTGTGGCACTCCTCATGTGCAGAAGACTTATCTTTGGGTGGGGACTTTTGGGCTGAGCGCTTCTTCTTGGTTGGCTCTTTGTCAGAAGCCAAGTTTTAAAAACTGTGCTCTGTAAGGGAGCCATCAGATTCCTCTCCCCCAGTGGAGTAAGCAGGGCTCTTCTCAGGAGAGGGCTCAGGGGAGGGATTTGTGAGGCCTTTGGGGATGGTTTTGGAGTGGCCTTCTTTGATGAGACAGGCTTCTTTTTGGTGGGTTTGGTTGTCTTTGAAGGACGCTTGGTTCCTTTGGGCTGTTTGGAAGTGTTTTTGTCCTAAAATAATAAGTAAAAGGGTTTAAAATAAAGTAATTTATGAAAAAACAAACAAAACAACTTAAAAAGCATATTATATAAAAAGTAAATCTTAGATATTTTTATTGGCATGTAAAAGTTAAAAAATACTTTATAGGTTTTAATTTATTATAGTTTTAAATAAAAAATTAAAAGTTAAGATATTTATGTGAAAGTATTATATTTAGATATAGATTTTATTTTAAAAATTAAAAAATATGAAAGAGAAAAGTCAAAAATACAACATATCAAAAAATGAGAAGTTTTTATTATGTAAAACATAAAGTTTTATATGTGAGAACTGAAAAGTGTTGACATTATGAGTGACAATTAGTAAAAAAGAGAATTCTCACTGTCAATTACAAAAATTGTAGACATTATTTTTGACAACATTGTCACTGTTGACATTTTTTTGAAAATTTACTATGTTTTTCATAGTACACTTAATTAAATTTAAGCAGGCTAGCAAAAATTAACCATTTTCTGTGTGTTTTTGTTCACATATAAAAATTAAAAAAACATAAAAATAAGTAAAAAAAGTATCACGGTTCTTTATTCTTTTATTAAAAATAATATTTGGGTAGTGTTAATATGACATTTTATCATTGCATATATGTGAAGTTGTGAAGAAAGTTGTTTTCAGTATTGACAAGGGTGAAGTGTCAACAACGTCACTTAGAACATTCTTTATATGAGGTGGTATATTAATCTAGGCTTAATCTTGCCACTCTAATTTGCTTAACTCCACCCTGGGGGATAATCACAAGCAAATAAACAACATTTACAAGTGTTGACACTATTTTTAATAATAAATTCTATAGTAAATTACATAGTAACTCACACTTAAATTATTGGATTGCTGTTAGCCACCAATCCACTTAATATATCAAAGCCGTAATAAGTGCCACAGATATATTTATAATATGAACCTTTCAATAATCAAATGTATGTGCACTGTCTTTTTCAATATAATAATTCAATAAGAAAATATTTTTAAATGTGCACTTATTTTTTTACTGTAGATGCTTCAGTTTTGTTATTAAAAATAAGTTATGCTTAAAAAGTGTTGACATTGACACTTTTACGTCGTGAAAACAAATAAAAAATAAACTAATTTTTATTAGTAAAAGTAAAGGAAAAATCTGGTTAAATTGAGTTTTTTATTAAGCTTAATATTAAATTGTGTTGAGATGGCCACAATTTTGTTGTGTTTTCTGGGTTCACACCCCTGAACACTTAAAAAAAAGAATTAAGCTAGCGCAACTAGAAAAAAACATAGGAGATTTAGAGTTTTGAGTCAACATGGCCACTGTTGACATTATTATTGTTGACATGGGTGCTGTTGCCCCTTGGTTCACCATCAACTTGCATTAGGATCCCAAAATCAACTATTAAATGCTGTAGCCATTGCTGTCTCAAACAACCATGCTCAGAATATGGCATATCAAGAATGGTCCCACAGTCTCTTTGCGTGTATTTCTGATAACCAGCGCAACTTGCTGGCCTCTCAGAAGTACTTAACCTCCTCCCTGAATTCCTTTTGTTCCTTTCTCCCCAGATACATCAAGGACTAACTATTCAAATTGGATGAGCATCAGGCAGCGTGGCGTGAAAAAATTGGGGCCTTTCTGATAAATCATTGCCAAGATTTTGAGACTCTGGTTAGTGAACTTAACCAACTCAGAAACATGTCAATTTACAACTTGAATTGGTTGGAGCTCATGTTGATACTTGGGGCTGCCATCTGCAGCATCAATACATTCTGGATAAGGCCGCACTAGGTAACACTCTATATCAAGTAAAAAATTATGTGGATGATAGAGTAGCGTCTATTGAGGTGACTCCTCCTGCTCCTCCTGTTGAGGCCCCATCTGATTTTGAAACCAAGGTATGGGAGGCAATTGCCAAACTCAAGGCTACCACTTGACGTCAAGCTTCTGTTCAGAATCCCCTCCAGTCAAACCAATGCCTGACCCTTGCATTGCCTCACTCACTGATCAGGTAGCTACCTTTTGAGGTAAATTGAGTACTTAAGACAGTGTCTCTCTAATTCTGAGGACTTTTCATCTGAATCTGAAGATGAAGAGGAAGGTGAAGTTGCTAATACTCCCGCTCATGGCAATCATGATTGCTGCCCTGGTTTGGAAGGCCAACCCCAGTTCAACTGCGACTGTGCACTAGATCAGCTTGCAAAAGTAACAAATGATGTAGCTGATAGGTAATACATGTTGGAAAGGGAGGTACAAAACCTCTCCTGCTTTACTGAGACACTGATGGGACAAGTTGTCCCCTTGGTTGCTCAGATCACTTTCCTGACCACCCACCTCAATGGGATCACTGGCACCTTGGCGGTACAACAAATTAAGATTGACAAATTTGGAACTGCTGCTGCCACTGCTAGGGATATTAGTGGACAGAACAGCTCTACCTTGGATACCCTAGAGGAAAGCCTTTGACTCCTCTGGGCTATACAACCTGCTGCTGAATCCAAGTTTGAAGGCAACCCTCATATTAACGTCCTCAACCCTGGTGAAAACAGTCAGTCCTTGTCCTCATCCATTGACCCAAACTACAAACCAACCTTCAAGCAGATATTCAATCCTAAACCCTCTACCATTGCTGCCTTCCTAACAATTTACAAGACTACACTGTGTAGGGCTACTTATGAACTCAAAAAGGAACATATCCTCACCTGTATCCATCCCACAATTCAAGAAGTAGTGGTCCCCAAGCTCCCCTTCATTGTCACTTGGGAGGACATGAAGCGCCTCCTTATTAAGGAGTTTGGAAAAGATCTCAGCTTAGAGGTCAAGAAGGATGCATTTATGCACATTTCCTTTAAGCCCAAGGAAACCTTGGCTGAGTTTGTGGATTGTTTCTACATTAAAGGCCAGCAATTAATCACTAGTTGACACTTAACTCCCCAGGAAGCTTACACGGCTTATTCAAATGCTTTGAAAGTGAACCAGCTTCTATGCCTACACTTTAAGGCACACAAGGCTTCACTCACTTCCATGAAGAGTATTAAGACGCTCTTGCAAGACATGCATTTGACCCATGGGGGTACAGAGGTACGTGAAAATAAAGTCAGTAATGCTGGGACTACCTCTTGTACACCGCGCATTATGACACTGGGTGCTGGTGGGCAGGTTAAGAGACAAGGTTGTCATAACTGTGACCAAACAGGGCACCACTTGCATACTTGCACTAATCCCCAAGTGGAAGGTTGTGACCCCAAGGAACAGGCGGGAAAAGAGAGGTCAGCTTAGAAACAGAGACGCTCTCTGCTGACCAATCTCCCCTGTCTCCCCCTGATTCTCCTTCTGATGAGGAAGCTCTGTCTTCTTCTGGCCCAACTGTCCTTTGCCTATTCCAGAATCTCTCCAGTGATTCAGACCCTGAAGATTCTGATAGTTATGGCTACTCTGTCTTGGCTGTTCCAGAAACTATCTCTGTCCCATACAAGCTTTGCTCTGGGAAGATCACCACCACTTCCCAAGTACCTGCAAGTGAAGCTAAAGCCATGGTGACTTGCCCTTACCTAGCTCAAGCCCATCAACCTCCTGTCTTGGTTGATTCTTCTGAGGAAGCAGCCAAGCTAGCCAAAGCTCTCTTACAAAATGTAACTGTATCTCTCCTGCTGCAGACTGTGTATAAGGAGATTCCTGTGTTATGGTGAATGTTAGCTAAATGGGAAAAGGAGCTAGAGGCTACGCAAGATGTGTTGGCAGTCTTGCCTCCCTTTGGGAAAGATACAACCTGCGTGGAAGTATCAATCCAAAAGGTTAAAATCAAAGCCATCTTGGACACAGGCTCTCCAATCAACGTAGTATCTTCAAAACTAATGAAGAAACTTAAGCTGGCCCCTGACCCCAACTACACATAAATTGTATGGCACAGCTGGCATGACACAAAAGCAGGCCAATGGTGCCTACTCTACTCTACCCATGAGGTTTGGGAAACTCCTCATTACTTCCCCCGCTGTAGTCCTTGAGAATAAAATCTATGACCTCTTGGTTGGTACACAATTCCTCTGAGAGTATAACGGGATTGTGAACTTGCAAGATGGATACCTTTTGCTCTTAGGATATGAGGTCCCTTTGATTTTTGAGGAACCTCTGCGCCTCCCAGGAAAACGTCTTAAAAGATGCATGCTTGAGTATTCTATGGGTATCTTCTCCTCAAATATAGGTTTACTCCTCCAACATGAGCACCCCTCCTCCTTCCTGTCCTGCAGAAGAAGGGGTACCTCTTATTACCCCAGCAGCTATCACCATTCCCCTGGGCTCTCAAGTGGTGATTGATTCTCAGATTTCTTATAAACTACCTGAAAAATTGTTTTTGGAACTCTACTCACCTGATTCCCTAATCTTTAAGGAACCCCGGCTGTGTCCTGAGACTCTAGATCAAACCCACAAAGAGCCTGTATCTTTATTGCTTGCCAACCTGAAAGCCCTGCCCATGCAGGTGACCTGAAGCCAGGTTGTAGGGCATGGTTGTATACTGGGAGCAGAACAAGTGGCCTCCCTCTACCCCTTTGGAACTTTTAGTGATTCAATCTACCTGAAGACAACCTGCAAGTTCTTTTCTTGTTCACCACTGCTGATTTCCTCCAATTGTTGCACATCTAACAAAAAGACGTGTTGGACCTGCTCAATCAGTTTAGCAACATCTTTGCCTCTGGACCTACTGACTATGGCCTGGCTAAAGAAGTCATCCATCAGATTGATACTGGGGATGCACCCCCTTTTTGTGCCAAACCATATCGCTGTAGTAGGGTGGAAGATGCTCAAGTGTCTAAAGAACTCAAGCAACTAAGAGATGCTTGGTTGCTGGCTCCTTCCAAAAGTCCTTGGGCTTCCCTGTTACTGATTCTCAAGAAGAAGGATGGAGGTCATCACATTGTAAAGGACTATTGCCGCCTGAATTCCCTCACTAAGAAAGACTTGTACCCCTTGCCCAGAATTGACAATGCTCTCAGATGGCTGTGTGGTTCCAAGTTTTTCTCAGCCATGGATCTAGCCTCTGGATACTTTCAAGTTGACTTATCTCCTTAAGACAGAGAAAAGGCTGTGCTTATCACCTCAGAAAGCCTTTTTGAATCCACTTGTATGCCCCAGGGACTCTGCAATGCCCCTGCTACATTTCAACAGGCTATGGACTCCATCCTACAAGACCTAAAGCTCTCTTATGTTCTTGTATACCTTGATGACATCACTGTATTCAGCGCTACCTTTACCAACCATTTGGAACACCTCAAGGCTGTCTTCATCAAGATCTGGAAAGCTGGCTTGAAACTCAAACCCTCCAAGTGCTCATTCTTTAAAGAATGCCTTGAGTTCTTAGGTCATGAGGCCACTCAAACTGAAATCTGCCCCATGAATAATAAGGTGGAAGCCATTGACATGATGCTACCTCCCACAAATCTTTGAGAGGTTCAATTATTCTTGGTATGATGGGCTACTACCAACAATTCATATCCAATTTTACTGATCTGAGTGAACCCCTTGTCCAACTGCTTTGCGACGTCCCCTTTGAGTGGACTGAAAGACAGCAACAAGCATTTGAAGCATTGAAGGCCAAGCTCAAAGAGGCTCCTATCTTGGTCTAGCCTGATTATGATAAAGAGATCATCTTGTATACTGACGCTAGTGGAGTAGCCGTGGGTGCCATCTTAGCCCAGCTCAACAACAAAGGTGTGGATCAACCTGTAGCCTACTCTTCATGGATCCTCAATAAGCACAAGAAGAACTACAGCGTCACTGAGAAGGAATGCCTGGCGGTGCTACATGCTGCAAAAAAGTTTAGGCACTACATTTATGAGACCCACTTCACGGTAGTCACAGATCACTCCTCCCTCAAATGGCTGCAACAGCTAAAGGAGACTGGAGGTTGACTAGCATGTTGGGCTCTGCGTCTATAAGGGTACAATTTCACTGTGATACAACGTCCTGGGGCCCAAAACTAGAACACTGATGGTTTGTCAAGGATTCCTATACTAGCTATTCACCCCGCTGATGCTGATTGTCTATACAAATTAATAGGGTACCCTGACTTTTGGACCACTGAGCCAGAAGACATTTGCCTGGCGCTACAAACCCTATCCAAGGACACTGTAATTTGAGATAGGCAGCTCTTCAAAAAATTTAACAATGCCTATCTACCCTACGTTTGCCCTAGCATAAGGATAGCCATTATTCTCTAAGCTCACATTGACACTGGGCATGGGGGTATAGCAAAAACTCATAACTGGTTATGCAAGAACTTCTACTGGGAGAACATGCGCCTTCTGTTCCTGATGTTCTTGCCTCCTGTCATTTGTGCTAACTCCAACGCCCTTGCCCATCCCAACACCTTTTCAAACTCATCCCTCCTAGGCATGCCTTCCATACTGTGAGTATTGATGCTTTTGGGCCTTTCCCTTGGTTTAGGTTTAGGTTTAGGTGTCAGTTTATCTTAGTTGCCATAGATCATTTTAGCAAGTGGGTTGAAGCCAGAGCAACAAAAGATATAACTGCTAAGACCACTGCTGATTTCTTGCTGCAAGATATCTTCTACCAACATGGCTTCCCTCAAGTCCTGCTTTCTGACAATGGCACCAATTTTAATGCTTGCCTCATCACATCTATTGTCAAAGCTATGGAAACACCAATCTTTCTCTGTGCCATATAACCCTTCAACCAATGGAACTGTTGAACAAGCCAATTCCTCCCTGGTGTCCATAATGAGGAAGCTCACGCTCTCTGACGCTGCCAATTGGGATATGTTCCTCCCTACTGCCCTCTTTGCTTACTGGCTCAGTAGACACCAAGTAACTGGTCAGTCCCCTTTTGCCATGCTGTATGGGCGTGAAGCCACCATCCCCTCAATTGTGGGACCCCCCTTGATCAAAGTTGATGTGTCTTCAAATCCTGAGGCCCATGTTAAAGACTTAACCAATTGTTCATTGACATCCAAGCAACAGCTTACTCCACTGCTTACAAGGTTAAGGCCCTGGAGCTCTCCCTGTCCAATTCTGCTAAAGCCCCCCTCCCTGAGTATCAAATAGGCAACCTGGTTCTCTACTACCATAATTGTACAGGTGGTAGAGCTCATAAGCTGGATTTCCTCTGGGTTAGGCCCTTTGAAGTCACCTTTAAAAAGGGTGTCAAGTATACATTGAAACTACTATCTTCTAGACATCCTTTTGCCCGTGTTCACTCCAAATTTCTCCGCAAATATCAACTCCCTGTGTCCAATCTTGAGGGGGGCAATGTCAGAAATTGCGCCATTAATGCTATTTCAATATGGCATTTGAATATTGATAGCTGCAAAGATTTGGCTGGGTTTGCTTTTGATTTCAGAAATTCCTTGCCTTCTGCAAATGGGTCTGGTCCAATATCCACCCATTCTGGATTATTGTACCTTTCTGGGAATGATCCTGGTATGACCTCATCCCAATATGACTCCCTCAGCCACTCTGTCTTCCTAATTAGTGATCACTGTCCCTTGTCTACTATTTAAGTAGAATCATTTCTCCTAATAAAGACAAGTTTATCCACATTTGCGTTGGCTTTAATAATCTTCACGCTTTTTCCTGTCCTTTCTGTCAAAAGAACTTTCACATCTTGTTTTCCAGGAAATTAAGGTATGTGCCCTTAATTTTGCCCTGAAGGCTAACCCAAGGCTAGCTTCAAACCTCAAATCTTTTGTTATGAAGATTTCCCGCTGTGTCCTCCTGGATGTTGTCCCCAGGAGCTGAACATGACACTGGCACCTTGGCACTTCTCAAATCAATTAGGTGGCGCAGCGGTGCTTCTAACCCAATGAATTTGCCAACACAGCGCTTTTAACCCAAAATTTGGGGGTTTACTTATTGTTGACTTTAACCAAACTTCTTGACACAGTCAAGGCAATTTAACCAATATAATTAAATCCTCATTAATTATATTCCTGTGTATTATTATTCAACCTTCCCAATTAATTAAATTGTTTTTGAGATATCCCGTCTCCCAGATTGACTTGGCCAATCTTGCCTTCTTTTCTTTTATTGAACCTAGATATCAAGTTTTCAGGAATCTTGATTTTAAGACTTCCAATCCAACCTATCTACATGCAATAATCAGAAAAACAGAGATAACTTAATATTTTGGAGCATTTATTTGCTAAATACTCAATAGTGACTGTCATAAAGCCACAAGGATATGGATAGACAAGATTATATTGTGCTGTGGATTCCCAAATAGATGCAAAGAGAACAATTAAATTTGAGCAAAAATAGACAATTCCTGCAATTAGATAATGATTTCTGGGCATAAACTTGCTTTATTAAGATGTCAACAGTGAGGAGGGCTTCTCCTTCTCACTGCTTATACTTACTGGTAATTTTATGGCCTTTGGTGCCACCAGGGATCTGGCAGCAACATTTTCATTCAAACTGAAAATTTTCACTGGAGTTTGCGTATTTGGGCCAGGAGGTGAGCACCCATTGGTTGGTATAACATGGTCCTTTCTTGAACTACAGTATGCTGAGGTGCCACAGTTATTTATAGATCCTGCAAGTGATTGAGCACCCAATTGCGTGATTGAACAATTGCGCTCCCAATGTATCATTTCCCAATTGTTGAGAGGCCCAGATTTGTTAATAGAATTGAAGCCAGGGATTTGAGGCTTGTGTGCCTCTCAAATCCTGGGCCATTTGTTGGTCTAAAGGGAGGTTTTCTAACTCTGAGAGATACTTAATATGGGTTCCCAAGCTGTGGGTTTTTTTTGCCTCTAGGTAGGCCAGCTGATTGTCCAGGGCATTCTGGGCCCTGACAGGAGATGCCATAATGGCGTGTTTTATCTAAAGTTTTGGCTGAGAATAACTTGAAGAAGTAATCAACTTGTCACATTGGTAGCACTCCTAATTGTAAGAGAGGGGGCTAAACTTACTAAGTTTTTCTCTCATCCTGGTGAGAAAAACCACTGGGATACTGCTCTAAAAGGAAACCAAAGGAAAGAAACTGGGGACACCCTTGGTAAGTAGACATTCAATCCCATCAACCCCAATCCAGTGAACACCCAGGGAGTATGTGTGGGGCCATCTTCTGGAGACTTGTGGAGATCAGGAATCTTCTTGGCCAACTAGGGGAAAGGGGGCACAAGAGTTCCTTAGTGGGAGGAGCATCTGAGTTAACAACAGGAGAGTACAACTCTAAATTGCCACATGTGAGACTTTTAACTAGGATTTCTCCAGAGGAGAGTAAATTGCTGGCCTGACCAGGAAGATCATCCAGAAAATGTAGTAGTCTGAAAGGATCATCTCTCACCCTATGAGCTGAGGAAGAAAGACAGTCCCAGAGATCAGGAAAATGATGCAAATAAACACTAACACTGGGACCAAAGAAAAGATTAAAAATTTGAGATCTGGGATTATCATTTTCTGAATCATCATAAAATTTGAGTCTTTTGGTGTACTGTAAGTCTAAAATTTCAAAGGGAATTTGGATAACTATGGTAGTTTTAAAGCCAGGTAAGTCAATATGAGTCCAGGCCTTGGGGTGGCCTTGCATTAAGCCACAAAAGGCTTTAACAGAGCTAGTATAAAAAGTCAATTTGGACTGGAGCAAAAACCAGTAAAATTCCAGGTAAGAGTAGAAATTTATCCTAACTTTAAAGTAGTAAATTGGATTTTAAGTCAGTTTTTAAAAGTGGAGGTAAGGCAGTATTTAACTATACACTAGCACTAGTTTCTGCAGATTTGGGGAAGCAACAGAAATCCAAGGGACCTAGACAAAGGTAAAAGTATATAAAATTATTACTAACACTTCATAGTATAGAGAGCTCCAAATTGAAGCCAAAATAAAAAAATGATTATAGTAAAACCAATAATTTCAATGTGAGTAAAGAATGAACAAGCAGGGGACCAAAAGTCCTTTTGCTTGGACTTAAAGTAATACTTTCAGGTTGTGTGGTCACCTAACTCTGTTCACTTAACCTGATTGGTTGGGGAGAAATTTTGCTGGAAAAACCAGGGAGACTGGAGGGCTCCAAACTAATTTCTGAACCACCATTTGACTGGCTGAGATGAAATTGAGATTCTTGAGATCCATTTGAATTTGAGGAAACAGATGTGGGCTGTTTTGATTGGCTGGTTCTAATACTCTTCAACAATAGTTGACACAAGGCTAATAAACAATCCAAATTGATCAGAGTTTCCTCCCAGGATGGGGCAGTTAATGCTGGAGAATCTACAGGGTATGACACTATAAATATTTTATCAGCAGTGTGAGCTAAATCCTCAAATTAATTGAGTGGTTTGGCTGGAATTTGAGAGGTTTTCTTTGTACAACAGGGGAAGACTGTCTTATTTAGGGCCAAAGGGGGAAGTAACTTTACACTAATCAGGAGATAGTGCCCATAATTTGATATTGCACTCAGATTGGTCCATACTGTTAGTCACATCATGGGGCAGCTCTTTGAGTGCCTCAGGTGTATTGTGAGATATATTAGCAGAAAAGGGGGTAATCTTGGTTTCAACACTTTGTAGATAATTTTCATCCTCTTGAGATATCAAAGAGGCTATCAATTAGAGGCAGGAAATATATGTTCTTGATCATGAATTTTTTAGAGCTTTTTTAGTTGGTGACAAGTTATAGGACACTGTCTTTATTGACTATGAAAAATACTGAAGCATTAAATTGTTGCAACATCTTTTATTACTCCCTCTTGGGGAATTAACACCCCAAGTAGTTCACCAAATAAATCATCAAATGGCACACCAACCAACCATTAAGTGGGTGGCACTACTATCATTTGGCCATCTATTATGGGGATCAAAAAATCCAGCTCCTAAGCAGAACACAACTTGAGTAAGTCTTGTGACTTAAGAGGAACATTACTCAGATAAGCCCTATGACCTCCATGACGTACATGGATAACATTTGGCTTACCATGATACTATATAATACCTTATATTCATATCAAATAAAGTATCACTCTCTTCTTAAACTTCCCCTTTATCTTGTTTATTATACTTCCCAGAAGTATAAACTCAACAAAATAAAGGCTTGGAAGGTTAGATTTTTTTGGTGTCTTGTCTAGGTGCTCTTTTAAGGTGTAGTCTTATTATGAAGCCAATCAGTAGATCTATCTTACTTTTGGGATAACCTCATTGAGATTGATTTTTTGTTGTATTTCTTAATAGGTAAAGAGCACTGGTAGTTTCTTCCAAAAGACATTAGTAATCTAATAAAAAGGTTTTTTGATGGATGAGGTCACATTTTCAGATGATCTATGCATCTTTAAAGTGAATGATGTTGTATAAAAATGTGTTTTAGTTGATATTATTACAGTAATTTTGCTCTTTTTCCCATTTATCTTAACAAACAAATGATATCTTATGAGGGTATCAAGGTGTGTTAGATAGATATAATGATGTTTTCTCATTTTGAATTATGATATTAGAGCTTTTCTAGTCAATTAGAACTTTAGGTTCTCTAATCTAATCTAATCTAGAATTAGTGTCCCATTGTATTTGGATATGGATTTAAATTAGGATTCTTAGAGTAGTCTGGACATATTTTAATTGTACTCAAATAAAACTGTGTCATGTAATATCAAAAGTGAAATAATTAAATGATTATTTTATTTATAGTCTGAACAGCAAATAGTAAAATATTTACATAGGTCATTAATCTTTGTGGCTGAATCCACAGCTTGGTCTTATAAAAGTCTTGTTATACAGAAAAGGGTGGTTTTTCTAAGCACTTATTTGCTCTTTTTCTGTGCCAAAGTCTTTATCATAGCTCTAAATGTTGTTGGCTTGAGCGCTGAAAGTTTCCCCTCTGGTATTAGAGCCTGTAGTAGTGAAATAAATTTTATGACAATCATATTTTCTGAGTGTTAAATTCTCTTTTCATTTTGAAGTTTTATGAGAGCTGTGTGCTTTTTATTCTGCATTTTTTCCTGTTTAGAAGTTTTTTAGGATTATTTCAGTTGCTTAATTTGAAGTATATTATGATGTATACTATAAGGTTATGGTAGAAGTTCACACAGATTAAAAAATAATCAAAGTTTATGTGGCTTGGTATCATATATTGGATGTCTGTGTAGGCTGCAATGGATTTTAATTGCTCTCATCCTTCAGAGTTGATTTATTTCTTGGGAAATTATTGTGTTGGTGTCCTTGAGTGCAGATCTTTCAATTAAGGCCCTTTTAAAGAGATCACACTTTTTATTATGGGTTATTTTGGCTTTAAACAATTCATTAACAAACCTGACAGCAATTTTTATGACCTAGAACAAGATTTTTCTCTTCAAAGTCTCTGGGAGTATCTATCTTGTATAAGCTTTTTTGGGTACTTTGGATCCAAAAGTTTATATTTTATTGCCAAAGATTTTAAAATGTATTAGTATTTAGCAATAAAAGGCAGTAAAAGACTAAATATGATATTTCAGGTGTTTTTGTTAAACTGTTTGGTTCAAGATTTCTCTTGCTGTGATGTAGTTAATCTATTTAATGAGCATAAGAACATCATTAAAGATAATTTACAGTAGTTTTAAAAGCTATGGCAACAACCAAAGTTACCTCAGATTTAAACAAAATGATTTCATATCTGAACAAAATCCAAGTTGCGCAAGATTCAGGATTCAAATAATTAAAAATGGTTAATAAATGAACTGTCAAACCAAAAAACATAATTTCACTAGCCCGTTATACAAAATATATCAAATATCAAGTGGTGTTGTTTAAACCACAAAAAAATGAACTGATGCAACAAATGAGATGAATGGATGCTGATCTGGAGTATATTATATTCCAATCAGGATTAATATGGGGCACCAACAGAAGGACTAAAATGAAATAAAATTTGAGTAATATAGAAGCAAGATTCCACAAGAACAAAACAAAATGAAGTCACACAAGATGTGTAGTATGAGCAGCCTAAAATAGAAAAATAACAGTTTAACAGCCAAATAACAGCTATCCAATTTAGGAACAGAGGCATTTTATTTATTTCCATGGATCCTTATTTGTGTATAATGATTTTGAGAACCTTCCAAATATGGAATGGTGATTACAATAAAAATAAATCATATAATTTTAAACTTCTACTTTTAGTGATTTTATCCTAAGTTTTGTTTCAAGATGGTTTTTACTAGCAACATCTTCAAGGGAACAAGCAGCAAAGCCAGCAGCAGCCAAGCCAGCTTTAATGGAGGCAAGGCTCAGAATGTGGAGGCACCTATTTACACCTAAGCCTTTGAGGCAGGTAACAAGGAAGATGACCTGTATCTGACCACTGACCCCTATGGCTTTGACTTGTTCAGTAGTTGCTTAGTGTCTAGCTCTGCCCCTGCTCTCATACCCATCTCCAAACAAACTGTCTGTCAACCAACCAATCAGGATGGCAACTTCAATTTGGAACAACTTCCTGCCACCAGCCAGCCTGCCCCCCTATAGCTAATCAGGCTTCAGCTCCCCTGGCCCAGCGCCCCAAACAAAAAATCATCACCACCCAAATTCTCCAGGAAATTGTGGCACTGAACCTACAGGGTCTGTCCTGGGATCAGAAAGCCAGCCAATTGAAATTTACCTGGGCTACAATAATGTGAGAACTTAATAACTTAATGAATAAGGGGAATTTGATTGGGACATCCACAAAGCCCAAGAAAGCCCCCAAGTCCCAAATCACAGAGGCCTACCCAATCATTCTTGACCTCCTCCAGCGGTACCCCAAGCTTCCCTTGACCCAGGTCTAGAAGCAACTTGCACACCATGGCATTTGGGTGTCTGAGCGCATGGTGCAGCTCTGAATGCATGGAAAGATGGCTTAAATACAGATTCTTACCAATGTTGCTGGCAACCAATGTGATGGTGCTGAGGATTCCCTGTATGATTATGCCATTGAATCCACCCTGGTACAATGCTTGACCAGTCTAACAGATAACATCATGTCCATCTCCTACTATAATCTATCAATAGCTTTTGATAATTTTGGTGAGCAAGGAAAAGCCATCACCAAGAATGGAAGGAAGAAGGTCAAGAAGGGGACATTAATTGGTGCATTTCTGGCTGTTTCAGCCAAGGGTTTTGTCTACTATTGGACAAAATCATATTTCACCAATGGTTACAAGTACAGCCACATCCTTGGTGGATTACTCAACTCCTGGGATGGCTCAAATTCCAAGTACCAGGTTTTTTTGAGCCACCAGACGGAGGGTAGCTCCACTGCTCTTGAGGTCATCCAGCAACAAGGGCACCAGGCCTCTGTGTACCCAGCTGGTCACACAGAAATCCATCTGGCTGATGTTGTGTTCTTTAATATTGAAGATACACTCTGGGAGCCCTGCCCTCAGGCTTTCAATGACCTCTATCTTGGTGTCCTTGACCACAATTCTCTCTTTAGTCACCAAATGGTGGCTGACTTGTTTGCGCAAATGGTTTTTCATATGAACATGGGCAACTAATCACGTAAGGATAAGCGGCCCTCTCCCGTGCCACAGCCACTTACCAGCCCATCTAGCCAATGACCAATGAGGAATACAACAAGTGTTATATGGCAGCCATTACGCAAAATCCTCCTGCCTCCACCCCCACCCCCACCACCAACACCCCTCATCCACAAACCCAACCCATCCAATCCCAGACCCCCCAGGCCAGTACCGCCTCTATGTCTTCCTTCCTGCGCCATTCTGTCTACTAGGCATCACTCTTCCCCGCCTCAATAAACCCCCTGGTCCCATAATTCATTTTATATTATCTTTATTTTGAATTTTAATTGTTCATGTTTTCTTTGTTTATAGTTGGTTTTATTCTTTATGTTCAGCTTAATTCTATAAAATCATATATTTACTATGACATGTATCTATATCCAGAACACAGTTATTTTTTGTACTCATACACAGCCCCTTGTGAAAATATTAACAACAATTTGGTGATCAGCTAAATTTGAATTAGAAAATTATAGTGTTAACTGTTTTTAGATAAAGTTGTTACTGATCCAAATTCAAAACCCTAATGATAAACTTTAAGCCAATCAGGAGCCAAATGATAAAGTGATTATTATGACATAAAAGGTTATTTAATAATTCTTTGGTGTATGTGCGCTAGTTAATCTGATTGGCTGGATCTTTTGCCATTGTGAGCCATTGCCGCTGTGGCAAGTTGTTGGTGGACTAGTGCCCAATCAGCTGCTGGGTTAACACTAGTCCATCAACAATTTGCCACAGCAGCAATGACGCTCAATGGAAAAACAACCAGCCAATCATATTAAATAGCGTACATGCATCAAAGAATTATTAAGTGACTTTTTATGTCACAACAATCACTCGGCTCCTGATTGGCTTAAAGTCTATCATTAAGGTTTTGAATTTGGATCTGTTGAGCAACTTGAGTTATTGCTTGTATGTTCAAAGCTAAAGATGGATGTTAGCCTTGTCAATGTACTCTACCTAATCCTATGCAAGAGCACTCCAGACTGAAATAGAACACAACTTTGAAGATAATTATGTTTATTGGAACTGAAGTACAATCTATCCAGTGGCTGCAATCTATTCAGGTGTAACTAAGAACTTGTTTTCATCCTTTCAGGCGTCTGTATCAATATATACTGCAACAACTCTTGTTCTTGTCCTTTCAGACAGTTCTCAGTGGCTATCTTTGCAATAGGTCCATCTTTACTGCCTGCGCCCATCCTGATTGGCTGTCCTTGGCACATGTGTTGTCACTGGCCTTGGCAGGCGTACATGGCACTCCAACTACAGCCTACCCTCTTCTTGAGCTAGCCTACTGTCATTTATTGATTGGCTGTATCTTACACGCCTATTATTGCGCTGGGAAACTACGCTGTATTTAGTTGACACTTATAAATGGTCCTTAATCTGTCCTCCAAAATTGGAAGGTAGAATTCTGGTATTCCATTTGTAGGGCTTAATCAGTGATCCTTTTCTGGCTGGCGAGCCTTCTGCTTATTAATGCAACAGGTCAAATTGGGGATTATATGCTGTATAATAGCAGACTCAATCCAGAATCAACTTGTGGATTATCTGCTGTGTAATGCCAACCCAAACCAATAAGGAATCTAATTATACACTGTGTAATGCTGATCCAAACTTGTTATTTCTTAGCCATATGCACATCACTTGTTTGATATACTCATATACGTCCATCAGGTTGAGTGGGAATAAGTTGATACAACATCCAGTAGGGTAGGATGGGCAATATACAATTGATGATTTCAAGATTACATGTTGTGTAATCAATGATAATCACTATATTGACTAATGTTTATATGGCGTATAATGCTAATATCAATTATAATAAACTAGTAATATATGGAGTATAATCATTACACATTGGAATGATAATCAAGTGAAATTACGGCGTATAATTGTTACATCTATCATAATAAACTAATAATTAAACGCGTATAACTGCCCTATCTATTATAACATATTGGTGATTATACAGTGTATAATTACTACACTTAATAGAATATTGACCTAGTGATAATACAGTGTGTAACTGATAAAGATCTGCATGCAATGATTAGTCTGATCATTTGTGATCAATCAGCCTAATCTCACAGGATCAGTAACAACTTTATCTAAATACAATCAACCTGTAATTTTCTAATTCAAATTTAGCTGATCACCAAATTCTTGTTAATATTTTCACACAAGACTGTGTAAAGTGGCAAAAATAATATGGCAATTAAGGGACAATGCCAGCACAAAGCAAACAACACATATTGAGTTGAGCGTAAAACATATACATAATGGGTATAAAATGGGATATTGGAGTAATGTGAAAACAAATAGGGATAAACAAATAGGCAATATTATCAGAATAATACAGATTTTATTTGGGTGAAAGCTATAAAAACATAAGGAACT
Source organism: Entomophthora muscae (assembly GCA_014839935.2). NCBI lineage: Eukaryota > Fungi > Entomophthoromycota > Entomophthoromycetes > Entomophthorales > Entomophthoraceae > Entomophthora > Entomophthora muscae. Next base: position 132,664 of record QTSX02004264.1, read on the forward strand.
GTTAGTAAAAAATCAATGAGAGAATTGGAGAAGCTTTTGAAGGACCTTGACTCTGAATTTTAGAGATCAAAGAAATTGATTGCAAGGTCAAAGCAAGAGTTAAGTATGCCGTCCTTAAAGGGAACAAAATAGACAAGGTGTCTGTAAAGGCCCTTATGACCAAAATACCAGACACCCCTGCAAAGACAATTGAGCGCTTACTAAACATTCAGAAGACGGTGGTCAAGGGCCTCCAGTTTAAGGCATACAACTTTTCTGTGCCGTCTGTCTGGGTTGACAACCCTGAAATGTATGCCCACCTGAAACCTGCAGAGCGTTCAAGAAGCAAGGACACATAATTATCAGCGCAATTTCTTGCGCCAAGAATGGCTAAGCCTTCCAAAGCTGCTGGCAAGGAGGAAACACACAAAGGTAACATAAAAAATAAAATTAATAAAAAAATTTAAATGCTTACCTTTTTTTAGAAACCATAGACAGTAAAATCTGCCGTGTTATGGTCCTGTTTGTCCCCACCACATTCTACACCAACTACGCCAAACATGTGGTAAAGCAGCTGTTTTTGTCTCCCCCTGTCTTGCAGGAACTTGAAGATAGAAACCATGGGTCCTTCCCAATGTTGAGGGAGGCATTGACTGAGCTTATGCATGCTGAGGGGCATCTGAGAGGGTAATTACTGCCTACAAGGATGCACAACTGGTCAAACTGGGCCTGTTATCCCTCAATGAAGTTTACTGTGTAAACTCCATTGAGCTTGTTTGGGACGTCCTGGCAATGCTCCCATTCAAGAATATACCAGAGATGGGCTGGGCTCATGAGGCCTCTTGCTTCTGCTACCCCTTGGAGCACACCCTGTCTTACCTGTTGGAGAACTTTGGGGGCAAGGTGTTTGTTGTGAAGTGATTGGTTATAAACTAGCTATCACTATACTAACGCATTGATCCATTAAGCTCGGTGAACCAAAGGGCAATGGTACTCTCGCTCTGGATGATAACTAGTCCAAACAATCAATTAGGTTGTACTTTGAGTTCATATTAACTGATGATCATCCAATCATTAGTTTAATATTGGGCTAAGCAATAGAGGGAACTGGGCTGTAACTAGAGAATCCTGGCGTTCTATGACTCTCATTAATCCACTCCTTTACTATATAACTCTCTCCTTGAGTTATTAAATAAAGATCAAATTATATAAACTTATACTTATTATACACATTAGGCTGAAGGATTTATCTTAGCTTAATCTTTAGTAACACATAAGGTTGTAGTTGAGTTAAGTGTTATTAGCTATCAACCAATCAATAGCTGAAGTTACAACAGTGTTGAAATTAGCTGTTGCAGACGCAACAGCCATAAAGAAAACAAAAATCCTCCTTGCCAACTTTGGGTCAGCCTGGAGCGCCAATGAGACAGGGCTCCCTGCAGCCATGGAGATGTACTTTGCAAAGACCAAGCACAAGAAAAAGATCAGCATAGTATACAACAAACTTTGTGAGTTCACAGAAGCCTTTGCTGGATAAAGGCTTCATAAGTTGTTTACCTTGGTTATCTCTTCTACTTTGGAACAGGCGCCAGCGTGGAGGACCTATATGGGGTCCTTCTTGGGATTGACAAGGCCTGGCTCTTTTTGGAAAGGAAGAAGGTCCCCCTGGGTACAACTCTGTTGACCACGTAATCCAAGACGCCCTGGTCCTGGCAGGAATCTATGAGCTTGCATCCTCACCAGAAAGGCTGCTCCTGAACTCCCACCTCACTATACTCCCTCTTACTAGCTGCCAAGAATATTTCAATCAAGGTGTATCCACCGTCTACAGTGTGGTGATGGAGGTTGTGCGCCACCTTCATTGCCAGGTGGTTACATACCAAAGAACTCACTACAGGTGCTCTTAATAAATCCTATCTTCAAATAAATTTCATTATAATTTATATTATTTTTATTACAATAAATTTTTCTAATTTTTATTTTAGCAAACAAGTTTTGCAAAATATATCCTGGAAATTTTTCATAAAAGCATAAAAATATATGTTAATAGAATATAATTATAATTTGTACATTTAAATTTTTATCCAATTTTTATATTTATTTGATAAGAGTGATATAAATATATTCATGTAATCAAGTATCAAGTATCTGGGATATCCACAGATGTCATAATAAAATATTAATATAAAAAAATAAATTACTAACCTTCATTGATAGTAGAGCAGAATGTGATTGCGGGCTTGGAAGCTTCTAAATATAAAATGATACTTAATTAATCATAAATAGTAAATTATATAATAAAAAAGTTGGACACACTAAGCCTTTAATTGATTGGCTGTTTGACTAGGCACGCAGGGATGAACAAATCAGTGTGGCCATAAAATTTGGCCACAGTCTCAGCTGGGAGGGTGTGAATCCCAGCCTGCAGAAAATCAAATAGGTCCTTGGTTCTAGTTGGGGCCCCTTGCTTTATGACTTGCTTGAGCCACCCAAAAACTTCCTCAATGGGATTTAGGAAGGGAAAATAAGCGGGGAGGAAGAGAAGGCACAAATTTGCTGTGGCCAATTGCTGGGAGCCCACTGCAATGCTAGTGTCAATAATTGGGGATTCTTTGAGAATATCAGCCACCTTGTGGAGACCAACATTATCCAGCACAATAACATTGGTGAAGCCCTGGCTTGTGAGCCTCAGGTGCTCCTGGACCAATTGGAGGAATTCTAGAAAGGTACAGCTGTTGTGGGAGTCTAGCATCATTTGATAGAACTTGACCCCCTTTTGATCAAGAAGAGCCATCATTGAATATGCTGTAGCGCAGACTGCAGCACGCCAAGCTACCCCGTCATCTCAGCCTTTTGGGACATACCCATATACATTCCACATAGACAAGGCAAATTGTCATGCCCTGCCCCAAAGGGCAGTATTATTAGATACTTCTTTGTTTTTTGGTTCAATTAATCTTTTCTTTTATTTCTTAATATCTGAAAATTTTAGTTAAAATTGTTAAATAATTAAGTACTTTAAGTTAATTACCTTGTTTTACGCTATTTGTGTTTGGATTGTTGTTGTTGTTGCTCTATCTTTCCTATTTCTATATAATTATATATTTCTACTTTAAAGTAAGAATATTTTTATCATTGCTCACCTTTTCAAAACTCCCACATATGTTGTTGCCACTTCTCCAGTTTTCATGTTGCTGATATGCAACTTCTGTTGGGTTTTTTAGTTCTCCTTCTGCTCCAAGTTCTACATAGGTTTTCTCCAGTTGCTCCTTTTCTTGGCTGTTTTCCTCCCTGCCTATCACTGTAAACTGAGAACAAAACAAGACTATATAATAAAGAGCTTGTGAAGAGTAGGCTTTAAGCCAACTTCTAAGTGATTTTCACCCTTTGATTCTTTATCTAATTTAAACTTGAGATCTTAATTTTTAGAAATTTATACATTTTTATTGAATTCATTTTAAATTTTAGCCTTTTTTCCTTGAACAAATGGAACTTGTAAAACAACAAGCCTTAGGCTTGTTGTATCCATTGTTTTCTCTTAAGGAATCTTTCAATAGTTATATGTACCAATTTGCTGATGGAGAATATCCAAATATTGACATTCCCTTAGTTACAAATTGTTAACTATTAAAATTTTTATTTTATCTTTTTTGCTTAGGGTTTTTAAACTCAATTGCTCCTTTTTTAACTCAGTATAAGTTTTTAGCAGGGTTCTGTAAGATTATTTTTCAGACAGTTCCCACCTTTTTATACCTTTTAAATCTGAATCCTGATGCCTTACACGCGCTAGTTTATAACCTTGCACCACTATGGGCAAGACCTTACACAAATACTGATTTGTCAATTTAATAGAATTTGACTGTCCCCTTGGCTTTGAGGGCATTGTACGCCTCTGTGTATTTTTTCTGGACATCAATGTTGGAAGTACTGTTTCTATTATAGGGAGATACCCCAAGTTTTTCCCAGGAAAAATGCATTCCCTTCACCAGATAATAATAAAAGGAAATTGAAGTCTCAATCCCAAAAGTAGACTTGATCATTGCCTGTATATTTGCTAGTTCAAGATGGCAATCTTGGGTTATCCACTGGGAGATTTTCCATTTGTGCTCCTTGGTGAGCATGGCAGAAACGTGCAAGGATTTCTCAGCAACAAGGACTTGGCCAGTATTGATGAAGGTGTTGAATGTCTTTGAGGCGTACTTGGGATCCACCCTAACAAGAGCTGTTGCTGCCTTGTAATCACCAGATTCCCGCATTAGCTTGAGCAGGATGATGCATTTGATATCAGGGATGTGTTTCTGAGCGGGCTTTGCAGGAGTTGGTGAATCTAGCTCCTGATTGGAAACTGGCTTTCAAGGCATAGGCACCTTGGTATAGAAGGCTGCAACCTTCTTTAACACCAGCTGTCCCACATCAGTTCTTTAGAACTCAGGCTCCTCATCCTCTTACTGGTTGCCATCACTGATGTAAGGCTCATAGCTAGTGTCAACTACAGGCTTAACCTTCTCCAGCATGGCTGATGGGACTGACTCTTGCTGGTACACAACGTCAAACACATACAAAGTAAGTTCTACCTCCTTGTTTCTAACGGTTTTTGTTGTGGTAACCTTGGTGGGCTTCTGGGTCAGCTTGAGGACCCAAGGGTTGATGCTTTGTACCCTAGCAGCTTGTGCTCCTTGAACCAGCTGTGTCAGTGAAGCGTCACTATTGAATTCTCCTCTCCTGTCTCTTTCCTGAGTAGGCATTTGGGTTGCACTGACTCTGTTCTTTGAACCATGGGAGCAACTACAACCACAGCGCACAACAGGTGCATTGTCACTCTGTTATTGAGTACCTTTCATTTTAAAATTTAATAAAATACTAAATAAAACTTAATTAAGTCACTCCTTAGTTTTAATTTTTGCTTTTATCTGAATATGGATATTTGACTAATATTGTTTCCCCTCCATATCTCAATTATAGATTTTTTATTTCTTATTTAGTTGTTTTTGGTTTTAAAACACCTATTTTAGAACACCCAAAAAATTCCACCCATTTTCCCAGATTTTCTTCCAGATTAAGCACCCAACACAATTATTTTAAAATTTATGTCTTGGATTGTGTGCCCTATTTTAGATACCCTGGTATCATTCTTGATTACAGTTCATTGCACACAACATTTAAGTGATTTTGCTTACATAGTGAGTTGCTATTGTGTTTCAGTTTTGGGTTTAGTTTTGACTCATCACGCTTGGGTGTATTTTTTCACCAATTCACATAGTAAACATATATACACCAAAAGTCAACTCACACCATTTTGTTTGTGAATCAATGTATTTTTGATTGTATTTTGAATAGTTTTTCTTTGTGTGTGAGCACTTCTTTGCTGTGTTGACCCAAATTTGCCCATTAACACCAAAAATACCTGTTAACATAGTGTATATTTTAACCCAATAATTAGATTTTGTTTAAATCTGAAATCATTTTGTTTAAATCTGAGGTATTTTTGATTGTCACCATAGCTTTTAAAACTACTGTATCCTGCAGGGCAGCTTGTTCTTTTGTAGATTCTTCAGTCAGTATGAAGTGCTATTTCCTTAGCCTTTTTCTTTTAAGATATTTTTTCTCAAGTTAAATAGATGTGTAATGTAAATTCAGAACCTGAATGTAATAATGCGGGATTGTCAAATCCTTGGTCCAAATTTTAAATCACTTTTGCGGGCAACTCAGCTAAGTGAAAATTAAAACATTTAATTCAACTTTTTTTGGTTTATTTAAATTGGAAAATTTCAAATCCCTCAAGCAGATAACTCAACTAACAAAAGAAAAAACTCAGCAAACAAATATGGGATACATGAATCAGAAATGCGGGATTCTAATGTACAATTTTAGATTTCCTGTATGTCAAACAAATCATAGACATCATGTAAAAAGGAACAAATCTATATTTCAGGATTTTCAAATCCTAGAAACAAGTTTCAAATCATAATTGCAAGGAAACTGAAATAAATATAATTTATGGGTGTATCAAAAAAGAATGTTAAATGATCTAGAGTGAATTTGTGCTGATTCTTTTAGGAATCATAGGCATTCTCAAAGATCACCCTATTCCAGTTTAGAATGGCTAAAATTTAGATCCTACTATTCAGCAACTTATCATATTTAACAATAAAATTAACTAAAATATACATTTGTCTTCTTGAGCTTAATTTTTTAATAAAAATTTGTTATGTCTACTTCTAACACCAACCAAGTCAACAAGCTGTTCCCTGGCCTTGACAAAACCATGCAGGGCTACACTGGGTCTCTTAACAGTGAAGCCTCTGTCTATGGCCACTCCCAACCCACAGGCCCCTCTGCAAGCCCCACCCAGTAGTGTGTTCTTTCTCCCATGTCCTCAAGCATGACACTGTTTGCTCATTACACACAGGCAGCTGTAACCCAGATCACGTATCAACACTAGAATCCAGAATTGGCCAAGTGAGCCTTGTGTCACCCAGGGAACCCAGAATCCAGAAACAGCTAATCAGATGGCACTGTCTGGTTCCCAAGACAAACACATCCTACCTCTAGCCAATCATCCTACAAGACGCAGAAGAAAATTGATCACTACAGAGATTGTTTTCAAAATGGTTGAAAAGCAAGGGATGCTTACGTCCCTTGAGGAAATTACAGCCGTGATGGGTTTTTCAAAGTCCACTGTGGCTGCAACCCTGCAAGCCCACGCCAACTGTGGCCCTCTACCAAGAAGACCCCAACTGGTGTCCATTTTTTGACTGAAGGTGAAAAGGCCCACCCCCTCATGATGGCTATTATGAAGCGTGACCCGTGAATGCCCCTGGTCCAGGTATGTCTCCAACTGGGACTCCACAGCATTTTCACCCATAAGAGAATAGTGAATTTGTGGATGCACAGAGTTGTGGTTGCCGCCAGACTCTTATCTAATCAGGTTCTCAGTGGCACCATTTTGATGGACACTGACCCCTATAATTCTACCATCATCAATCTTATCAAAGGAAGGGCAATGAGGGCCAGTAATGATGTAATCTTCCTGCCATACACCAAGATTTTGGCAATTATTCAAGACTTTGGGGAAAAGCACATCCAGTCTGACGTATACAAGTGCAGGCCAATCCTGTATCAACTTTTTGGGGTTTTGTTGGCAGTTTCCCCATTGGGTGTCAATCATTACTCCATGCTTTCAACCACAGCAGATGGGTATGCCTACCAGACAGAGCTCAAGGTCATGCTGGAGGAGTGGGCTACCCAAAACGCTGTGTAGACAGTTGTACTAAGTGCCAAGATGGAGCAGCAGGAATGGACAACCCAAGAAATCAGGGCTGCGGGCATACCTGTTGGTCAAACCCACCAACCACACCAACATGCATCTTGCAGATGGATGTCTCTATAATTTTAGTTCTGCTCTCAGGTGCTTAAAGCCTGCCACATACAATTAACTGTGCACCCAACTTGATAAGGGTTATGAGCTTTTCCCTTCTGTGTTTGTCCAGAACCTATCAGATCTTGTCCTTTTCTATGCAAATGATAGTGATAATTCCAGAAAGGACTCCTGCCTACCCCCACACCAATTCATTTGTTTCTCAAAGCCTGCATATGTGACAGAAGACAAATTTGAGCAATTTAAGCAATCAGCTCTTTCTGCCTCTTCCCAGTCAACAAACCCTGCCTCTCCAACCCCCCATCAAGCTACCTGCCTTCCAAACCTGACTCCCAAACCACCACTCATTCCCTCCCCACTATCTCTGATGCTGTCCCTTTCACATGCGCAGATGAAGGCAATGTTCATTCTGCCCATTTACTCCCCTTCTCATCCTTTAATCAGTAAAATAAACTTTTTTATGCAACTTATTGAAGTCAATATTAAATCTTCCTATTCATAATTAATAATATTTTTTTACATTATCAGCATTTCTCATAATAAATACAATGTTGTTCATTTTATGAATAGTGTTACAAAAGTAACAGTTTCAAGGCCCCTGGCGGGAATCAAACACACTCCTAGCCACCAGGCGGGGCTAGCAGGCAGATATTTGCCTGCACCTGGATTTTTGCTTTTCAAAGAAAATCCAGGTGCGGGAACCATTCCTGCCCTGGTGGTAGCTGAGGGGCCTGCTTTGGGTCCCAAAAGCTACGCCCAATCCTTGGTGGGTTTGGCTGGGCCTGGACAGGCTATTTTTAGCTGCCCAGTAAACCCAGATCAAGCCCACCCTCCATTAAGTAATTTGAGGTCCCCAATTGGGGACCCCTTTTTTAATCAAGTTCTTTGGGCTCAAGAGAGCTTGTCAAGCCAGTCCAAAAATGATGATCAAATTGGAAAACCCCCCAAAACCCCAGAAGCCAAACCTGCCAAAATCAATGACCAGCCAAAATGGACCATCAAAAAGCCAAACAACTGTTCCTGAAAACCCCAAAAATAATCATGAAGCAATCAACCAAACAGAAGAACCTGAGATGCCAAGCCTTGCCACACAGATAGCATCAGAAGAATTCCCAGAGACACCTGCATGTAAGTAAGTATATAAATCAGAAGCACTTGAAAAAGTTCTGGATTGTCATCCTTACCAAATAAAGTTTTATGAATCTTTGGTTCACCAATCTATTTCCATACCTATTTTTGATACTCTTCCATCTGCTTACACCCAAGCATCAGTACCATCTACTGAGATAGATAGTCAGACTCGAGTTGATAAAACCAAAGCCTTTGACTACTACTGCCCACCTAACACTCCATTTGGCCCTGTGCATTTCACTGAGTATCCCGCTAATCCTGACCACAAACCCTGGACATTGGAAGACTTTCAGTGGTACACCTGCCCAAACGCTCCCAAGGAACCCTACCAAATTGTCTGTGACGGCAAAGCAATCACCATCTACCATTTGATATTCAATGGGAAGTACAACAATCCTGCCGCCTGCTTGGTCCCCATGGAACCGCTCCTGACACCCAAACCAACCATCTCAACCCCCCCCCACTTCTGATGCCACTGGCCAGAGTAGTCAATTCCTGGGAGTGCTTTACCTTGCGCTCACAGGATTGATTGACTCTGCCTTTCCAGCAGCTGGACCTTTGGCTGTGGCTGGGAAGGCCCTTTCCTACCTGGTAAAGTTAGGTCCCATCATCTGGTGGGCCATGCCAGTACCTGCTTTGACTCCTCCCTCACCTGCTGGAGCTCCACGGTGCTCCTGGTATCCTGACAAATAACTTAAAAGTATTAGCATACATATTTATCATCATCATTAATAAATTAAAGACTGAAAATGTAAATATTGCATTAGAATATTGCAATTAGATATCAACTCTTGATATTTAGACATTGTGTGCATAACTCAATTCATTTTGTTTAATAAAATTTATTATAAACTTGGCCTTTTTCATTGTAATTTATTGATATGTACTGTGTTTAAATTAGAGAGCCATTAACGCTTAGTATAAATATTGATACATAGTGCATTTTACAGCCTGTATATTTACCTATTGGTAATAAATTCTGCAAATTTTTCAGTCAGATTTGCAAGGTAATAATAATGTAATGGATTAATAAATTACTGTTTATTATCATTAATTGGCTGATTTTCTTTGCTGAGGCAATAGTGCATTTTCTGATATTTATACGCTGGTTTCTAATTGGTTGGTTTCACATCCAATTGGAAACCAGTGCATAAATATCAGAAAATGCACTATTGCCTCAGCAAAGAAAATCAGCCAACTAATGATAATAAACAGTAATTTATTAATTTATTACATCATCATTACCTTGCAAAATCTGACTGAAAAATTTACAGAATTATTACCAATAGGTAAATATACAGACTGTAAAATGCACTATGTATCAATATTTATACTAAGTGTTAATGGCTCTCTAATTTAAACACAGTACATATCAATAAATTACAATGAAAAAGGCCAAGTTTATAATAAATTTTATTAAACAAAATGAATTGAGTTATGCACACAATGTCTAAATATCAAGAGTTGACATCTAATTGCAATATTTACATTTTTGGTCTTTAATTTATTAATGATGATGATAAATATTCATGTGTTGAGGGTAGCACTATACAACCAGTTTTTTGATGTAATTCAAACAAAATTTCAAATATCTACACCTTATCAAAAAATTAGAGTCAGCCCTCCAAAAAGTTGCTGATCTTGAACATAACATAAGGGAAATTGTGGTAAATCAATTGGGAGAATGAGGGAAGGGCCTTGATCCAGCAAAACAAAACTGCAAAAAATAGCCTGGGAACAATAGTCAACAAAGAACACAAATAAATAGTTTTAAATTTTCAAAAGGAAATACTCAAGCGGTTAGATTTCAAAAGTGAAAGTTACAACTTGTGGGAATGTGTGAAAACCAACAGACAGAATACTCAAAAAATCAAATTGATTGAAGGAAATGAAGCTCAAAGGAAATTAACACAAATGAAGAGGAAACCAATCAAATGGAAACAGACAAAGATGAAGCACAATCAAGAAGGAGAAGAGCTACAATAAACAACAAACAATTAAAATTCACCAAATGAAAATCAAGAGGAAAAACAAATAGCACAAAAAATAAAGAAGATCAAGCCCAGAAAAACAAATGAAGAGCAGCTGATGCTCATAAAGTTCTCTTAATGGGCACCTGTGGCTGAGAGGGCTGCAGAGAAAACAATCAGTAAGTCTTTTTATGTTTTACCTATATTTACTTTAGTTATAACTAGAAATGGGGATGAGGTTGCAGAAGTGGTGGCTTTCACGCCAAGTTGGTTTTACAGGGGTTACTAAACACTGGTAGCCCCTGTAAAGCAAATAAATAAAAATGAAATAAATAAAATAATTCAAATGAATATGAATAGTTTTGCAAATATAGAAGCAAAAGCCAGGGAGTATTTACCACCCGCAAGGTGCTTGCTGTGGATTAGGTAAGCATATAAAATAGGAGCAAATATCAACTTCAAAGAGATGACTGAAATCTGAGGTGATATCAAAATAAACTTTGATGAATATATTTATGAGAGTATACAACAACTTCCCTTTTCAAATATCAATGAATATGAAAAAAATTTAATAAAAACTGACTTTTAAATAGCAACTGAATATATTAAAACTGAAATTTGTAATGAATTATTCAAAGCATTATCAAATAGAGTCAGGGATGCAGTCCTTGTAAATACGTTTAAACCTTTATTCATTTTGTTTGCGGAGGCATGGGGGGCAAATACAAGTCAGGCGCCTCCTGGTACAATATTCAAATTTAGTCAAACATTCTATATATACAGATTAGTTCAAGTGTACAAGAAATTGAGCATTTTCAACAAAAAATATACCTTGCAAAGGATTCACATTGCAGTATACCTAGGAATCCTACTACATTGCATATTAAAAACTAACGTCAAAAAGTTGGAGGATGTACCTATACAACTTGATATATGCTGATTAGCATTAGAACACCAGAAGACACTGTGGGGTATAGGACAGTTGAGCATGTCCTGTACAACTCCTTTGCAATGGCATTGTTGTATGGGTACTGCATGCCTCCCAAAAAGAATCTGCTGATTGATTTGCTTACCTGCCTCTCTTTTATTAAGTGTTTGGCAACCACCAGGGTGCAGGGTGCCGCCCCTCTAGCAATTGCATCCAGGGTTGTCCACCATGTACAGAAGAATATATGGATTCAATTAGACGCTCTAGCCAAAAATTTGATTTCAGGGTATAATTCCCCGGAATAATTGCATTCCATTTGCAAGTTGCATCTCCCTAATAAATTTTATTCCCTTGCAATTTAACTTTTTAATTTTTTATTTTTTATTTTAAATATTAATATTTAAATAATAATATATCTAAATATATTATAAGATATTAGTTATAGTTGCAAACACATCAACAATAATAAAAAAAATAAAAATGTTTTTATTTACTAGCTCGTCAAGTACGGGTTTCTTTATTACATAGTTAAACATCAAGAACTGAATTTATCTGCAACAGACGGCCTGCTCCACTTATATTATAAACAAGTGATTGTTTATAACTTGAATTACTTTTCCCTTGTAATATGATTTGATGAATAGATTTTCTATGCTTGACCTGCGTCATAAGTACTAATTAGTAAGAGATACATGAAAATCATTGGTTTTTGTATCATGTGGCTATAGTGGCACTGAAATATAAAGGATCAGGTGATGACTCACAAGGTCAACTCTGTGGCTTTTAAAATAAAAGCCAATAGTACTAAAAAGAGTTCATAATTATTGAAATAAAATTAATCTATTTCTATCATTTTTTAATTTTTTTATTTGTTAACTCTACAGTCAATACACTATTTGGTGGATTATAATGAAAAATACATATCTCTATATCTAGAATAATTAATTTTAATTATATTTTTTTTACTAATTCTTATATGTCTATAATACAATTCAACGTCACGTCATTATATATAAATAATAATTTTCTAAATCCCATTAAAAACACAATAAATAAAAATAATTAAAGCCAGGAACATCCCTTTATCTGATTGGCTCAGAAGCAAGAGCTTTAGGGAGGAAGGATTCCGAGTGCTCATAGAAAGCTGCCACCACATCAGGTGGCATCACAAATTAGCTAATCTCAAGAATATTAAAGAGATCCTTGGTGTCCTGAAGGAGGCCTTTCTTCACCTTATTTTTGATCCACCCAAAGACCTTCTTGATTGGATTCAGGAATGGGGAATATGGCAGGAGGATGAGGAGTCTCATTGGACAATTAGTAAGCCAGTTGTTGAGGTGTGGCTGTTTTTGTCCATGGGTGGAAACTCAAATACAACCAGATCCACTTTGTGGAGCCCAACATTATCCAACACAACAATGTTGGTTGTGCCGCTGTAATTGATCCAGAGGTACTCCTTCACAGCTCAGAGAAAATTAAGGAATTTCCTGCTATTATGGGAACCCTTGATCATCTGGTATTGATCCAACCTGCGAGAACCAAGAAGCGCTACCATTAAATAGGTCTGGGAACAGACAGCTGCACATTGGGCTACACCGTCCTTGGACCCCTTCTCAACCCACCCATGCCTAGATTTTAGGGATCCAGCCTGTGGGGGGTTCCTGAGAACTTGCGGGTGGACGGCCCGCGGGCCCAGCAGGGAGGGCCCATCACAAAATTGGAGCTAACTTTACAATATAAGATAAAAATTTGCCCAGGAGGGCCCAAGGTCCGCTGGCGGGTACCATAGAATCTATCAAGCCGGTAAGAATGATGTACATCACCCCAAATATTTGAGTGGAGGTGGATTCATTAGCAGCAGCAGATTCTTGCGGGTGTTTGGGCCGCAGGGTGAGAGGCAGAGTCATGGGGACCAAATACGCAGGCAGGTAATTGTATTTGTTGCAGAATAGCAGGGGAGGAATAGTGATCTTGCGGCCTTCCTTGTATATGGTTTTGGTCTCTCCAGTTCTTGCCTCTGGATTGTAGATTATGATTTCCTCTAGGGAAAACTCCAAATATTCAGGATTGGAAGGGTACTTGGTGAAATGTACGGGGCCATAGGGGACTTCTGGTGGACGGTAAAACTTGAGCGGTTGGTCCATGGCTTCTTGGGGTTACAGGGTATGAGGTGCAAACCCGTGAGAGGTAGACTGTAGATGAAATAGAACTAAAATCAAATATGTAATAACCTGGTTGAACCAAATGTTCATGTCACTTTATTGCAAGAATGATGATGGGCATCTTCCTGGCAGTCCAGGGTATAAGTATGCCCATCTATCATGGGAAAATTTTTACAAATTTCTCTGGCCCAGGTGGTACTGTTTACCTGATCTTTCCTGTCTTTGGTGGTATTCATTACAGGAGTTAAATCATTGGCTGGATCAAACTGGGAATACTCCAATTTCCTTATTGGGTTGTGGGGTTGGTTATTTCTGGGTGGCCTGCATTTATTGGGAAGTTTCTCTATTTCCTTTCCTGTGGAGGCCTGAGTTATTTTGGGCTCTATGGCTGGGCCCGCCCGCTGATTTTTTGCTTTAACAGGAACCATTAGTGTGGGAGTCATTGATGTAGATGATTTTAATTCATCCAGCTTTAAGGGGATTTCCAAAGTCAAGATTTGCTCTGGCTTGAGCCCAAAAATCTGCAGGCGGCTGGGTGGCTGGTCCTGCGGGCTGGCAGCCCGCGGGGTCTTGGGGGTCAAATCCTGTAGTTGAGACTTTTCAATAATTATGGCCAGTAGGAGTTTGTCACTTGTGACATCATCCCCTTCTCTCCTGTTGTCCCCCTCCTTCCCAGCCCTCTTGTCCAAGTATTGCTGTATGGATCTGTGTGCATTAGGCAGGTTGGAGACAGGTTCCCATGTGCTTTCTTTGGGGGGGATAACCTACCCATTTGACGTAGTACTGTGGGGTCTTGTAGTGAAGGTAGTGTTCATGAATGTACTCCACTTCATATTTGGTTGTGCGTCTCTCCTGGATGGGCAGGGGGTTGATCTTGATCTTCTGGTGGGGAAGGGAGGTTCCTTCTTTCTTGAATAGCAGTGATTGGTGGAAGACATTGTGGATTTTCCAAGTGGGTGGCAGTTCTAGTTTGTACTCCACTTCTCCCATTTGCTTTGTAATCTTGTAAGGACCACAGCAGCAGTGAGCTAATTTCCTACTGGGTATGTGTAGGGGGACGTTTTGTGAGTTGAGGTAAACTTTTTTACCAATCTCCAGGGTTTTCCAGGGACTCTTTTCCTGTCAGCAAACGCCTTGTAGATCTTAACAGCGCAGGTCAGGTTCCTTAGAAAGGTTTCTTGGGTGGTGTGTATTTGTTCAATCCAGGTTTGTCCTGCTGTATTCTGTTCCTTGCTACCAATACTAGGATTCCATGATGGATCAAACCCATAGTGGCCTTGAAGGGGGACATACCCGTGGATGTGTGGTCTTTGCTATTATAGGCATATTGCGCCATGGGTAACATCTCTGCCCAGTTGTCATGGTCTGTGATGGTGTAGCATTGCGGGTATTTTTCCAAGATTTGGTTGACCCATTCAGTTTGTCTGTCTGTCTGTGGGTGGTAGGTCAATACACAACGTTTTATTCCAAGATCTTTCATCACTTGGGTCCAGTAGTGGGAAGTGAACTGGGGTCCACGGTCAGTAAGGATTTCTTCCAGAGTGCTGTGTTGTGTCAAGATGCAGTCGTGGAAGTGTCTGGCAGTCTCAGCTGCTGTGCAGTGGGTAGTTGTTGGGAGAAAATAGGCCATCTTTGTGAATCAGTCAACCATGACTAGGATTGTGTCAAAGGATTTTAAAGGGGGGAGCTCTACTATGTAGTTCATTGACACTGACTTCCAGGGTCCAGCAGGGATGTCCAGAGGCCTCAGTAGTCTTTCTGGATTTGATTGATGTGTCTTGGTTCTTCTTCAGGTTTCACAACCATTGATGTAGGAAGCTACTTCCTTGTCCATGCCTGGCCATGCGTAGTTCTGCTTGATGCTTAAGAGGGACTTGTGTCTACCAGGGTGACTGGTCATCTCTGAGCTGTGGTGGTCAATCATTATGTTTGTTTGGGTTGGGCCTTCAGGTACATAGACTCTATTGTGGAGCAGCAGGGTAGCACCTTTCAGGGAGTATTCTTTCTTTGAATGATGGCAATCTGGGTCCTTTAGCAGGGCTTTGACTAGTTTGGTTGAATAGGTGTCTTGTTTCTGAGCTCTTATCATGTTGGGTTTTCTGGCGGCAATCTTCAAGTAATTCAGTTGTATCCCTAGGCTGGCAGGGTCTAGTAGTGTGTGGGTGTTGCAGTCCTTGATTTTGGTGGAGGAGGGAATCAGGTTGTCTCTCCTGCTCAAGGCGTCAGGTATCACATTCACTTTTCCTGGCTTGTAGTCTATGGTCAAGGTGTAGTTGGCCAGTTCTAAGGCACACCTTGCTTGTTGTTGGCTCAGCTGACGTGGTTTGAAGAAGTGAACTAAGTTCTTGTGGTCTGTCAGAACTTTTACTGGGTGTTCAGCACCGCACAAGTACCTACACCAATGCTTCAATGTCTTCATTATAGCTAGCATCTACTTGTTGTATATTGGGTAGTTCCCTTCAGCTGGTAGCATTTTCTTGGAGTAGCATGCTAAAGGATGTAGTATACCATTCCCTCCTTCCTGAAGAAGAACCCTGCCCACCGCAAAGTTGGATGTGTCCGTTTCCAGAACAAAAGGTTTAGATGGGTCAGGAATAGCCAGGACTGGAGCAGAGATGAACACAAGTTTCAGGGCCTTAAATGCGGAGGTGCACTCCTCAGTCCAGACAAACTGGACCTTTTCAGAGCAAAGGCGGGTCAGGGGCAGAGTAATCTGAGAAAAAATTTGGACAAAATCCCTGTAATAATTTGCCAGACCCAAAAAAACTTCTCCCGTCTTTCCTGCATTTGGGTACTGGCCAGGTTGTCACTGCTTCCACTTTGTCTTGTGCCATGACAAACCCACCATTCTTCACCACGTATCCCAGGAATTCAACTTCAGACTGAAAGAATTTGCACTTCTTCAGCTTGGCGTGTAGGTTGGCCTGTGAGAGTTTCTCCAGTATATGGTCAAGATGTTGGAGATGTTCCTTGTGTGACTTGCTGTATATGAGGATGTTGTCCAGATATGCGACACAGAATTGGTTGAGGTACTTGCCTAGGACAGAGTTGATCATATTTTGGAAAGTACTGGGTGTGTTGCACAAGCCAAACAGCATAACAAGGTATTTGTATAACCCATATCTGGTTTTGGAAGCTGTCTTGTATTTGTCTCCTTCTTTGATTCTGATCTGGTTGAAAGCATCTCTTAGGTCAATTTTTGAGTACACCTGGGCTCCAGTCAGTACATCACAAAGGTTGTCAGCATTAGGGATGAGGTGAGCAGTTCTTCACTGTAATGTTGTTCAGTTTTTGGTAGTTCGCGCAGGGACGCATTCCACCGTCCTTCTTCCCTACAAACAGCATAGGTGACAATCAAGGAGCCTTTGACACCCAGATGAACCCTTTTTTTGTCATGTCCTCTATCTATGTCTTCAGGGCTACTTGTTCACAATGATTGCAGCTGTAGATGGCCCCGTGATGTGGTTGGGTTCTGGGTAACAAGCCTATGGGCGTGGTTGGGGAGATGAGTTGCTGCTTCCTTGCTGAAGACGTGGTTCCACTTCTCTAATGAGGCAGGTAGGGTCCCTACACTGGGTTCCATTTTCAGGGTCAGGAGCATGTTGGGTCCTTTGCAGGTTGAACCCAGCAGAAATGGCTCCTCATCACAAAGATTTTCTCCCTTCAAAGCAACTGTTTGATAATAGAAATTCAGGATAGTGCTGTGTCTTTAGGACCAGGAGTCTCCTAGGATTAAGGGATGGGGAAGATCCCTTCAGGATGATGGGAAGCGCTGGGTAGGTGTTCTGACCAATTTTCAATGGCAGCTTGGCTGTGCACCTAAATCCCAAGTTGTGAGAGCTGTTTCCCATGATTACTTTGACACCCTCAGTGGTGGCCTTTAGTCCTAGGTCTTTTGCAAGGGTGGCGTCAATGAAGCTTTCCTCAGCTCTGGTATCAATGAAAGCTTCAACAGTCTGGGATGTTGTGGATGTTTTTGCCTCAACTTGGATAAATTTGTAAGACTGGGCAGAGGTGTTCATTTGTGCCAAGGAAACTGTGGGGCCACTTTTCTTGGGGCAAGCCTTAGTGAGGTGACCAGGTTTGTGACAGTAGAAACACAACCCTTCACAGTAGTGTTGTTGTAATTCATTGGGGGACATTCCTGGTCTATTGGGCGTTGGGGCTTGATTTGTGCGCTGAGTGTGAGAGGGAGTGCCTTCTTGGTTAAGGCTCAATCCTCTACACAAAAGAGTAGTTTTTCTAGGCCAAGCGTAGGGGGATGTGTTTAAGGAGCTCCTTCAAGGCAGGACAGGCTCCTTGGCGGTACAAGATGGCTGATAACTTGTCCTAAAGTTGGGTTCTGGCTTTCAGTTTTAGGAACTTGTCAGTGTAGGTTTTTAAAGTGTGTTATCCTTGTCTGATGTCTAGTAAACTGATGAGGGCATGATGTCAGTTGTCTTGGTTGTTACCAGTGGCCATCAGTTCACTCTCAAATTGGGAGTAGTCCAGGCAGAACTCAACGTCCTTGGCAGTGGCCTTCCCAAACCAGTCCAAGGTATTGCCCGAGAGCATGAAGGCCACTCCAAGGACTTTCTCAGTGTTGTTGGAGTATAAGTTTGTGTTGGCCTGAAAGTGGAGACGGAGGACTGGCATGGCTCTTCTGACTTCTTCTAGGGTGAGCTTTCCCATCTGCGACATGTCCACCTTGGTTGTGGTCTGATTTACTATAATGTCTGAACCTGTGAGTTTGGGGTTTTGGTCTTCTCAACGCCAAGTATGGCATCCTTTGGCTCTGTAATGGTTTGGTGTTGGATTGCTGATGCAATTAGGTTAGTAGCTAGTTTGTATGCATAGTAAGCTGAGATCAATAAAAGTAGCATACAAGATGCCCTAAGAGTTATCAACATCTTGGGGCCCAAGTTACTGTGTTTAAGATAGATCACCATAATGTCAGGGATCCAGCCTGTGGGGGGTTCCTGAGAACTTGTGGGTGGATATCCTGCGGGCCCAGCAGGGAGGGCCCACCACAAGATTGGAGCTAACTTTACAATATAAGATAAAAATTTGCCCAGGAGGGCCCAAGGTCCGCTGGCGGGTACCATAGAATCTATCAAGCCGGTAAGAATGATGTACATCACCCCAAATATTTGAGTGGAGGTGGATTCATTAGCAGCAGCAGATTCTTGCGGGTGTTTGGGCCGCAGGGTGAGAGGCAGAGTCATGGGGACCAAATACGCAGGCAGGTAATTGTATTTGTTGCAGAATAGCAGGGGAGGAATAGTGATCTTGCGGCCTTCCTTGTATATGGTTTTGGTCTCTCCAGTTCTTGCCTCTGGATTGTAGATTAGGATTTCCTCTAGGGCAAACTCCAAATATGCAGGATTGGAAGGGTACTTGGTGAAATGTACGGGGCCATAGGGGACTTCTGGTGGACGGTAAAACTTGAGCGGTTGGTCCACGGCTTCTTGGGGTTACAGGGTATGAGGTGCAAACCTGTGAGAGGTAGACTGTAGATGAAATAGAACTAAAATCAAATATGTAATAACCTGGTTGAACCAAATGTTGATGTCACTTTATTGCAAGAATGATGATGGGCATCTTCCTGGCAGTCCAGGGTATAAATATGCCCATCTATCATGGGAAAATTTTTACAAATTTCTCTGGCCCAAGTGGTACTGTTTACCTGATCTTTCCTGTCTTTGATGCCATTCATTGTGGGAGTTAAATCATTGGCTGGCTCAAACTGGGAATACTCCAATTTCCTTGTTGGGTTGTGGGGTTGGTTATTTCTGGGTGGCCTGCATTTATTGGGAATTTTCTCTATTTCCTTTCCTGTGGAGGCCCAAGTTATTTTGGGTTCTATGGCTGGGACCGCCTGCTGATTGGTTGCGTTAACAGGAACCTTTAGTATGGGTGTTGTTGATGTAGATGATTTCAATTCATCCAGCTCTAAGGGAATTTATGAAGTCAAGATCTGCTCTGGCTTGAGCCCAAAAATCTGCAGGCGGCCAGTCCTGTGGGCTGGCGGCCCGCGGGGTTCAAATCCCGTAGTTGAGGCTTTTCAGTAATCATGGCCAGTAAGAGTTTGTCACTTGTGACACTAGACCTGAGTGAGGAGGAAAACAACAATTAATCAATATAGAAGAACTGGACATTCCCAGTCTTCTTTAGGTCCAGATAAGTCTCAGCATAAATGTGTTGATCTTCAATGGTTTTTTTGCTGTTCCTATTGTATGGAGAAACTCCAAGGACCTTCCACAAGAAGCCCAAATTGACCATTGTTTTTGTAGACAATGGTTTTGAAAACAGAAAGCCCAACCTCTGTGGCCAGCATTGATTGGACAGCAAGTGAGTCCAGGTGGCAATCCTTGGATACCCACTGCTTGATTGCATCAATGTGCATGGGGTGAAGTAGGCAGGGCTGCCGCTTAGCCTTGGTGGATTTGGCAATTTGCCTGGTGTTGCTGTACTTTTTATTAATGTCTCCAATATATTGGCTGTGACCCCAAATTGGGATACAATGTCCCAAACTGCCATTTCCCTGTTCAAGCAGTTGGGGAGAGCTTCACACTCACTATCTTCCAACTGATGCTGGCCCTTGACAGGTACCGCGGCATCCTGGCTGACAGGCTCAACAGAGGGGATGGGGACCTTTGTGTAAAATGTGGGATCACGCTTGGTTACGCTGGCGCCGTCAATGGTGGCATATAACACAGGTGCAGATGGCTTCTCAATTGTGGCCAACAGCTCATAGGTGTTGTCAAAGATGCAGGGGCAGGAAGTGGCAACTCTTGGATCAAGAGTGCAGGGCTGGGTGACAACTGGGTACACAGTGGAGGTGTAAGTAACCTCAGTGTTCCCAGTGATCCTGGTGTAGGAGACTTTGGTGGCAGGCCTTTAGAGCAGCTTCTGTCTTAAATTCAGGCTGGTTGATCTGGCCTGGGATGTGTGAGGTGGTTGGCTGGCAATGACACCTTGGGAGGCCTGTGTGTCAGCATGACTCCCCTCAAGTTGGGTTCTGGATCTGTTCTTGGATTCTCTGGGACGCCCTTGTGGACAGGCTGCCCTGCAGGCTGGTGCAGGAGCAGGTTTAGAATGCAATTGATGGTCCATAAAAATAAAATAAAAAATATATTTTAGATTAAATATGTATATTATTTGGATTTATTGGTTCAGTTGTGAGTAGTTGTTTTCTCCTGATTTAGCCTTGAATAGTAACAGAATTTCTATATCCGTGATTTGAAGTGTATAATATTGTATACTTTCCAGATTTGGATAATTTTACATTTCACTTAATTTCATGTCTAAACATGGTTGTTGAGATTGAATTTTTCATTCAATTTTATCCAGAGTGGAGCTTCTTGATTTGGGTTGGTGTTTCCTAGTGTGCTTACTGTACATTAAATTTGGATTCCAGTTCCTGCAATTAATATCTGAGTTTACTAGTGGCATTCAAAAGTGATTTTAAATTTGGTTCTTTGATTTGACAATCCCGCAATTTCAAAAAACATAGTTAACTTAATGAAAATGGTTGATGGATTTGAACACTTCAAATATGATTCCAGTTAATTCATTTTTGTCCATTGGAAATGTGCAGTTTGACTTGAAATTTGCAAAGTGTCTATGAGTTCCCGCATTTTTAAAGATTCAAATAAAAATATGATAAAATCAATTTAATTAAAAAAATGCCATCCTGCAAAAGTGATTTGAAATTTGGACCAAGGATTTGACAATCCCGCATTTTTACGTTCAGGTTCTGAATTTACAGTATAACCTACCTGTGCTATAATTTTGTGTATATAATTCTTGCAAGTATATACAATAAGAAAATAAAAAGATTTATAAAAGATGAATATCTTTATTGGCATAAGAAGATAGCTTTATAAAACTGGTATATGTCATATGAGGCATGTTTAGATCATATAATTTTGAAATATGGTATTCTTCTGAAAAATTAAGGGGCTGAATTTATTAGGATTTTTGAATTAAGCCTTCTGGACACCTTTTACTTGGAAAGTTAAGTATTTTTAAGGGAAAAACTCTCTCAGAGAATAATTAGAGATATTATGACATCATAATTTTTGATCAGCTGTAAATTTTTATAGTTTCTGAATTTCAAAGTCAATGAAGAGGCATTTGAAAGCAGTTAAGTTTATATTAGTATTGCAACCAAAATATACACTTTAGTTATCAACATATCTCACAATACACAGAAGGCACTTATCAAGCCACCACATGTTAGATCTACTATCATAATCTCTCTTAATTTCCCCAGCATAGTGAAATATTAATTTTCTTATATTGAGCAAGAGCCATTTATAACAAATATCCCAACAATAACCCTTATCCAGGACATTGCTAATTTCTACCTATATTGTTACCACATGGGCCACCCACTTGATGGCCCAATGTCTCTCTTTTGCAGTATAAGACCTTTTGTTTTTAAATGAATATTATATTATTTATAATTTTTGTCCTTTTTTAGACTCTTTTTTTGTACCTCAAATACTGAACTATACCTAGCTTATTTGTAACATTAGTCTAAACACTTTCAATTTTTAGAAGGTTTAATATGTTTGAGTTGAGCTGGTTCCTTAAACCTTTGAGCTATTTTAATAATTGTTTAAAGAGTTTCAAAAAATATATGTGAAGTTTTTAATGGCTGTGGATATTATCATATTTGAGGATAATTTATATTTTTTATTTTCATTTTAAACTACTAATAGATTGTACCAGTTTTAAAGTATGAAGCTTATATAGTGACATTTGACTTTGTATTATCTGAGCTCATATATATTGGTTGTCTAGTATTCTGGCAACTATGTAATAAAAAAAGCTAGCATAAATGCAAACTTGAAAACAGACCTAACAGCTCCCAGCAGCTAAAAGGGGTTCAGGCTGTGAACTTTGAGTTTAAGGTATGATTTTGAGATTGTCATTTTTTTATTCTAAGCCAGATAAGTCATGTGGTTATACAGATACAGTTGTGCTCAAGCAAATTAATAATGTTAATGCTAATATATAATGAAAAGATGTATGTGTGCATTTAATATTGAATTGAATTATGAACTTTATTCAAAATAAATAAACACTGCTTTGAAGTAGGCACTCCGTGTGTCAGGAATGTCCCTTCAGTAAATCCTGACAACAATCTATTCCTTGGCGTAAGAAAAGAAAAGGATCTTCCTGTAGATGCTACTAGATTTCCTAAAATTATGGGGTTAGTTAGTAGTAAATGTTCTTTTTTACCTGAAGAGGATTGCTCAGATTGGTCTGCAGATCCAGGGTTTCTAGCAACAGGATTCAAATCTGGGTCTTCTCTGGACCCAGTTGCTTCAGATCTAGTTGAAGTTAGTGTAAATTCAGCTTTGAACCAATCATTACCTTTTGCTTGTGACTCCAGCCAATCAAAGGTTGACAACCTAGATTTGAAACACTTAGTTTTCACTTTCAGTGACGTTGACGACACTCCTGACTTTCCTTGCCTGGTTCCAGGTCCGTTGTCCCCAGTTTCTTCTTGTTGTAACACTCCTGGTCCCCATCTTTTGTGTGGAGATCAGATAAGCAATACCTGTCAGGTAGGATTATAACAGAGTGTAATTTGGTTATTTTTTGTTACACAGAACATAATTATGAAGGAAGTTATTTAATTCTCCAGTTTTAAGTTCCTAACCACTCAATTTCTCCAGAAACATCTCCAAATTTCCCTAACTCTTTTACATCTTGCTCCAACTTCTTTATTTCTACCATGCTATATAAGACTGGTGATCTATATTTATGAATTTGTTCAATCAATAAAGTCTACATTCACCCAAAGTGAATCATTTGCTTACTTTTTAAACTTGACTTAAGCTTTAAAATCTAAAACCATGAGGTTACCCAAGGCTCCTCTTATGGAGTCTCTTGGGTATAAATGGGTGTTTTGGATAATCTTGCTGCAGGCTGTATTGGCCAGCATTTTGATGGAATCACGCACAGATTTGGGTACCTCCCCCAAAGCACAATTTCTAGACAGCTCTTGGCGCCGAGTGATACCCAGAGTATGGTATACTGCTACACCTTTATCACATAACCCACCTTGCAGAGAAGAGACCAAGAACTATCAATCCACATCCCAGATTCCCGAACCCCAAGTCTTCCGTCCTTTGGCTTCTGCCTTTCTCCTGTGTTACTTGGGGGCGTACTTCTTCTTGGGATATTTTAACCCACTGCTAGGCAGATATCATGTGTTTGGAGAATTATTCCATCTAGGAATGGTGTCCTTGCCTGTAGGATCCTTGGTAACCAGATTAAATCCCTATGCCATCATTCACCACCTAGGAAGATTACTTCCTAGTGGGTGGATGCCTGACACTGTGATTCTTTTCTCTATCCGATAAGGTAAATGGTTGGTATGACAGTGTATAAGGATTCATTGATTAAAATCAATTCAAGGAAAAATCTGAAAGCATTTCAAATTTGATTGGATTTTGATGCAGCTTTGATACGAATCGTAAATTTTCTCAAATATATCCAGTGTATTGGTGAACTACACTGTGGAGATATTAAAGGAAGGGATAAAGACAGTTTATTTGCTTTGAAGCGAATCCACTTTTATAGTGGTCAAATAGCGTTAACCAATTTGTTCGAATTCATCGAATTTGATGCTAACGCTATCACAACAGTGCTAGTTGTAGGTGCATTTTGAAGCGTTAATTTATTTCTCAAAATTTACTAGTGATGACATGTCACTGTTGGTTGCGCTCCCAATTCAACTGGTCTTATAAACACTAAATCAAGCATTATTGATTAAGGCTGTTCCAGCTGAATATCAGACACAAGGATTGGTTAAGTGCAGTCCTTTAGGCCTCCAAACATAAATATTACAATCCATTTTACTTTGCATTTGCTGCCGTTAAGCCAGTGATTACCTGCTAGCCATTCTGTTAGAGGCTGAAATTCACAAGCCTTTCCTTTTAGCTCATATCCAACAGCCCTGAACATGGCTTCTCAAGCTGATTTTTC
This sequence comes from Entomophthora muscae, assembly GCA_014839935.2. Classification (NCBI taxonomy): domain Eukaryota; kingdom Fungi; phylum Entomophthoromycota; class Entomophthoromycetes; order Entomophthorales; family Entomophthoraceae; genus Entomophthora; species Entomophthora muscae. Next base: position 157,198 of record QTSX02004264.1, read on the forward strand.
GAATAACAAAAAAGATTTTAAGGCTGTTGAGAGCATAACTTGGGAGACTGATCTTGAATTCCTGACTACTTTGATATCCAACTTGAGAAATTGCCGCCCAAACAAAAAATTCCCGTCGGAGGAGGAACATGCTTCCAAGATAAGACGGGCGGCAGTAGTCATCGTTTTAAGATTCAATTTTGGAGATGAGGCTCAGCAGTCCAAACAAAAAAATTCTAATTCCCTGGGGCTGGATGAGGTGCATAAAACAAACCTCGAAGCTATGGGCTTTACTAGCCCTACAGGAAACAACAAAAGAGCACCTGAATTTCGTATTTCTGACCTAATCCAAGGTAGCACTTCTGGATATCACATGAAATCAATGTTTAGGCTGTCAAGTTGCATAGTACACCCTTTGGCAACATTTTTAAAATTTTATGTCCTAAAGATTTTTGTAGCACTATTTACACTCAGTTTAATTCCTTTTATTTCATTACTTGTTCCTATAATGTTTAAGGAGCAGCCCTTCTAATGATATTTTACTTATAAACAAATAGATGTTCGTCGTTATCGTGCACGATTGGAAATTTTGTTCATGAAGCGGGCAACCCATGAGGGAGATCGTTGGTCTGGCCATGTTGCTTTTCCTGGCGGGAAACAAGATGCATTGAGTGATTTGAATGATTTCGATACTGCCACACGTGAATGCCTTGAGGAAATCGGACTTGATCTAAAATCATCAGAGAAGTAAGACTTAAGTATTTTCCAAAAGTAACACTTCCAGCTTTCTTTTTTTAGGAGAACTTGACGATCGTTTTATTACTTCACGTTTTGGACTTAATAACCTTATGATTTTAAGCCCGCAGATATTTTTACAAATTGGGAAAGCCTCCCCTGCATTGAAATTAGAAATCAAGGAAGTTGCAGCTGCAGGTTGGGTGCCGATTTCACATGTCCTTCACTTTTTAAACCAACCCTCATCTAAAAGCTTCTATCACCCCCAGCAATCTCAGAAACATTGGTTTAATGTCGATTCCTCAGTGTGGATTGATCGTTTTAGCTTCCTTGGCCAAAAAAAGTCTATATCCCAGCCAATCGGAAAACTGATGAAATTTCTTTTTGGGGGAATGCATTTTACAGCCATTCCATTGCCCTCTCCATTTGCCCCCACTCTTCTCTGGGGAGTCACTTTGAACATCCTCTCTGACTTTGTTGACCTTGGACACTCTCCTAGGCAAATCCAAAAGGTTACTCCTCTCGAATATCCCCTACCTGCCTTTGATCTATGGCCAATCAATTATATTATGCGCTGGATTTGTCGGCCCGATCCTCTTAGGAAACCCGCTACATGCCGTCCCTCGAGGTAACCCATTCAAACAACGACTAACTTATAATTTAGCACTTGGGAGAGTTATTTTCGTACATTACATTGGGTTGGCTCCATTTCCCTTGCTGCTCGGTTTGTTATAGTTTGGCTTGTTGCTCGTTTTTTCAACAGCCATAGATTTAATCCTTCTAGAATCTTCGCCAGACTCACAAGCCGCAAGTTGCCTGCTTGATTTACCCTAATTTAGGCTTTTCATCTCAAATATTTATAAACACATGGTACTGTATAAAATATTATATATTACTAGGTTTACCCTATAGTCATTATTTAAACAAACAATTTTCATTTGAGAAATAAGCTAGAATTCAATTTAAATGCAGTAGACAAAATGTATCATCACAAATATTGTATTTCAGGTGAGTTTTACTTTAACCAGCAATTCAATTGATTTCAAGGTTAAAGTAGATCCTGAGTCAAGCAACCACTTTTGATCTGAGTCCTGTTCTATTTTAAATATCAGGCGTTTTTTCAAAGCAAGCGTCTAGTTCCCCTTCCATTGCTGCATTGAAAGTTCCTTAGATTTATCCAGTGTCAAGCTGGGGGAGTTGGAGAGCAAGCCCCCAGAAAATAGGCAAATATACGTGCTTGGAAAACTTCACCAGGTTAGTGTCAGCAATAAAATGGGTGTGAGCTAGGGGCAGATATTTTGGCCTCAGCAGAAGCTTGATGCAAGAAAAGGTCTCTCCTGTACAACTATCACTTAAGAAGAGTCCAGATATTTGCCAAGCCATACTTTTTAAGCATGGTAGCATTTTCATCAAGATTGAAAGCTTTACATTGTGCTCTGAGTTAAATCAAAGAATATGGTGGATAATCATATAATATAGGATTCAAGGTAGGCAAAAGTCAGGATTAGCCTTTAGGAATGAAGAAGGTTACTTTACCATCAGCCTTTTGCTTCCTGATTGGCAACACATAATTTCAATTGTTGCAGGCTTTGAACTCTTGCACCTTGTGCATGTCTATAGGAAAATAAATTAAAATCAGCCTTGGAATAGAGAAAGTAAATTAGAAAGCAAAACAAAACTGATCAAGATTAAAGCTAACCCAGAGGACTCTTCACACAAGAGTAAAAACAATTCAATAATTCAAGATATCCACTAAAATGCAGTGTTTTTTATACAAAAATAAGATTCAGAACTTAAAGAACTGGTACAGTAGTTTTCAAGGCTATGACACTAAGCAAAAATAACTCGGATGAAAACAAAATCAACTCATCTGAAAGCATAATGAACTCGGACAGAAACAAAACAGAAGTGAACCCAAACCTACTGTCAATCAATATAAATTTAATGGCTTTTAGTTTTGTTTGCATCTGAGTTCATTTTGCTTTCAGATGAACTGTTTTTGCTTAGCATCATAGGTTTGAAAACTACAGTTTTTTATTTTAATTATTTTTTAATTTATATAATTATGCACTATTTATATTACCAAAGGTTAAACAACACAATCAATAAAGATTAATAAAGTAAATGAAAATTATAGAGTTGTCAAAACTGTGCTGTATTAGCAGAGCTACATATGAAAAAATAATTGGAAACTAGATAATTATCTTTATTGAGATATCATAATTATATAACTGGGATGAATCATTATGAAAGGAATAAGATTGGGACAATCAATCAGTTATATTGAGCAGGGAGTGTTGTGATTCTTGTAATGAGTAAAGCGCCAAATTGAGCTGTCCACTGAACTGGGATCATTATTGGTTTCTGTAAAGTTACTCCCCCCTTTGGCCCTAGATAGAACTATTCCCCCCAACTTACAAAAAATAGCTCAAAATTCTATCAAACCACTTAATTTCCTTGAGGATTTAGCTCACACAGTTGATGAGATATTTGTGTTCACATACCCTTCCCAGGGGTTAAATACTGATGCTCTGCTATCAGGAATCACTTCCCTGACAAAAGTTATCCAATAGTTGAAGACCTATTCCAACTTCTAAATTTGGATGATCTAGGTTACTGCAACTTAATTAATTGTCAATTAATTGTTCTTATGACCCACAGCAATACAGATGCAAGTAAAACCTGCAAGGAACTCAGTACTATAATGCATCTAAAAATAGCCTGCATCATGATTCCTGCCACTGCATGTGAGGCATTACACCTGGGTTTCAAACTCATTAAGTCTGTACTCCCAATTCCACCCTCCAAGTATAAGAACTCCCATCCTAATCCCAATTTAATTGTTTGATTAACATTTATTTCTACAATAAAGCAATCTTGCCCTAATATTAACTTGATTGTTTAGCAGTATCTCCTAGTTCAGATGATTGTAATCCCCTATTTGTGGTCCGTAGTCACCATCTGGCTCTCCTTGTTCCTGCCTTGTATTCTGTCTCAGGGCCCAGCTACCTTGTGCTTTCCTGGTCCTTGTCCAACCCCTACTCTACAACTTGAAGAGCTACCTCCTGTTGTAAAGAGTAATGTACCCTTTTTGGTTCCCCAACTGTATTTTCCTCTATAAAGATGGTCCCTTACATCTTGTTGAAAATTGCACTATTAATGCTATTTTGATATGGCCTTCAAATAGGAATATATGCAAAGATTTGACTGGTTTTGCTTTTCAGTTTGGGAATTTCTTGCCTTCTGTAAATGGGTCTGTACCAATATCCACCCATTCCAGAATATCATACCTTCTCTTATCTGATCCTGGTATGACTTCATCCCAACGTGACCCCCTCTGCCACTCTGTCTACCTAATGAGTGACCTGCATCCCTTGTCTACTATTTAAGTAGAATCATTTGTCAAAACAGCAGGCTCAACCCACCAACAAGATTCCAAGTAGACAGGTTTGTGACCCATGACCCAATTATCTATTCACCTGAAGCCAAGTTAGGAAGACAACTTGGGTTCCCAAATACAATAACATGAACAAAAGCTGATCACTCCCGGTGGATAACTTGTTTTGGTGCTTGACTAATTATCAGGATCAAGCCACTCCCTTCTCCATCCAACTATGTGACCTACACAATCATGTTCCTGTTATCCATGATTCACATTGACTATATAATACATATCTCTCAATAAAGAATATTATCTAGCTTCTAAAATATTTTTCCCTTATAACTCTTCTAAAAAAGCACAGCTACAACATTGGTAGCACAGGTAGGTTCTCCATCCTACCTTATCTTGCAAAAATCCTGCCTATTGCCTGTACTTGCCGCAACCAACAAATCCTCAATAGAATCATGTCTGGTCTCCTGCTAGACTAGACCCTGTACACACCTGGTACCAAAATACCAGATGGTTTTGTCCTGTACCAGAATATGGTGGTCCCTCTTCCCGCCTTCAACACCCTGTTGGCACAAGGGTTCTTCCAGGCTGCCCCTGCTATTCCTTGTATAACAGATGAGAGTACCATACCAGCCTACGTAGCCCAAAAACTTTGAAGCGCTGCCCTGGAATCTTTCACTGGCGCCAACAACAATAACGCCACAGTGTGGATCCAGTCTGCCCAAAGTAAGCTTGCTCAGATGAAATGCCTGCAACAATTCTGGATTGCAGAAATCTCCATCCAATTGACCCACAATGCTGGTACCTGGTGTAACAAGTGGCACAAGGAACACACCAAGAAGAATTGGGACACCTTCAAACAAGACTTCCTGGCAAGATTTGTGCTGAAGGACACCACACTTATGATCATCTGCCAAGTGAAGAACTTGACCCAGACCGGCACCATAAAGGAGCTCACCTGCGCTTACAAGGAACTCCAATTATGTGCCCCCTCAAACATGGCTTTTGACACTCCAGCCACTTACCTCATGTACTACAGCACACTTAAGTCACATGTAATGAGACACATGAACCTGGACCAAGTAACCAACTTGCAAAGCCTATACTGCAATGCAGAGAAAGCAGAACAAACATCCAACACCTCCACAAAGCTCAAACAGGAAAGAGAGAGCGCCCCAAGGATTCTCATCCAGCTGGGCGTTCCAACAGACCACCCCCTGGGAATAACAACAGCAACACAAACTACAAACCTGTAGGTGCAAACAGACACGGAAACAGGAACAACGGCTAATCAAACCAAACCCATTTTTGTATCACTGCCACTCAAGACAACCAAGAGGAGAGAAAATCCTGAGGATAGTACTAAGCAATCCAAGCTCTCCCCAGACTTTTAATGACTTGGATAATGATGAATACCAACCCAGAGGACCTAGATCAATGTCCAATGATTCAAGTACCCTCAGAAGATCCAGTACTGTACACCATTGCCAGACACCCAAATAAACTGATGTCTTACCCTTTCTGATTTTGCAGTTACACGGGTTCAGCACTCCTGGATTCAGGCACAGATTGAACCCTGGTCAACAGCAGCTTTGTAGAAAATTTCAAGTTAACCACTAATCCTTTGCATATTAAGAACATGGTGTTGTAACTGTGCTGTTTTAGCAGAGTTACAAGGGGAAAATGTTTAGAAACTAGATAAAAATATTTATTGAGAGATAGTGATTATATAGTTATTGTGAATCAATAGATAACAGGAACAGTGTCGTGAATGCCGCTATTCACCATATATCAATTTTGCCTTTGGTGGGCTATTTTGAAGACAAACCTCTTGCTTTTGCTTTTGCCTCTTGAAATGAGTTGATGACTGAATCAGGAAATACAATTGTTTGGTTTCTTGACTCTGCACAACTCACTTGCCCCAATAATGCTGGTGGCAAGTGATCCTACCAACCTAATAGTGTTTTGTGGTATTCCTAACTACTATATAATCCATTTCACATTCACCAATAAAAATTAAGTTCTATTCACATTTTTGTCTTTGTGTCTTCTGTACTTCTGCGCCTCTCCCTATCCACAACTAGTAGAGATTATTCTTCCAGGGCCACAAGGTAAACACATAGCCTTCCCTGTCATCTAACCAAGACTTAGTACAAATCCAATCCTAAGGTTAGGATTTCCCGTTGTGTATCTGTGCCACACCTCAGAACACAACAAAAATGGTGCTCACTACAGGGGCTGTAAGCCCCTTGGTTATCCCTTTCACATCCACATTTTCAGATCCTTTGCCTCCGCCTATACAGGAGTTGACTTCACCTGAAATTACCAGTCCTCCTATTGAAGAGGATATTGCCAACCAGCCTTTTGTCCCCACTATACTGAACCTTAGGAATGGTCCCCGCCTAGTTGCTTACCCCATGGGCGCCCCTGACTTATACCAAGTCATGTTAGTAGCCCTTGGGATAGCCTGTGAAGGAGCCATACCTTGCCTTCAATTGCAGTTCATTCAGGCTGAATACTACAAGTTAATTGTGGCTCCTCAATTTCTACATCTCCTCTCAGCGGCTGGCTCTGCTGAGCACTTACTATTGTCCTTTGTGCAGCCTGCCCTAGCCCACCATTGAATGGTGTTGGGGCTCCACATCCAAGAAATCTTGTCTCTGCAAGCAGCAGTTACGCATCACTGAAGCCAGTTTGCGGCCTACCAACAGTGGATTCATTCCCTGTTTTCCTTGGTATCTGACAACCAGCGCAACTCTGTCACCTCCCAGACCCGTCTGGTTAATTCTATCAAGCAAATGCACCAGTCAATCTCCAAATATGTGAGAGAGCGCCTACATGAGTTTCACCAGCTAGAACAACCCTGGCAAACTCAAGTAGATTCCACCCTAAACGCTTATCTCACCAACTTTGAACAACTTGTGCAACAGCTCAATGCATTCAGCACGTATTCCTTTGAGCAACTACAGCAGGTAGCGGACTTTGCTGTTAATAGCCTTAATGAACTCAGTGCGGCGTTTAGTCAAGAAAGAGCTGCCACTGCTGCTACTATAGCCAAACTCCAGAGTCAAGTGAATGAATTAGCTACGTCCAAATCAGATGTTCCACCCTCTCCCCCTTCTGATGACTTGGCAGATTGAGATCAACAAATATGGGATGCTATTCACAAGCTACATACAACTACTTGCAGTCAAGGAAGTCCTGCTGAAGCTCCTTGACCTGACCCCCATATGCCTGAATTAACTGCCCAAGTTGCAGAGCTGCAGCAAGAACTTGCTGCCTTATGCAAGATGATGGCAACTGCTGCTAGTCCAGTTGGGGTTGTCAATGAAGATGCTTGCTTCCCTGGCTTACCAGGAGCTCCTCAAATCCAATGCACTAGGAAACTAATTGCCCTAGCTAACAAGGTGGATCAATTGAAGTGGGACCATACTGAGCTGGATAGAGACATACAAGAGATGAATGAAGTAATCAACTCTGTAAATGATAGGTTTGCCCCTTGCCTCTCAGTAGGGCCATCCCTTACTTCCTGGCTGGCTGAACTCTTGATAATAGTAACCACCTAAGGTCAACGCTTGGATACCACTGCACAACAGTCCACTCAAGCTTTTGATACAGGTGCCCGCGCTGTTGAGACCCTGACTACCCTTGAAGAGAGTGTTTGGCAGCTATGGGCTAGACAGCCCCCTCTGAATCTGAAGCAGAGTTTTACCTGCATATAAACATACTCAATAGCAATAATGGTGGCCCAACTCCTGAAGCACACTTCAAGCCTACCTTTAAGCAAGTCTTTGACCCCAAGACTTTGACCATTGCAGCTTTTCTAACTATCTACAAAACTGCCATGAGACAAGCTTTGGACAAAGTTAAGAAAGAACATATTCTGGCCTGTCTATATCCAATTTACCAGGAAGTGGTGGTGCCTGAACTACCCTCCATTGAGACGTGGGAAGACATGAAGCAGCTTCTGATTGACAAGTTTGGTGGTGACCTTAGCCTGGAAGTAAAGAAGGATGCCTTCATGCACATTGCTTTCAAGTCTAAAGAGACGCTAGCCAAGTTTGCAGACAGATTCTACATGGAAGGACAGCAACTGATCACAAGCAGACAGTTGACAGCCCATGAAGCCTACATGGCTTGCGCTCAAGCCCTCAAGGTTAACCAACTTCTGTGCCTTCACTTCAAAGCCCATAAGGCTATGCTTTCCTCCATGAAGAGCATAAAGACGTTGTTGCAGGATATGCACCTTACCCACTCTGGATCAGTTGTTAGGGAAGGTCAAGCTACTTCTAACTCTGGTTCATCTTCCCGTGGTCCCTGCATTCTTACCATGAACTTGCAAAACCCTCCTCAACGCCAAGGTTGCCACAACTGTGGTCAGATAGGTCATCATTCTCAAGTCTGCACCAACCCGCAGGTTGAAGGAGCTGATCCAAAAGAGCAGGCGGGAAAAGAGCAGTCAACCTAGAGGCAGAGACGCTCTTGGTTGACAACTCTTCCCAGTCTCTTTCAATCCCTCCCTCTATATCTGACGCCAAGCCTGCTGATAATGAGGCTCCTCCTATCCTCCTCTTATTTCATGATATCTCTGACAACTCTGACCTGTATGACTCTGATGCTGACAACGCAAATGCATATAGGTACTCTGTTCTGGCTGTTCCCAAAACCATTACAGTCCCTTATAAGTTGCGCTCAGGAAAGACTATAACTGCCGCTAAGCCCTTGCCTGAAGCCAAAGAAATTGTCTTGCGCCCCTACCTCACTCAGGCTAAGAGGTCTCCTGTGCTGGTGAAGTTGTCAGAAGAAGCTGCAGAGGTTGCTGACGCTGTCTTCAAGAATGTATCTGTTTTGCTCCCTCTCCAGACTGTTTATAAGGAGTTCCCAGGGTTAAGATGCATGATTGAGAAGTGGGACAAGAAACTAGCAGAAGATCAAGATATCTTAGCTGTCCTTCCACCCTTTGGTTGTACTGCCACTTGAGTAGAGATATCCATTCAAAAGGTGAAGATAAAGGCCATTCTAGACACTGGCTTGCCAGTCAATGTTGTCTCCTCCAAGCTTGTGAAGAAACTCAAACTTGTCCCTGAGCTTAATTATCACCAGTCATATGGCACGGCTGGACTGTCTATGACCCGCACCATAGGGGCATACTCTGCTCTACCCATGCGGTTTGGCAAACTTCTTCTAGCTACGCCAGCAGTAGTCTTGGAAAATGAGAGTTATGATCTCTTAGTTGGCACCCAGTTTCTTAGGGAATATAATGGGATAATCAACTTATAAGATGGTTACCTCTCTATTCTGGGGTATGAAGTCCCTCTGATCTTTGAAGAGCCAGTTAAAATTCCCAGGAAACGGCTCAAGACATGTGCCTTGGAGTATCCCACTGGGGTTTTCAACCTCAAATATTGCACCCACTCCTCCAACATGAAATGTCTGCCCATGGCTTGTCCTGCGTCTGAAGGGATCCTTATCTTAGCCATGTCTGCTGTCTTCATTCCTCCTGGCTCCCAGGTCATCCTGGACTCCCAGATATCATATGAGCTACCTGAAAAAACCTTCTTGGAGCTGTACTCTCCCCCCTTGTTAGGACGCAACAAACCCTATCTCTGTCCAGGGATCCTAGACGTCTCTCATAAGGACCCTGTTCAGTTATTGGTAGCCAACCTGACTGCACTCCCCATGACCGTGTCTAGGGGGAAGGCCATCAGATATGGCAAATTGTTGAGTGCTCCTGATGTCCTGTCTCTTCATCCCTTTGTCATGTTTCAAGATTTTAACCTACCTGAGGATGAGCCCCAAGTCCTATCCTTGTTCACTGCGCAAGACTTTCCACAACTGTCCCCAGTTCAGCAGAAAGAGGTGCTATCCCTGCTAGATTGATTTTCTGACATCTTTGCTAAGGACAGTACCAACTATGGGTTAGCCAAAGGTGTTATCCATCAGATAGACACTGGGGACACACCTCCCTTCCATGCTAAGCCCTATTGCTGCAGCCGTGTGGAAGACGCCCAGGTATCTAAAGAGCTCAAACAACTGTTAGACGCTGGACTGCTGGCACCTTCCCAAAATCCTTGGGCATCCCTGCTACTCATCTTGAAGAAGAAGGATGGGGGTCATTGTATTGCAATGGACTATTGCCAAATGAACTCTTTGACCAAGAAGGACCCATACCCTTTACTGTATATTGATGATGCCCTCTGACGTCTTGGAGGCTCAAAGTTCTTCTCTGCAATGGATCTGGCATCTGGATACTGGCAAGTTGACCTATTGCCCAAGGATTGCCAAAAAGCTGGGCTCATTACATCTGAAGGGCTGTTTGAGCCTACTTGCATGCCGCAGGGACTCTGCAACGCCCCAGCCACCTTTCAAAGGGCCATGGACTCCATCCTTCATGATTTGAAGTTATCATGCATTCTAGTGTACTTGGATGACATAACAGTTTTCAGTGCTACTTTCACCAATCACCTGGCTCATCTCAAGGAGGTGTTCCTAGAGATTTGAGAAGCTGGCCTTAAACTAAAATTCTCCAAGTGTGCCTTCTTCAAAGAACGTCTTGAATTCTTGGGCCATGAAGTAACTCAGACTGGGATTTGCCCAATGACTAAGAAGGTTGAAGCCATTGACAAAAAGCTTCCACCCACCAGCCTGCAAAAGGTACAAGTCTTCTTAGGGATGATGGGCTACTATAGACAATTTATCCCTGATTTTTCCAATACTAGTGAACCTCTAGTCCAACTGCTACGTAATGTCCCTTTCAAGTGGACTGCCAGTCAGCAGCAAGCTTTTGAGACCCTTAAGCAAAAACTCAAAGAGGCACCAATCCTAGTGTATCCTGACTATGATAAGGAATTCATCCTGTACACTGACACTAGCAATCTAGCTATTGGAGCCATTCTAGCGCAACTGGACAACAAGGGTGTAGACCATCCTGTGGCTTACACTTCCTGTGTGCTAAACAAACATGAGAAGAACTATAGTGTCACAGAGAAGGAGTGTCTTGCCGTATTGCATGCAGTCAAGCAGTTTTGTCACTACATATATGGTACCCACTTCACAGTTGTCACTGATCACGCTTTGCTAAAGTGGTTACAACAGCTGAAGGAGCCTGAAGGGCGCCTAGATAGATGGCCCCTACGTCTTCAAGGCTACAACTTCCTGTGCTCCATTGCCCTGGGATTCAACACCAGAACGCCAACGGGCTCTCCAGAATGCCCATTCTTGCTTTACATCCTGCAGAGGCCAACTGGTTATACAAACTAATTGGGTACCCTTCTTATTGGGAAAGTGAGACAGAAGAGGTACAACTGGCCTTGTCCAAGCTATCCAAAGATACCCTCATACACAACAATCAGCCCTTCAAGAAGGTACAAGACCAGTATCTGTCTTATATACAACCCAGCCTTTGCCTCTTGTTGGTGTTGCAAGCTTATAAAGAGACTGGGCATGGAGGTATTGTCAAGACCTTTGACTGGCTTCAGAAGAACTACTTCTGGGAGAAACTTTGCCTGCTGATCCCAGACGTCATAGCTAGCTGCCACAACTGCCAGCTGCAGAGACCTTGAGCTGCTGCCCACGAGTTCAAATTAGTTCCCCTGCAACATGCCTTTCACATGGTCAGCATTGACGCGGTAGGTCCTCTCCCCTGCCCACATTCTGGGTGTTGCTTTATTCTGATTGCTGTTGATCACTTCAGCAAGTGGGTAGAGGCCCACCCTATAAAAGACATCACAGCTAAGACAACTGCTGCCTTCTTATTACAAGATGTTTTCTACTGCCATGGCTGTCCTCAAGTGCTCCTCTCAGATAATGGGACTAACTTCAATGCCAAACTAGTAACTTCTGTTGTCAAAGCTTTGGGATCTCACCAATCCTTCTCTGCTCCCCAAAATCCTTCTACCAATGGGGCAGTTGAGTGTGAAAACTCAAAACTGGTCTCTATCATGAGGAAGCTCACCTACTCTGACGCTGCCAACTAGGACTTATACTTACCTGCCGCTCTCTTTGCCTACCGCCTTAGCAAACATTGTGTCAATGGGTACTCCCCCTTTGCTATGCTGTATGGGCAAGAGGTTACTACCCCATTGCTTTTGGGGGCCTCCTGCTTACCTCTGATAAGGCCATGAATCCTGACAATCACATCAAGAATCTATTCAACCGCATAATTGATATACAGGCCACTGCCTACACTTCTGCATATAAGACTAAGATGCTTGAGCTCTCTCCTGACAATGCTGGACGCTCCCCCCTGCATGAGTTTGATGTTGGTGACCATGTACTTTACTACCAACACAGAGTAAGTGGCTGCGCACATGAGTTAGACTCTCTATGGATTAGCCCTTTAGAAGTGACTTTTAAACGGGGGTCCAAATACACAGTAAAGCTCCTCTCCAGTGGCTGTCCTTCTGCTCAAGTGCACGCAAAGTTCCTTTGTAAATACTACCCCCCTAAGGTCAATCTAGGGGAGGGTAATGTTGTGAATGCCGCTATTCACCATATATCAATTTTGCCTTTGGTGGGCTATTTTGAAGACAAACCTCTTGCTTTTGCTTTTGCCTCTTGAAATGAGTTGATGACTGAATCAGGAAATACAATTGTTTGGTTTCTTGACTCTGCACAACTCACTTGCCCCAATAATGCTGGTGGCAAGTGATCCTACCTTCCTGATAGTGTCTTGTGTATTCCTAACTACTATATAATCCATTTCACATTCACTAATAAAAATAAGTTCTATTCACATTTTTGTCTTCTGTACTTCTGCGCCTCTCCCTAGCCACAACTGGTAGAGATTATTCTTCCAGGGCTGCAAGGTAAACAAATAGCCTTCCCTGTCATCTAACCAAGACTTAGTACAAATCCAATCCTAAGGTTAGGATTTCCCGTTGTGTATCTGTGCCACGCCTCAGAACATGACAAACAGGATTGTGTTAATCACACAGTTGGACGGTGAAGGGGTGGCTTGATCCTGGTAATGAGTCAAGCGCAAAAACAAGTCATCCACCAAGAGTGATCAACTGATGTTCATGTTAGTATATTTGGCAATCCAAGTTGTCTTCCTAACTTGGCTTTGGGTGAATGGATAATTGGGTTGCAGGTCACAAACCTGCTTACTTGGAACCTTGTTTGCGGGTCAAGCCTGCTGTTTTGACAATGGTTTTAGCTGATGAACATCACATTGCTGTGATAAGGGAAACTGCCACTTTCTCTGTCATGCTAGAGAGCCTACATTCCACCATCCAAGGTCCCGTCATTGACTTTCCCAAGTTTGACATTATACTGGGACTTGACTGGGTGCAAAAGAATAATCCCCATGTGGACTGGGCAACCTCTGTACTGACCATCAAACGTGAAGGTTTCAACCATCAGATCTATCCTGACTCAGTAGACCAGCTCCTGCGCAACCATGTCTTTGTACGTATCACAGAGACCTTGGACAAACAGGAAAATCTCAAGGCATTTGACTGGGACTCCTTCCAGTACAAGATTATACATTTCAAAGATCACCAGGACACCACCACACCTCAGGATTGTGAAATCATAGCTTGTCATCCAGAAATTTTTGAAGAGGCTCTACCCAGGTTGCCACCAAAGAAACACATCCAACACTCCATTCAGTTCAAGTGAGCGGCACCTAAGGTATGACCCATCTATTGTCTCACCCCAAACAAGGACAACACCCTATGTACTTACCACAAGGAGGCATTGAAAAAAGGGCTTATCTGCCCCTCACAGTCTTCTTTTGGTGATGCTATATTCTTTGTAGCAAAAAAAGAATGGTACCTTGCATCTAGTCACAGACTACCAAGCCCTAAACAAAGTTACTATCAAGAATTGTTACCCACTACCACTCATTGACGACCTCTTTGACGCCTTGGGCAGCGCCACAGTCTTCTCCAAGGTTGACCTGACTGTAGGGTGTAACCAGATCCATATCAAGGAAGAGATATTCCCAAAAACAGCCTTCCACACTAAATACGGCTTGTACAAGTGTGTGGTACCAAATTTTGGTATGAAAAATGCCCCAACAACCTTTGTGACCTTCATGAACAAGGTGTTTGCTCCCCACATTGGCAAGCATGCCCTGGTATACATGGACAACATCATTGTCTACAGCCTCTTCATAGAACAACATCACAAGGACCTAGAGGCAGTCTTTGCCATCCTAGCACAACATAAGCTACTAGCCAAGCCCTCCAAGTGCCAGTTCTTTTTCAAGCAGTTACCCTTCTTGGGACACATAGTGTCAAAAGATGGCATTAAACCTGAAAGCCAGAAAATCCAAGCTATTTGCAAAAGGCCACTGCCAAAATACAAGTTGGAACTCTGTACATTCTTAGAAACAGTGGCCTATGTATGCTGTTTCATACCTGACTGCAGAGACCTGACTGCACCCCTATCTACCATAACTGGTGCCAAATCCAAGTTTGTATGGACCCCCCCAACATGACCTCTGCTTCAGATGTATTAAGGAGAAACTCACAATAGCACCCATCCTCCAGTATTTCAAACGTGATGGTAAGTATCAAATGGAGACAGACACTTCCAACGCATCCATTGGAGGGGTACTACATATTAAGAATAAAAATGGCAACTTCCTATCTGTGCCTAAAAATCACGCAAATTGACAGATGGCAAGTGCCGGTACCCCATACATGACAAAGAGTTGCTGGCAATTGTGCACTGGCTAGTCAAATGGCGTTGCTACCTAGAACAACAAGAAGAGTTCACAGCCTTGTCAGATCACAAGTCACTCATCTACTTTAAGACCCAGGAAAACCTATCCTGGTGGCAAGCCCACTGGATGGAGCTTCTGGAGAGGTTCAACATTGTTGTGTTTGGCTCCTGGGGACAACATCCAGGAGAACACAGCAGGAAATCTTTATACCAAAAGATTTGAGGCTCAAAGCTAGCCTTAGGTTAGCCTTCAGGGCAAAATTAAGGGCACATACCTTAATTTTCTGGAATACAAGATGTGAAAGTTCTTTTGGCAAAAAGGACAGGAAAAAGCTTGAAGATTATTAAAGCCAACTTAAATATGGATAAACTTGTCTTTATTAGGAGATTTGATTCTATTTAAATAGTAGACAAGGGACGGTGATCACTCATTAGAAAGACAGAGTGGCTGAGGGGGTCACGTTGGGATGAGGTCATACCAGGATCAGACAAGGGAAGGTATTATAATCTGGAATGGGTGGATATTGGCCCAGATTCATTTAGGAAAATGAGTAATTCCCAAAATCAAAAGCAAAACCATTCAAATCTTTGCAGCTATCATTATTTGAAGGCCATATCAGAATGGCATTAATGGCATAATTTCTGACATCTCCTCCCTCAAGATTGGACACAGGGGGTTGATATTTGCAAAGGAATTTGGAATGGACTCAGGCAAAAGGACTTCCAGAAAACAGTAATTTCACAGTATACTTGACACCTTTTTTAAAGGTGACTTCACAGAGCTCAACCCAGAGGGAATCCAGCTTATGAGCTCTACCACCTGTACAATTATGGCAGTAGAGAACCATGTTGCCTATTTGATACTCAGGGAGGGGGGCTCTAGCAGCATTGGACGGGGAAAGCTCCAGAACCTTAACCTTGTAAGCAGTAGAATAAGCTGTCTCTTGGATGTCAATGATATGATTGATTAAGTCTTTAACATGGGCCTCAGGATTTGCAGAAGCATCAAATTCAATCAAGGGGGGTCCCAAGATTAAAGGGGTAGCGGCCTCACGTCCATATAGCATAGCAAAAGGGGACTGACCAGTTACTTGGTGTCTACTGAGTTGATAAGCAAAGAGGACAGCAGGGAGGAACATATCCCAATTAGCAGAGTCAGAGAGAATGAGCTTCCTCATTATGGACACCAGGGAGGAATTGACTTGTTCAACAGTCTCATGAGTTGAAGAGTTATGTCAGGGACCCACTTCACCAGAAAAAGGTCTCTGTACTCCATCCAGTATTCCATATTGATTTCAGGTAAGGTGGCCATTTTCATCAACCAAGCTTAGCACACACATTCTTCATAGCAGGAATCACAACCAAGAGGACCAAGTCAGTGTTTTAGGAGATCAATAAGAGAGTCATACATTGTAGCAAAGTTATTACACCAAAGCTACCACTAATATTAGTAGTAAGAATTCTAGGCACTAGCTTGGTTTCCTAAATCAAACTATAGTAGCAAGCAGTAAATATGGGAATTGGGAACAGGATAAAGGTTTTATTAAACAAACAAGAATCAAAGAAGGGTATTATTTACTTAAATAACCATAAGATCCAACATCAGGAGATCTCAATCACATCTATTACATATCAGGAGCAAGGGGTTGAGATCAGTTGATCACAAGCATGAAACATTGCAGTTGGGTTTTGGAGATGAAAAATATATAGTTTCACTTTACCCTGGAGGTGAAACAATCATCAGGGGAATAGGATAATCAGGGAAATTGTTGAAATGTCCTTAGGAAACCCTAAACCATAATTATGAACAATTTAACAGCCCCTTGAGGATAATTAATGATGCCAGTAATTAGTTCCTGACAAGTTATATGGCGTGGAGAAAGATTGGTGAGTACCCATAGCTTTGACAATAGACGTGATGAGGCAAGCATTAAAGTTGGTGCCATTGTCAGAAAGCAGGACTTGAGGGCAGCCATGTTGGTAGAAGATATCTTGTAGTAAGAAATTAGCAGTGGTCTTAGCAGTTATATCTTTTGTAGCTCTGGCTTTGACCCATTTGCTAAAATGATCTATGGCAACTAAGATAAATTGACACCCAGACCTAGACCAAGGGAAAGGCTCAACAGCATCAATACTCACAGTGTGGAAAGCATGCTTAGGGGGGATGAACTTGAATTGGTGTTGGGACAGGAGAGGACGTTGGAGTTGACACAAATGACAGGAGGCAAAAACATCAGGGATCAGAAGGTGCATGTTCTCCCAGTAGAAGTTCTTTCATAGCCAGTTATGGGTTTTGGCTATACCCTCATGCCCAGTGTCATTGTGAGCTTGGAAGATAATGGCTATTCTCATGCTAGGGCAAACGTAGGGTAGATAGACATTGTTGACTTTCTTGAAGAGCTGTCTATATTAAATTACAGTGTCCTTGGATAGGGCTTGTAGTGCCAGTCAAATGTCTTCTGGCTCAGTGGTCCAAGAGTCAGGATACCCTATTAATTTTTTGAGGCAATCAGAGTCAGTAGGGTGGATAGCTAGTATAGGCATCCTTTAAAAGCCATCAGTGTTCTGGTGTTGGGCCCCAGGACAGTGTATCACAGTGAAATAGTATCCTTGTAGATGAAGAGCCCAACACGTTAGTCAACCTTCAGGTACCTGTAGTTGTTGCAGCCATTTAAGGGAGGAGTGATATGTGATCACCATAAAGTGGGTCCCATAGATGTAATGCCTGAATTGTTTTACAGCATTCAGCACTGCCAGACATTCTTTTTCAGTGATGCGTAATTCTTCTTGTGCTTATTGAGGGCCCATGAAGAGTAAGATACAGGTCAATCCACGCCTTTGTTGTATAGCTGGGCTAAGATAGCACCCACAACTACTTCACTAGCACCAGTATACAAGATGAACTCTTTATCATAATCAGGATAGACCAAGATAGGAGCCTCTTTGAGCTTGGCCTTCAACGCTTCAAATGCTTGTTGTTGACTGTCAGTCCACTCAAAGGGGATGTTGCAAAGCAGTTGGACAAGGGGTTCACTCAGTTCAGCAAAATCAGGTATGAACTGTTGGTAGTAGCCCATCATACCAAGGAATACTTGAACCTCTTGAAGATTTGTGGGAGGTAGCATCTTGTTGATGGCTTCCACCTTATTATTAATGGGGCAGATTCCTGTTTGAGTGACCTCATGATCTAAGAACTCAAGTTGCTCTTTAAAATGGGAGCACTTGGAGGGTTTGAGCTTTAAGCCAGCTTTGCGGATCTTGATGAAGATAGCCTTGAGGTGTTCCAAATAATTGGTAAAGATAGCACTGAATACAGTGATGTCATCAAGGTATACAAGGACACAAGAATACTTTAGGTCTTGTAGGATGGAGTCCATAGCCTGTTGAAATGTATCAGGGGCATTGCAGAGTCCTTGGGGCATATGAGTGGGTACAAAAAGGCCTTCTGAGGTGACAAGCACAGCCTTTTCTCTATCTTTGGGAGATACATCAACTTGCCAGTATCCTGAGGCTAGATCCATGGCTGAGAAAAAATTGGAACTACCCAGCTGTCTGAGAGCATTGTCAATTCTGGGCAAGGGGTACAAGTCTTTCTTAATGAGAGAGTTCAGGCGGCAATAGTCCATTACAATGCAATGTCCGTCATCTTTCTTCTTGAGGATCAGTAATGGGGAAGCCCAAGGACTTTGGAAAGGTGCAAGTAGCCCAGCGTCAAGTAGTTGTTTGAAATCTTTAGACACCTGAGCATCCTCTACCCTACTACAGCGTTATGGTTTGGCACAAAATGGGGGTGCCTCACCATTATCAATCTGATGCATGACCCCTTTAGCTAGGCCATAGTCCATAGGTCCAGAGGCAAAGATGTTGCTAAACTGATTGAGCATTCTAACACGTTTTTTGTTGGATGGTAGACAATTGGGGGAAGTCAGCAGCGGTGAACAAGGAGAGAATTTGAGGATTGCCTTCAGGTAGATTGAAATCACTAAAAGTTCCAAAAGGGTAGAGGGATGCCACTTGCTCTGCTACTAGTATACAACCATGTCCCACAATCTGGCCTTGGGTCACCTTCATGGGCAGGGCCGTCAGGTTAGCAAGCAGTAATTGTACAGGCTCTTTGTAGGTTTGATCTAGAATCCTGGGACACAGGTGGGGTTCTTTACAGCTTTGGGATTCAGGAGAGTAGAGTTCCAAGAGCAAATTTTCAGGTATTTTGTAAGAAATCTGCAAATCAATTACCGCCTGGGAGCCCAGAGGAATGGTTATAGCCTCTGGGGCAAGAAGAGGTACCCCTTCTTTTGCAGGGCAGGAAGGAGGAGGAGTGTACATGTTGGAGGAGTGAGTCCTATACTTGAGAGAGAAGATACCCGTGGGGTACTCAAGCACACAAGTCTTAAGACATTTTCCTGGGAGGCGCAGAGGTTTCTCAAAAATAAAAGGGACCTCATATACTAAGAGCAAAAGAAATCCATCTTGTAAGTTTACAATCTTGTTATATTTACAAAGGAATTGTGTACCAACCAAGAGGTCATAGCTTTTGTTCTCAAGGACTATAGCGGGGGAAGCAATGATGAGTTTCCCAAACCTCATGGGTAGAGTGGAACAGGCACCAATGTCCCAAGTTTGTGCCATGCCAGCTGTGTCATACAACTGAGTGTAATTAAGGTCAGGGGCCAGCTTAAGTTTTTTCATTATTTTTGAAGATACTAAATTGACTGGAGAACTTGTTTCCAAGATGGCTTTGATTTTAAGCTTTTGGATTGATACTTCCACAAAGTTTATATCTTTCTCAAAGGGGGGTAAGACTGCCAGCACATCTTGCGCAGCCTCTAGCTCTTTCTCATTTTAGCTAACATGCACCTTAAGACAGGAATCTCCTTATACACAGTCTTTAGTGGGAGAGACACAGCTATGTTTTGGAAGAGAGCTTTGGCTAGCTTAGCTGCTTCCTCAGAAGAATCAACTGAGACAAGAGTAAATAACTTGAGCTAGGTAAGGGCAAGCCATCATGGCTTTGGATTCACTTGAAGGTGCTCAAGAAGTGGTGTTGATCTTCCCAGAGCAAAGCTTGTACGGGACAGAGACAGTTTCTGGAACAGCCAGAATGGAGTAGCCATAACTATCAGAATCTTAAGGGTCTGAATTACTGGAGAGATCATGGGATAGGTGAAGGATATCTGGGCCAGAGGAAGACGGAAATTCCTCATCAGAAGGAGGATCAGGGAGAGACAGGGGAGATTGGTCAGCAGAGAGCGTCTCTGTCTCTAAGCTGACCTCTCTTTTTCCGCCTGTTCCTTGGGGTCACAACCTTCCACTTGGGGGTTAGTGCAAGTATGCAAGTGGTGCCCTATTTGACCACAGTTATGATAACCTTACCTCTTAGTCTGTCCACCTGCACCCAGCGTCATAATGTGCAACGTAGGAGAAGTAGTCCCAGCATTACTGGCTTTATTTTCATGTACCACGGTACCCCCATGGGTCAAATGCATGTCTTCAAGAGCGTTTTAATACTCTTCATGGAAGTGAGTCAAGCCTTGTGTGCCTTAAAGTGTAAGCATAGAAGCTGATTCACTTTCAAAGCATTTGAACAAGCCATGTAAGCTTCCGAAGGAGTTAACTGTCAACTGGTGATTAACTGTTGACCTTCAATGTAGAAGCAATACACAAAATTCAGCCAGGGTTTCATTGGGCTTAAAGGCAATGTGCATAAATGCATCTTTCTTGACATCCAAGCTGAGATCTCCTCCAAATTCCTCAATAAGGAGGCACTTCATGTCCTCCCAAGTGACAATGAAGGGGAGATTGGGGACCACTACTTCTTGAATTGTGGGATGGAGACAGGTGAGGATATGTTCCTTTTTAAGTTCATCAGTAGCCCTATATATTGCAATCTTGTAAATTGTTAGAAATGCAGCAATGGTAGAGGGTTTAGGATCAAATATAATTTTTAAGGTTGGCTTGTAATTTGGGTCAATGGATGAAAAAGAGGACTGACTGTTATCACCTGGGTTGAGAATGTTAATGTGAGGATTGACCTCAAACTTGGATTCAGTAGCAGGTTGTCTAGCCCAGAGGAGTCAAAGGCTTTCCTCTAGGGTATCCAAGGTAGAGCTGTTCTGTCCACTAATATCTCTAGCGGTGGCAGCAGTAGCTCCCAATTTGTCAATCTTAATTTATTGCACCAATAAGGTACCAGCAATTCCATTGAGGCGGGTGGTCAGGGAAGTAGTCAGAGCAACCAAGGGGATTATCTGGCTATTAATAGTCTTGGTAAAGCAGGAGAGGTTTTGTACATCTCTTTCCATTGCGTCCTGCCTGTCAGCTACATCATTTGTTACTTCTGCAAGCTGATCTAGTGCACATGCGCAGTTGACCCAGATTGACCTTCCAAACCAGGGCAGCAACCATGTTTTCCATGAGAGGGAGTATTAACAACTTCATTTTTCTCTTCATCTTCAGACTCAGAGGATGACTCTTCAGAATTAGAGAGGCATTGCCTTAGATACTCAATTTTACCTTGCAAAGTAGCTACTTGATCAGTGAGCAAAGCAATGCAAGGCTCAGGCATAGGTTTGACTAGAGGGGGGTTCTGAACAGAAGATTGACGCCAAGTGGTAGCCTTGAGCTCAGCTATTGCTTCCCATACCTTGTCTTCAAAGCTAGATGGGACCTCAACAGGAGGAGCAGGAGGAGTCACCTCTATAGATGCTACTCTATCATCCACATAACTTTGCACTTGGTATAGAGTGTCACCTAGTGCAGCCTTATCCAGACCATATTGATGCTGCAGATGGCAGCCCCAAGTATCAACATGAGCTCCAACCAATTTGAGTTGAGAATTAATATGTTCTTGGAATTGGTTAAGATTGCTAACCAGAGTCTCAAAATCCTGGCAATGCTTTAGCAGAGAGGACTCAATTTGTCCACGCCACGCTGCTTGATGTTCATCCCTTTTGCATAGTCAATCCTTGATGTATCCAGGGATCAAGGAACAGAGGGAATTTAGTGAGGCGGCCAAGTACTTCTGGGAGGCCAGCAATTTGTGCTGGTTATCAGAAATACACACAAAGAGACAGTGGGACCATTCTTGATATGCCATATTCTGAGCATGGTTGTTCAAGACAGTGGTGGTTACAGCATTTATAAGTTGATTCTGGGATCCTAATGCAAGTTGATGGTGAACTAAGACGGGTTGGATGAACTGGTTGACCAACATGTCAATTTTATCCATGGACTCCATCAGTACGGGGGGGGAAGACCAAAGTCCAAAAGGAAGGATTACAGGTGTTGTGACTTCAGCTTTTGGGAGGTTGATAGCTACTAACACTTAACTCAACTACAACCTTATGTCTTACTAAAGATTAAGCTAAGATGAATCTTTCAGCATAATGTGTATAATAAGTATAAGTTTATGTAAATTGATCTTTATTTAATAAATCAAGGGGAGAATTATATAGTAAAGGAGGGGATTAATGAGAGTCAATAAAACTCCAGGATCCTCTGGTTACAGCCCAATTCCCTCTATTGCTTAGCCCAATATCAAACTAATGATCAGATAATCATCAGTCAATATGAACTTGGAATACAACCTAGTTAATCATTTGGACTATTTATCATCCAGGGCAAGAGTACCATTGTCCTTTGGTTCACTGAGCTTAATGGATTAAGGCGTGAATATAGTGATAGCTGTTTATAACCAATCACTTCACAACAACAGGTCTTTGGAAGCATACCCAGGACAGAGACCAGGGATAGTGTGCATTGCCACAGTGCCAGAGCAGAGTAGGGAGCAGGCGGCAGCACAAGCTTGCTTGTAATTGAGAGAGAAAGCTGGAAGGGGGGCCCACGCAGGACTGGGGGACAGAACCAATACCATGGGAGTTGAGGGGGCATCAGTGATGTCTTCTTCTAGAGGAGGACTAGAAACTTTAGGTTGTTTGGGTACTTCAGAAACAAAAGGAGAAGGACCAGAGAATGCACATGGGAACAGGAAAATCAAGGGGCTTGCAGCCCCTGTAGTGAGCACCATTTTGTTGTGTTTGGCTCCTGGAGATGACATCCAGGAGGACACAGCGGGAAATCTTTATAAAAAAATATTTGAGGTTTGAAGCTAGCCTTGGGTTAGCCGTCAGGGCAAAATTAAGGGAACATACTTTAATTTCCTGGAATACAAGATGAGGACTTCCTTTTGGCAAAAGGAAAGGAAAAGGCTTGAAAAATATCAAAGCCAACACAAATGTAGATAAACTTGTCTTTATTAGGAGAAATAATTCTACTTACATAGTAGACAAGGGACACAGATTACTCATTAGAAAGACAGAGTGGCTGAGGGAGTCACGTTGGGATGAGATCATACCAGGATTAGACAAGGGAAGGTATGGTAATCTGGAATGGGTGGATATTGGCACAGGCCCATTTACAGAAGGCAAGGAATTCCCACACTTGAAAGCAAAACCAGTCAATCTTTGCATATATCCCTATTCAAAGGCCATATCAAAATAGCATTAATGGCGCAATTTCTGATATCTCCCCCCTAAAGATTGGACACAGGGAGTTAATATTTGAAAAGGAATTTGGAATGGACTCAGGCAAAAGGACGTCCAAAGGAGAGCAGTTTCACAGTTTACTTGACACCCTTCTTAAAGGTGACCTCATTGGGCCCAGCCCAGAGGGAGTCTAGCTTATGGGCTCAACCTCCTGTAAAATTCTGATAGCAGAAAACCAGGTCACCTATTTGGTACTCAGGGAGGGTGGCTCTAGAAGCATTAGATAGGGAGAGCTCTAAAGCCTTGACCTTGTAGGCAGTAGAATATGCTATTGCTCGGATGAAAATGATACAATTAGTTAAGTCCTTGACATGGGCCTCAGGATTGGCAGACACATCAACTTTGATCAAAGAGGGTCCCAAGATGGAGGGGATTGTGGCTTCACGCCCATATAACATGGCAAAGGGAGACTGACCAGTCACTTGGTGCTTGCTGAGTCAATAAGCAAAGAGAGCAGCAGGAAGGAACATAGCCCAATTGACAGCATTGGAGAGTTTGATTTTCCTCATTATGGACACCAGGGAGGAGTTGGCTTGTTCAACAGTTTCATTAGTCAAATGGTTATATGGTGGGGAGAAAGATTGATGTGTACCCATAGCTTCTACAATAGACGTGATGAGGCAAGCATTAAAGTTGTTGCTGTTGTCAGAAAGAAGGACTTGAGGGCAGCCTGTTGGTAGAAGATATCTTGCAACAAGAAATTAGAAGTGGTCTTGGTTGTTATATCTTTTATAGCTCTGGCTTTGACTCATTTCCTAAAATGGTCTACAATGACTAAGATAAATGACACCCAGACCTAGACCAAGGGAAAGGCCCAACAGCATCAATACTCACAGTATGGAAAGCATGATTAGGGGGGATGAGCTTGAATTAGTGTTGGGATGGGAGAGGATGTTGGAGTTGACACAAATGACAGGAGGCAAGAACATCAGGGATCAGAAGGCGCATGTTCTCCCAGTAGAAGTTCTTGCATAGCCAGTCATGAGTCTTTGCTATTCCTTCATGTCTAGTGTCAATGTGAGCTTGGAGGATAATGGCCATCCTCATGCTAGGGCAAACGTAGGATAGATAGACATTGTTAACCTTTTTGAAGAGCTGCCTATCACAAATTATTGTGTCCTTAGATAGATTTTGTAGCGCCAGTCAAATGTCTTCTGGCTCAGTGGTCCAGAAGTCAGGGTACCCTATTAATTCATATAGGCAATCAGCGTATGTGGGGTGGATGACTAGTATAGGCATCCTAGATAAGCCATTGGCGTTCTGGCGCTGGGCCCCAGGACAATGTATCGCAGTGAAATCATATACTTGCAGGAACAGAGCCCAACATACTCATTGATCTTCAGGTTCCTTTAGTTGTTGCAGATATTTAAGTGAGGAGTGGTTGGTGACCACTGTGAATTGGGTCCCATAAATGTAGTGCCTGAATTTCTTTACCGCATGCAACACCGCTGAGTATTCCTTTTCAGTGACGCTGTAGTTTTTCTTGTGTTTATTGAGGGCCCATGAAGAGTAGGCTACAGGTCAATCCATGTCTTTGTTGTCAAGCTAGGCTAAGATGGCACCCACAGCTACTCTGCTTGCGTCAGTATATAAGATAAACTCTTTATCATAATCAGGGTAGACTAGGATAGGAGCCTATTTGAGCTTGGCCTTCAACGCTTTGAATGCTTGTTGCTGACTGTCAGTCCACTCAAATGGGACGTTGCAAAGGAGCTGGACAAGGGGTTCACTCAATTCAGCAAAATTGAGTATGAACTGTCATTAGTAACCCATCATACCCAAAAATATTTGGAACTATAAAAGATTTGTGGGAGGTAGCATCTTTTCAATGGCTTCCACCTTATTATTTATGGGGCAGAACTAGTTTGGGTGACCTCATGGCCTAAGAACTCGAGTTGCTCTTTAAAGAAGGAACACTTAGGGGTTTGAGCTTCAAGCCAGCTTTGCGGATTTTGATGAAGACAGCCTTGAGGTGTTCCAAGTGATTGGTAAAGGTAGTGCTGAATATGATGATGTCATAAAGATACACAAGGACACAAGAGAGCTTTAGATCTCATGGGATAGAATCCATAGCCCTTTGAAATGTAGCTGAGGCATTTCAGAGTCCTTGGGGCATCCACATAGGTTCTTAGAGTCCCTCAGAGGTAATGAGAGCAGCCTTTTCTCAATCTTTGGCAATAAGTTGACTTGCCAGTATCCAGAAGCTAGGTCCATAGCCAAGAAGAATTTTGAACCACCCAGCCATCTGAGAGCACTGTCAATTCTGGGCAAGGGGTACAAGTCTTTCTTAGTGAGAGAGCTCAGGCGGCAACAGTCTATTACAATGCAATTTCTTCTGTCCTTTTTCTTGAGGATCAATAAAGGTGAGGCCCAAGGGCTCTGAGAGAGAGCCAAGAGTCCTGCATCTAGGAGTTGTTTAAGCTCTTTAGATACCTGGGCATCCTCTACCTTACACAACAGTATGGTTTGGCAAAAAAAGGAGGTGCATCACCAGTATCAATCTGATGGATGACCCCTTTAGCTAGGCCATAGTCCGTAGGTCCAGAGGCAAAGATATTGCTAAACTGGTCAAGCAGGTCCAACACGTCTCTTTGTTGAATGAGTGAAAGTTGGGGGAAGTTGGCAGCGGTGAATAAGGAGAGAACTTGAGGATTGGATTCAGGTAGATTGAAATCACTAAAAGTTCCAAAAGGGTAGAGGGATGCCACTTTCTCTGCTCCAAATATACAACCATGTACTACAGCCTGACCCCAAGACACCTGCATGGGTAGAGCTTTCAGATTGACAAGCAACATTTGTATAGGATCTTTTTGAGTCAATTTAGGTTCCTAAACACAGTCAGGGTTCTTTACGGCTTAGGGATTCAGGCAAGTAGAGTTCCAGGAATGATTTTTTGAATAATTCATAAGAAAACTGTGAGTCAATCACCACTTAGGAGTCTGGAGGAATGGTAATAGCCACTGAGGAAAGAAGAGGTACACCTTCCTCTGCAGGAAAGGGAGGAGGAGGGGTGCGCATGTCAGAGGAGTGAGTCCTATACTTGAGAGAGAAGTTACCTGTGGGGTACTAAGCATGAAAGTTTTAATAAATTTTCCTGGGAGCTGCAGAGGTTCCTTAAAGATCAAAGGGACCTCATATCCTAATAGCAATAGATATCCATCTTGCAGGTTTACAATCCCGTTATACTCATGGTGGAATAGTTTGAACCAAGAGGTCATAGCTTTTATTCTCAAGGACTACAGCGGGGGAAGAAATGATGAGTTTCTCAAACTTATGGGTAGAGTGGAACAGGCACCAATTTCTCAAGTTTTTACTGTGCCAGCTGTGCCATATAACTGAGTATAGTTGAGTTCAGGAGCCAGTTTAAGCTTCTTCATTAGTTTTGAAGATACTATATTGACTGGAGAACCCATGTCCAGGATGTCTTTGATTTGAACCTTTTGGATTGATACTTCCACACAGGTTGTATTGTTCCCAAAGGGGGGCAAGACAGCTAGCACATCCTGTGCAGCCTCTAGCTCTTTTTCCAATTTAGATAACATGCATCTTAAGGCAGGATCTTATTATACACAGTCTGAAGTGGGTGAGATACAGTCACATTTTGAAAGAGAGCTTTGGCTAGATTGGCAGCTTCTTCAGAAGAGTCAACCAGGACAGGAGGTTGATGGGCCTGGGCTAGGTAAGGGCAAGCCACTATGGTCTTGGCTTCACTTATGGGTGCATAAGAAGTAGTGGTGGTTTTCCCTGAGCAAAGCTTATAAGGGGAAGACATAGTCTCCTGAACAGCCAAAACATAGTAGCCATAACTGTCAGATTCTTCACTATCAGAGTCTTCTGGTTTTGAATCACTGAAGAGATAGTGAAATAGATGAAAAATAGTTAGGCCAGATAAAGAGGAGCTTCCTTGTTGGAAGGAGGATCAGGAAGAGACAGGGGAGATTGGTCAGCAGAGAGCGTCCCTGCCTCTAAGCTGACCGCTTTTTCACGCCTGTTCCTTGGGGTCACAACCTTCTACCTGGGGATTAGTGCAGGTACGTGAGTGTTGCCCTATCTGGCCGCAGTTATGACATCCTTGCCTCTTATTCTTTCCACCTAAACCCAGAGTCATAATGTGCAACGTAGGAGAAGTAGTCCCAGCATTACTGGCTTTATTTTCATGTACCACGGTACCCACATGGGTCAAATGCATGTCTTTTAAGAGTGTCTTGATACTTTTCATGGAATTGAGCAAAGCCTTGTATGCCTTAAAGTGTAGGCATAGAAGCTGGTTCACCTTTAGTGCATTTGAACAAGCTGTGTAAGCTTCCCAGGGAGTTAACTTGTAACTGGTGATTAACTGTTGTCCTTAAATATAGAAGCAATCAGAAATTTTTGCCAGGGTTTCCTTGGGCTTAAAGTTGATGTGCATAAATGCATCTTTATGAATTTTTTAAGCTAAGATCTCCTCCAAATTCCTCAATAAGGAGGCGCTCCATGTCCTCCTAAGTGACAATGAATGGCAGTTTGGAGACCACAACTTCTTGGCACATAGGATGCAGGCAAGTAAGAATATGCTCCTTTTTAAGCTTGTTGGTAGCCCTAAATATTGCAGTCTTGTATATTGTCAGAAAGGAAGCAATGATAGAGATTTCAGGGTCAAATATATGCTTGAAGATAGGCTTATAGTTGGGGTCAATGAATAGGGAGGTGGTCTGGATGTTATCAACTGGGTTGAGGACTTTGATGTAGGGATTGCCTTCAAACTTGGATTCAGAAGAGAGTTGTCTAGCCCATAGAAAACAAAGCT
Organism: Entomophthora muscae; assembly: GCA_014839935.2. NCBI lineage: Eukaryota > Fungi > Entomophthoromycota > Entomophthoromycetes > Entomophthorales > Entomophthoraceae > Entomophthora > Entomophthora muscae. The sequence goes on from QTSX02004264.1 coordinate 185,303, forward strand.
CTCTTCCAGGGATAGTGTGGAGCTGTTTTATCCACTGATATCCCTGGCAGTAGGGCAGCAGCTCCAAATTTGACAATCTTAATTTTTGTACCGCCAAGGTGCCAGTAATCCCATTGAGGCAGGTGGTCAGGGAAGTGGTCTGAGCAGCCAATGGGACAACTTGTTCATTCAGTGTCTTGGTAAAGCAGGAGAGGTTTTAGACCATTCTTTCCAATGAATCTTGCCTATCAGCTACATCATTTTTCATTTCTGCAAGCTGATATAGTGCACATGCGCAGTTGACCCAGGGTTGACCTTCCAAACCAGGGCAAAAATCATGATTGCCATGAGCAGGAGTATTAACAACTTCAACTTTATCTTCATCTTCAGACTCAGAGGACAAGTCCTCAGAATTAGAGAGGTGTTTTTTAAATACTCAATTTTTTTCCTCAAAAAGTTGCTACTTAATCAATGAGAAAAGCAATGTGAGGTTCAGGCATAGGTTCAACAGGAGAAGGGTTTTGAACAGAAGATTGACGCCAAGTGATAGCCTTGAGATTGACTATTGCTTCCCATATCTTGGCCTCAAAGTCAGAGGGGGCCTCAACAGGAGGAGCAGGAGGAGTCAACTCAAACAGAAGCTACTTTATTGTCCAAATAATTTTGCACTTGGTATAGAGTGTTGCCTATCAAAGCCTTATCCAGACTATATTGATGCTGCAGATGGCAGCCACAGGTATCAACATGAGCTCCAACCAATTCAAGTTGCAAATTAAATGTTCTTGGAATTGATTAAGTTCATAGCTAGAGTCCTAAAATCCTGGCAATGCTTTGGCAGAAAGGCCTCAATTTGTCCACACCTTGCTGCTTGATGCTCATCAAATTTACATAGTAGGTCCTTGATGTATCCAGGGAGCAAGGAACAAAGGGAAACAGGGAGGAGGTTAAGTACTTCTGAGAGGCCAGCAAGTTGCTCTGGTTATTAGAAATACACGCAAAGAGACTGTGGGACCATTCTTGATATGTCATGTTCTGAGCATGGTTGTTTGAGACAGCGGTGGCTACAGCATTTAATAGTTGATTCTGAGATCCTAATGCAAGTTGATGGTGAACCAGGGTGGTTTGAATGAACCAGTTGATCAACACATCAATTTTATCCATGAACTCCATCAACTCAGGGGGAGACCAAAGTCTAAAAGAAAGGAATACAGATCTTCAGAAGCATACCCAGTACAGAGACCAGGGATAGTGTGAATTACCACAGTACCTGTGTGGAGGAGGGAGCATGTGGTGGCGCAAGCTTGCTTGTAGTTGAGTGAGAAAGCTGGAAGGGGGACCCAAGCAGGCCCAGGAGACAGCACCAGCACCATTGGGGTTGAGGGGGCATTAGTGATGTCTTCTTCTAGTGGAGGACTAGAAACTTTAGGTTGCTTGGGTACTTCTGAAACAAAAGGAGAAGGACTAGAGAATATGTGTGGGAACAGGGTAACCAAAGGGCTTGCAGCCCCTGTAGTGAGCACTATTTTGTCTTGTTTGGCACCTGGCGACAACACCCAGGAGGACACGGTGGGAAATCTTTAAAAAAGATTTGAGGTTCAAAGCTAGCCTTGGGTTAGCCTTCAAGGAAAATTAATGGCACATACCTTAATTTCCTGGAATACAAGATATGAAATTCCTTTTGGCAAAAAGGAAAGAAAATAGCTTGAAAAATATTAAAGCCAGAGCAAATGTGGATAAACCTGTATTTATTAGGAGAAAGATTCTACTTAAATAGTAGACAAAGAATGGTGATCACACATTAGAAAGACAGAGTGGCTGAGGGGATCACGTTGGGATGAGGTCATACCAAAGATCATTCACAGACAGGTACAATAATCCGGAGTGGGTGGATTTTGGACCAGACCCATTTGTGGAAGGAAAGGAATTCCCAAACTTTAAAGCAAAACCAACCAAATCTTTGAATATATCATTATTTGAAGGCCATATTGAAAAGGCATTAATGGCGCAATTTCCGACATCTCCCACCTCAAGATTAAACACAGGGTGTTTAATCTTGCAGAGAAATTTGGAGTGAACACAGGCAAAAAAGCATCCAGAAGACAGTAGTTTCAAGGTATACTTGACACCCTTTTTAAAGGTGACCTCACAGGGCCCACCCAGAGGGAATCCAGCTTATGAGCTCTACCATCTATATAATTCTGGTAGTAGAGGACTAGATCACCTATTTGATACTTAGGGAGGGGGGCTCTAGAAGCATTAGACAGAGAGCTCATATGTCTTGACCTTATAGGCAGTTGAATATGCCTTTGCCTGAATATCAATGATACAATTAGTCAAGTCCTTGACATGGGTTTCAGGATTGGCAGATGCATTGACTTTGATAAAAGATAGTCCTAAGATTGAGGGAGCTGTGGCTTCATGTTCATACAAAATGGCAAAATGTGGTTTCCAGTCACTTGGTGTCAACTGAGTCAATAAGAAAAGAGGGCAGCAGGGAGGAACATATCCCAGTTGGCAGCATCAGAAAAGTTGAGTTTCTTCACAATTGAAACAAGAGAGGAGTTGGTACGCTCAACTGTCCCATTAGTAAAAGATTTGTAGGTGGATGTTAAGGACTGGTGAGTGATCTTAGCTTCTACAATAGACGTGATTAACCTGAAATTGTAGTTGATCCCATTATCAGAGAGCAGTGTCTGGGGACACCTGTGTTAATAATAAATATCTTGTAGCAGGAAGCTATCCGTAATCTTGGAAGTAAGATCCTTAGTAGCCCTGAATTCAACACATTTGCTGATGTGATGTTGTGTTCTGAGGCGCAGCACAGACACACAACAAGTAATCCTAACCTTAGGATTGGATTTGTACTAAGTTCTGGTTAGATGACAGGGAAGGCTGTGTATTTACCTTGTGGCCCTGAATAAATAATCTCTACTAGTCATGGCTAGGGAGAGGCGCCAAAGTACTTGGAGACACAAAGACAAAAATGTGAATAGAACTGAATTTTTATTGGTGAATAAGAAATGAAATATATAGTGGATGACAATACTAAAAAACACTACCAAGACGGTAGGATCACTTGCCACAAGCATGAGTGGGGAAAGTGAGTTGTGCAGAATCAGGAAGCTAAACAATGGAATTTCCCAATTTGGAACCAGACCCATTTCAAGGAGTGGCAGCAAAAGAGCAATTTGTCCCTGAAATAACTACATAAAGGCAAAATCAAAACAGTGTGAATAGTGGCATTAACTGCATTGCCCCTTCTTTTCAGGGAATTCTTACCTGAATAAATCAATTATTTGGAGACCTTGTGTTGCAACACCAAGGCAAAGGAAACCAGCAACTAAGTTTTAAACACCATTTCTAACTCTGGCCTGGAGCCAGACAGGGATTGAACCTGGAACCCTACAGACAAGGTCAATGTTAGTTTAAACTTCATTATTTTAAATAGATTACCTATTTATGTGAAACTGATTCATTTGGTTCCTGCTTTTGATCTTAAATCCAACTGTAAAAATGTTAATAGTTTACTATTCAACATACTTACTGCTTCACATCTTATTGGCTGCGCAAACCAGTCTTGACACTCTTGGACCTACTTAATCTACCTTTGGTCAAATCTCTGTACTTGTTTGAATTTCATTTCTACTATAACCACTGCTTAAATATGGGGGTTTTGTGTCTGTCCTCTTTTACCTCTTGATTCTAAATATGCTAGTCATTTTTATTAAGATTCAGATAGAATATCAAATGGTAAAGATGATCTCCCCAGCCATAATTTTAGTGAAAAATCATTTTAAACCCCCTTTTACTTATTGAACCTCTTAATTCTTATAACTCCCCACTGGGGTATTTAAGTGGGTTCTTTATACATTCTCTATTTGTTCCAACAAAAAAGATATTTTCTCCTATTACAAGCTTGTCCATACTTATACTCTGCACCCCTCTGTGAAACCATGAAATGAAGTTCATTCCTGTTCTGGTTTCTAGTTCTTTGGCTTTCTGTGGTATTGGCCCTGGAAAATCCAACTTTCATCACAGACTGGCACAACTTTTCTCCTGATGACTCTCACCAGAAGGAGTCCCTGGCAAATAACTGGTTAAAATACCCCTCAGGTCACTGGGGAAGAAAGTTATAATATGACTGGTCACCAACTTTACCTCCCCCTTCTGAACCCCCCTTGGTGAGACCAAATGCATCATTCTACCTACTGCCCTACCTAGTGGGATATTACTTGTTGGGTAGATTTAGTTCAATAATGAGGTAGTTTGCCTTCCTTGGGCATTTTAGTCATCTGGTAATAGTTACAGTTCCTATTGGTTTGGTTATAGCAGGCCTTAATTTAGGGGCCTTGGCTCATCAGATTGAAAACTTGTTCCCTCTCAAGTGGGTCCCTGACACTTCTATATTGATCTTAGGGGGTAGTACTTGCGGAGGAACTTGGCATGCACTCAGGAAAACAGACAACCACTAGAGAGGAGTTTCACAATTTACTCTGACCCACAACCTTTCTAGCTTATGAGCACGTCCCCCTACTATATGATGATAAAGAACAAAATTCCTAATGTTGAATTAAGGTAAAGGAGAACGGCTAGCATTGTCAGGAGAGAGCTCAAGCTTCTTGGAATTATATGCAGAAGTATAAACTATGGCCTGTATGTCAATAATGTGGTAGACTAGATCTTTGGTATGGTCATCAGGGTTCATAGCCTTATCAGAGAAGAGTAGGGGGGCCCCAGGAGCAACATAGTGATGGGCTCACGCCCATATAGCATGTCAAAGGGGAAACACCTGATGACACAATGTTTGCTAAGGCAATAAGCAAGGAGAGCAGAGGGTAAGTATAGTCCCAGCTTGCAGTGTCAGAGTAAGTGAGTTTCCTCATGATAGAAACCAGAGTCAAATTAGCACACTCAACTTCCCCATTGGTAGAAGGATTATAGAGGCAGAGAAAAACTGGTGAGATCCCAAGGCCTTGACAACAGAGAATATTAACTTGGTGTTGAAGTTAGTCCCAGTGTCAGACAACAACACTTGAGGGCAGCCATGGCAGTAGAATATGTCTTGCATCAGAAAAGCGGCAGTTGTCTTGGTAGTGATGTCCTTATTAGGGCTAGCTTCTACCCACTTGCTGAAATGATCAAAAGCAATTAGGATAAAGCAGCAACTAGAGCAGGAAAAGGGGAGAGCGCTACAGCGTCAATGCTGACAATGTGAAAGGCATGTTGAGGGGGAACTAGCTTGAGCTTGTGAGATGCAGCTCAACGTTGCTGGAGCTGGCAGTTGTGGCAACTAGCTATGTGTCAAGTTTATACTTCTGGGAAGTATAATATACAAAATAAGGGGAATATTTTAAGAAGAGAATGATACTTTATTGAATATGAATATAGCTTAATATATAGTATCATGACAAGCCACATATTGTCCATATACGTCATGGAGGTCATAGGGCTTATCTGAGTAATGTTTCTCTTGAGTCACAAGGCTTAATCAAGTTGTGTTCCATTTAGGACCTGGATCAAGTGATCCCTGTTATAGATGGTTAACTGATAATAGTGCCACTAGTTTATTGGCTGGGCAGTGAACCACTCAGTGAACCGCTTGGTGATTCACTTGGGGTGTTAATTCCCTGAGAGGGAGTAATCAAAGATGTTGTGACATATGACATATGGCGTCATCAGGCAAAGGATTTCCCAGAAATAGTTTTTCTGGAGACAGTCATAGGTCTTGGGAATGCCTCCATGTCCTATCTCCTAATGAGCTTGGAGCACAAACAAAAGGCAAAGACTAGGCCATTATAAGGCAGGTATTGGTCTTTCACTTTTTTGAAGAGCTGGTTATCACAAATGAGCGTGTTCTTGGATAGTTTGGAAAAAAATTTGAACTTCTTGTCTTTCTCTCCCAAGAGGGTAATCTAACTATTTCATACAGTTTATCAGCCTCAGCAGGATGCAGAGCAAGGATGGGCATTCAGGATAATCCATCAGCGTTTTGATGTTGAATCCTGGGATGATGTTACACCATAAAGTTGTAGCCTTGCAGGAAGAGAGCGCATATAGCTAGTTGTCCTTCTGGTTCCTTAAGCTAATGTAACCACTTAAGCAAAGAATGGTCAGTGCCACAGTGAAATGGGTGCCATACACAAAAAGGTGGAACTTTTTGACTTCATGCAACACAACAAAGCACTCTTTCTCTGTGAAACTTTAATTCTTCTCATGCTTGTTTAGGAAACAAAAAATATAAGCTACAGGGTGATCCACACCCTTGTTGTCCAGTTGCGCTAGAATGGCTCCAATAGCTAGATTGCTAGCATCAGTGTAAAGGATGGATTCCTTATTGTAGTCAGGATACACTAGGATGTGAGCCCCTTTGATTTTTGCTTAAGAGTCTCAAAGGCCTGCTGACTAGCAGTCCATTTGAAAGGGACACTATGTAACAGTTGAGCCAAAAGTTTGCTTGTATTGGCAAAGTCAGGGATGAACTTTCTGAAGTAACCTTTCATGCCCAGAAAGACTTATACTTCTTGCAGGTTAGTGGTTGGAAGCATTTTTATCAATGGCTTCAACTTTCTTGGTCATTGAGCAAATCCCTGTCTGGGTTATCTCATGGCCCAAGAATTCAAGGCATTCCTTGAAGAAAGCACACTTAGATAGTTTCAGTTTAAGGCAACCTCATAAATCTTTATGAACACTTCTTTGAGATGAGCCAGATGATTGGTAAAGGTAGAGCTGAAGACCGTTATATCATCCAAATATACCAGGACACATGAGAGCTCCAGGTCATGGAGGATGGAGTCCATGTCTTGTTAAAAGGTAGCTGGGGTATTGCAGAGTCCTTGCAGCATACATGTATGCTCAAACAGTCCTTCAGAAGTGATAAGTGCTGCCTTTTGTCTATCATTAGGAGAGAGATCAACTTGCCAGTATCCAGATGCTAGATCCATAGCAGAGAAGAACTTAGAGCCTCTAAGGTGGCAGAGCATCATCATTAATATGCAGAAAGGGATAGGAGTTCTTTTTGGTTAAGAAGTTCAGTTGTCAATAGTCCATCACAATATGATGACCTTCATCTTTCTTCTTCATTATGAGCAAAGGGAAGGCCCATGGACTTTGGGATGGAGCCAGCAGCTTAGTTTCTAGCAGTTGTTTGAGCTTATTAAACACCTGAGTATCCTCTATAATACTACAACAATATGGTTTAGCACAGAAGGAGGGAGCAGAAACAGTATTAATCTGGTGAATACCTTTGACTAGACCATAATCAGTGCTATCTTTAGCAAAGATATTTGAAAACTGGTCTAGCAAATCAAGCACTTCTTTCTTTTGGACCAGTGATAGCTGCAGGAAATCTTTCATGGTGAACAAGGATAGGACTTTAGGCTTTTCTTCAGGCAAGTTAAAGTCCTGGAACGTACCAAAGGGATGTAACAATAGAGCGCCAGGTCTATTCATAAACTTGCCATACCCAACAACCTGCCCTCTAGATACATGTATGGGAAAAGCCTTCAAGTTAGCTACCAGCAATTGGACAGGGTCTTTATGAGGGACATCTAAGATTCCTGGGCATAGGTAGGGTTTGTTGCAGCCTAGCAAAGGAGGAGAATACAGCTCCAGGAATGTGCGCTCAGGTACCTCATATATTATTTGAGAATCTAAGATAGCTGGAGATTCAGAGGTAATAGTCACAGTTGAGGTGGTCAGGAGAGGGATCCCCTCAGACACAGAACAAGCTATAGGAAGACACTTCATGTTGGATGAGTGATTACAGTATTTTAGAGTGAAAACACCAGTGGAATATTCTAAGGCATACAATTTGGGTACTTTCCTGGGACTTTGACAGGTTTCTCAAAGATCAGAGGGACTTCATACCCTAGAATTGAGAGGTAACCATCTTTTAAGTTGATGTTCCCATTGTATTCCCTAAGGAACTGAGTACCAACTAGGAGATTATACCTCTCATTCTCCAAGACTACAGCAGGCGCAACTAAGAGAAGCTTGCCAAACCGCATGGGGAGAGAAGAATATGCCCCTATGGCGCAAGTCATGGATAGCCCAGCTGTACCATACAACTGATGATAGTTAAGGTCAGAGGCAAGCTTGAGCTTCTTGACAAGCTTTAAGGAGACAACATTAACAGGAGATCCAGTGTCCAAGATGGCCTTGATTTTCAACTTTTGGATGGATATCTCCACATAAGCGGTAGTATAACCAAAGGGTGGAAGGACATCTAGGATTTCTGGGCTTCTAATTGCTCTTTGTACCATTTTTATCATGAATCTCAATCCTGGAAACTACTTATAGATAGTCTGGAGAGGAAGCAAGACTGAAACATTCTTGAATTCAGTGTTAGCAACTTTAACAGCTTCCTTGGACAGCTCACAAGCACAGGAGACCTCTTAGATTGAGTGAAGTAAGAACAATGGACAACCTCTTTGGCTTCAAAAAAAGGCTTGGCAGTTGTCAAAGTTTTCCCAGAGCGTAACTTATAGAGGACCACAATGGTTTTGGGGATAGCAAGAAGTGAATATATGGAGGCGTCAGTGCTGTATTCTGAGGTGCAACACAGACACACAACAGGAAATCCTAACCTTAGGATTGGATTTATACTAAGTCTTGGTTAGATGACAAGGAAGACTATGTTTACCTTGTGAGCCTGAAAGATTAATCTCTAATAGTTGTGGCTCAAGAGAGGCGCGGCAGTACTGAAGACACAGATACAAAAATGTGAATAGAACTTAATTTTTATTGGTGAATATGAAATGGAATATATAGTGATTAGGAATACCACAAAACAATACCAGGACGGTAGGATCACTTGCCAGCAGCATGAGTGGGGCAAGTGAGATGTGAAGGTCAAGAAACTGAACAATTGTATTTCCTGATTCAGTCATCAACTCATTTTGAGAGGCAAAAGCAAAAGCAAGAGATTTGTCTTAGAAATGGCCCACCAAAGGCAAAACCAATACATGGTGAATAGCAGTATTCACATCATTGCCCTCCCTTAGATTGGCCTTAGGGGGGTGGTACTTGCGGAGGAACTTGGCATGCACTTGAGAAAAAGAACAACCACTAAAGAGGAGCTTCACAGTGTATTCAGACCCTTGTTTGAAGGTCACTTCCAGAGGGCCAATCCATAGTGTGTCCAGCTTATGCGCGCACTCACCTACTATATGTTGATAGTAAAGAACATAGTTGCCAACATCAAATTCAGGCAAGGGGGAGCGTCCAGCATTATTGGGAGAAAGTTCAAGCATCTTAGTCTTGTATGCAGAAGTGTAGGCAGTGGCCTGTATATTAATGATCAGTAGACTAGATCCTTGATGTGGCTGTCAAGATTTATGGCCTTATCAGAGGAAAGCAGGGGGGCCCAAGAGCAATGGGTTAGTAGCCTCTTGCCCATACAGCATAGCAAAGGGGGAGTACCCAGTGACACAATGCTTGCTAAGGCAATACACAAAGAGAGTAGCAGGTAAGTATAGGTCCTAATTAGCAGCGTAAGATTAGGTGAGCTTTCTCATGATGAAGACCAGTGTTGAATTTGCACGCTTGACGGCTCACTGGTAGAAGGGTTGTAGGGGGCAGAGAAAGACTGGTGTGACCCCAAAGCTTTGACAACAGAGGTCACCAGCTTGGCATTGAAGTTGGTCCCATTATCTGAGAGCAACACTTGAGGACAGCCATGGAGGTAGAAAACATCTTATAACAGGAAGGCAGCAGTTGTCTTAGCCGTAATCTCCTTTGTAGGACAAGCCTATACCCACTTGCTGAAGTGATCAACAGCAATCAGGATAAAGCAACACCCAGAACGTGAGCAGGGGAGAGGACCTACCACGTCAATGCTGACAGTGTGAAAGGCATGTTGCGGGGGAACTAATTTGAATTCTTGGGCAGCAGCTCAAGGTCTCTACATTTGGCAGTTGTGGCAACTAGCTATGACGTCTGGGATTAGCAGTCAAAGGGTTTCCCAGAAGTAATTCTTCTGAAGCCAGTCAAAAGTCTTAGTAATTCCTCCATGCCCAGTCTTTTTATGAGCTTGCAACACCAAAGAGAGGCAAAGACTAGGTCATACATAGAGCAGATACTGATCTTGTACCTTTTTGAAGAGTTGATTGTTGCGTATAAGGGTATCTTCAGATAACTTGGACAAAGCCAGTTAAACCTCTTCTGTTTCAATTTCTCAAGAAGAAGGGTATCCAATTAGTCCGTACAAGTGGTCAGCCTCTGCAGGATGTAAAGCAAGAATGGGCATTCTGGATAGCCCATCAGCGTTCTGATGTTAAATCCCAGGGCAATGGAGCATAGTGAAGTCATAACCTTGCAGACGTAAGGCCCATCTAGCTAAGCACCCTTCTGGCTCCTTAAGTTTTTGTAATCATTTAAGCAAAGCGTAGTCAGTGACAACAGTGATATGGGTGCCATACACGTAGTGGCAGAACTGTTTGATGGCATGCAATATGGAAAACCATCCTTATCTGTGACACTATAATTCTTCTCATGCTTGTTTAGTACGCAGGGAGTGTAAGCCACAGATTGGTGGGCAGTAGCATTTTGCCAATGGTCTTAACCTTCTTAGTCATTGGGTGAATCCCTGTCTGGGTAACTTTATGGCCCAATAATTCAAGACACTCTTTGAAGAAGACACACTTGGAAGGTTTAGTTTAAGGCCAGCCTCCTGAATCTTTAGGAATATCTCTTTGTGATGAGCCAGGTGGTTGGTGAAGGTAGCGCTGAAAACCATTATATCACCAAGTATACTAGGACGCAAGACAACTTCAAGTCACGTAGGATGGAGTACATGGCCTTTTGAAAGGTGGCCGGGGCATTGCAGAGTCCCTGCGGCATGCGAGTAGGCTCAAAAAGCCCTTCAGATGTAATGAGCACGGCTTTTTGGCAATCCTTGGGCAATAGGTCAACTTGCCAGTATTCAGATGCCAGATCCATTGCAGAGAAAAACTTAGAGCCTTCAATATGTTGGAGAGCATCATTGATACACAGCAAGGGGTATGAGTCCTTCTTAGTCAAAGAGTTCAATTGGTGTTAGTCCATCACAATACAATGACCTCCATCTTTCTTCTTTAAGATGAGTAACAGGGATTGCCCAAGGACTCTGGGAAGGTGCCAGCAGCCCAGCGTTCAACAGTTGTTTGATCTCTTTAGATAACTGGGCGTCCTCTACACAGCTTTAGCATACATGGTTTAGCACAGAAGGGAGGAGCGTTGTCAGTGTCATTCTGATGAATAACGCCTTTGGCTAACCCATAGTTGGTACTGTTCTTTGCAAAGATGCTTGAAAATTGGTCTAGCAAGTCTAGCACCTCTTTCTGTTGAACCAGGGACAGCTGTGGAAAGTCTTGCGCAGTGAACAAGGATAGGACTTGGGGCTCATCCTTAGGTAGGTTAAAATCTTGGAATGTGTCAAAGGGATGAAGAGACAGGACATCAGGAGCACTCAACAACTTGCCGTATCTGATGACCTGCCCCCCTGGACACAGTCATGAGGAGTGCAGTCAGGTTGGATACTAACAATTGAATAGGATCCTTATGGGATACATCTAGGATTTCAGGACAGAGATAAGGTTTGTTGCACCCTAATGAGGGGGGAGAGTACAACTCCAAGAATGATTGTTCAGGTAGTTAATATGATATCTGGGAGTCTAGGATGCCTGGGAGCCAGGGGGGATGGTGACAGCAGCCGTGGCTAGGAGAGGGATCCCTTCAGATGCAGGACAAGCCATGGGTGGAAATATCATGTTTGAAGAATGGGTGCTATATTTGAGGTTTAAAACCCCATTGGGATATTCCAAGGCACATGTCTTGAGCCGTTTCCCGGAAACTTTAATTGGCTCTTCAAAGATCAGAGGGACTTTGTATCCCAGAATAGAGAGTTAACATCTTTTAAGTTGATTATCCCATTATATTCACTAAGGAACTGAGTGCCAACTAAGAGATTGTAACTCTCGTTTTCCAAGACAACTGCTGGCGCAGCTAGGAGAAGCTTGCCAAACCACATGGGTAGAGTGGAGTACGCCCCAATGGTGCAGGCCGTAGACAGTTCAGCTGTGCCATAAAACTGGTGATAATTAAGGCCAGGGGCAAGCTTGAGTTTCTTCATAAGCTTGGAGGAGACAACATTGACTGGCAAGATAGTGTCTAAAGCAGCCTTGATCTTCATCTTTTGAATGGATTCTCTACTCAAGTGGTAGTGCAACCAAAGGGTAAAAGGACAGCCAAGATATCTTGAGCCTCTACTAATTCCTTATCCCACTTCTCAATCATTCATCTTAACACTGTGAACTCCTTATAAACAGTTTGGAGAGGGAAAAAAGCAGATACATTCTTGAAGACAGTGTTAGCAACCTTGGCAGATTCTTCAGACAACTCCACTAGCACAGGGGACCTCTTAGCCTGAGTGAGGTAAGAGCAAGAGACAACTTCTTTGGTTTCAGGAAAAGGCTTAGCGGTAGTTGTAGTCTTTCCTGATTGGAATTTATAGGGGACTGTAATGGTTTTGGGAACAGCCAGAACAGAGTACTCATATGCATTGACGTTATCTGTATCAGAGTGATCCAGGTCAGAGTTGTCAGAGATATTGTGGAACAATAGAAGGATAGGAGTAGCTTCATTATCAGCAGGCTTGGAGTCAGATATAGAGGGAGAGATTGAAAGAGACTGGGAAGAATTGTGAACTGAGAGCGTCTCTGCCTCTAGGTTGACTGCTCTTTTCCCACCTGCTCTTTCAGATCAGCTCCTTCAACCTGTGGGTTAGTGCAGACTCTAGGTGATGATCTATCTGACCACAGTGGTGGCAACCTTGGCGTCAAGGAGGATTTTGCAAGTTCATTGTGAGGATGCAAGGACCACAGGAAGAGAAACCAGAGTTAGAAGCAGCTAAACTTTCCTTAACAACTGCACCAGAATGGGTAAGGTGTATGTCCTGCAACAGCGTCTTTATGCTCTTCATAGGGGAAAGCATAGCTTTATGGGCTTTAAAGTGAAGACACACAAGCTGGTTAACTTTGAGGGCTTGAGTACAAGCCATGTAAGCTTCATGTGTGGTCAATTGTCTGCTTGTTATCAGTTGCTGTCCTTCCATGTAGAATCTGTCTGCAAACTCAGCTAGCGTCTCCTTAGGCTTGAAAGCAATGTGCAATAAAGCGTCCTTTTTTACTTCCAGGCTAAGGTCACCACCAAACTTGTCAATCAGAAGCTGCTTCATATCTTCCCACGTCTCAATGATGGTTAGTTCAGGCATCACCACCTCCTGGCAAGTCAGATGTAAACAGGTCAGAATATGTCCTTTCTTAACTTTGTCTGATGCTTGTTTCATGACAGTTTTGTAGATAGTTAGGAAAGCTGCAATGGTTGATGTTCTCAGGTCAAAGACTTGCTTAAAGGTAAGCTTGAATTGTTCTTTGGGAGTTGTACCACCATTGTTGCTATTGAGTACGTTTATACGCAGGGAAAACTCTGCCTTGGATTCAGAGGGGGATGTCTAGCCCATAGCTGACAAACACTCTCTTCAAGGGTAGTCAGGGTCTCAACAGTGCAGGCACTCATATTGACAGCTTGAGTGGTTTGTTGTGCAGTAGCATCTAAGCATTGACTTTGGGTGATCACTATTATTGAGAGCTCAGCCAGTCAAGAAGTGAGGGATGGCCCCACTGAGAGGCAAGGGGCAAACCTATCATTCACAGACTCAATCAAGTCATTCATCTCTTGTAAGTCTCTATCCAGTTCAGTATGTTTATGCTTCAATATCCACCTTGTTAGCTAGGGCAATTAGTTACCTAGCACATTGGATTTGAGGGGCTTCTGGTAAACCTCGGCAGCAACTATCTTTGTCAACAACCCTAACTGGACTAGCAGCAGTTGCCATCATTTCAAGTAGGGCGGCAAGTTCTTGCTGTAGCTCCGCAACTTGATCAGTCCATTCAAGCACCTGGGGGTCAGGTTGAGGAGCCTCAGCAGGACGTCCTTGACTGCAAGTAGTTGTACGTAGCTCTCATATAGCGTCCCATATTCTCTGCTCTCAATCTGCCAAGTCATCAGAAGGGGGAGAGGGCCAAACATCAGGCTTGGGCATAGCTAATTCATTCAATTGACTCTGGAGTTTGGCTATAGCAGCAGTGGCAGCTCTTTCTTGATCAAACACCGCACTGAATTTATTTGGCTGTTAGCAGCAAAGTCCACTACCTGCTGTAGTTGCTCAAATGAATATGTGCTGAATGCATTGAGCTGTTGCACAAGTTGTTCAAAGTTGATGAAAGGATTTAAAGTGGAATCTACTTGAGTTTTTCAGGGTTGTTCTAGCTGGTGAAACTTGTGTAGATGCTTTCTCATGTATTTGGGGATGGACTGGTGCATTTTTTTGATAGAATTGACCAAAAAAATCTGGGAGATAACAGAGTTGCGCTGATTGTCAGATACTAAGGAAAACAGGGAATGGATCCACTGTTGGTAGGCAGCAAACTGATTGCAGCAATGAGTAACTGCTGCTTGTAGAGAGGAGATTTCCTGGACATAAAGCCCCAACATCATTTGATGGTGGGCCAAGGCAGGCTACACAAAGGACAATAGTAAGTGCTTAGCAGAGCCAGCAGCTGAGAGGAGATGCTGTGGAATTTGAGGAGCGACAATTTTTCATAGTATTCCACTTTACTGAACTGCAGCTTAAGGCAAGGGATGGCTCCTTTACGGGCTATCCCAAGGGCTACTGCCATGACTTGTTCTAAGTAATGGGGTATCCATGGGGTAAGCAACTAGGCAGGGACCATTCCTGAGGTTCAAAATAGTGGGGGTAATAGGTGGGTTGGCAATGTCTTCCTGGATAGTGAACTAGTGATTTCAGGTGAAGTTGGCTCTTGTATAGGCGGAGACAAAGGACCTGAAAACGTGGATGCAAAATGGATAACTGAGGGGCTTACAGCCCCTGTAGTGAACACCATTTTTGTTGTGTTCTGAGATGCAGCACAGACACACAACAGGAAATCCTAACCTTAGAATTAGATTTGTACTATGTCTTGGTTAGATGACAGGGAAGGCTATGTTTTACCTTGCAGGCCTAAAAGATTAATCTCTAATAGTTGTGGCTCATGAGAGGCGCAGAAGTACTGAAGACACAAAGAAAAAAATGTGAATAGAACTTAATTTTTATTGGTGAATATGAAATAGAATATATAGTGGTTCTTGATACCACAAAACACTGCCAGGACGGTAGGATCACTTGCCACAAGCATGAGTGGGGCAAGTGAGATGCGCAGGATCAAAAAACCAAACAATTGTATTCCTGATTTAGTCATTAACTCATTTCAAGAGGTGAAAGCAAAAGCAAGAGATTTGTCTTCAAAATGGCCCACCAAAGGCAAAATTGATACATGGTGAATAGCAGTATTCACAACAGTCAGGATCATCAACATCTGAATTATTCAAGTCAGAGCTGTCAGAGATATTGTGAAACAACAGCAGGATGAGAGGAGCCTTGGTATCAGCAGGATCAGAATTGGTTATGAAGGAGGGATCAAAGGAGACTGGGAAGAATTGTCAACCAAGAGCGTCTCTGCCTCTAGGTTGACTGTTCTTTTCCTGCCTGCTCCTTGGATCAGCTCCTTCAACCCAAGGGTTTTGAAGACTCAAGAATGATGACCTATCTGGCAACAGTTATGGAAACCTTAGCATCTAGGAGGATTATGAGAGTTTCCTGTAAGGATGTAAGTGCCAAGGGAAGACAAACAAGAATTAGAGGAAGCTCAATTCTCCTGCACAAACACTCCAGAATAGGTAAGGTGCATATTCTGCAACAGCATCTTTATGTTCTTCATAGACAAGAGTATGGCCTTGTGAGCTTTAAAGTGGAGACACAGAAGCTGATTAACTTTGAGTGCTTAAGCGTAGGTCATTTAAGCTTCATGGGCTGTCAGCTGTCTGCTTGTTATCAATTTTGAGGGTTAGGATAACAAGTATTCTAGCTACCGCCAACCTACTTTACATACAGTCATTGCCCGATTTAGTCCCCTTCCAATATACCGTTTGATATACCAAGAGTGGTAACCAAGCAATATCAACTGACTGTCCAAGTATCCAGTGGCTCAATGTCAGGGCCCAAGGGCTTCTGACTCTGAACCATTAAATTGAAGATTGATGTATTTGATTTTTTTAATTCAAGGACCAAAAATGACCACAAATGAAGGGGAGGGAAGTCAGCTCTTTTTAAATCATTTGATCTGATTCTTCTGGATCATTCTCAGAGGTTCTTGGGACTTCATCTAGGTGCTCATTCTGTGAGTCTGAGACATAAGCTGATTGTATGACATCATATTCCTTTGAGAATCTTTGAACTTCATGCTTTGCTTCTGTTTATTGTCCAAAAATAGCCCAAATCAAAGCTCCTGTTTTTGTGGCGTCATTTGAGAGTAAAAATGTCCAAATCCAATCATTATCAGCTGAGATACACTAGTATTTATCCGCACAGAATTGATTGTTATCTTTGTAGGCCCAATACCTAATCACATTTTCTTTTTGGGACGTATCAATGAGTTCCCCCAGGCTAAATATTCAAATCAGATTAGCTTCTGAACTAGTTCACCTAGAGAGACTATCAAGAGCTCGTTTTGACAGCAAGGATCTGCTCTATCAGCCCTAATAGTTACAACACAATTTTCATAAATAATAATGTCATGGCTGTTCATGATACTCAAACCCATCTAGCACATGACCAACCCCTAGGTTCAATCCAACTAAATCCCTGCCACAGTCAAGTCTATATAATTCTAAAGTATTATCCAATAAAATATACTTCTCTTCTTCCTTAATTACATATTTGAAGCTTCCTAAAAAAGGTGCTCCTTATCACTGGTAGCAGCTACGGTTTTTGACCACGCCCATGAGAAGGAAAATGACTGATCAAAACCCGCCCACCTTTGCTCACGTACTCAGCCAGGTCACATCCCAGGATACCTGGAAAACAAACTCCACGCCTACAACATTGATGAGGATATACCTAGTGGATGCACCATATTTGAAGGTCTGGTCATGCCCAAAGCATGCACCAAGATTATTCAATACAGTTGCTCTCTTCGACCACAAACAAACACAATATCATTTATCACAGGTGAAGTTACCAACACCAAATACATTGATGTCAACAAGTTCTTTGGTAAAAACAAAGAAAACATCATCAACTGGCTAGACCACACAGCTGCTAAACTCCGCACCAGTTGCATTTCCCATGAGAAATGGGTGTAGGAAGCCAGCAAGCTCCTATATGAAGCCACAGCTAACTGGTTAGCCACCTGGGTTGGCTCACAAACTGACAACCAGCTTGACAACTGGGAAGAGTTCAAAGCAGACATCACCCACTATTTTGGTGTCACCAAATACCTCCAAAAATTACAATACAGTGCAGCAATCTTCCTCAGAAGACCACTATTGCTGCCTATGCCAACAAATTTGAGGAAATACATCACAAGATCCAAAACCCAGTACAAGCTGATAACGTACATACCAGAGTCTCATTCATCAACAGAATGAAACCCACTGTTGCTGCCCTCATCTGCCCAGAGACAAATACCTTCATGCCTGTGCTCATTACAGAAGCCAAGCGCGCTGAAAAACGCGCTAACATGGAATATGCTGCATGCAATGACAATTGCTTCTCAAACAACAATGGCAGAGAAAACTCCAATGGCAATAAACGCCAAAATACCAGCCATAATAATGGCAACTCTAATCACAACAATGGCAAAAGCAGCCAAAGCGCAAAAGACTCCCGTCCCTAAAAGAGGACACAGCCAAAGTTAACAATGCTGAAGTAGCAACCTGCTATTGATCTGACCCCAAATTCTCTGACCTCAAAGGTCTAAAACAGAGTAATAGGGAAAAGAGAATGGGGAACAGGCTTAAGTGCCCAGGTCTCCCCCAACATGACAAGAAATTGTACCAAGGCACAAACTTTGCTACCTGCATTCCCCGTGTCCCGCAGTCCTCCATTTTTATGAACGTAAAAATTAAAGATTGCTCACAACTTCTTGAATACCCATGTACTTATAAATCACATACACACAAGTTTTTTTTGACTCTGGTGCAAAACACACTATTTTTAGAAAACACTTTGTAACCAAGTACAAAATACCAGTTGTCAATTCTATATCAAATACGCCAGAATGGCAGACAAGTCAAAAGTTCTACTCAAAGGAAAACAACTCCCTTCAGATTTGACCTCCAATGCATACAAACGTCCATCAAAACTTTTCATGAACAACATAAACTACAACATTGTAGCAGGCATGGACTGGTTCACCCAAGTAAACCTCAGTGTATGTTAGAAAACAAAAACAATGATCATTAAATGCAACAGAGTCAATTTTACCATCCTCAAAGAACCCAATGACCTCATTCTAAGAGACGCAGTATTTGTCCAGGTCATAAACCAAGATAACTCAGAACATCTATCCAAAGATAGTTCCCTCAACATAATGAGGTATACTAAATTCAATAACATACAAACAAACAAAATCCAATGCCCAGAACTTGTGGCACTCCTAAATGAATACACTCATGTATTCAAGGAAAAACTCACTAAGCTACCCCCCAAATGAGGTCAAACATGACATTGACCTATGAAAAGCCATGCTAAACCTGCACCCCTCTATAGACTCTCCCCCATGGAGACACAAACCCTCATAACCCATATTTAGGACAATCTAGCAAAAGGATTCATTTGTCCATAAGAATCCCCTTGGAGGGCAGCAGTGTTCTTTGTAAAGAAAAAGAAGGCACCCTGTATCCAGTAACTGACTACAGAGCACTAAATACAAGCACAGTAAAGAATAAATACTCTCTTCCAAATATAGAGGATCTGTTTGCAAGACTCTCAGGTGCCAAATTTTTTACAAAATTGACCTCACCTCAGGGTATAACCAAGTTGAATTAAAGGAAAATGACATGCCAAAAACTGCATTCTGTATGCAATTTGGATCCTTCAAATGTAGAGTAATGAACTTTAAGATGACCAACACTCCTGTAACGCTTGTCATCATGATGAACCAATCATAAACAGTCTCTCAAATACATTATGCTACCTTGAGGATATCATCATATTCTCAAATACCAAAGAGGAACACCTCACGCATGTCCCCAAGACACTTGATTGACTCGCAAAGCACAAACTATATGCAAAACCAAGCAGGTGCCAATTTATGGAAAAGGAATCCTGTTCTTGGGCCACATTGCTCTGAAAGTGACATCAAAGCAGATCCAGACAAAATAAAAGCCAAAAATAACATGCAATGTCCCACCTCTGTTAAACAAGTTAGATGCTTTCTTGGTATGGTAGCTTACCTAAGGAAATACATCAAAGACTGCAGAAAACTAACCACACCAATCAATGACTTAAACAAGGGTAATGCAAAAAAGAAATTCATCTGAACTTGAGAATGTGATAATAATTTCCATTTATTAAAACAAGCTCTGATTGAAGCACCAATATTGCAATACCCTAACAATAACAGGTGCTACAAGCTCAAGTCAGATGCCAGCAACACCGCCATTGGCACAATCCTGTGCATTTGCCAGCCAGGGCAGCAAGACTTCCTGCCAGTATGTTACAAAAGCAGAAAACTAACTAATAATGAGCAGAGAAAGCCAATACACAATAAGAAATTGCTAGAAATATATCACACATGCAAGAAATGGAGATGTTACTTAGAAGGACATTTAAACATCTGAGTACTAACTGACCATAAATCCTTAATCTATTTCATAACTCAGAATGCACTTGCACAGCAGCAAGCCAAATGAATGTCCTTACTTGAACATCTTAATTAGGACATACAATACAAAAAGGGGGCATAGCTGGTCACGGCCAATGCTCTCTCTAGACTATGTCAGCCTAGAGAGGATCACCCTAACCACCTGGACTCTGACTGGCCAGACCTGCACAACACTGAGTATAAAACCAAAGGGAAAGACCCCTCAACACATCAACTGACCCACAATATATTAGTAAGAAACAAAAAGTACTTCCATGTATCAAATGGCACTGTATACTGAATCATCAACACAAACATGTCCTGTACACCCCACTTGTACAAAGAGTTGACAACATACTAAGATATCATTGCCTGCTAGGCCATACAAAGACTAACAACCTATACCTCATACTAAAAGAGATGGTATGTTGGCCCAACCTCAAATAGGGTTTATTTGATGTTCTGAAAAAGTGCATAGTGTTCAAGAAATACACTAGTACAAAGGCTTCTCAGCCAACAGTCAACCCAGTACCAGACCCTGAACCATTCAAGGTTTGGAGAATGGATGTAGTGGGCCCCTTTTCAGAAACAAAAACAAACCAACATGTCTTGATTGTAGCTATTGACTTTGCCACATGCTGGCCATCTGCTGGGCAACAAAGGACCATAAAGCAGAAACCATCAACTGTTTTATTAAAAAATCAATCATAGCCAACTACAGCACTCCATACTACATCATAACTGATGGAGAAACCAAGTTTACAGGTCACATAGTAAATGACAACATAAAATCCAAAAGCATTAAACAATCCACAATCTCACAATACAGGCCACAGGCCAACGGCAGAGTGAAATGCCTCACAAGCAGTCTTATCAGGACCCTAGAGATAATAATGGATTACAAAGCCAAAGCCACATGGCCACTAAACGTGAAACATGCATTACTAGTATCCTGAGTCTGCACCAATCAAGCACAGGATATTCACTGTTTGAGCTAACCTAGGGTACAAACCAGAAATCATCACCCGCAACAAGTAGCCATACATAAAGATTCCCCCAGGGAAACCCCCCACAGTAGAACAAGCACCAAACCTACAACACATCCGCCTCAAAGCTAAAATAGTAGAAATAAAGAGGCTCAAGACACAAAAGGTAACCTCCCCAGAGGAATCACTTCTCAAAAACTCCCCTGTCTGGATTCTAGCTGGCAACAGAAATAAACTAGACTCAGTACACAGGGGACCAGGAAGAGTTATCAAATACAGACCAGAGCACAACACTTACCTAATAAAATTCCAAAGTGCCAAGAACTCAATCATTATGAAATACCACAGAACCTGTCTCTTCCTCAGTAAAGGAGAGCACTCAACTAGACTGGTTCTAACTAGTAAACAGCTCCAGGAGCATCAGGCGGCAGTTGTTAAGACAAAGCGCCCTCCTGATGCACCAGAGTAATCCCCTAAGGGGGGTGTCAAAGGTCTGGATGTAAAAGCATTCTGGCTACCACCAACCCACTTAAAATACAGCCATTGCCCAATTTAGTCCTCTTCCAATATACTGTTTGATATACCAAGAACAGTAACCAAGAAATATCACCTAACCGTCCAAGTATCCAGTGGCTTAAACCCATCTAGCACATGACCAACCCCTAGGTTTGATCCAACTAATATCCATGCCACAGCTAAATCTATATAAGTCTAAAGTATTATCCAATAAAATATACTTCTTTTCTTTTCTAATTCCATATTTGAAGCGTCCCCAAAAGGCGCTCCTTATCAAATTATTGTACTTCCATGTACAATTTATCTGTATTTTCAGCCACAGTCTTCATAGGGTTGAAAGCAATGTGTATGAAGGCGTCTTTCTTCACCTCCAAACTAAGGTTGCTGCCAAATTCATTTTCAGAAGTTGTTTCATTTCTTCACAAGTCTCAATGGTGGGCAGCTCTGGTACTACCACCTCTTGACAGTTTGGGTGCAGGCAGGATATAATGTGTTCCTTATTAACCTTATCAGAGGCTCTTCTCATGGTAGTTTTGTAGATAGTTAAGAAAGCTGCAATGGTAGGTCTTTTGGGGTCAAAGACTTGCTTAAAGGTAGGTTTGAAATGTGCTTTGGGAGTTGGACCACCATTGTTGCTATTGAGTATATTGATGTGCAGGGAGAATTCTGCTTCAGATTTGGAGGGAGCTTTCTGGCCATCAGTTGACAACATCTCTTCAAGAGTAGTCAAGGTCTCAGCAGTGAGGGCGACTTATTATTAGCTAAGTTGGTCTGTTGCTCAATAACGTCTAGGCAGTGGACCTGTGTTGCTACTACTGTGGAAAGCTCTGCCAGTTGGGAGGTCAGGGAAGAACCCACTGAGAGCAAGGGGCAACCCTGTCATTTACTAAATCAATCAATTCACTCAATTTTTTTGTCCATGCCAAGCTTGGTGTGGTCTTACTTGAAAGGGTTCACCTCATTATCCAGAATAATCAGCTCTCTAGCACATTGGATTTGAGGGGCTTCTGGCAGGCCAGGGTAGCAGCTATCTTTATTGATAACCCCAGTTGGACTATCAGCAGTTGCCACCGTTTTGCATATGCAGTAACCTCTTTCTGTAGCTCAGCAACTTGAGTTGTCAAAGCAGCACCTGAGGGTTGGAGTGAGGTGCTTTGGTAGGGCAATCTTTACTGCAGGTAGACGCTTATAGCTCTCAAATGACATTGCATAGTCTCTGCTCTCTATCAATCAGATTTTCAGATGAGGGAGAAGGAGGTTCTCATGGCTTGGGCATGGACAACTTATACTTTTGAGTCTGGAGCTTGGCAATGGCAGCGGCAGTGACAACCCTTTCTTGATCAAATTCTTCACTAAGATTGCAAAGACTTTTAGCAGCAAGGTCTGAAACTTAATATAGTTGATTGAAGGAGTAAGCACTGAAATTGTTGAGCTACTGCACAAGTTATAAGAAATTGGTAAGATAGGCAGCAAGATAAAAGCTACTTGGGCTTTCCAGAGCTGTTCTAACTGATGGAACTCATATGGGAGCTCCCTGATGTATTTGGGGATGAACTGGCACATTAGCTTAATAGAATTAACCAAGCGGGTTTGATAGATGACAAAGTTGTGCTGATTTTCAGATACCAAGGAAAACTAGGGAGTGTATTACTGTTGATAAACAGAAAACTGATCCTAGTAATGAGTAACGGCTTCTTGTAGGGACAAAATCTTCTGAACATAGAGCCCTAGCACCATTTGATGGTGGGCTAAGATGGGTTGTAGGAAGGATAACAATAGGTGTTCAGCAGAGCCAGCTGCTGAGAGGAGATGCTGTGGAAATAGCAGAACCACAATCAACTCATAGTATTCCGCTCAAATGAACTGTAATTGGAGGCAAGGGATGGCTCCTTTCCAGGATATCCCAAGAGCTAGCCATGCCTTGTTCTAAGTCAGGGTTACCCAAAGGGTAGGCCACTAAATGGGGACCATTCCTGAGGTTCAGAACAGTAGGGGCAATAGATTTGTCAGCAATGTATTCCTTGATAGGGGGACTAGTGATTTCAGGTAAAACTGGCTCTTGTATGGGAGGAGGCAAAACCTGAAAATGTAGTTGAAAAGGGATAACTGAGGGGCTTACAGCCCCTGTAGTGAGCACCATTTTTGTTGTGTTCTGAGGCGCGGCACAGATACACACAGGGAATCCTAACCTTATGATTGGATTCATACTAATGTTGCAACCAAGTTTCCAGACTTGCCTGCTAACGTATTGATAAGGAGCGCCTTTTTGGAAAGCTTCAAATAAGGAATTAAAAAGAAGAAAAGTATTTTTATTGGATACTACTTTAGACTTATATAGACTTGACTGTGGCAGGAATTTAGTTGGATCAAACCTAGGGGTTGGTCATGTGCAAGATGGGTTCAAGCCACTGGATACTTGGACAGTCATATGAAATTGCTTGGTTGCCATTCTTGGTATGTCAAATGGTAAATTGGAAGGGCACCAAGTCAGGCAATAGCCAGACGTTAAGCAGGTTGGCAGTAGCCAGAATGCTTGTACATCCAGACCCTTGACACCCCCCTTAAGGGGTTACTCTGGTGCACCAGGAGGGAGATTTGTTTTCACAGCTGCCTCCTGATGCTCCTGGAGCTGTTTACTAGTTGGAACCAGTCTGGTTGAGTGTTCTCCTTTACTGAGGCAAAGACGGGTTCTGTGGTATTTCTTGATAATTGGGGTTTTGGCACCTTAGAATTTAACTAGATAGGTGTTGTGATCTGGTCTGTATTTCATGATTCTTCCTGGTCCCCAGTGTACTGAGTCTAGTTTCTTTCTGTTGCCAGCTAGAACCTTGACAGGGGAGTCAATGGGAAGTGGCTCCTTTGTGGAGGTTACCTTTTGTGTCTTGAGCCTCTTTATTTCTGCTTTTTTAGCTTTGAGGCGGATGTGTTGTAGGTTTGGTGCTTGTTCTACTGTGGGGGGGTTTCCCTGGGGGAATCTTTATGTATGGCTACTTGTTGCAGGTGATTATTTCTGGATTGTACCCTAGGTTAGCTCAAAAAGTGAATATCCTGTGCTTGATTGGTGCAGACTCAGAATACTAGTAATGCATGTTTCACGTTTAGCGGCCATCTAACTTTGGCTTTTTAATCCATTATTTTCTCTAGGGTCCTGATAAGACTGCTTGTGAGGCATTTCACTCTGCCGTTGGCCTGTGGCCTGTGGCCTGTATGGAGAGATTGTGGAGTGTTTAATGTTTTTGGATTTTAAGTTGTCATTTACTGTGTGACCTGTAAACTTGGTTGCTCCATGAGTTATGATGTAGTATGGAGTGCTGTAGTCAGTTATGATTGCTTTTTTAATGAAACAGTTTATGGTTTCTGCTTTATGGTCCTTTGTTACCCAGCAGATGGGATAGCGTGTGGCAAAGCCAATAGCTACAATCAAGTAACGTTGTATTTTTTGTTTCTGGGAAGGGGCTACTTCATCCAGTCTCCAAACCTTGAATGGTTCAAGGTCTGGTACTGGGTTGACCGTTGGCTGAGGAGCCTTTGTACTGGTGTATTTCTCAGACACTGTGCACTTTTCCAGAACACCAACTATATCCTGTTTGAGGTTGGGCCACCATAAGATCTCTTTTAGTGTGAGGTATAGGTTGTTAGCCTTTAAATGTCCTATTAGGCGGTGATATCTTAGTATGTTGTCAACTCTTTGTACAAGTGGGGTGTACAGGACATGTTTGTGTTGATGATTCAGTATACAGTGCCATTTGATACATGGAAGTACTTTTTGTTTCTTACTAATGTATTATGGGTCAGTTGATGTGTTGAGGGGTCTTTCCCTTTGGTTTTATACTCAGTGTTGTGCAGGTCTGGCCAGTCAGAGTCCAGGTGGTTAGGGTGATCCTCTCTAGGCTGACATAGTCTAGAGAGAGCATTGGCCGTGACCAGCTATGCCCCCTTTTTGTATTGTATGTCCTAATTAAGATGTTCCAGTAAGGACATTCATTTGGCTTGCTGCTGTGCAAGTGCATTCTGAGTTATGAAATAGATTAAGGATTTATGGTCAGTTAGTACTCAGATGTTTAAATGTCCTTCTAAGTAACATCTCCATTTCTTGCATGTGTGATATATTTCTAGCAATTTCTTATTGTGTATTGGCTTTCTCTGCTCATTATTAGTTAGTTTTCTGCTTTTGTAACATACTGGCAGGAAGTCTTGCTGCCCTGGCTGGCAAATGCACAGGATTGTGCCAATGGCGGTGTTGCTGGCATCTGACTTGAGCTTGTAGCACCTGTTATTGTTAGGGTATTGCAATATTGGTGCTTCAATCAGAGCTTGTTTTAATAAATGGAAATTATTATCACATTCTCAAGTTCAGATGAATTTCTTTTTTGCATTACCCTTGTTTAAGTCATTGATTGGTGTGGTTAGTTTTCTGCAGTCTTTGATGTATTTCCTTAGGTAAGCTACCATACCAAGAAAGCATCTAACTTGTTTAACAGAGGTGGGGCATTGCATGTTATTTTTGGCTTTTATTTTGTCTGGATCTGCTTTGATGTCACTTTCAGAGCAATGTGGCCCAAGAACAGGATTCCTTTTCCATAAATTGGCACCTGCTTGGTTTTGCATATAGTTTGTGCTTTGCATGTTATTTATGGCTTTTATTTTGTCTGGATTTTCTTTGATGTCACTTTCAGAGCAATGTGGCCCAAGAACAGGAGTTTCTTTTCCATAAATTGGCACTTGCTGGTTTTGCATATATTTTGTGCTTTGCAAGTCACTTGAGTGTCTTGCAGACATGCATGAGGTATTCATCTTTTGTTTTTAAGAATATAATGATATTATTGGGGTAGCATAATGTATTTGAGAGGCTGTTTAGCGCTTGGTTCATCATGGTGAAAAATTTTGTGGGAGTGTTGATCATCCTAAAGTTCATTACTTTGCATTCAAGGGATCCAAATTGTGTACGGAACGCAGTTTTTGGTACGTCCTTTTCTTTTACTTCAACTTGATTATAACCTGAGGTGAGGTCAATTTTAGAGAAAAATTTGGCTCCAGAGAGTCTTGCAAACAAATCCTCTGAGTGGAAGGGGATATTTATTCTTTAATGTGCTTGTATAGAGTGCTCTGTAGTCAGTTACTAGATACAGGGTGCCTTCTTTTTTCTTTACAAAGAACACTGCGCCCCCCAAGGGGATTTTGATGGGCAAATGAATCCTTTTGCTAGATTGTACTCAATATGGGTTTTGAGGTTTTCTGTCTCCATGGGGGAGAGTCTGTAGAGGGGGTGCAGGTTTGGGCATGTGTCATAAATTATAAGCATGTGTATAATGGTCAAGGCTATCAGTAGAATTAATCTGTTAGTCAAGACTAAACTGGTTTGCACTCAAATCTGTCGGATCCAACAGATTTGTAATTCTAATTGTATCTTGGACATTAGAATAGAATGGCCATACTATTACATCCAGGTTGGATTGGGTTCAGGATTAACCAGCAGCTTCTATAATGGGCAGCTGCAAGCTAAAGCCACTCCAGGGTAATGCAAACCTACTCTTCTCCATTAGATTGTTTGGATCATCTTAAGATAGAAAGAACACAGATGTAAGAGCCTGGTGGATATCAGAAGATCCTGTAATGTTCCTTACAATGGTGCAGGTGTTAATAACACTTCTGCATTTATTGTGTAGCCAGGATTGTATATAAACTTCGTACTTTCAAAAGAAAATATACTTTCACATATTAAATCTTGCCTTTGCTCAACTTAGTTGTTACCAATTAAAATGAGTTAAAGACTACAGAGCATTATGCCTGTATTAATTTTTGTTTAGGCCTATTGCTATACTCTACCCACAAGCAACTATAGACGTTAACCCAAAGACGTCAACCAGGCCCAATTCACAACAGCATGGCTTCACATAGGTCAATGCCATGTTTGAACTCCTGTTTGGGGGGCAAATCAGGGATCTAGTCTTGTGCAGCCAGTCCATTGATTTCAGGGGTAACACAGGCCAGTTTTTTGCGGGCAATGCCCATCACAAGAGGGGAGCTAACTTTAAAAGGTACAAGGCAGACTTCTACACCCAAGACCACAGGCCAGCATACAGGATTTTAGTGTCAATCACCCCTGTGAGGGTGATGTACACAATCCCAAGCAGCTTGCCAAAATGAACAGTTGGGAGATTGGGTGAGGAAGCAGGCATAGGTTTTGGTGTCACAGTTGGTTCCATAGAAAGGTCATAAGCAGGGACATAATTGAATTTTCCTCTGAACAACTTGGGTGTTGAAAATATCCACTGGCCTTGTTGGTTGTATCTAATAGCAGACTGTATGCAGGCCAGGGGATCAAGTTCAAGTATCTTTTCTGGGGTGTATACCTTGTATTCAGACTTCAGAGGATAGTTGGTAAAATGAACGGGTTCAAAGGGTACACCAGGAGGACAGAAAACAACAGGTGGTGGGGTAGGCGGGCCAGGAGATCTCAAACTGAATTGGTAGACAGCAAATACAAAATAAGGCAATATCTGTATGAGCCAAATTAGCATAATCTTGATTAAAAAATGGGCATAAGCTTGGAGCGCGGGGTCCTTGGGTCTATATAGTACCCCCCTCCAAACTTAACATTTTCCATGGGGGGTCCATCAAGGCATTGAGAAGGCTAGGGCTGAGGGAACTGGGTGCTTGGATCCAAATGTGGCAAAATGGCACCCGGCCTGGGAGTTCTTCCATTGGTCAAGAATCTCAATTTGGCTGCTTGATTGTCTTGCTCTGATGTCAAGGTCATGGTACCAGGCTGCAGGCCCATGCCTCTTTCCTGGGTTTGCTCTTGATTGGTTGCTGGCGTAGACTTTAAGTTCATGAAGCTAATGGTACCAGATTGGTACCTCCATTAGGCGCGGTAATTAATCCTCTATTTGGTGCAATGATTTCTTTGGTTTGTCTCTTTTTACTACATGGGTCAATACACTTGGTATCAGCTTGTGGGGGCTCAATCCCAGAAAAACGCAGGTGTGCAGTACTGCAGTCCACAGGCCTGGTGGCCCAAAGGAAACCAGGTTTGGGGTTTGATCCCTGCTCCCAGGCCCAGGTTTCTAGAGAAGAAGAATTTTTAATCCTGACAGGGTAGCTTGGTGAGTTCTTCCTTGAATACATGGGTGTATTCATTTAGGAGTGCTGCAAGCTCTGGGCATTGGATTTTTGTTGTTTGCATGTTATTTAATTCAGTGTATCTCATTATATGGAGGGTACTGTCTTTGGTTAGATGTTCTGAGTCATCTTGGTTTATGACCGGGAAAAGTACTGTGTCTCTTAGAATGAGGTCATTGGGTTCTTTGAGGATGTTAAAATTGACTCTGTTGCATTTGATGGTCATGATATTTGTTTTCTAAAATACGCTGGGGTTTACTCAGGTGACCCAGTCCATGCCTGCTACAATGTTGTAGTTTATGTTGTTCATGAAAAGTCCTTTGATAGACGTTTGTATACCTTGGAGGTCAATTCTGAAGGGCGTTGTTTTGCCTTTGAGTAGAACTTTTGACTTGTCTGCCATTCTGGCGTATTTGGTATAGAATTGACAACTGGTATTTTGTACTAGATACAAAAGGTTTACTAACCATGGTGTGTTGTGCACCAGAGTCTAATAGTATTTTATATTTATGAGATTTATAAGTGCATGGATAGACAAGAAGCTGTGAGCAATCTTTAATTTTTATGTTCATAAAAATGGAGGATTGCGGGATACGTGGGATGCAGCAGCAAATCTTGTGCCTTGATATAGTTTCTTGTCAAGTTGGGGGGAGACAGGGGCACTTAAGCCTGTTCCCCCTCCTCTTTTCCCTGCTCCTCTGTTTTGAGACCTTTGAGGTCAGAAAATGTGGGGTCAGATTCATAGCGGGTTTCCACTTCAGCATTGTTAACTTTGGCTGTGTTCTCTTTCTTGGGACGGGAGCAGTTTGCGCTTTGGCTGCATTTGCCATTATTGCAATTGGAGTTGTTGTTGCTATGGTTGGTATTATGGCGTTTATTGCCATTGGAGTTTTCTCTGAAATTGCCATTTGAGGATTAATTGCTGTTGCGTGCAGCATATTCCATGTTTGTGCATTTTTCCACGCTAGGCTTCTGCAATGAGCGCAGGCATTGAGGTGTTGACCTCTGGGCAGATGAGGGCAGCAACAGAGTTTTATTCTGTTGATGAATGAGACTCTGGGATGTACGTTATCAGCTTGTGCTGTATTTTGGATTTTGCAATGTATTTCCTCAAATTCATTGGCGTAAGCTGCAATAGTGGTCTTCTGAGGAAGATTGCTGCACTGTATTGCAATGTTTTGGAGGAATTTGGTGACACAAAAATAGTGGGTGATGTCTGCTTTGAACTCTTCCCAGTTGTCAAGCTGGTTGTCAGTTTGTGAGCCAACCCAGGTGGCTAACCAGTTAGCTGTGGCTTCATATAGGAGCTTGCTGGCTTCCTACACCCATTTCTCATGGGAAATGCAACTGGTGCGGAGTTTAGCAGCTGTGTGGTCTAGCCAGTTGATGATGTTTTCTTTGTTTTTACCAAAGAACTTGTTGACATCAATGTATTTGGTGTTGGTAACTTCACCTGTGATAAATGATATTGTGTTTGTTTGTGGTTGAAGAGAGCAACTGTATTGAATAATCTTGGTGCATGATTTGGGCATGACCAGACCTTCAAATATGGTGCATCCACTAGGTATATCCTCATCAATGTTGTAGGCGTGGAGTTTGTTTTCCAGGTATCCTGGGATGTGACCTGGTTGAGTACGTGAGCAAAGGTGGGTGGGTTTTGATCAGATATTTTCTCTCTCATTGGCGTGGTCAAAAACCGTAGCTTCTACCAGTGATAAGGAGCACCTTTTGAGGAAGCTTCAAATATGGAATTAAGGAAGAAGAGAAGTATATTTTATTGGATAATACTTTAGACTTATATAGACTTGACTGTGGCAGGGATTTAGTTGGATTGAACCTATGGGTTGGTCATGTGCTAGATGGGTTTGAGCCACTGTTTACTTGAACAGTCAGGTGAAATTGCTTGGTTACCATTCTTGATATGTCAAACGGTATATTGGAAGGGGACTAAATTGGGCAATGGTTGGATGTTAAGTAGGTTTGTGGTAGCCAGAATGCTTGTACATTCAGACCCTTGACAGTATCTTACAACACACAGGGGGCACTTGATGAGTCACCCCTTGACGTGTCTAACAACATGAGCCAATCTGATGACAATATCAAATGGGGGACACTTCCTCCTAATTAGTAGCGCTACCAATTTGACCTGCTGATCCCTGCACAAGTTATTCCTTGGCTTCAAACCTTACATGCAACACGCCACTATGCCACCCCCTTGTGGCCTTGTGGCTCTCCATATAATATTTTTCACAATATTCTACAATAAACTTACATTATTATAATATTATTGTCCTTTCTATTGAACTGTTGTCTTCCCCAACTCAAATACTGAATCCTCTTTGGTTCAGTTGCAACACTAAGTCTTGGTTAGAATGGCAGGGAAGGCTATTCAATTACTATGCTGCCCTGGATTAATAATTTCTACTAGTTGTAGCTAGAGAGAGGCGCCAAAGTACTGGAAGATACAAAGACAAAAATATGAATAGAACTTAATTTTGATTGGTGAATATGAAAAGGAATATATACTGTGTAGCTTTACCACAAAACAGTACATGGACAATAGGATCACTTGCCATAAGTATGAGTGGGGCAACTGAGCTGCGCAGAGTCAGGAAACCAAACAATTGGATTTCCCAGTTTAGATATAGGCTCATTTTGAGAGGCAAAAGCAAAAGTTAAAGATTAGTCCTCAAACTAATCCATCAAAGGCTAAATTGAAACATGGTGAATGGCGGCATTCACGACAGTTGTCTACTGCTGCTAGGATGAAGCAAACCCAGAACAAGAGCAACAAAGAGGACCCACAGCATTAATGCTCACAGTATGAAGGCGTGTTTAGGGGGAATTAGTTTAAACTCATGCTAAACAGTTGAAGACGTTATAGCTGTGTGACTGTACAACAGTCACTGTTGGGTATCTAGCCAATCAAATACTCCATAATAAAAATATTTTCTGTTTTGTTGGTTATTAAATATATAATTTATGGCAGTAATTCTTAAATAAAGAATCCTGGAAACTTAGAATCTATATTTTTAAGATAGATTATGGTTGATTCACCAGCAATCTTAGGGACTAGGTGTCATAAAGATACAATTTAATCACTAGGAAGGTTAGTTAAATTAATTATGGAAATAAAATTAATGAAGATTTAATTATATTGGTCGATTGCCTTGACTGTGTCAAGATGTTTGGTTGAGGTTAGCCATACTCAAACCCCTGGATTTGGGTTAAAAGTGCTGTGGTGGTACTTTGTTTAAGTTTCAAAGCGTTTTAACAGGTTTTAATGCTAAAAACCATAAATGCAACAATAAATAGATAGGCAATGATACCTAGAAGTTTAGGATTAATTAGCTGGTTCCTAGCTAAACATTGATAGCTGAGTTTTGGAATGTGTGTATTCCACAGAGTTTTAGCACCATGAGCTGAGAAAGCTTCATGCTTAATTGATACAATGAGATGAATGACGTCAGGTGACTCTTTTCATTGTAGGTTAGTTCTCATAGTGTGAGAATTATATGATATCTTTTAGGTAAAGATCCAGGTTTAGATGACTTGAATATCATAGACCACGTGATATAATCATAGATTGATTCAGGAACCAGAGGGGTTTCCAGCCAAATATGCCCCAAATGGTATATAAGCAAAAACAGCTAATTTTAAATAAAGATATATTGTCAATTTTGACACTTCCCTCTCAACTACTTTTCAATTATTATGTCTTCTTTATAATCCTTTGAAAGAGCAAAATTTGGAGTATATTGTGTGGAAACTGCTGCTGCTAGGAAAGAAGTTCCTACAAGTTCTCTCAAGGAGGTGTGGGCAAGTCTGGAGGTTGCTAAGACTATGCCTGAAGAAGCTTTAGTAGAATTAAAAGCAGCATTTTAGGAACTTTATTCCAATTATTTTGCCAAAGAAGGAACCCTGCACAAGGAAACAGAGCTTATGCATGGGATTCCTGGAACTTGCTTTTAGGGTTTGATGAAATCTTACAACAGGTGAAGGACAGAGACAATTGTTAAATTGAGGCGTTAAGAAGTAGGGAGGAGAAGAGTTTCAAAATTATGGCTCAATGGCGGGATGACAATAAAGTGTTATCTCATAAATTGCCTCCCTGGAGGCAAAGCTCCTTGAAGCTTTGTCACAAGAAGGTAGCAGTAACAAGAGTCAAGGGCAGGATAATGGTAAGTGGGACTGGTTGGACCTGAATCTGTCACAGAGCCCAAAACAGGGGCAGAAAAAACCCATGATGAAAGGAGTCCAGGCTATGCTTGCCACAATGTTGCTGTTCTCTGGAAATCCAAAGGAAAGAAACACTTTCCTGGAGGGCTTCCTTATCCAAGCCTCTGGTCTGGAGGATGCTGAGAAAGATCATTGGTTGAAATTCCTTGCAGGTCCTTCATGCTTCAAGTGGTTTAAAAGGAGTAAAGGCAACAATTGGGCCACATTGTTGGAGGAATTTTGAGCCAGCTACACAGTAACCCTAAGACCTGGTGATGCTTTGCAGAAAGCTCAAGACGTTACCCAGGCTGGCCATAAACCTGTGCCAATGTATCTTTCTAGAATGAAAGTGTTCCTAGCTTTTGTGGACGTGTAACACAATCAGGATCTAGTGGAAGATGCTTTTTTCACTGGAATGTGGCCTGGGTTGAGAACTCAGGCTTATATGCTACGTTGTGAAAAATTGTCATGGTCAACACTTGTTCAAAAGGTCATTCAAATGGAATGGTATCTTGGTGGTCCGCTACACAGTGCTTCTTGTCCAAGAGTAGGAGCTCATGTGGCTGCAGGGGAAGAATCTTCTAAGAGAACCAGACATCCTAGAAGTCCCTCAGATAAGGATTGTGTGTCTAGATTTAAGCAGGCATGTAAGTTTCCCATGGCAAAGGGATGCTAGATCTGTGGAAAAGATGGCCATTTTGCTGGGAAATGTACTGATTGTGCGGAATTTGACAAGGAACACCCAGACCTTATGTTTAAGGATTTGGGAAAAGAAAGGCGGGCTTAGGTGTCTCCCAACCTGAGCAAGGTAATTTGGAGAATAGTAATGGGAGAATGAAACTTTGATCTGGAAAGGCCTTGAAGGAGTACAGTAAAAGTGCCAGTAAACCAGTGGAGCCACCTGTACAGGAAATTGATGTCTCTTGTCCAACTCTGCCTGAGAAAAGTCCAGATTCCTCTCCAGATGAGTGGATATTGAATGTGCGCTTGTGTATGAAGGAAGATGGGTAAATTTTTTGGCATCCTGTGCAGGTTCTGTTGAGCATGGATTGGCTCAAAGAGGTGGAATGGAAGAAAAAGATGGCCCAAAGCATTCCAGCATTATTGATTGCAAAACCTTTTGTGTGGGCATTGTAAGGGGTTATCCTCCTGGATTTTTGCTTGATGGTTCTCTGCAAAGGCAGTATACAATCCAGGATGTGCTGGAGTAGCAGTATCAAAGAACTTTGTCCGTAAACATGGTATGGATCCATCAAGATTGGTCACACTGACTTTATCTTCCGCAGATGGGGTTGACAATATTCAACAAGATGTGTTTGATGAGGTGGAAATAAAATGAAAAAATACCATGATCAAGACTTCTGCTGTAGTTTTGCTGGGAGCAAGATTCAATGTTCTGCTTAGTATGACTTGGATT
Source organism: Entomophthora muscae (assembly GCA_014839935.2). Lineage (NCBI taxonomy): Eukaryota > Fungi > Entomophthoromycota > Entomophthoromycetes > Entomophthorales > Entomophthoraceae > Entomophthora > Entomophthora muscae. The sequence goes on from QTSX02004264.1 coordinate 219,283, forward strand.
ATTGAGGCCAAGGTGAGCCTGAACACTGTCAAGAATGTCTTGGTCTATGAGGGAGTTGAGTACGCTTATCAACAACTGAAAATTCTGCCAGTACCAGGAGATGTCCAGTCAGTGATCATCTACGCCAAGAAACATTGCTCTATTCCACCAAAGGGAATTGCTTGGTTGAAACCGGTAGCTTTTAATTGTGGAACGTAGGGAGGACAGGTTATCCTAGAATTACCTGTCATATATCCTCAAATATGGCAATATTTGAGAATGGGTCAAATTGCAAACACCTCAATTCCTGGAAGTTGTTTAACACCTGTGCAATTCCTGTGGACATTCAGCAAGGTCAGCATATTAGAGTTTGGATGCCTGTGGTTGGGGAAGTCACAACAAATAAACCTACTGTCTCTTATTTTTGTATGCTCTTTAATGACTTAACCTGTATACTACGTCTAAATGAAGCACCAGGTACCCTGTTGTATACTCTGGTGTGGAAATGGAGTAGTTGCTTCTTTTTGGACAAATATGATGTGGGGAGAACTGGTCCACCCTATGTCATAAAAACGCTGACTGGGAAGCCATACAAAGGATATGTAACCTTGTTGTAGTCCTGCTCAGTTGCTGCAATCAGAGAAGAGGTAGAGAAAATGTGAAGGGCCAACCTTATTGAGGAAAGCAACAGTCCTTACTCTGCTCCAATGATTTGTCTCCCAAAGCCAGACATGAATATACATGTTTGTATTGATTTCCAAATGATGAATAAGAATATTGTAAATGATGCCTACCCAATGCAAAGGATTGAAGACCACTGGATACCATGGCTGGATCTTCCTGGTTCACCACATTATACTTAACTAAGATTTACCACTAATTTTTAATTGATAAGAAGTCTAAGGAGGTCACAGCGTTCTCTACACCCAACAGTCTGTATCAATGAAAAGTCTTGCCATTGGGCATGAGGACAGCAGGCGCGGTGTTTCAGCATGTAATGGACCAAATTATGATAGTATTACAGCCTAGATGTGTCTTGTTATATATAGACAATACTACTATATATAGCCTTTCCTGGGAACAACATCTAGAAGATCTTGATGAATTATTTTGCTGGATTGAGAAAGCAAAGTTGAAGATTGGTGTATCTGAGACTAAGCTTTCCTGTCAAAAGGTCAAAGTGTTAGGGTATATTGTTAATTCTCAAGAGATTAAACCAAGTCCTGTAAGAGGTATTACTTTGTTAAGCATGAGGTCACTACAGTCAGTTTGAGAGGGTTGGGGCACTATGGGGTTGGTGAATTTCTACCAGAGATTCATACCTAATTGCTCTGCACTTGGAGAGCCATTGTTTGTGTTAACAAGCAAGAACACCTGATTTGTTTGGAGACAAGAGCAAGAGTCAAACTTCTTAGAGCTAAAGAAGAAATTCTCTGAAGCCCCCATACTAAGTTTTTCCAATTGGTCAAAGTTGTTCTACATTGAGACAGATGCAAGTTCAACTGGTCTTGGTGTCGTTTTTACTTAAGAAGGAGAGTCATGGTTGTCCTGATGTCCTGTTGTGTATGGTTCTAAGACGTTGGGAACCACTCAAAGGAAATATTCTGCTACTGAACTTGAAGGATTGGCAATAGTATGGGTAGGGGAGAATTTAAGGATGTATGTCCTAGGAATGCTGTTTATTATTATCACTGACCACGCGGTGTTGAGAACAATTTAGACAAAGGAAGACTTACAAGGCCAGATGCAATTGTATGCAGAGAAGCTCTCTGAATTTGATTGTAATATAATCTATTGTCTAGGGTCAGAAAATCAGATTCCTGACTTATTGTCCCAAGTGCTGTTGGCATGTGGAGAAGTTGAGACACAAGAAGCACGGGAAGCTTTATCAAGGAATAGGATTTACATAGAAAAATCCTAGGTTCTCCAAGTAATCTGAGATCTCCATGTGCAATGGGGAGGTCATCTCAGATATGAGAAGTTAAGTCAAGCAGTGAAAGCTTGGTACTGGTGGTCAGAGATGAGAGCTACAGTCCTTCAGATTTTGCAAGAATGTGATATTTGCTCTAAATTCTCAGCAGCAAAATCCAAGGTGCAGCTCAAATCAGTAGTATCACATTATCCTTTTGATTTAGTATCAATGGATAAAAGTCACATTACGTTAGCAAGTGGTCAAAAAAATACTTTGTGGTGGCTGTTGATTTCTTTACTAAATGGGTAGAAGTTTGAGCACTGACCAAATAACAAGTGTTGCAATTGCTAAATTTCTCTGGGAAGAAATAATAGCACAACATGGTTGTCCTGAGAAGATTCTCACCAATAATGAACCACCTTACGTAGGGCCAGCTTTGGATAAGAAATGCTTGAAGTGGGGCATTTATAAGTTAACCTCAGCCCCATATCATCCCAAGAAAAATGGTTTAGCCAAAAGAACCATTGGAACACTGAAACACATCATGAGAAAATTGGCTGATGGAGCCACAACCCATTGGAAGGATCACTTGACAATGAGTGTCATGGCATACTGTACTGCTGCAACTAAACCAATGAGGATTCAGTATTTGGAATTGGTGAAGACAACAGCCCAATGAGCAGGGTAGAATAATAAGAATAAGGTATCATTTATTGTAGAATATTGTGCTTAATATACTAAATGGGGAAAGCCACAAGACCACAAGGGGGTGGTATAGTGGCATGTTCCATGTAAGGTTTGAAGCCAATGAATAACTTGTGCAGGGATCAGCAGGTTTAATTTTTAGCGCTCCTAATTAGGGGAAAATGCCTGCCATTTGACATTGCCATCAGATTAGATCATGTTGTTAGACACATCAAGGGGTGACTCATCAAGCGCCCCCTGTGTATGTAAGATACATTAGTGGGCAAGTCTGGAAACTTGGTTGCAACACCCCCTTGCCCCCTGCTTGTTGTCAGACCCCAGGACTGGAGCCTGCAGAAGATCTAGGAAGGTCCACACAAACAACCTTTGTGTGGGGATGGCGCGGCAGGGGCGCAAGCAATTGTGGTGAAGCTTCTTGGTGTTTCCTTGGGCATCTTCAAGTTATTAGGTGTGGTTGTCATAGACTGCAGCTATCTTGAAGGGCCCTAGGTGGTTGGGTTCCAACTTGGCAGAATTGGGATTGAGGGTGTAGATGGGGCCACCTACAGTGTATCTAGCTTTGAGGTGCTTTGTCCCTCCTGCAATCTGCTTGTGATTAATTTCCTAGGCTTTGGCACGCCATTGACCCAGGGATGGAGTGGTTGCTAGGGAAGGCTTTCTGGGGACCTTGGACTATAGCTTTCCCTGTTCAATCCCTGTCAGACTGTCAGGTGTTCCAAAGGCCAGGGTACTAGGGCTGAACCCCGTGCCCCTGTTGATTCTTGCTCAACAGATGATAGAGCAGTGGGTAGGCATTCAGTCCACGCGGTGTTGGGGTGCTTTTGTGAGAGCCGACAATCAGTTGAACCAGTGAGCCCTTAACTGTTCCACACATGCATTGGCTTGAGGATGGTAGGGGGTCATAACAATACATTTGGAGTGAGTTCTTGGTACAGTATGACTTCATGACATGCCCAACTAGTTCAGGACCGCCATCTGTGATGAGGCGTTTGGGTCACCCAAAGCGGGCCATAATTTCCTTGCCAATGAAGCAGGTGGTGGCGGTGTGGTTGGTTGTTGCCCAGGCCACTGGCCAGCAAGTGAAGTAGTTGATGATAGTTTTAATGTACTTCTTTCTAAGTCTGTCCTTGAGGAGTGCCCCACAATGAAAATGGGCCCACTGCTCAAAGGGTTCCATGGCCTTGATGAGAAGAACATACTTGGGGGTGCAGGTTTAGACATATTCTTTTTGCACAGCACACATGTTTTGAGGAGATCCAAGATGTCTTGACACATGCACAACCACCAAACCTTTTGTTTTATGATCTTGAAGAGGTTACGTCCTCTGATGCAACCCACGGTTTGATGGTAATGCATTATGGTGTCAGCTTGTTGTGTGGTGGGGATGTAAGGCGTCTTCTCACCTGTCTCTTCCTGGAGGCAGACGTTGCCAGTGTCTGTGGTGAACTGACTTTTGTTGTCCTTCAGCTTGGAGAGGGTTACTGAGTTAAGGCCTTTGTAACAAGTTACTTCAGGGCGGAGGTACAGCATTGGCCAATCTGGGTCCAAGCTGTCATCCCCGGTGATAGATGATATGTAGAGGCGTGAGAGGGTGTCAGCTGTGAAAAGTTTCTTCCCAGGCTTGTAATCAATGCGCAGCTGATAGGGGGATAGGCGCTCAACCCAGCCTGCTTGGTGACGTGTCAAGTGAGACTGTGTGTCAAGTGAGACTGTGTGTCAAGTGAGACTGTGTGTTGAAGTACTGGAGTGACTTGTGGTCTTTCAGGACGCAGGGTGGGAAGGTGGCCCCTTTTAGGTAACAGCACCACTTCTTGACGCAGTGCACAATTTCCACTAATTCTTTATTGTGAATGGGGTAATGTTGTTCTGAATTGGTAAGCTTCCTGGAATTGTATGCCACAGGGAGGAAAACACCTTTGTTAGTTTCTACCTGTAGCACGCTTCCTATGGCCCTGTCAGAGGCGTCAGTCTCAAGTTTTTACTGGCAGTTTTGGTTAGGGAACTGCAGTACAGGTGCTGTTGTAAGTCTCTGCTTTAACGTCTCAAAGGCTTGATCTATGGCAGGGGTCCATTGGAAGCGCTTCTTAGTGTTTAAGAGTTTGGTGAGAGGTGCAATTAGTTCCCCACAATTGGGAATAAAATTGTACACATAGGTGACCATATCTAAGAAGGTATGCACCTGGCCCACGTCAGTGGGAGGCAGCATGCTGGTAATTGCCTTGGTTTTGGAAGGGTTGGGCTTTATCCCTTGGGCAGAGATGGTGTGCTCAAGAAAAACAACTCCAACTTGAGGAACTCACATTTGGAGGGTTTAGCTTTTAGCTGATTTTTTGAAGGGTGTTGAGGACAGCACAGAGGTGTTGGAGATGCGTGGTTTGATCTTGACTGAAGAAAATAATGTTGTCAAGATACACAACCACACATTTTCCAATCAGTTCCCAAATGCTTTGTTCATCAACATGGCAAAAGTGGAAAGAGAGTTGGTCATTCCAAAGTTCATGACCTGACACTCAAACAACCCGTAGGTGTGTGGAAGGCAGTTTTTGCCTCATCCCCTGGTGCAATGTAGACCTGGTTGTATCCTGCGGCAAGATTGATCTTGCTAAAGACCTTTGCACCTGCAAGTGTATCAAACAGGGGTTTCAATCAGCGGCAGGGGGTACTTGTTCTTAACTGGCACCTCATTTAAAGTGCAGTAGTCTGTGACCAGGCAAAGGGACCCGTCCTTCTTGGCTACAAAAAAGACTGCCACCCTGTATGGAGAGAGCAAGGGGAAAATGAAGCCCTTATCAAGAGCGTCCACAAGGTGCTGGTGGAGGGTTGCATCTTCCTTTGGTGCAAGTTGGTATAATGGTTGTGCTTTAGGTAGCAATTCTTATGTTGTACAGCGTGCTGGATCTCCCGGGGAGGAAATAGTTGTTCAAGTGTTTCACTGAAAAAGTCCTTGTACTCCTTGAGGAGTGCAGCAAGCACTGGTGGTGGTGAGGAGGTTAAGGGAGGGACCAGAGATGGTTCAGTGAAGATAACTTCACTGAGCATTGGTTAAAGTCTAGTTTCCCCCTCTTGAATTTTTACAATCCTGTCTCTGTTATTCTGACAAACACAGTATCATGAAGCAACTTGCTCATTTCCACAGGGTAAATCTGGAACCCCACCCCATTTCTGTTGAGGGTGATTACAGAGGTATCCCAATCAATCTAGGGACGGTTGTGCTGAAGCCAGTCCAGACCAGCAATCACGTTGTGGCTGAGTCCTGCCATGATTGGCCCAGAGAGTTTAACCTGGATTTTCCCCTTTCTTACAGAGAAAGGTACCATCTTGTGGGTGATGGCCACTCTGCAGTTTTCAGCTACCTGTTTGGCTTTGAACCTGCTGGGCACCTGGTCCAATTGCTGAGAGTTGGCAAACGCCTGGTACACCATAGTGTGGCTGGCCCTGGTATCTACCAGTAATTTGTAGGTGTTTCCACGGAAACAGAAGAGATAGGACAAGTTTGTTACTTTATTTGAGGAATGGCTTGCTTGTAATACAGGGTTGTCACTGTGGACTTGAAAGATGTCCAGGGTTTCAATTTTATTAATGTTGTAGTCACAGGGATTTTTGCAAGCAGGGATTGAGAGGATGAGTCAGGTGGGTTAGTGAGGCCTCTTTTTGTTACAACCCCCAGGCTTTTCCCTGGTCTTCAATCTGAACTAGCTGAAGCTCCCCCTTGCGGGGGCGTTTGGTCCCATTATCCTACTGATGTGGTTGGCGGCGGCCCACTTGACTGTGGTCATTACCAGATGTTGTACATGGTTGGGATGGAGCGTCACTGGTATGGTGGAAGCCCATTGAGGCCTGATTGTTAGCCTCCACAATGGCTTTATAGCAGTCATCAATGGAGGTACAGCAACCTACAGGGACCCACTTACAAATATGGGGTTTTTAACCCATTGATGATGAGAGTGAGTAGCATTGCATTTCTGTTGGTCACGGCTTTGGGGGCAGCAGCAAGGGTTTATTGCCAGGCAACAAGGTACTCAGGAACAGAACCAGTTTACTTGATTGCTAGAAGAGGAGTTCCCACAGCAATGGGGGAGACGGTTTTGCTGTAACAGGACTTGGCGGTGTCTCAAATGCTGCCCAGGTAACATCAAGTTCCTGGCTGGCCCAGCTGGTGAACCACACAGCAGCAGGCCCCATGAGGTGGCCAGACGCGGTGGCAACCCACATGGGATCAGGAACCTGGCAGATACAAAGGCGGGTTTCAGTAGACTGGAGCCAACTGACAATGTCAGCCCCCTTGACGCCACCAGCAAAAGATTCTAGTTGAAGGTTTAGCATGCGCTGGGACAGGTCTGACTGGGGCAGGGTGACGCTGGCGTCACACTGCCCAAGGCAGAGCCAATTGTACATGCTGATGAGAACTAACTGGTCTTGATAGATGACGTACCTGTTGGGGATGTCCCCCTTGGGGATTGGCAGGAAGGTCTCCTGTTTGGGAGTAGCCATACGGCCCGTACTCTGTCCTTTCTTTGGGGGATTTTGTTTTAGGTAGGTTGATAACCTACTGCTGCTACCACTATCGCAACTGAACCAATGAGGATTCAGTATTTGGAATTGGGGAAGACAACAGTCCAATGGAAAGGACATAAGAATAAGAATAAGGTATTGTTTATTGTAGAATATTGTGCTTAATATACTATATGGGGAAAGCCACAAGGCACAAGGGGGTGGCATACTGGGAAGTTTCATGTAAGGTTTGGAGCCAAGGAATAACTTGTGCGGGAATCAGCAGGTTGAATTTTTAGCGCTCCTAATTAGGAGAAAGTGCCTGCCATTTAATATTCCATCAGATTAATCTATAATGTTAGACACGTCAAGGAGCGTCTCATCAAGCGCCCCCTGTGTATTGTAAGATACATTAGCAGGCAAGTCTGGAAACTTGGTTGCAACATACAATGCCCATGATACTACTGGGTTTCTCTGTTTTGGATGTTGTATGGCTGTGAAACTAAAACAAACACTGAAGTTGGTCAATGAGAGTTTGTGGAAAAAAATTTCTATGAAGACGCCATAGAAGAACATGCAGCCAAGATGAAGAAGTTATTTGCCAAGGCAAGGAGTGTAGGAGAGTGGATTTGAGAGAGATGTGCCGCCAAGTGAAACTCAAAGCCTATAGTACTTCCCCTTGATCATTTCCAGGTTGGAGATCTGGTGTGGTTTGATCACAGGAGCCAAGAAAAACACCCTAGAAGAGGTCTTCAGCAATCGGTAGGTCCTATGAAGATTATCTCAGTTAGTCCTGGACCAAACTCCCTAATTCAAGGAGTTGGAGCTGCCCTAGGAGAATAATGGTCCTGTATTCATCCTCAATTCATTAAGCAGTTCCATGGGTAATTAGAGCTAATAAGGGTCTGGGAAGATAAGGCCAATTCCCCTGAAGAGAAGGAAGGAGCCTTGTGACTGTACTACAGTCACTGTTGAGTATTTAGCCAAATAAATACTCTGTAATACAAAAATATTCTGTTTTTTTGGTTATTAAATATAGAAGTTTTGGCAGGGATTTTTGAATGAAGAATCCTGGAAACTTAGAATCTATATTTAGTAAGATAGATTATGGTTGATTCACCAGCAATCTTAGGGACTAGGTGTCATAAAGATACAATTTAATCAACCGGGAAGGTTAGTTAGATTAATTATGGAAATAAAATTAATGAAGATTTAATTATATTGGTCAATCGCCTTGACTGTGTCAAGATGTTTGGTTGAGGTTAACCATACTCAAACCCCTGGATTTGGGTTAAAAGTGCTGTGGTGGTACTTTGTTTAAGTTTCAAAGCGTTTTTAACAGGTTTTAATGCTAAAAACCATAAATGCAACAATAAATAGATAGGCAATGATACCTAGGAGTTTAGGATTGATTAGCTGGTTCCCAGTTAAACATTGATAGCTTAGTTTTGGAATGTGTGTATTCCACAGGGTTTTGGCACCAGGAGCTGAAAAAGCTCCATGCTGAATTGATACATAGAGATGAATGGCGTCAGATGAATCTTTCCATTGTAGGTTAGTTCTCATAGGTTGAGAATTTCATGAGATCTTTTAGGTAAAGATCCAGGTTTAGATGACTTGAATATCATAGACCACATGATATAAATCATAGAATGATTCAGGAACCAGAGGGGTTTCCAGCCAAATATGCCCCAAATGGTATATAAGCAAAAACAGCTAATTTTAAATAAAGATATATTGTCAATTTTGACGCTTTCCCCTCAACTACTTTTCAATTATTATGTCTTCTTTATTATACTTTGAAAGAGCAGAATTTGGAGTACTTTGTGTGGAAACTGCTGCTGCTAGAAAAGAAGTTCCTACAAGTTCTCTATAGGAGGTGTGGGCAAGTCTGGAGGTTGCTAAGACTATGCCTGAAGAAGCTTTAGTAGAATTAAAAGCAGCATTTGAGGAACTTTATTCCAATTATTTTGCCAAAGAAGGAACCCTGCACAAGGAAACAGAGTTTATGTATGGGATTTCTGGAACTTGCTGTTTGGGTTTGATGAAATATTAAAACAGGTGAAAGACAGAGCCAATTGTTAAATTGAGGCGTTAAGAAGTAGGGAGGAGAAGAGTTTCAAAATTATGGCTTGATGGCAAGATGTCAATAAAGTGTTATCTCATAAATTGCCTCCCTGGAGGCAAAGCTCCTCAAAGCTTTGTCACAGGAAGATAACAGTAACAAGAGTCAAGGGCAAGATAATGGTAAGTGGGACTGGTTGGCCTGGATCCGTCACAAGCTGAAAGGTATGGCAGTACAAGAGGACATCATGGATAATGAGCCACATATTCTCCCATTAAAAGTTCTTACTTATCCATTAATGTGTTTGGCAAGGCCTCCATGCCCATTATCAATATGGGCCTGGAAGACAATTTCAATCCTCATGCTGGGGTAGACATATACTAGGAATACATTGTCGCAACATCATCAATTTTCCCTCTTGGGGAATTAAGCCCCTAGTGAATCACCAAGTGGTTCACCAAGTGGTTCACTGCCCAGCCAATAAACCAGTGGCACCATTATCAGTTAACCATCTATGATGGGGATCACTCAATCCAGGTCCTAAATGGAACACAACTTTATTAAGCCTTGTGACTCAAGAGGAACATTACTCAGATAAACCTCATGACCTCCATGACATATATGGACAACATGTGGCTTATCATGATACTATATATTAAGTTATATTCATATTCAATAAAGTATCATTCTCTTCTTAAATCTTCCCCTTATTTTGTTTATTATACTTCCCAGAAGTATAAACTTGACAACATTTTATATTTTTTGAAAAGCTGTCAGTCTTGGATGTCAGTATCTATGGACAAGGACTGTAGAGCTAGATGTATCTATTCAGGTTCAGTAGCACAAGCATCATGGTAGCCTATTAGTTCATATAGGCAATTGTTATCAGAAAGATGGATAGCTAATATAGGCATTCTGAAGAGGTCATCAGAATTCTGATGTTGAGCACCAGGTCTGTGGATGTCAGGGACCCACTTAAGAGGGAACAAGTTCCAAACCTTGTGAGCCAAGGCCACTAAGTTAAGCCCTGTAATAACCCAACTAATAGGCACTGTTACCATAGCACAGTGACCAAAGTGGCCTAAGTAGGCATCCCTGCCCATCATAGAGCTGAGCTTGTCCAACAGGTAATATCCTACCAAGTATGTCAATAGGTGGAAGTAAGGGTTGGTCTAACCAAGGGGGTTCAGAAGGGGGAGGCAAAGTTGTGGACCAGCCATACTGGAACTTCCTTCCCCAGTGACCTGAGGGGTATTTGAACCAGCTATTTTCCAGTGACTCCTTCTGGTGAGAGTCATCAGGAGAAGATTTGTGTCAGTCTGTGGTAGGAGTTTGAATTTTCCAGGGCCAATACCCCAGATAGGTGTCTTGGATGCCGCCATTTACCATGCTTTAATTTCCCCTTCAATGGGTTATTTTGCTGAAAAATCTCTAACTTTTGCTTTTGCCTCTCAAAAGGAGTCTATATCCAAACTGGAAAATACAATTATTTGGTTTCTGATTTGCGCAGCTCACTTGCCCCACTCATGCTTGTGGCAAGTGATCCTAGCGTCCATGTACTGTTTTGTGGTAAAGCTACACATTATATATTCCTTTTAATATTTACCAATAAAAATTAAGCTCTATTCACATTTTTGTCTTTGTGTCTTCCAGTACTTTGGCGCCTCTCTCTAGACACAACTAGTAGAGATTATTCATCTAGGGCCACAAGGTAATTGCATAGCCTTCCCTGCCCTCAACCAAGACTTAGTACAAATCCAATCTGAAGGTTGAGATTCCCTTATTTGTATCTGTGCCGTGCCTCAGAACACAACAAAAATGGTGCTCACTACAGGGGCTGAATGCCCCTTGGTTATCCCTTTTCCATCCACGTTTTCAGGTCTTTTTCCTCCTCCTATACAAGAGCTGACTTCAACTGAAATTACCAGTCCTCCTATCAAGGAAGACATTGCAGACCCATCTATTGCCCCTACTGTTCTGAACCTTGGGAATGGTCTCCTCCTAGCTGCTTACCCCATGGGTACCCCTGACATAGAACAAGTCATGGCAGTAGCCTTTGGGATGGCCCATGACGGATCTATCCCTTGCCTCCAACTACAGTATAGTCAAGCAGAATACTACAAACTGATTGCGGCTCTGCAATTTCCACAATATCTCCTCTTGGCAGCTAGTTCTGCTGAGCATCTGTGGTGAAACTCATCACCAGTCAGTTGCTGGAATCCTGATTGTTGTTGAGTGCTTCCTGACTGAATAGGATCTAGATTGTCTTCTCAATAGGGCCATCATTCTGGATATGTATGACAGCAACTAGCTTTTGGATGGTTTAACCCCAACAACTTGATTCCAGATCAAAAGTACACCTTTTTTTAGTTAAGTTACTTCATCAAACTTTTCAAAGACTGTTGTTGCAGATAGACTACACCAACCTTCAGCCTTATTAACCCCCTTGTGCCGCTGGGGCTGTTCCATCTTCTACTGATGTTGGGCTGATCTTCCCTGTTCACATTCATTTCCCCCTCTCTCAACCCCCATGCAATGACTAACTTACCTTGAGCTATCAAGTGGGCAGTAGTATTTAAACCCCTTCTCTTCTTCTTAATAAATATATATTTTACCCCCCTTATTTTAAAGCTACACCATTGATTACTTTGTTGAGTGTATAATTTAAGGACTACAAAGGCTAGTCTCCTCCTATCAACTAAATTGCCAACCAAGCTTGACACAAGTCACCTGTTGAGGATTTGCTTTATAGTAATTGCTGTTGCTATTAATCTAAACTCTTTTTTGTTCTTCAGGCCAACCACTTTGTATTATCTCTACTTGTCTGGTATCTGGCTAGTCCAATACCAAGTGTACCAACCAGCACCTAGATTGTCCAGCAATCTCACTATCAGAAACCTAGACTGTTGACCAACCAACAGGCTTTCCCTGATAATTGTAGTAAGAGTACCACAGCATCTATCATCTTCCTTTGTAAAACATGCCTTAGCCCACCACCAGATGGTGTTAGGCTCCACATTCAGGAGATTTGTTGCCACAAGCATCTGTCACATATCACAGGGATCAGTTTTCTGCATATTAACAGTAGATTCACTCCCTGTTTTCCTTGATATCAGACAATAAGCGTAACTCTTCACCTCCCAGACCTGTTTGGTTAATTCCATTGAAAAAATGCGCCAGTAAATTCCCAAATATGTCAAGGAACGTCTACATGAGTTTCACCAGTTGAAACAGCCCTGGCAAACACAATTAGATTTCACTCTGAACCCCTATCTCAAAATTTTTGAACAACTTGTATAGCAGCTCAATGTGTTCAGCAATTATTCCTTTGAGCAACTGCATTAGGTAGTGGACCTTGCTGCCAAAGTCCTTTTTGAGCTTGGTGATGAATTTGATCAAGGGAGGGTTGTCAATGTGCAGCTATTACCAAGCTCCAGACTCAATTGAATGAATTATCTATGCCCAAGCCAGATGCTCTGCCTTCCCCCCATCTGATGATTTGGTGGATAGAGAGCAAAGACTATAGATGCCATTTGAGAGCTGTGAGCATCTAAAAAAATTCAAGGTTGCCCTACTGAAGCACCACAGCCTGATCTTTGGGTGTTTGCTTTGACAGCTCAAGTTGCTGAGCTACAGCAGGAACTTACTTCCCTACACATAATGGTGGCAACTGCTGCTAGTCCAGTTGGAGTTGTTGATAAAGATGGCTGCTGACCTGGCCTGTCAGGAGCCCTTTGAATCCAATGTGCTCTAGAGTTGATTGCTCTAGCTAATGAGTGGACCATTTGAAGCAAGACCACACCAAGCTAGACAGGGACGTACAAGAAACAAGTGAATTGATTGACTCAGTAAATGACAGGTTTGCTTCTTGCCTCTCAGTGGGGCCTTTCCTTACTTCTTGACTGGCTGAGCTCTCCACAGTAGTAACAACCCAAGGCAATGTTTAAATGTTACTGAGTAACAGACTATCCTAGCTACTGATACAGGTGTCCGCACTGCTGAGACCCTGACTACTCTTGAAGAAAGTGTTTGTCAGCTGTGGGCCAGACAGCCCCCCTCTGAATCTGAAGCATAATTTTCCTCCGCGCATAAATGCACTTGGTAGCACTAATGGTGGTCCAACTCCAGAAGCACACTTCAAGCCTAATTTTAATCAAGTCTTTGACCCCAAGTCCTCAACCATTGCAGCTTTCCTAACTATCTATGAAACTGCCATGAGAAGAGCATCAGATGAGGTTAAGAAGGAACACATTCTAACCTGTTTACACCCGACCTGCCAAGAGGTAGTGATGCCTGAGCTGCTAACCATTGAGACTTGGGAAGATATGAAGCAGCTTCTGATTGACAAATTTGGTGGTGAACTTAGTTTGGAATTGAATACAGAAGCCTTCATGCACATTGCTTTCAATCCAAAGGAGACTGTGGCTGAATTTGCAGATAAATTGTACATGGAATTACAACAATTGATAACAAGCAGACAATTGACAGCCCATGAAGCTTTCATGGCTTGCGCTCAAGCTCTCAAAGTTAACCAGCTTCTTTGCCTTCACTTCAAAGCCCATAAGGCTATGCTTTCCTCCATGAAGAGCATAAAAACATTATTGCAAGATATGCACTTTACCTGTGCTGGCGCAGTTGTTAGGTAAGGTTGAGCTACTTCTAACTCTGGTTCACCTTCCTGTGGTCCTCACATCCTTACAATTAACTTTCAAAATCATCCTAGATATCAAGGTTGCCACAACTGTGGCCAGATAGGTCACCATTCTTGAGTCTGCACCATTCCTTGGGTTGAAGGAGCTGATCCCAAGGAGCAGACGGGAAAAGAAAAGTCAACCTAGAGGCAAAGACACACTTGGTTGAGATTTCCTCCCAGTCTCTTTTGACCCCCCCTCCATAACCAATTCCAAGCCTGCTGATACCAAGTGTCAGAATTTGCGCAATTAATGCTATTTTTTTATGGCCTTAAAATTTTGATAGCTGCAAAGATTTGGCTGGGTTTGTTTTCAATTTTGAATATTCCTTGCCTTCTGTAAATGGGTCTGGTCCAATATCCACCCATTCCAGATTATTGTACCTATCTGTATTGATTCTGGTATGACCTCATCCCAGCGTGACCCCCTCAGCCACTCTGTCTTTCTAATGAGTGATCACCATCCCTTGTCTACTATTTAAGTAGAATCATTTCTCCTAATAAAGACAAATTTATCCACATTTGTGTTAGCTTTTATAATCTTCAGGATTTTCCTGTCTTTTCTGCCAAAAGGACTTTTACATCTCATTTTCCAGGAAATTAAGATATGTGCCCTTAATTTTGCCCTGAAGGCTAACCCAAGGCTAGCTTCAAACCTCAAATCTTTTGTTTTAAAGATTTCCTGCAGTGTCTTTCTGGATGTTGTCCCCAGAAGCCAAACTCAAAAAAATAGTGCTCACTACAGGGGCTGCTAGCCCCTCAGTTACCCTATTCCCACGTGCATTGTCTGGCCCTTCTCCCTTTGTTTCTGAAGTACCCAAGCAACCTAAAGTATCTAGTCCTCCTCTAGAAGAAAACATCACCAATGCCCCCTCAACTCCTATGGTATTGGTTCTGTCCCCTGGGCCCACATAGACCCCCTTCCAGCTTTCTCTCTCAACTACAAGCAAGCTTGTGCTGCCGCCTGCTCCCTACTCCACTCTGGCACTATGGCAATGCATACTATCCCTTGTCTCTGTCATAGGTATGCTTCCAAAGACCTGTAATCCTTCCTTTTGGACTTTGGTCTCCCCCGTGCTTATGGAGTCCATGGATACAATTGGCATGTTGATCAACCAGTTCATTCAACCCGCCTTGGTTATTTTCAACTTACATTAGGTTCCCAGAATCAACTATTAAATGCTGTAGCCACTACTGTCTCAAAAAACCATGCTCAGAATATGGCATATCAAAAATGGTCCCACAGTCTCTTTGTGTGTATTTCCAATAACCTGCACAATTTTCTGGCCTCTCAAAAGTACTTAACCTCCTCCCTGAATTCCCTTTGTTCCTTGCTTCCTGGATACATCAAGAATCAACTATGCAAATTAGATGAGCATCAGGCAGCATAGCGTGAGCAAATCAAGGCCTTTCTGATAAATTAATGCCAAGATTTTGAGACTCTGGTTAGTTAAATTAATAAATTCAGGGAGCATGTCAATTTACAACTTGAATTAGTGAGAGCTCATGTTGATACTTAGAGCTGCCATCTGCAGCATCAATACAGTCTGGATAAGGCTGCACTAGGCAACACTCTATACTAAGTGCAAAATTATGTGGACAATAGAGTAGAGTCTATTGAGGTGGCTCCTCCTGTTGAGGCCCCATCTGATTTTGGAACCAAGGTATGTGAAGCAATAGCCAAACTCAAGGCTACCACTCAATGTCAAGCTTCTGTTCAACACCCCCTCCAGTTGAACCTATTCCTGACCCTCACATTGCCTCACTCACTGATCAAGTGGCTATCTTGCAAGGTAAAATTGAGTACTTAAGACAGAACCTCTCTAATTCTGAAGACTTGTCATCTGAATCTGAAGATGATGAGGAAGATGAAGTTGTTAATACTCCTGCTCATGGAAATCATGGTTGCTGCCCTGGTTTGGAAGAACAACCCTGGGTCAACTGCGCATGTGCACTAGATCATCTTGCAGAAGTAACAAATGATGTAGCTGAAAGGTAAGATACATTAGAAAAGGAGGTAAAAAACCTCTTCCTGATTTACCAAGACAATTAATGGACAAATTATCCCCTTGGTTGCTCAGACCACTCCCTGACCACCTGCCTCAATGGGATTGCTGGCACCTTGGCAGTACAACAAATTAAGATTATCAAATTTGGAACTTCTGCCACCACTTCTAGGGATATTAGTGGACAGAATAGCTCTACCTTGAATACCTTAGAGGAAAGCCTTTGACTCCTCTGGGCTAAACAACCTTCTGCTAAATCCAAGTTTGAAGGCAACTCTCATATTAATGTCTTCAATCCTGGTGAAAACAGTCAGTCCTTGTCCTTGTCTATTGGCCTGAACTATAAACCAACCTTAAAACAGATATTTGATCCTAAAACTCCTACATTGCTGCCTTTCTAACAATTTACAAAAGTGCAATGTGTAGGGCTACTGACTAATTCAAAAAGGAACATATCCTCACCTGTCTCCATCCCACATGCCAAGAAGTAGTGGTCCCTGAGCTCCCCTCTATTGTCACTGTGACAGATCCAGGAAATTCATGCTTGCTTCTTCATTATCCCGGTCTGACTCTTTTACAGTTTGACAGGGAATCCTTTATGTAAGCCTTCATGAGCTTGGATTCCAGACAAGCAATCTTGGCGTTAAACTTATTGCCATCTGGTGAGCACTTCCACGTTTTTTGCTTCCCATAGTCTTAGCTGCAGACCATCTCTTTCATTCCATGATAGACTATTTTAGTTAAAAGCCAAAAACACAGAGCATAAAAAGATTGAGGGGAAAGCAACCATTGTCACACATAAGTATCATTTTTTATTAATTATTATCATATTTACACTATATACCAATTTGGGTACATTTGGCTGAAAACCCCTCTGGTTCCGGAACCATACCTGGATTCCTATCACATGGTTTATGACATAATGGCGTCATTCAATCCAGATCTTTACCAAAAAGATCTTCACACTCTTAACCTAAAAGAATGTGCCCTAATACATTCCAGAATTGCCTGATTCTTTCTGTGGAAATGTATTGCTTTGGCTTGAAGCATTCTGGACTTCTGGTGCCAAAACCCTGTGGAATATATGTATTCCTGATCCAATCTATCATTGTTCCAATTGGGAACCAGCTGATTAATCCTGAATGTATAGACACCATTGTCTATATTTAGTTATTTTTGCATTTAATGGGTTTTTGCCTTAAACCCCATTAAACACTTCAAAACTCAAACCAGGCGCCACTGCGGCGCCCAGGAACTTTCCCAGGCAGCGCCCCAGCGCCTGAAAAATTTGATAGTGGCGCTTAGCGCTTTGAAAATCCATTAGGCAGTGCGGCAGCGCTTTTAACCCAATAAATTTGCCGACACAGTTCTTTTAAACCATAATTTGGGGGTTTACTTTTGGCTAGCCTTAACCAAACGTCTTGACAAAGTCAAGGTAATTAAACAATATAATTAAATCCTCATTAATTATATTCCAAGCATATATTAATTAACCTTCCTAGTTAATTAATCTGTTTGAAGGCAACAAGTCTTTACTTGACACAGTCAAGTCCATTTTGGCCCTATGATTAAATCCCCATTAATCATATTCCAGGGTATATATATTAATTAACCCTCCCAGTTAATCAATCAGTTTAAGACACCTAGTCTTTACTTGACACAGTCAAGTCCATTTTGGCCCTATGATTAAATCCTTATCAATCATATTACAGGGTATGAATTAATGAACCTTACTAGTTAATCAATTAGTTTAAGATACCTAGTCTTTACTTGACACAATCAAGTCCATTTTGGCCCTATGATAAAATTCTCATCAATAATATTCCAGGTTATCAATTAATTAACCTTCCCAGTTAATAAATTACGTTTGAGATACCTAGCCTCATAATCTAATTATTCAGATTATTCATTACGGCCCTCAATTAGTACAGCCTAATTGATTCCTGGGTATTGATTAATCTCCATGGTTAATTAGACGGTTTCAGACACCTAGCTCATAATCTGAACCATACAGATCTTCATTTTGGCCTTTAATTAGTACAGCCTTATTGATTCCTGGGTATCAATTAACCTCCATGGTTAATCAGACGGTTTGAGACACCTAGTCTCATAATCTGAATCATTCAAATTATTCATTAGTCCTCAATTAAAAAGCCTAATTGATTCCTGGGTAATCCATTACTATTCTGGAAAGTCACTCTAAGGCCAATCCTATTGTTTTAAAATCCAACCTATAAAATTCATCATAATTCAACCTCTTTGTAAAACCACAGCCCAATGTGACTGTAGTACAGTCACAGTCACTTGGGAAGACATTTAGCGCCTCCTTATTGAAGAGTTGGGAGGAGATCTCTTCTTGGAGGTCAAGAAGGATGCATTTGTTGTGTTCTAAGGCGCGGCACAGAAACACAATGGGAAGTCCTAACCTTAGATTGGATTTTTACTAAGTCTTGGTTAGATGACAGGGAAGGCTATGTGTTTACCTTGTGGCCCTGGAAGAATAATCTCTACTAGTTGTGGCTAGAGAGAGGCGCAGAAGTACAGAAGACACAAAGACAAAAATGTGAATAGAACTTAATTTTTATTAGTGAATGTCAAATGGAATATATAGTGATTAGGAGTACCACAAAACACTACCAGGACAGTAGAATCACTTGCCACCAGCATAAGTGGGGCAAGTGAGTTGTTCAGAGTCAATAAATTGAACAATTGTATTTCCTGATTCAGTCATCAACTCATTTCAAGAGGCAGAAGCAAAAGCAAGAAATTTGTCTTTGAAAAGCCCACCAAAGGAGAAATCAATACATGATGAATTTCAGTATTCACAAAATTGCCCTCCCCTAGATTGGCCTTAGGGGGGTAGTATTTACAAAGAAACTTGACATGCACTCGAGTAAAAAGACGGCCACTGGAGAGGAGCTTTATGTGTATTTGGACCCCTGTTTAAAAGTCACATCTAAAGGGCCAATCCACAGAGAGTCTAACTTATGTGCGCAACCACCTACTCTGTGTTGATAGTAAAGTACATGGTCACCAACATTGAACTCAGGCAGGGGGAGCGTCCAGCATTGTCAGGAGAGAGCTCAAGCATCTTAGTCTTATATGCAGAAGTGTAGGCTGTGGCCTGTATATCAATTATGCAGTTGACTAGATCCTTAATGTGGTCATCAGGATTCATAGCCTTATCTGAGGTAAGCAGGAGAGCCCAAAGAGTGATGGGGTAGTAGCCTCTTGCCCATACAGCATAGTAAAAGGGGAGTATCCAGTGACACAATGTTTTCTAAGGCGTAGGCAAAGAGAGCGGCAGGTAAGTATAAGTCCCAGTTGGCAGAGTCAGAGTAGATGAGCTTCCACATGATAGAGACCAGTGTTGAATTTGCACTCTCAACTGCCCCATTATTAGAAGGATTTTAGGGGGCAGAGAAGGATTGGTGAGATCCCAAAGCTTTGCCAACAGAGTTTACTAGCTTGGCATTGAAGTTAGTCCCATTATCTGAGAGCAGCATTTGAGGACATTCATGGCGGTAGAAAACATCTTGTAATAGGAAGGTTGCAGTTGTCTTAGCTGTGATGTCTTTTGTAGGGCGTGCCTCTACCCACTTGCTGAAGTGATTGACAGCAATCAGAATTTAGCAACACCCAGAACGTTAGCGGGGGAGAGGACCTACCACTTCAATGCTGACAGTGTGAAAGGCATGTTGCGGGGGAACTAATTTGAACTTGTGTGCAGCAGCTCAAGGCCTCTGCAGCTGGCAGTTATGGCAGCTAGCTATGACGTCTGGGATTAGCAGGCAATTGGTTTCCCAGAAGTAATTCTTCTGAAATAAGTCAAAAGTTCTGGCAATGCCTCCATTCCCAGTCTCCTTATAAGCTTGCAACACCAACAAAAGGTGAAGACTGAGTCATACATAAGGTAGATATTGATTCCATAACTTCTTGAAAAGCTGATTGTTGCGTATGAGGGTATCTTTGGATAGCTTAGACAAGGCCAGTTGTACCTCTTCTGTTATATTCCCAAGAAGAAGGGTACCCAATTAGTTTGTATAACCAGTTGCCTCTGCAGGATGTAAAGCAAGAATGGGTATTCTGGAGAGACCATCAGTGTTCTGGTGTTAAATCCCAGGGCAATGGAGCATAGTGAAGTTGTAGCCTTGAAGACATAGGGCCCATCTAGCTAGGCGCCTTTCAGGCTCCTTCAGCTGTTGTAACCACTTAAGCAAAGCATGATCAGTGACAACTGTGAAGTGGGTACCATATAGTGACAAAACTGCTTGGCTGCATGCAACACGGCAAGACACTCCTTCTCTGTGACACTATAGTTCTTCTCATGTTTTTTTAGCACACAGGAAGTGTAAGCCACAGGATGTTCTACACCCTCAATGTCCAGTTGCTCCAGAATAGCTCCAATAGCTAGATTGCTAGTGTCTGTGTACAGAATGAATTTCATATCATAGTTATGATATACTAGGATTGGCGCCTCTTTGAGTTTTTGCTTAAGGTTCTCAAAGGCTTGCTGCTGACTGGCGCTCCACTTGAAAGGAACATTATGTAGCAGTTGGACTAGAGGTTCCCTAGAATTGGTGAAATAAGGGATAAATTGTCTATAGTAGCCCATCATCCCTAGGAAGACTTGTACCTCTTGCAGGTTGGTGGGCAGAAGCATTTTGTCAATGGCCTCAACCTTCTTAGTCTTTGGGCGATTCCCTGTCTGGGTTACTTCATGGCCCAAGAATTCAAGACACTCTTTGAAGAAGGCACACTTGGAAGGTTTTAGTTTAAGGCCAGCTTCTTGAATCTTTATGAACATCTCCTTGAGATGAGCCAGGCTATTGGTGAAAGTAGCACTGAAAACTGTTATGTCATCCAAGTACACTAGGACGCAAGACAACTTCAAGTCACGTAGGATGGAGTCCATGGCACTTTGGAAGGTGGCTGGGGCGTTGTAGAGTTCCTGGGGCTTGCAAGTAGGCTCAAAAAGCCCTTCAGAGGTAATGAGCGCGGCTTTTTGAAAATCCTTGGGAAATAGGTCAACTTGCCAGTATCCAGATGCAAGATCCATTGGGGAGAAGTATTTAGAGCCTCCAATACTTTGGAGTGCATCATCAATACGCGGCAAATGGCACAAGTACTTCTTGGTCAAAGAGTTCAATTGGCAATAGTCCATGACAATACAATGACCCCAATCCTTCTTCTTCAAAATGAGTAGCAGGGATGTCCAAGTACTTTGGGAAGGAGCCAGCAGCCCAGCGTCTAACAGTTTTTTGAGCTAATTAGATATTTAGGCGTCCTCCACACAGCTGCGGAAATATGGTTTAGCACAAAAGGGGGGGCGTCCTCAGTGTATATCTGATGGATAACGCCTTTGGCTAACCCATAGTTGGTACTGTTCTTTGCAAAGATTCTTGAAAATTGGTCTAGCAAGTCTAGCAAGTCTAGAACCTCTTTCTGCTGAACCAGGACAATTTGGAAAGTCTTGTGCAGTGAACAAGGATAGGACTTGGGGCTCATCCCCAGGTAGGTTAAAATCTTGAAACGTGCCAAAGGGATGAAGAGACAGGACATCAGGAGTGCTCAACAACTTGCCATATCTGACAACCTTCCCATTAGACATGGTCATGGGGAGTGCAGTCAGGTTGGCTACCAACAAATGAACAGGGTCCTTATCGGAGACGTCTAGGATCCCTGGACAGAGATAGGGTTCATTTTTTCCTAACAAGGGGGGGAGAGTACAACTCCAAGAAAAATGGTTCAGGTAGCTCATATGATTCTGGGAGTCCAAGATGACCTGGGAGCCAGGAGGGATGGTGACAGCAGATGTGGCTAGGAGAGAGATCTCTTCAGACACAGGAAAAGCCATGGGTGGACATTTCATGTTTGAAAAGTGAGTGCAATATTTGAGATTGAAAACCCCAGTGGGATACTCCAAGGCACATGTCATGAGGCGTTTCCCGGGAACTTTAACCGGCTCTTCAAAGATTAAAGGGACTTTATATCCCAGAATAGAGAGGCAACCCTCTTTCAAATTGAATATCTTATTGTATTCCCTAAGATACTGAGTACCAACTAAGACATTGTAACTCTTGTTTTCCAAGAAAACTGCTGGCGCAGCTAGGAGAAGCTTGCCAAACCGCATGGGTAGAGCAGAGTACGCTCCTATGGCGCAGGTCATAGACAGTCCAGTTGTGCCATATGACTGGTGATAATTAAGGTCAGAGGCAAGTTTGAGTTTCTTCACAAGCTTGGGTGAGACAACGTTAACTGGCAAGCCAGTGTCTAAAACGGCCTTGATCTTCACTTTTTGAATGGATATCTTTACTTCAGTGGTAGTGTGACCAAAGGGTGGAAGGACAGCCAAGATATCTTGAGCCTCTGCTAGTTTCTTGTCCCACTTCTCAATCATGCATCTAAACCCTGTGAACTCCTTATGAACAGTTTGGAGAGGTAGCAAAACAGATACATTCTTGAAGACAGCGTCAGCAACCTCAGAAGCTTCTTGTGACAACTCCACTAGCACAGGAGATCTCTAAGCTTGAGTGAGGTAAGGGCAAGAGACAACTTCTTTGGCTTCAGGAAAAGGCTTAGCGGTAGTTGTGGTCTTTCCTGAGTGCAATTTATAGGAGACTGTAATGGTTTCAGGAACAGCCAGAACAGATTACCCATATGCATCAGTGTTTTTAGTATCAGAGTCATCCAGGTCAGAGTCATAAGAGATAATTTGGAACAAAAGGAGGATAGAAAGAGCCTCATTATCAGCAGGCTCTGAGTCAGATATATAGCAAGGGATTGAAAGAGACTGGGAAGAATTGTCAACCGAGAGCATCTCTGTCTCTAGGTTGACTGTTCTTTTCCCGCCTGCTCTTTTAGATTGGCTCCTTCAACCTGGGGGTTGGCGCAGACTTGAGAATGGTGACCTATCTAACCTCAGGTGTGGCAACCTTGGCGCCAAGGAGGATTTTGCAAGTTCATGGTAAGAATGTGAGGGCCACAGGAGAAAAACAGAGTTAGAAGCAGCTCAACTTTCCCAAACAACTGCTCAAGAAAGGGTGAGGTGCATGTCCTGCAACAGCGTTCTTATGCTCTTCATAGAGGAAAGCATAGCTTTATGGGCTTTAAAGTGAAGGCAAAGAAACTGGTTAACTTTGAGGGCTTAAGCACAAGCCATGTAAGCTTCATGGGCTGTCAATATTTTACTTGTAAATCAGAAGCTGCTTCATATCTTCCAACGTCTCAATGGTGGGTAGTTCAGGCACCACTACCTCCTTGCAAGTCAGATGTAGACAGGTCAGAATATGTTCTTTCTCAACCTCTTCTGATGATAGTCTCATGGCAGTTTTTTTAGATAGTTAGGAAAGCTGCAATGGTTGAGGTTCTGGGTCATAGACTTGGTTAAAGGTAGGCTTAAAATGTGCTTTGGGAGTTGGGCCACCAATGTTGCTATTGAGTACGTTTATATGTGGGGATAACTATGCTTTGGATTCAGAGGGGGGCTGTCTAGCCCATAGCTGACAAACACTCTCCTTGAGGGTAGTAAGGGATGGCCCCACTGAGAGGCAAGGGTGAACCTGTTGTTCACAGAGTCAATCAATTCACTCATCTCTTGTATGTCTCTGTCCTTCTCAGTATGGTCCTGCTTCAAATGATCCACCTTGTTAGCTAGGGCAATTAGTTCCCTAGCACATTGGATATGAGGGGCTCCTGGTAAGCCAGGGCAACAACAATCTTTGTTGACAGCCCCAAAAGGACTAGTAGCAGTAACCATCTTCTTGTGTAGGGCAGCAAGCTCTTGCTGTAGCACAGCAACTTGGACAGCCAATTCAAGCACCTGGGGGTCAGGTTGAGGGGCTTTGGTAGGACGTCTTTGACTGCAAGTGGTTGTGCGTAGCGCTTGAATAGAGTCCCATATTCTCTGCTCTTCATCCACTAAGTCTTCAGAAGGGGGAGAGGGCAAAAAATCTGGCTTGGGTGTAGATATTTCATTCACTTGACTCTGGAGTTTGGCTATAGCAGCAGCGGTGGCAGCTCTCTCTTGCTCAAACGCTGTACTGAGGGTATTTAGGCTGTTAGCATCAAAGTCTGAAACTTGCTGTAGTTGCTCAAATACGTACGTGCTGAATGCATTGAGCTGCTGCACAAGTTGCTCAAATTCAGAGAGGTAAGAGTTCAAGGTGAAATCTAAAGGAGTTTGCCAGGGTTGTTCTAGCTAGTGAAACTTTTATAGACACTCTCTCACGTACTTGGGGATGAACTGACGCATACGTTTAACAGAGTTAACCAAACATGTCTGGGAGGAAAGGAGTTGCATTGATTAAAAGATACCAAGGATAACAGGGAATGGATCCACTGTTGGTAAGCAGCAAACTGATCCCAGTGATGAGTAACCGCTGCTTGTAGAGACAAGATTTCTTGGGCGTGGAGCCCATAAACCATTTGATGGTGGGCCAAGGCAGGCTGCACAAAGGACAATAGTAAGTGCTCAGCTGAGCCAGCTGCTGAGAGAAGATGCTGTGGAAATTGAGGAGCCACAATTAGTTTGTAGTATTCAGCCCAACTGAACTGCAACTGAAGGCAAGGGATGGCTCCTTTACAGGCTATCTCAAGGGCTACCAACATGACTTGTTCTAAATCAGGGGTACCCATGGGGTAAGCAACTAGGCAGGGACCATTCCTGAGGTTCAGTATAGTGGGGGTAATAGGCTGGTTGGCAATATTCTCTTCAATAGGAGAACTGGTAATTTCAGGTGAAGTTGACTCTTGTATAGGCAGAGGCAAAGGACCTGAAAATGTGGATGCAAAAGGGATAACCAAGAGGCTTACAGCCCCTGTAGTGAGCACCATTTTTGTTGTGTTCTGAGGCGCAGCACAGACACACAACAGGGAATCCTTATCTTAGGATTAGATTTGTACTAAGTCTTGGTTAGATGACAGGGAAGGCTATGCAATTACTTGCGGCCCTGGAAAAATAATCTCTACTAGTTGTGGATAGGGAGAGGCGCAGAAGTACAGAAGACACAAAGACAAAAATGTGAATAGAACTTAATTTTTATTGGTGAATGTGAAATGGATTATATAATAGTTAGGAATGCCACAAACCACTACCTGGACGGTAGAATCACTTGCCACAAGCATGAGTGGGGCAAGTGAGATGCACAGAGTCAAGAAACTGAACAATTGTATTTCCTGATTCAGTCATCAACTCATTTCAAGAGGCAAAAGCGAAAGCAAGAGATTTGTCTTTGAAATAGCCCACTGAAGGCAAAATTGACACATGGTGAATAGTGGTATGCGCAACATATGGGTCTGCTGGCATGGCACAAATGCGGGCTATTGGTACCTACTCTGCTCTACCCATGAATTTTGGGAAACTCCTCATTCCTTCCACCAAAGTAGTCCTTGAGAACAAAGCTATGACTTCTTGGTTGGTATGCAATTCCTCCAAAAATATAAGGGGATTGTAAACTTACAAGATAGATACATTTTGCTCTTAGGATATGAGGTCCCTTTGATTTTTGAGGAACCTCTGCGCCTCCCAGGAAAATGTCTTAAGACTTGTGTGCTTGAGTACCCCACAGGTATCTTCTCTCTCAAGTATAGGACTCACTCCTCCAACATGTGCACCCCTCCTCCTTCCTGCCCTGCGGAAGAAGGGGTACCTTTTCTAGCACCAGCAGCTATCACTATTCCCCCGGGCTCTCAAGTAGTGATTGATTCCCAGATTTCTTACAAACTACCTGAAAATTTAATCTTGTAACCCTACTCACCTGAATCCCTAAGCCATCAGGAGCCCCACTTGTGTCCTGGGATTTTAGATTAAACCCACAAAGAGCCCTTACAATTACTGCTTGCCAACCTGACAGCCCTGTCCATGCAGGTGACCCGAGGCCAAGTTGTAGGGCATGGTTGTATACTGGGAGCAGAACAAGTGGCTTTTCTCTACTCTTTGGATCTTTTAGTGATTTTAATCTACCTGAAGACAATCCACAAGTTCTCTCCTTGTTCACTGCTGCTGATTTCCCCCAATTGTCTCACATCCAACAAAAAGAAGTGTTGGACCTGCTCAATTAATTTAGCAACATCTTTGCCTCTGGACCTGCAGACTATGGCCTGGCTAAAGGATTCATCCATCATAATGGTACTGGGGATTTACCCCTTTTTTGTGCCAAATTATACTGCCATAGTAGGGTGGAGGATGCTCAAGTGTCTAAAGAACTCAAGCAACTACTAGACGCTGGGTTACTGGCTCCTTCCCAAAGCCCTTGGGCTTCCCTGTTACTGATCCTCAAGAAGAAAGGTAGAGGACATTGCATTGTAATGGACTTTTGCCGCCTGAACTTCCTCACTAAGAAAGGCTTGGTTCACTTGCCCAGAATTGATGATGCTCTCAGACAGCTAGGTGGTTCCAAGTTTTTTCAACCATGGATCTAGCCTCTGGATACTGTCAAGTTGACTTATTACCTGAAGACAGAAAAAAGGCTGCACTTATTACTTCAGAAGGCCTTTTTGAAACCACTTGTATGCCCCAGGGACTCTGCAATGCCCCTGCCATATTTTAACAAGCTATGGACTCCATCATATGAGACCTAAAGCTCTCTTGTGTCCTTGTGTACCTTGATGACATCACTGTATTCAGCGCTACCTTTACTGACCACTTGGAACACCTCAAGGCTGTCTTCATCAAGATTCACAAAGCTGGATTGAAACTTAAACCCTCCAAGTGCTCCTTCTTTAAAGAACGCCTTGAATTCTTAGATCATGAGGTCACTCAAACTGGAATCTGCCCCATGAATAATAAGGTGAAAGCCATTAAAAAGATGCTACCTCCCACAAATCTTTCAGAGGTTCAAGTATTCCTTGGTATGATGGGCTACTACCAAAAGTTCATACCTGACTTTGCTGAACTGAGTGGACTTCTTATCCAACTGCTTTCAACGATGCCTTTGAGTGGACTGACAGCCAACAACAAGCATTCAAAGCATTTGAAGGCCAAGCTCAAAGAGGCTTCTATCTTGGTCTATCCAGATTATGATAAAGAGTTCATCTTGTATACTGACGCTAGTGAAGTAGCTGTGGGTGCCATCCTAGCCCAACTTGACAATGAAGGTGTGTATTGACCTGTAGCCTACTCATCAAGAGTCTTCAATAAGCACAAAAAAACCACAGTGTCACTGAAAAGGAATGTCTGGCGGTGCTGCATGCAGTGAAACAGTTTTGGCATTACATCTATGGAACCCACTTCATGGTAGTCACAGACCACTCCTCCCTCAAATAGCTACAACAGCTAAAGGAACCTGAAGGTCAGCTAGCACGTTGGGCTCTGCGTCTGCAAGGGTATGACTTCAATGTGATACACTGTCCTGGGGCCCAACATCAGAACGCTGATGGCCTGTCAAGAATGCCAATCCTGGCTATCCATTCCGCTGATGCTGATCAAATATACAAAATAATAGGGTATCCTAACTTCTGGACCACTGAGCCAGAAGACATTGCTTGGCACTACAGACCCTATCCAAGGACACTATAAATTGTGATAGACAGCTCTTCAAAAAGGTTGACAATGCCTACCTACCCTACATTTGCCCTAGCATGAGGATAGCCATCATCCTCCAAGCTCACATTGACACTGGCCATGGAGGCATAGCCAAGACTCATGACTGGTTGTGAAAAAACTTCTACTGGGAAAACATGTTCCTCTTGATCCCTGATGTCCTTGCCTCCTGTCATTCCTGTCAGCTTCAACGCCTTTGTCTATTCTAACACCAGTTAAAACTCATCCCTCCAAAGCATGCCTTCCACACGGTGAGTATTGATGCTATTGGGCCTTTCCCCCGGTCTAGGTTGGGATGTCATTTATCTTAGTTGCTGTAGACCAAGTATCAAGTTGGTTGAAGCCAGAGAAACAGAAGATATAACAGCTAGGACCATGGCTACTTTTTGCTGCAAGACATTTTATATTGGCATGGCTGCCCTCAAGTCCTGCTTTCTGACAATGGTACCAACTTTAATGCTTGCCTCATCACCTCTATTGTCAAAGCCATAGAGACTCACCAGTTGTTCTCTGCATCATATAATCCCTCAACCAATGGAACTGTCAAGCAAGCAAACTCCACCCCGGTATCCATCATAAGAAAACTCACGCTCTCTGACTCTGCCAATTGAGACATGTTTCTCCCTGCTGCCCTCTTTGCCTACCGCCTTAGTAGACATTGGGGGACTGACCAATCCACTTTTTCCATGCTGTATGGACGTGAGGCCGCTACCCCCTCAATCTTGGGACCCCCTTTGATTGAATTTGATATGTCTGCAAATCCTGAGGCCCACGTTAAAGACTTAACCAATTGTATCATTGACATTCAGGCAATTGCTTACTCCACTGCTTATAAGATTAAGGCTCTGGAGCTCTCCCTGTCCAATGCTACTAGAGCCCTCCTCCCCAAGTATCAAGTAGGTGATCTAGTTCTCTACTACCAGAATTGTACAGGTGGAAGAGCCCACAAGCTGGATTCCCTATGGGTTGGGCCCTGTGAGGTCACCTTTAAGAAGGTGTGGTGAAACTCATCATCAGTAAGTTACTGGAATCCTGATTATTGTTGAGTGCTTCCTGACTGAAAAAGATCCTGATTGTCTTCTCAATAGGGCCATCATTCTGGATGTATATGATAACAACTAGCTACCAGATTGTTTAATCCCAATGACTTGATTCTGGATCAAAAGTACACCAATTCTCAGTTAAGTTACTTCACCAAACTTCAACCAACTGTTGTTGCAGATTGACTACCCCAACCTTCAGCATAATTAACCCCCTTGTGCTGCTGGGGCTGTTCCACTTTCTCCTGATTGTTGGGCTGATCTTTCTTGTTCACATCCATTTTCTCCTCTCTTAACCCCCACATAATGACTAACTTACCTTGAGCTATCAAGTGAGTTGTAGTATTTTAACCCTTTTCTCTTCTTCTTAATAAATATATGTTACCCCCTTTATTTTAAGCTACACCACTGATTACTTTGTTGAGTGTATAAGTTAAAGACTAAAAAGGCTAGTCTCCTCTCACTGACTAAATTGCCAACCAAGCTTGACTATAAGCACTTATTGAGGATTTGCTTCTGAGTATTTGCTGCTGCTATTACTCTGAACCCTTTGTTGTTCTTCAGGCCAACTACTTTATATTATATCCACTTGTCTGGTATCTTAATAGTCCAATACCAAGTGTTCCAACCAACACCTAGATTTCCTGCAATCTTACTATCAGAAACCTAGACTGTCAACTGACCAACAGACTTTCTCTAATAATTGTAGTAAGAGTACCACATCTTGGTGCTCACTACAGGGGCTTTTAGCCAATTCCTTTACCAAACCTCCATTGACGCCTATAAAGCCTCTGATAAAGAAAGACCCTATTTAATATGGTTAATACAAGATCCTCTGGAGCGCCTCTCTTGCCCTTGAATAACAACATCCTATGAATCAGCCATTCCAATTGATCTGGGTCTCCAGCCACCACTCAATCAGCACCATCTCAAGCAAGCACCACCAACGTGGGCTCAGCTGGTAGTATTCATCCCCAAAGGGTAAGCCAGTTGTTGACTGGAAGAAATACTTCCAGACCCTCAACTACTGCTGCCAACAATCCCACCAGATCAAATCAGTCCCCTCTTGGGAGTTGCACCACTGCCAAATCAAGAAAACAGACAGGACAGCACTCCAAGCAGGGTGTTGAACAATCCTAACAATTGTCCAAGTCCATTAGAGCAACTTTGCTCTATGGAAATTCCCACAGTTCAGCCAACCCTGATCCCTCCTCTGGGGCCCTGGGAACCTTTGAGCCAACCAGTACAACAGTTGGTACCAACCTTTGCTGCCTTTAACTTCTCTGCTTCAGAAGTTGGTCAAACCCTTGATTGTTGGCCCTTGGCACCCATTTACCCTGTTTCCAAAAGGCCCAGTCTGCAGTCATTCCTGATTGCTCCTTTTGTTGAACCTGCCAACACTGACCCATATCTTCCTCTAGATACTTCAGCAGAAACCACCAACACAGAGCAAGATCTACGGGAGATTGAACAAATGATTGAGCACAACAATGGAGCTCTCCCTCAATCAACTGTTGACATTTTGGACAGATTGACCACATACACCACAAGGGTTGGCCATCCCAAACTTATAGATGCTTTAAATAGACTTAATCAGGATAATGCCAGCTTTTGAGAGCTCAATAATTGACATGAAGACCTACAACAGTTGGCGGCTATAAGTTTTGAGCACCAAGATGAATCAAATAATATCACCAACCAGCAACTGGAAGAGTCCAACGCCTGTGATTTTGAAACAGCTGTCCATCTAAAAGAGATAACTCAAGAGTCAAACACCTTTGTGGATACTCAGTTCACCCCTCTTTGCGACTTAACTGTTGCCTTGGCTGCCAACTTAGAGTTTTCTGCAGTGCACCTTGAGGCTCAAGAAACAACCCTCACCCATCACCATTGTCACATATAAGAATTAATGGAGCAGATGAGCTGACTTTCTCAAGCAACCTCCACGCAAAGTGCTGTTCAACAGCAGCAAAACACTGCAATTACCCATGTGGACGCTGAGGTTACCAGGCAATTTAATGAAAATTGTACACAAATTGAAGAGATACAACGCCAATGTACCAAAGATTTGGCTTCAACTACTGCTGCAGTAGTGGAACAGCTTACCAACTACAACCAAGGAGTAGGACAGGCACACACTGCCACTCAAGATCTAACAGAGCAAGTGGGTGGGTTTACAGCTCAATTGGCAGCACCACCACTCTGCTGAACAATCAAGGACAAGTATTCAAAGAACTAAGAGTAGCCACAACTACTCTAGAAGAACTCTTCAACCAATTAGCCATTGAAAATCCAACCACTCACAATCCCACCATCATTGGTAACATCCTCAATCATGGTTGAGCTGATCCTGATTGACCCCCCAATATACTCCTCCCAACATAGCAACTGGAGCAAATGCTATGCCTATTGGGAGTGCAGTTCAAGAAGCCATTGCCGCCGCTGCCAGAGAAGCCCTGAGAGCCACCAACGCCAGTCCTGCCGCCAACGCCACCAAACCAACTACTCCAAAAGTAGTAGTTCTTGTGCCAATCCTGGTTCCAAGGATGAGTCAACCATCTTGTCCTCTATGTACCAGCAAGGAGTGCATCATGGTTCTAGTTAGGCAGAACTAAACCAAACAGTCTCTTCAAGACCAAATTTTCCATGAACAGTCACATTGACATCTACATGTGGCTGGACACCTTTGAGAAGGCTAATGAAGGATTAGGGTCACAATAAATGGGTCTAGCCTGTATCTTCATGTTAGATGAAGCTGTATTGGCTGACATCTCTCAGCACCTTCCCAGAAACTACAAATACAAGGATATGAAAAAAGCCCTCATTAAAGTCTTTGATTCAGAAGCAAGAGACAAAATTGATAGGGATAAATTTCTAGTTTTAAAGATTAAGAACTTTGAAGATTTCCCTTGTGAATTCCAATCTATGATAAGTCAGCTGCAGGTGAAAAACCTCATCAGCCCCAATGACTGTTGCTGTGCCCTTTGACATGCCTTGTTACCATATAAGGATCTCTGGCTTGAGTTTTCTGGTCAGATTAATAGCCTTCACAACATCACTTCAATTGTAGAGCAAGTGCTCACCTTAGGACAGCTCAAAACTCAGTCAGATTGTCTAAAGCATACCAACCAACGGGTTTATACCACCTCAGAACCGTCTCCAATTCCCGTCTATCAACCTTTGCCTTCTTACCAGAGCAATTCTAATGCCCAGTCAACTCCATACCATATGCGACCTGACTACACAGGCTGCAGAATTTTTAAGAAAAAGACGCAAATGCAGAAGGATTGCCCCAACTTTGCTGTATACAAAAAGGTCCACAAGATGTTTAGAAACAGAACTCAGGGCCAACCTGGAGTTCATGTAGTATCTGAGGACACATTTCACATAGAAGACTACTTCTCTTCCATCAAGGAGTCAAAAAATGAATAGGTGATGGACTCAGAGAGTCCCCATCACCTCTGCCTAAACCTCCCCCTGACAACCTAGCTGGTATCTTTGCTGTGTTATCAAATCCAACCAGTAAGAAATCAGCACAGGCTCAACAACTAGAGAAGAGACATGCCTTAATGTAATCTCTTAACTCTAGTATTATCAACCCAACCTTCTGTTCCTACCTGACCCAGCCTGTACCTGACCTGCCCTCAACTGACTCCAATAGTGATTCTGAAGATGTTCTCCTGTATCCTGAAAATTCTTTTGGCAATGTGTTCCTCCCTATCCCAATGAAGACCTTCCTGAAAGCTCTACCTATGTTCAAGGATTGCTTGGATGCTCTACAAGAGCATCTAAGAAACAACCCTATATGTAATATCACCAATAATACCATCAATCCTTCCAAAACATGCACATGGGTTCAACTTAAAGTCTTTGATACTCCAATCTGAGCTGTTGTTGACACAGAGCACCAACAACAATAGTCTCATCTCAACTAGTATCCAAGCTCTGCTTTAAACCAGACTTGGCTTACAACAAAAGCTTCTCTACCACAGGAGACCAACAAACCATAGCAGCCGGTGTCTATAGTAGTATTCCATTGATATTTGGCGAGTTAGTCCTAACAACAAGTGCTGTTGTGCTACAATCTACCAGCTATAATATGCTAATTGGTACCAACCTGCTACAACAATACAACACCATAATAGCCATGGGCGCTGGAACAATAACCCTTATGGGATATTCTATTCCTCTATTGTTTAACAACAATCAAACACTGTACATGGTTTCTCAAGGGAAAGCTGACCAACATCATACTTTAATTAAGTATCCCTGTGGTGTTATGGGTATTCTCTATTGTCTTGTTAATCCACATACCATGACTCTTCAGTCTTATAGTAACTCTGCTACAGGCATTAAACTAAAGGCAAATCATTCAATGGTAATAGAGCCTTTCATCAAGTAGTTGTTAGCACTGGTATCCTGTTTGACTTCCCTCCCAGAATGTCCCTCAACGTGTTTAGCCTTCCCCACCCTTTACTGGTCAAGCCAATTGCAGCCCCAGGATTTTGCAATGAAGCCAACCATTCTGAACTTAAGGTGTTATTGAAAAACTTGTCACCAAAAAAGATTGTTGTCCAGAGACACCAACCAATTGCATATGTTAGAATCAAGCCAACAACATACATTGACTCTGTCTACTACATTGGAAACCTATTGGAATTAGGGATTTCAAAGACACCTCTGACTCATTACCACTCAATACTAGCTGTCATTCCACGTGAAGAGATGTCTGGTCTTTCTGAGGAGGAGATGTCCAAGCTTGAAAAACTTTTAGATGAGTTCAAAGACATCTTTGCAACATCCAATTTTGACTTAGGTTTTGCAAAAAAAGTTGAACATAAAATCAATGTTGGTGACTCAGCCCCTATTTACCAAAGGTCATATTGTTTATCACCTAAGGACAATGCAATAATTGGTGAAGAAGTTCAACAAATGCTAAGTGCTGGTCTTTTTAAGCCATCAAGTAGTCCCTGGGCTTCTCCTCTCCTGCTAGTTAAAAAGAAAGATGGCACAAACCGAGTCATCATTGATTACCAACAGTTTTATCAGATCATCAAGAAAAACAAGTATCCATTGCCATGTATCAACAAAACACTAGACCAACTAGGTTGTGCACATTTCTTCTCAGCAATGGACTTGGTCTCTGGTTACTGGCAAGTATCAATGGCTGAAGAAGATCAAGAGAAATGCGCCCTAATCACAGCAGCAGGATTGTATCAACCAACTAGAATTCCCCAAGGACTAGCAAACACACTAGCTACCTTCCAACAACACATGGATAGTACATTTGCCAACCTTAAACTAAGTTGTGTTCTCATCTACTTGGACGACATAAACCTTTTCTCTAAGACATTTTCTGAACATCTTAGCCACTTAAAAGAAGTCTTCATAAGACTTCAGAAGAAAGGATTGCAAATC
The DNA here is from genome assembly GCA_014839935.2 of Entomophthora muscae. Lineage (NCBI taxonomy): Eukaryota > Fungi > Entomophthoromycota > Entomophthoromycetes > Entomophthorales > Entomophthoraceae > Entomophthora > Entomophthora muscae. Next base: position 253,131 of record QTSX02004264.1, read on the forward strand.
AAACATTCTAAGTGCTCTTTCTTTAAGACTCATTTAGAATTTTTGGGTCATGTCATCTCCAGCAAAGGAATTAGACCAATTCCAGCCAAGACGTTGGCCATAAATCTGATGCCTTCCCCTACCAACATGAAAGAAGTAAAAGTAATCCTAGGCATGGAAGGATACTATTGCCAATTCATACCCAATTTTGCCAAAAAGCCCAACCACTCTTTCACTTGTTAAAGAACTCCACCAACTTCAGCTGGACTAAAGAGTATGAAGAAGCATTCCAATCTTTGAAAGACGTTCTGACAACTAATCCTCTACTGGTGTATCCCAATTATTCCAAGCCTTTTGCCCTACACACTGATGCTTCAAACGTTGCTATTGGTGTAGTACTATCACAAACCAACAACAAAGGCAAGGAACATCCAGTCGCTTATTCCTCACAAACCCTCAACAAGCATAAACAAAACTACAGTACTACTGAGTGTGAATACCTTGCAGTTCTCAATGCTATCAAAGAGTGTCAACCATATGTTCATGGAACACATTTTACAGTTGTCACCAATCATTTGAGCCTATTATGGCTACAAAAGATGAAGGATCCAGAAGGTAGACTAGCAAGATGGGCCGCCAAGTTGCAAAACTTTGACTTTGACATCATCCACTGACCAGGAACCAAACATGGAAATGCCAACGCACTATCTAGACTACCAATTGTTGCCGCATTAGGAGAGGACCTCAATAGTTTATATAGATTGATCAGTTGGCCCAAGCAATGGAGCTCTTCAAACAAACAAGTTAAAAGAATGCTTCAACAACTGAGTCAAAATGCATTCATAAAGGATTGTAAACTCTTTAAGAATTATAAGGGCACCATTCTTCCCTATATTTGTCCCTCTAACCAACTTTCCTGCCTTGATGAGTTTCACCGACAATTAGGTCATGCAGGAATACAACAGATGATAAAACGATGTCAGAATTTGTTTATTGAGAAAATATGACAACTGACATTGCAGAATACGTCAAAAAATGCCTTCATTGCGCCAGGTTTAGAGAAAACCTAGCCAACACTCTTACCAATTTGCCCTGCCTGGATACGCTTTTCAGACTGTGTCAATTGATGTTGTTGGACCCACTCCCAAGCGCTGGTCCAGGAAAACTAAAGTACATCATATTTGCCATATATCACTTAACCAAGTGGATCAAGGTACAATCTGTTGCTTCTGCCTTTTCTTCACAGACTGCTAACTTTGTACTTTAAGAAATTATTGCACAACACAGCTGTCCTGCGACCATTCTAACTGACGATGGAAACAACTTTTTCAAGGCTATACTACCTTGGTTACATGACCTAATGGGAATTCAGAGCTCTTCTTCAGCTCCCTACTGCCCCAAGATAAACAGAGCCGTTGAATGAGACAATAGAACCCTAGTTAGAATACTGAAGAAATTAGCATACAATTGGCCTTCCTCATGGGATATACAACTAGGTGCAGCCGTCATGGCTTATTGATCTCTGTACACTCCAGAACTGGTGTCAGCCCATTCAAGATGATATATGGCCAACAACCTGGACTGCCCATGCACTTGGTACCCTGAATGCCAACTGCAGTGAATCTACTTATTTTCAATGACTGAATATCCTGATCAAGCAAATAATGCAAACTCAGTCTCAAGCTTTCAACAGCTTAAAGGAACATTGAGTTAAAAGTTACTCACACAGCCAGGTGAACCTACGAGCACTTCCAATGTTCCAAGCCGGTGACCAAGTTCTGATGTACTGACAACAACTTCACAAGCCACAAAATAAGCTAGACAGCTTATGGACCAACCCATGTGAAGTCATTTCCAAAGTAGGCTATGATGTCTACAACCTTAAGGATTTAACTTCTGGACAACTCATTAATTATGTCCATGCTAAATTCCTGAATGTCCAGCCAACTCTTTGAGACTGACTGGACCTCTGGCTAAGGTTTAGGGTTACCCTTACCTTACCTAGTTTTTATTATCAATATTTTCTATTCTATACCATACCCTTAACTCTATTATAAGGATGCCCCAAAGAAAAACATAAGAAAAATATGAAAGAAGAAAAGGACCTTTATTTTGCTACCTTGCTCATTTAAGGGAAGCAAAAAATGCAAGTGTATAGAGCACCTCACAAAGATGATGCATAATTGACACAGCCTTACCAACAATATCAATCTCTAAAGGTTTACTGGAGCCAACTTTGTGGAAATTCATGAAATCAGGGAATTCAACTTGGTCCAATTATGCGACGCCAAAATTTGAGTCAAAAAGTCTGAACACCAGAAGACTAAGGCTAGCCAGAAATTCCAACTGAGATCCATTAGCTAACCAGCTATTCAAGAACTCAGTAAGTTGTTCCTTAGTTATATCTGGAATCTCATTGGCCAACACATCCTTCTCATGGGTTACTTCAAACAGAATCTCTAAGGTGAGAAGATACAAAAAATCCATCAATTGGCTGTAAGTAAAATTATCCTCCTGGGACATGGTGATGAAGAATAATTCCCAATACTCCTCAGGGCAACGCTTTCCTACTCTATTTTGAAGAGATATTGCTTGTGGTGCCATATGATACTCCCCAGGCATGGCCCAACTAAGAGCCATGGGAAAAAAGATTGCTAAGACCTTCTCTTGTTTCTACTGGCTAAGCTCTGAATCAATTGCCTCTCAAAGAAATTTGTCTAACTCTACTGCATACAATTGTTTTTCTGCAGACAAAGATGTGTTTTCCATACAACAAAGAAGAGAAATTGGTGTTTTACTATCTGGAAACTCCACCTTAAATGCCTTGTGAAGTTCTCTCCAAGAGGATCCCAACCAAAGGATGTTATTATCAAAGTCCATGGGCACTGCATACCCCATGCTGGTGTCCTAAGCATGATTAATAGTGTATTAGTTTTTGTCATTACCTCAGGGATTGGTTTCAAAGTGCTTGGATTCAATGCCTCCGTACGTTTTTTGGATGTTCTTGCATTGACTAGCTTTTTGAAAGCCAACAGTTCCTTCTGGATGTCCCTGCTCATCTCTTTGGTAGTGTTCTGTCAATCAGTAGTCTTCTCCTTCTTAGAGGTAGACGCAACTGGTTTACGCAACGCAACCCAAGGTTTCTTTCTGGTCTGTTCCAAGGTTCTTTGTTGCTCATTGACGTCAATTGCCTTCTGGTAGGTACTCAAAGTACTCATTGAGTGTGTCTGTTGGCTGCTATTGGCAATGGATGTGATCTGCTGTCAAAAATGCTCTAACTCATCCATTTCCTTGGTTTAGTTGTCCAGCATATTAGATACCTCAATCAAACCTTTTGTGATTGTTTCATTCTCTTCAATTACGGTTGATTGTTTGGCAACCAGTTCTGCTACAAGCTTCTTGATGTTTTCCATTTCCTTGCTAATTAGTTCTATAAGATTCTGCATTTATAGTCCATTCATATGGGGGGATGTGTGGTGAAGCTCATCACCAGTTGGTTGCTGGAATCCTGATTGTTGTTGAGTGCTTCCTGACTGAATAAGATCCTGATTGTCTTCTCAATAGGGCCATCATTCTGGATGTATATGATAATAACTAGCTTCCAGATTGTTTAATCCCAACGACTTGATTCTGGATCAAAAGTACACTGATTCTCAGTCAAGTTACTTCACTAAACTTTTCACCAACTGTTGTTGCAGATTGACTACCCCAACCTTCAGCCTCATTAACCCCCTTGTGCTGCTGGGGCTGTTCCACTTTCTCCTGATTGTTGGGCTGATCTTTCTTGTTCACATCCATTTTCTTCTCTCTTAACCCCCACATAATGACTAACTTACCTTGAGCTATCAAGTGAGTTATAGTATTCAAACCCCTTCTCTTCTTCTTAATAAATATATTTTCCCCCTTATTTTAAGCTACACCACTAATTACTTTGTTGAGTGTATAATTTAAGGACTACAAAGGCTAGTCTCCTTTCACTGACTAAATTGCCAACCAAGCTTGACTATAAGTCACTTGTTGAGGATTTGCTTTCAAGTAATTGCTGCTGCTATTACTCTGAACCTTTTGTTGTTTTTCAGGCCAACTACTTTGTATTATCTCCACTTGTCTGGTATCTGACTAGTCCTATACCAAGTGTACCAAACAACACTTAGATTGTCCTGCAATCTCACTATCAGAAACCTAGACTGTCAACCAACCAACAGACTTTCCCTAATAATTGTAGTAAGAGTACCACAGAAGGGCGTTGAGTACACCATGAAACTCTTGTACTCTAGACGTCCTTTTGCCCGCATTCACTCCAAATTCCTTTGAAAATATCAACTCCCTGTGTCCAATCTTGAGGGTGGAGATGTTGTAAATTGCACAATTAATGCTATTTTGATCTGGCCTTCAAATATTGATAGTTGCAAAGATTTGGCTGATTTTGCATTTGAGTTCAGAAATTCCCTGCCTTCTGCAAATGGATCTGGTTCAATATCCACCCATTCTGGATTATTGTACCTGTCTGTGGTTGATCCTGGTATGACCTCATCCCAACGTGACCCCCTCAGCCACTCTATCTTCCTGATGAGTGATCACCATCCCTTGTCTACTATTTAAAGTAGAATCATTATTCCTAATAAAGAAAAGTTTATCCACATTTGTGTTGGCTTTTATAATATTCAAGCTTTTCCTGTCCTTTCTGCCAAAAGGACTTTTACATCTTGTTTTCCAGGGAATTAAGGTACATGCCCTTAAGTTTTCCCTGAAGGCTAACCCAAGGCTAGCTTCAAACCTCAAATCTTTTGTAAGAAAGATTTCCTGCCGTGTCCTCCAGGATTTTGTCCCCTGGAGTCAAACACAACAGATAGTGTGCATTGCTACAGTGCCAGAATGGAGAAGGGAGCAGGCGGCAGCACAAGCTTGCTTGTAATTGAGAGAAAAAGCTGGAAGGGGGCCCATGCAGGCCCAGGAGACAGAACCAATACCATAGGATTTGAGGGGTCATTGGTAATGTCTTCTTCTAGAGGGGGACTAGAGACTCTAGGTTGTTGGGGTACTTCAGAAACAAAGGGAGAAGTACAGAGAATGTGTGCAAGAATGGGGTAACCAAGGGGCTTGCAGCCCCTGTAGTGAGCACTATTTTGTTGTGTTTGGCTCCTGGGGACAACATCCAGAAGGACTCGGCAGGAAATCTTTATTACAAAAGATTTGAGGTTTGAAGCTAGCCTTGGGTTAGCCTTCAGGGCAAAATTAAGGGCACATATCTTAATTTCCTGGAAAATGAGATGTAAAAGTCCTTTTGGCAGAAAAGACAGGGAAATCCTGAAGATTATAAAAGCTAATGCAAATGTGGATAAATTTGTCTTTATTAGGAAAAATGATTCTACTTAAATAGTAGACAAGGGATGGTGATTACTCATTAGAAAGACAGAGTAGCTGAGGGGGTCACACTGGGATGAGGTCATACCAGAATCAATCACAGACAGGTACAATAATCTGGAATGGGTGGATATTGGACCAGACCCATTTACAGAAGGCAAGGAATATTCAAAATTGAAAACAAACCCAGCCAAATCTTTGCAGCTATCAATATTTTAAGGCCATATCAAAATATCATTAATTGTGCAATTTACAACATCCCCCAACTGTCCCCCATCCAACAAAAATACGTCTTGGATTTGCTTGAGCAATTTAGCAATATCTTTGCCTCTGGACCTATGGACTATGGCCTAGCTAAAGGGGTTATCCATCAGATTGAGCTGGTGATGCACCACCTTTTTGTGCCAAACCATATCACTGTAGCTGGGTGGAAGATGCCCAGGTATCTAAAGAGCTTAAACAACTCTTAGATGCTGGACTCCTGGCCCCCTCCCAAAGTTCTTGGGCCTCACCTTTACTGATTGTGGTACTTTTCTACAGGGCCTCTAAAGTCAACTCAGGGGAGTCCTTACCAGAAGGACTTAGAGGGCGGTGAGAGGGGAGGTGCTAATCAATAGGACTTATGAGAGGAGGCAGACAGGGGGTCTGTCTTGTACACCTGATAGGAGGGTGGAGGATAGAGGCAGGAGGATATGTTCTGGCAAGGAGCACAGATAGGTTAAGGCACTTACTGCAGTGCAACACTATCTTAGCAATACAGTAATCTATATCTGTGAAGATATTAGGTAGAGCATCTATAGTACATAGCATAGTACAGATAACTCATAGCAATAATGGTATCTTATAACATACGTTATGGGGGAACAGACAGGACAGTCTTGAACTTACTCTTTCTATCAGAAGAATGGGAGGCAGCAGGTATACACCAGGGTTTCCTAAGTCCACAAGAGAGAAGGAGGGGATAGCACTTGTGGTTGGGCCTGGGATACTAGTCTGGTAGGGGTGCTAGTATAGCAGGCGGACCTTCCTGCCACCTTTGGTCTCTGCAACAGGAATAGAAGGGGCTTCCAGAGGAAGGACCTGGTTAAAGGACACTATCTAAAAAGTAAAATGTCCAGCCAAGTGCAAAGCGCAATGTATGTCAAAAGTGGGTCAAAGTGTCAAAAGGGTCTTGTTTATTGTGAATATGAGGACTTAATTATGTACTATTGTGTACTTAGATGAAATTAGGGAATCAGCTTAAGGGAAATGCATTGATAATGTATGATCAAGATTATCAGGCACACATGCCATTTGTAGCATAAGAGAATCCAGAGGTTTCAAGAGGTTCAACTATCAGATGAGTGGGTTCCATCATCAGAATAGAGGATCTGATACCTGTGAACATTGGGTAGTGCACCTTGGATAGTGCACATAAGATGGTGTACTGTGAACGGTGCACCTTAGGTAGTGCACATAGGATTTTTCACCTTACAGTGCTATTTCTAGCATCACACTGATCCTCAAGAAAAGGGACGGAGGACATTGCATTGTAATGGACTACCACTGCATGAGCTTGTTCACTAAGAAAGACTTGTACCCCTTACCCAGAATCAATGATGCTCTCCAACAGTTGGGTGGTTCCAAGTTTTTCTTGGCCATGAACCTGGCTTCTGGATACTGGCAAGTTAACTTATCAACAGAAGACCAAGAAAAGGCTGCACTCATTACCTCTGAGGGGCTCTATGAACCTACTTGAATGCCCCCAAGGACTTTGCAATGCCACAGCTACGTTTCAGAGGGCTATGGACTCCATCCTACAAGATTTAAAGCTCTCTTGTGTCCTTGTGTACTTTGATGACATCACCATATTTGGTGCTATCTTTACCAACCATTTGGAACACCTCAAAGCTGTTTTCATCAAAATCTGCAAAGCTGGCTTAAAACTCAAGCCCTCCAAGTGCTTTTTCTTTAAGGAGTAACTCAAATTCTTAGTTCATGAGAAGACCTAAACTGGAATCCTCCACATGAATAATAAGGTGAAAGCCATTGACAATATGCTACCTCTCACAAATCTTTGAGAGGTCCAAGTATTTCTGATATGATAAGTTACTATTGACAGCTCATACCTAATTTTGCTGAACTTAGTGAACCCCTTGTTAAGCTCCTTTTCTATGTCCTGTTTGAGTGGATGTGACAGATCCAGGTATATATGCTTGCTTCTTCATAATCCCAGTCTGACTCTTTTACAGTTTGACAGGAAATCCTTTATGTAAGCTTTGGTGAGCTTGAATTCCAGACAAGCAATCTTGGTGTTAAACTTGTTGCCATCTGGTGAGCACTTCTACGTTTTTTGCTTCCCATAATCTTAGCTGCAGATCATCTCTTTCATTACATGGTAGTCTTATTTCAGTTAAAAGCCAAACTAGAAAGCATAAAAAGATTAAGGGGAAATCAACCATTGTCATACATAAGTATCATTTTTTGCTATTTATTATCATGTTTCCATTATATACCAATCAGGGTATATTTGGCTGAAAACCCCTCCAGTTCTGGAATCACACCTGGATTCCTATCACATGGGTTATGACATAACAGCGTCATTGGATCCAGATCTTTACCAAAAAAACTTCACACTCTTAACCTATAAGAATGTGCCCTAATACATTCCAGAATCACCTGATTCCTTTCATGGAAATGTATTTTTTTGGCTTGAAGTTTCCAGACTTCTGGCGCCAAAACCCTATGGAATATATGTATTCCTGATCCAATCTATCATTGTTCCAACTGGGAACCAGATGATAAATCCTGAATGCATAGACACCATTGTCTACAAGTTGTTTTTGCATTTAATAGTTTTTTGGATTAAAAACCTATTAAAATGCTTTGAAAATCAAACCAGGCGCCACTGCAGTGCCCAGGAACTTTCCCAGGTGGCTCCCCAGCACCTGAAACATTTACTGGGCGGCACCTCAGCAATTTACAAATCAATTAGGCGGTGCGGCAGCGCTTCTAATCTAATGAACTTGCCAAAATGGCGCCTTTAACCCAAAATTTGGGGGTTACTTATGGTTAACCTTAACCAAACTTCCTGACACAGTCAAGGCAACTAAACAATATAATTAAATTCTCATTAATTATATTCCCAGCATATATTATCTAACCTTCAAAGTTAATTAATCTGTTTTAAGACAACAAGTCTTTACTTGACACAGTCAAGTCCATTTTGGCCCTATGATTAAATCCATATTGATCATATTCAAGTATGTCAATTTATTAACCTTCCCAGTTAATCAATTGATGTGAGACACCTAGTCTCATAATCTGAACCGTTCAGATTATTCATTACGGCCCTCAATTAGTACAGCCTAATTGATTCCTGGGTAATTCATTACTATGCTGGAAAGTCTCTCCAAGGCCAATCCTATTGTTTTGAATTTCAACCTATGAAATTCATCACAATTCAACCTCTTTGTGAAACCACATCCCAATGTATATGTAGTACAATCACAGTGAACTAACAGTCAGCAACAAGCCTTTGAGGCGTTGAAGGCCAAGCTCAAAGAGGCTCCTATCCTAGTCTACCCTGATTATGATAAAGAGTTCATCTTGTTTATTGACACAAGTAAAGCAGGTGCTATCTTAGCCCATCTTGACAACAAAGGTGTGGATCAACCTGTGGCTTACTCTTCACAGGTCCTCAATAAACACAAGAACTACAGCGTCACTGAAAAGAAATGCCTGACTGTGTTATATAAGGTAAGAATTTAGGTACTAAATTTATGGGACCCACTTCATGGTGGTCACCAACCACTCCTCCCTTAAATGGTTGCAACAATTAAAAGAACTTGAAGGTTGATTAGCACATTGGGCCCTGCGCCTGCAAGGATACAATTTCACTATGGTACATTGTCCTGGGGCCCAAAACCAGAAAACTGATGATTTTTCAAGAATGCCTATACTTACTATTCACCCTGCTGACGCTGATTGCCTATACAAGTTAATATGATATCCTGACTCCTGGACCACTGAGCTAGAAGACATTTGACTGGCACTACAAACCCTATCCAAGGACACTGTGATTTGCAATAGACAACTCTTTAAAAAAAGTCAACAATGCTTATCTGATCTATGTTTGCCCTAGAATGAGGATAACTATTATCCTCCAAGCTCACATTGACACTGGACACAGAGGAATAACAAAGACTCATGACTGGTTATGCAAGAACTTCTACTGGGAAAATATACGCCTTCTAATCCCTGATGTTCTTGCCTCCTTCCATTTGCGCCAGCTCTAACGCCCTTGCCCTTCCCAGCATCAGTTCAAACTCATCCCCCTACGCATACATTCCACACTGTAAGTATTGGTGCTATTGAGCCTCTCCCTTTTTCTAGGTCTGGGTATCAATTTATCTTATTTGCTGTAGACCATTTTAGTAAATGGGTCAAAGCCAGAGCTACAAAAGATATAACTGCCAAGACCACTGCCAACTTCTTGTTGCAAGATAGCTTCTATCAACATGGCTGCCCTCAAGTCCTGCTTTCTGACAATGGCACCAACTTTAATGCTTGCCTCATTTGTCTAGTGTAGAAGTTATAGGTACCTACTAATCTTTCTCTAAGCCATATAATCCTTCAACTAATGGAACAGTTGAACAAGCTGATTCCTCCCTGGTGTTCATAATGAGGAAACTCACACTCTCTGATGCCACCAATTGGGATATGTTGATCCCTGCTGCTCTCTTTGCTTATCAACTTAGCAGGTACTCAGTGACTGGCCATTCTCCCTTTGCCATGCTGTGTGGGCGTGAAGCCACAATCCCCTCAATCTTGAGACCCCCTTTGATTGAAGTTGATACATCTGCCAATCCTGAAACCCATGTCAAGGACTTGACTAATTTTATCATTGATATTCAGGCGACGGTATATTTAACAGCCTACAAGGTCAAGACTTTAGAACTCTCTCTGTCCAATGCTTCTAGAGCCCCCTCCCTGAGTATCAAGTAGGCAACCTGGTTTTCTACTACCAGAATTGTACAGGAGGTAGAGCCCATAAGCTAGACTCTCTATGGGTTGGGCCTTGTGAATTCACCATCAAGAAGGGTGTTAAATATATTGTGAAACTGCTGTCCTCTGGGCGTCCCTTTGCCTGCGTTCATTCCAAATTCTTCTGCAAATATCAACTACCTTTGTCCAATCTTGAGGTGGGAGATGATGGAAATTGCGCTATTAATGTTGTTTTAATATGGCCTTCAAATAATGATATATGCAAAGATTTGTTTAGCTTTGCTTTCAACTTTGGGAGTTCCTTGCCTTCTGTAAATAAATCTGGTCTAATATCCACCCATTCTGGATTACTGTACCTGTCCTTGTCTGATCTTGGTATGACCTCAACCCAATGTGACCCCCTATGCACTCTGTCTATCTAATGAGTGATCATTAAACCTTGTCTACTATTTAAGTAGAATTTTTCTCCTAATAAAGACACAATTATCCAAATTTTCATTGGCTTTAAGATTCTTCAAGCTTTTTCCTTTTCTTTTTGCCAAAAGGAATTTCACATCTTGTATTCCAGGAAATTAAGGTATGTCCCTTAATTTTGCCCTGAAGGCTAACCCAAAGCTAGCTTTAGACCTCAAATCTTTTGTTATAAAGATTTCCCTCTGTATCCTTCTTGATGTTGTTCTAGGAGCCAAACACAACATCATTCCTGACTGCAACCAGTTAGTGAAGTATGTATGTGACAAACGCCGTGATCTAGTCCCCTATAAGAAATCTGCCATGGTCCAAGGAGAGTTAGTCTTGACAGATTAGTTAAAGATGTTCAATGGTGATGAGGTATTCCTTTTAAAAATGATGGGCCTACAGCAGAGGCAAGAACTATATGATATGCTACAAAACAGAACCTGGAGCAGTTAAGAGATTCTGAGACCTGGTTATGTGAAGGTATCTTTGCAGTATTTCCTGCCTTTTTTTACCAACTATGAGTTGTACATTCCCACATCAAAGCCAAGGCTCCCCCATTTGCCTACTTTCTGCTTCCTGAAGCAACAGAAGTGATAAACAAAAGGGCTTTTAAAATCCTTCATTAGGGCATCAAAGCCCTACCCAGTAATAAAAAGAGCCCTCCTGGCCATAACACTAGAGTTAATCCAGATGATGATGAAAAGGATGAAGCCATCCTTGCTGCAAAACAAGAAGCTCATGATAAAGCACTTGGCCCCTCAACTATAATCAATGACTATGAAACTGCCAAGGCTAACACTTTTAAAAAGACCTTTGATGGAGATGTCCAGGGGTGTTTTTTCCATTATTGACAGGCTGTCAACAGGCAACCAAAGGGTCTACCTGATCTCAGCAAGCTCCACTGTCTAGATACATCAGGAAAGTGCAAGTTCCTAAAACAGCAGTTTTTAGCACTAGCCTTTGTAAGGCCAGAGCATACTGAACAAGCCTTTGACCTCCTATGCCAGGATCCATATGCCAAGAAACATGAGGGTGCCTTCTACCCTTTCATTGAATATTAAAAACCATAGCGGATTGGACGTAAGGTCACTAGGCGCCAGAGCAAGCCCAGAGTCAAAACCAGCTGGAACTGCTACCAGGCAGTTCTTAAGGATGAGATAAAAACTAATTCATCTTTGGAGGGCTGGCATAAGCATATAAAGTCTATCTTTGGAATCAAGCCCAGATACAACACCTTCTACAAGCACATCAAAGTCCAACAGGGGAAGACTGTTGCATCCATCAGAGATATTGAGAACCACCCATCCAAGAAGAAGAGAAACACCAAAGAGAAACAATATCAAGAGAAGATTAAGGAGTTGTCAAGGCCAAATATAAGCTTTCAGAGATTTTGGAATACATCAAGAAGATTTCCAAAGTTCTTAATGGCAACCAGGTGATCATAGTCTAGCTTTTAACTAAATTTTTTGAGTATTGCCTAATTTTGTATATAGTTCTTATATGTTCAGTATAATATTTTTTTAATAAATAGTTTTTCTAATTAACTCATTAGTAGTTTATGATACTGTTTTATAAAATCATTGATTTTCATTTGATAGTTTGATGCCTTGGACTGTATTACATGGCCTATATTGATATTTTACTAGTAATTTAATGGTTTTGTAGTTTTCAATATAGAAAAAATTTATATTACTGTTTCTGATTATTATATTTTCCTATGATATGTGAATCTTTATGTAGTACATTTTTATATATTGGATTTTTTATCTTTATAAGTGGGAAAAATATTTTATTGTAAATATAGATAATTTCATAGTGAATTATTTTTGAAGTGTATTTTTATAATTTTATCTAATTGCCATGTATAGCTTTTTATGGATTTTTTTAAATCTATGTTGCCACATTACCCTAAAAAGTATTTTGAAGCTTAATTTGTATTAAGTAAAATATTCAGGAAAAAGGTTTCTGCTTATTAAAAAAGTGACAGCATTTAATAGTCTACATGAGTAAAAACTTAAATCTGACTTTCCAATGCTGTCAACATTAAAGTATTTTTAATTCTGATTTTCAACATATATTAAGTCAACTTGCAGAATGAGTTAACTCTAGCAGTTGCCAAACTGAGAGGTGCTGACATAAATAAGCAATCTCATCTTGAAATATAGCCACCCAATAAGTCAGGATGATGATACAAGGATCAGGTACAGGCTTAGTGGTAGGTGGATTGGAAGCCAAAGCCTGAAGGCAGGTGGTTGCCTTGAGCTCTGTGATGGCCTCCCAAATCTTAGCTTCAGACTGAGTAAGGCCTTCAGGGGGAGGCATAGGCAGCACCACACCCACAACACCGCTTGTCAATATATGCTTTAACTTGGCACAGAGTGTTGCTCAATGCATTATTGTATATGCTGTATTGGTGTTGTAACCTGTGGCCCCAGCTGTCCACACTGAACCCAACCAAGTATAGCTGAGCATTATTATGCTTTCATAAATGATTGAGTTCATATACTAAGGTCTCAAAGTCTTGTTGGTATCTTAAAAGAGTGGATTAAATTTGTCCTTGACAGACAGAATGATGCTCATCCAGTTCACACAACCACTCACTAATGTATCCAGGGAGAGAGAGCAAAGAGAGTATAGTAAAGAGGTCAGGTATTCTTGGGAGGACAATGAATTATGTTGATTGTCCAAGATGCAAGCAAAGAGACTGTGGGTCCATTCTTGATAGGCCATATTCTGAGCAAGAATGTTGGCTACTACAGATTCCACAGCAGATAAGAGTTGATTCTGGGGTCTTAATGCTAGTTGATAAAACCAAGGCAGGCTGGATAAACTGGTTTACCAGCACACTAATATTTTCATTTTGATTCCATCAAACTAGGGGGCCAAAATCCAACAGGAATTAGTACAAGTCTTCAGAGGCGTAACCAGTACAAAGATCAAGAATTGTATGCATAGATACTGTACCAGTATAAAGAAGATAGCAGGCGGCGGCACAGGCTTGTTAATAGTTCAGGGAGAAAGCTGGAGAGAGGCCCACAAGGGTCTGGGCAACAACACCACTACCATAGGTGTCTTGGGGGAGTTGGTAATATCCTTTTCAAGAGGGGGACTCAAACTTTAGGAGTTTCAGGTACTTCTGTAATGATAGGGGAAGGACCAGAGAATGTGCAGGGAAACAGAGTAACCAAGGGGCTGGCAGCCCCTTTGGTGAGCTCATATTTTGCTGTGTTTGGCTCTTGGGGACAACATCCAAGAGGACATGGTGGGAAATCTTTATTACAAAAGGTTTGAGGTTTGAAGCTAGCCTTTGGTTAGTCTTCAGGTAAAAATTAAGGGCACATACCTTAATTTTTCTGGAATACAAGATAAGCAATTTGTTTAGCAAAAAGAAAGGAAAAGGCTTGAAGAATACAAAAGCCAACACAAATTTGGATAAACTTGTCTTTATTAGGTGAAGTGATTCTACTTAACTAGTATACTGGAAACATTGATCATTCACTAGGTAGACAGTGTGGCTGATGAGGTCATTCCAAACTGAACTTATACCAGGATCATTCAGGTGCGGGTAAGATAATTGGAAATGGGTGGACAGTGATGCCGACCCATTTAAGGAAGGTGAACAATTTCCAAAATTGAAGGCAAAAACAACCAGGTCTTTGCATCTATGGTACTCTTACTATGGTAGTTGGAGATAGTATGTTGGTCAGTTGATAAACTAGAACTAGGTAGTGAGATTGGGAGATGGTCTAAGGGTCAGTTGGTAGACTTGGTACTGTGATAGTCAGATACCAGACAAGTAGTTGGTAGTACAGAAGTGGTCAGACCTGGAGAACAACAAAGGGTTTTGAGTAGTGGCAACAGCAACTACTCTAAAGCAAATCCTCAAATAGTGACCTCTAGTCAAGCTAATTGGCAGTGTAGTCAATAGGAGGAGACTAGCCTTTGTGGTTCTTAGATATTACACTCAAAGAAATATTCAATGGTGTAGCTAATATAAGGGGGGTATAACTTATATCTTTATTGAGAAAATAAGAGGGGTTTATATACTACAACTTACTTGATAACTCAAGGTAAGTTGGTCATTACATGGGGTTTGAGAAAGGGGGAAATGAATGTTGAACCACTGGGGATCAACACAGCAATCAGGGGAAGATATGAACAGCCCCAGTGGCACAAGGGGGTTGCAAGAGACTCAAGGATGAGGAAGTCAATCATTAACTGCAGTCAGTGAACTAAATTGGTTGGTAGATTTAAAGCCCAATTGGTGGGACTTCTAATATGGAACCAAGTCAGTGCAGGTGAACAATCTGGAAGCTAGTTGGCCTCGTATAATGATCCAGCAGCTAGTCAAACCCATAAGCATCCATAACAACTGCTGTATTAGAAAGGGAATCAGGATCTAATACAATCAGGAAGTACTCAACAACAATCAGGATTAGAGCAACCAACTGGTGATGAGCTATACTACATATCCCCCACATGAATAGACTATAAATATGGAAGTTCATAGAGACTGATCAGCAAAAATGGAGGACATTAAAAAATTTGTTGCAGACCTAGTAGCCAAGCAATTAGCTGTGGCAGAAGAAAACAAGACAATCACCAAGGATCTGATTGAAGTATTCAACATGCTGGATGACTATGTCAAGGAGATAGAGGAATTGGATTGTTTTTGTCAGCAAATAACCTCCATTGCTAGTGGTAGCCAGTGAGCACTTTCAATGAGTACTTCCAGTAACTATCAGAAAGCAACCAATGTTGAAAAGCAGCAAAAACAGTAGAACAAACCAAAAAGAAGCCTCAAATCTTGTTGTGCAAGTCAGTAGCACCTGCCACCAAGAAGGAGAAGCCTTCTGATCAGCAAGACTCTACTGAGAAGGCACTCCAGAGTATCCAGAAAGAGGTGTTGGCCTTCAAGAAGCTGGTCAATGGGAGAACATCCAAGAAACGTACTGAGGCACTGAACCCCAGCACAGTGAAACCGATACCTGAGGTAACAACAACAACTAATGTTTTTTAATCTTCTTAGGACACTGACATGGAATATGCAGTACCCATGGATTTTGACAGCAACATTGTTTGGATAGGATTGTCCTGGAAATTAATTTTTTAGGCATTCAAGGTTGAATTTCCTGATGGTAAGACACCAATTCCTCTTTTGCATCACATGGAAAATACTGCCTTGTTGGCTGAGCAACAGTCATACAAGGTGGAACTAGATTGATTCCTTCAGGAAGCAACCAATTAGGAAGTAAGTCAGGAGGAGCAAGAGAAAATCCTGGCAATTTGTTGCCCTGTGGCTCTTAGCTGGGATTTTCCTGACAAGTATCATATGGCTCCTCAAGCAATCTCCTTCCAGAACAGGGTAGGAAAGGGACGTCCTGCAGAATACCAAGAGTTGTTCTTCATTACCTTGTCCCAGGAAGGTAACTTTTCCTACGGCCAGTTGATGGGCTTTTTGTATCTTCTTACCTTGGAGATACTATTTGAGGTGACTCACAAGAAAGACTTGTTGGCCAAGTAAATTCCTGATGTAATGAAGATATGACTTACAGAGTTTTTAAACAGCTGGTTAGCTAATGTGCCTCAATCAGAATTCCTGGCCAGTCTTGGGCTCCTAATATTTGGACTCTTTGGTTCTGACTTTGGCGTGGCACATCCAGATCATGTTGAGTTCCCCAAATTTATAAACTTTTGTAAAGTTGGCTCTAATTATCCCTTGGAGGCTAATGTTATTGGCAAAGCAGTGTCAGTTATGCATCATCTTTGGGAGGTGCTTTATTCCCTTGGTTTTGTTGGTTCTCTCAAATAAGAAATGTACAATAAAGCTTTTCTCTCTTTTCAATTTTTTATTTTATTTTGGGATTCATCCTTACAATATGTTTAAGGGTAGGGTATAAAATAGAGAATATAGGTAATAAAAACTAGGTAAGGGAAGGGTGAACCCTAAACCTTAGCTAGAGATCCAGTCAGTCTTGAAGAGTTGGCTGGACACCCTTTCAAGAATTTAGCATGGACACAGTTGATAAGTTATCCAGAAGTTAAATCCTTAAGATTGTAGACATCATAGCCTACTTTAGCAATGACTTCACATGGGTCAGTCTATAAGCTATCTAGCTTGTTCTGTGGCTTGTGAAGTTGTTTTTGTACATAAGAACTCAGTCACCAACTTGAAACTTGGGGAGGGCTAGTAGATTTACTTGGCTTGCAAGTAGCTTTTAGCTCAATATTCCTTTAGACTGTTGAACGCTTGAGAATGGGTCTTCATTATCTGTTTGATCAAGAGATTCAGTCATTGAGAATCTGTAGATTCACTACAGTTGGCGTTTAATGTACCAAGTGCATAGAAAGTCCAGGTTGTCAGCTGTATAGCATTTAAATGGGCTTACACCAGTTCTATAATGTACAGTGAATCAGTATGCCATGACAGCTGCACCTAGGTGTATGTCCCATGAAGAAGGCTGATCATGTGCTAGTTTCTTCAATAGCCTAACTAGATTTCCATTAACTCTCTCAACAGCTCCATTTGTCTTGGGTTGGTAGGGCGCTGAGGAGGTACTCTGGATTCCCATTAGATCATGTAAACGAGGTAATATAGCCTTGACAAAGTTGGTTCCATTATCAGTTAATATTGTAGCAGGACAACCATGTTGTGCAATGATCTCTTGAAGTACAAACTTAGAAGTCTGTAAAGAAAAGGAAGAAGCAACAGGTTGGATTTTGACCCACTTGGTTAAGTGATCTATGGCAACTATGATGTACTTTAATTTTCCTGAGCCAGCGCTGTGGAGTGGTCTGATAACATCAATTGACACAATCTTGAAAGCGTATCCAGGTAGAATGAATTGGTAAGAGTGTTGGCTTGGTTTTTCTCTAAACCTAGCGCACTGGAGACATTTTTTGACATATTCTGCATTGTCAGCGGTCATATTTTCCCAAAAAACATATTCTGACATTGTTTTAATCATTTTTTTGTATCCCTGTGTGGCCTAATTGTTGGTGGAAATCATCAAGGCAAGAGAGTTGGTTGGAGGGACAAATATAGGGAAGAGTGGTACCCTTATAAATCTTAAAGAGTTTACCATCTTTTATAAATGTATGTAGACTTAGTTGTTGAAGCATATTTTTCACTTTCTCTTCTAGGGAACTCCATTATCTGGTTGAATGATTAACTCATAAAGACTATCAAGGTCCTCTCCTAATGTGGCAATAATTGGTAGTC
Source organism: Entomophthora muscae (assembly GCA_014839935.2). Lineage (NCBI taxonomy): Eukaryota > Fungi > Entomophthoromycota > Entomophthoromycetes > Entomophthorales > Entomophthoraceae > Entomophthora > Entomophthora muscae. The sequence continues at coordinate 271,141 of QTSX02004264.1, forward strand.
TGTATAAGGTGTTGGCATTTCCATGTTTGATCCCTGGTTGGTGGACAATGAGAAGTCAAAGTTTTGTAACTTGGCAGCCCGTCTTGCTAATCTGACTTCTGGTTCTTTCATCTTTCTTAGTCATACTAGACTTGAATGGTTGGTGACTACCATAAAGTATGTTTCATGAATGTAAGGTCAACACTCTTTGATAGCATATAAAACGGCTAGGCATTCTAGTTCAGTAGTACTATAGTTCTGTTCATGCTTATTAAGAGTTCTTGAGAAGTAAGCAACTGGATGTTCCTTGCTCTTGTTGTTGGTCTGGTAAATTACTGCACAATTGCAACATTGGAAGCGTCAGTGTGCAGAGCAAGCGGCTTGGAATAATCTGGGTACAATAACAAGGGATTAGTTGTTAAAACGTCTTTCAAGTATTAAAATGCTTTGTTGTGTTCTGAGGCACGGCACAGACACACAACAGGAAATCCTAACCTTAGGATTGGATTTGTACTGTCTTGGTTAGATGACAGGGAAGGCTATGCAATCACCCTGTGGCCCTGAATGAATAATCTCTACTAGTTGTGGATAGAGAGAGGCGCTAAAGTACTGAAGGACACAAAGACAAAAATGTGAATAGAACTTAATTTTTATTGGTGAATAGGAAAATGGAATATATAGTGGTTGGCAATACCCTAAAACACTACCAGGACAGTAGGATCACTTGCCATAAGCATGAGTGGGGCAAGTGAGTTGTGCAGAGTCAAGAAACCAAACAATTTTATTTCCTGATTCAGTCATCAACTCATTTTGAGTGGCAAAAGCAAAATCCAGAGATTCATCTTCAAAATGACCCAACAAAGGCAAAATTGAAGCATGGTGAATAGCAGTATTCACAAAATTGCCCTCCCCTAGATTGGCCTTAGGGGGGTAGTATTTACATAGAAGCTTTGCGTGCACTCAAGGAAAAAAACAGCCACTGGGGAGGAGCTTTACAGTGTATTCAGACCATTGTTTAAAGTTCACTTCTAAAGGGCCAATCCACAGAGAGTTCAACTTATGTGCGCGCCCACTTACTCTGTGTTGGTAGTAAAGTACATGGTCACCAACATAAAATTCAGGTAAGGGGGAGCACCCCAGCATTATCAGGAGAAAGCTCAAGCATCTTAGTCTTGTATGCAGAAGTGTAGGCAGTGGCCTGTATATCAATTATGCTGTTGACTAGATCCTTGATGTGGTTTTCAGGATTCATGGCCTTATCAGAGGAAAGCAAGGGCCCCAAGAGCAATAGGGTAGTAGCCTCTTGCCCATACAACATAGCAAAAGGGGAGTATCCAGTGACATAATGTTTGCTAAGGCAGTACGCAAAGAGAGCAGCAGGTAAATATAGGTCCCAGTTGGCAGCGTCAGAGTAGGTGAGTTTCCTCATGATAGAGACCAGTGTTGAATTTTCATGCTTGACTTCCCCATTGGTAGAAGGATTGTAGGGGGAAGAGAAGGACTGGTGTGACCCCAAAGCTTTGACAACAGAGGTTACCAGCTTGGCATTGAAGTTAGTCCCATTATTGTAGAGCAACACTTGAGAACAGCCATGGTGGTAGAAAACATCATGTATCAGGAAGACAGCAGTTGTCTTAGCCATGATGTGCTTGTAGGGCAAGCCTCTACTTACTTCCTGAAGTGATCAACAGCAATCAGAATAAAGCAACACACAGAATGTGAGTGGGGGAGAGGACCTACCATGTCAATGCTGACAGTATGAAAAGCATGTTGAGGGGGAACTAATTTGAATTTTTGGGCAGCAGCTTGAGGCCTCTGCAGCTGGCAGTTGTGGCAACTAGCTATGATGTCTGGGATCAGCAGGCAAAGGTTTTCCCAGAAGTAGTTCTTCTAAAGCCAGTCAAATGTCTTGGCAATGCCTCCATGCCCAGTCTCTTTATGAGCTTGCAACATCAACAAGAGGCTAAGACTGGGTCATGCATAAGGCAGATACTGGTCTTGTACCTTCTTGAAGAGCTGATTATTGCGTATAAGGGTATCTTTAGATAGCTTCGACAAGGCCATTTGGACCTCTTCTGTCTTGCTTTCTCAAGAAGAAGGGTATCTAATTAGTTTGTACAACCAGTCAGCCTCTGCAGGATGCAAAGCAAGAATGGGCATTCCGGACAGCCCATCAGCGTTCTGATGTTGAATCCCAGGGCAATGGAGCACAGTGAAGTTGTATCCTTGCAGACGTAGAGCCCATCTAGCTAGGTGCCCTTCAGGCTCCTTAAGTTATTGTAACCACCTAAGTGAAGTGTGGTCAGTGACAACTGTGAACTGGGTACCATATACGTAGTGGCAGAACTGCTGGACTGCATGCAACACGGCAAGAAACTCCTTCTCCTTGAAACTAGAAATCTTTTCATGTTTGTTTAGCACACAGGAAGTGTAAGCTACAGGATGATCTACACCCTCATTGTCTAGCTGGGCCACAATAGCCCCAATAGCAAGATTGCTAGCATCGGTTTATAGGATGAACTCCTTATTGTAGTCAGGATACACTAGGATTGGCGCCTCCTTGATTTTGGCTTAAGGGTCTCAAAGGCTTGCTACTGACTGGCAGTTCATTCAAAAGGGACATTACGTAACAGCTGGACTAGAGGTTCACTAGTATTGGCAAAGTCAGGGATAAATTGTCTATAATAGCCCATAATCCCTAGAAAGACTTGTACCTCTTGCAGGTTGTGGGCAGAAGCATTTTTTCAATGGCTTCAACTTTCTTAGTCATTGGGCAAATCCCTGTTTGGGTTACTTTGTGACCCAAGAATTCAAGACGCTCTTTGAAGAAGGCGCAAATGGAAGGTTTTAGCTTGAGGCCAGCTCCCCAAATCTTTAATAACACCTCTTTGAGATGAGCTAGGTGATTGGTGAAGGTAGCACTAAAAACTGTTATATCCTCTAAATATACTAGAACACATGAAAACTTCAAATCGCAGATGATGGAGCCCATGGCTCTTTAGAAGGTGGCTGGGGCATTGCAGAGTCCCTGTGGAATGTAATTAGGCTCAAAAAGCCCTTCAGATGTAATAAGCGTGGCTTTTTGGAGATCCTCAGGAAACAGGTCAACTTGCCAGTATCCAGATGCCAGATCCATTGCAGAGAAAAACTTAGAGCCTCCAAGAAGTTGGAGAGAATCATCAATATGCGGCAAGGGGTATGAGTCCTTCTTAGTCAAGGAGTTTAATTGGCAGTAGCCCATCACAATACAATGTCCTCCATCTTTCTTCTTTAAGATGAGTAGCAGAGATGCCCAAACACTTTGGGAAGGTGCAAGCAGCCCAGCGTCCAACATTTGTTTGAGCTCTTTAGATACCTGGGTGTCCTCCACGCAGCTGCAGCAATATGGTTTTTCACAGAAGAGGGGTGACACCAGTGTTAATTTGATGGATAACACCTTTGACTAACCCATAGTTGGTACTTTCCTTAGAAACAATGTTGGAAAATTGATCTAGCAAGTCTAGCACCTCTTTCTGTTGAACCAGGGACAGCTGTTGAAAGTCTTGCACAGTGAACAAGGATAGGAATTGGGGTTTATCCTCAGGTAGGTTAAAATCTTAGAACGTGCCAAAAAGATGAAGAGACAAGATATCAGAAGTGCCCAACAACTTGCCGTATCCAACAACATGCCCCCTAGACGCGGTCATGGGGAGAGCAGTCAGGTTGGCTACCAACAATTGAACAGAATACTTATGGGAAACATCTAGGATTCCAGGACAGAGGTAAGGTTTGTTGCACAGTAATGAGGGGGGAGAGTACAACTCCAAGAAGGTGTTTTCAAGTAGTTCATAGATATCTCAGAGTTTAGAATAGCCTATGAGCCAGGGGAGAAAGTGACAGTGGACGTGGCTTGGAGAGGAATCCTCTCAGACGCAGGATAAGCCACGGGTTAACATTTCATGTTTGAAGAGTGAGTGCAATATTTGAGGTTGAAAACCCCAGTGGGATATTCCAAGGCACATGTCTTGAGGCGTTTCCAGGAACTTTAACTGGCTCTTCAAAGATCAGAGGGACTTTGTATCCCAGAATAGAGAGGTAAATATATTTCAAGTTGATTATCCCATTGTATTCTCTAAGGAACTAGTGCCAACTAAGAGATTGTAACTCTTGTTTTCCAAGACAACTGCTGGTGTAGCTAGAAAAAGCTTGCCAAACCGCATGGGTAGAGCAGAGTACGCTCCTATGGCGCAGGTCATAGACAGTCCAGTTGTGCCATATGACTGGTGATAATTAAGGTCAGAGGCAAGTTTGAGTTTCTTCACAAGCTTGGGTGAGACAACGTTAACTGGCAAGCCAGTGTCTAAAACGGCCTTGATCTTCACTTTTTGAATGGATATCTTTACTTCAGTGGTAGTGTGATCAAAGGATGGAAGGACAGCTAAGATATCTTGAGCCTCAGCTAGTTCTATATCCCACTTCTCAATCATGCATCTTAACCATGGGAACTCCTTATAAACAGTTTTTAGAGGGAGAAAACAGATACATTCTTGAAGACAGCGTCAGCAACCTCAGCAGCTTCTTCTGATGACTCCACTAGCACAGGGGACCTCTTATCTTGAGTGAGTTAAGGGCAAAAGACAACTTCTTTGGTTTCAGGAAAGGCTTAGTAGTAGTTGTAGTCTTTTATGAGTGCAATTTATAGGGGACTGTAATGGTTTCAGGAACAGCCAGAACAGAGTACCCATATGCATTGGAATTGCCAGTATCAGAGTCATCCAGGTCAGAGTTGTCAGAGATATTGTAGAACAAGAGGAGGATAGGATGAGCCTCATTATCAGCAGGCTTGGAGTCAGATATAGAGGGAGGGATTGAAAGAGACTGGGAAGAATTGTCAACTGAGAGCGTCTCTGCCTCTATGTTGACTGCTCTTTTCCCATTTGCTCTTTTGGATCAGCTCCTTCAATCTGGGGGTTGGTGCAGACTAAAGAATGGTGACCTATCTGACCACAGTTGTGGCAACCTTGGCGTCAAGAATTTTGCAAGTTCATGGTAAGAATGTGAGGCCCACAGGAAGACAAACCAGAGTTAGAATCAGCTTGACTTTCCCTAACAACTTCTTCAGAATGGGTGAGGTGCATGTCCTACAACAGTGTCTTTATGATCTTCATAGAGGAAAGAATAGCTTTATGAGCTTTGAAGTGAAGGCACAGAAGCTGGTTAACTTTGAGGACTTGAGTGCAAGCCATGTAAGCTTCATGGGCTGTCAATTGTCTGCTTGTTATCATTGCTGTTCTTCTATGTAGAATCTGTCTGCAAACTCAGCTAGTGTCTCTTTGTCTTGAAAGCAATGTGCATAAAAGCATCCTTTTTTACTTCCAGGCTAAGGTCACCACCAAACTTGTCAATAAGAAGCTGCTTCATATCTTCCCACGTCTCAATGGTGGGTAGTTCGGGCACCACTTCTTCTGGAAAGTCAGGTGAAGACAGGTCAGAATATATTCTTTCTTAGCCTTTTCTGATGCTGGTCTCATAGCAGCTTCATAGATAGTTAGGAAAGCTGCAATGGTCAAGGTTCTGGGGTCAAAGACTTGCTTAAAAGTAGGCTTGAAATGTTCTTTGGGAGTTGGGCCATCATTGTTGCTATTGAGTACGTTTATACGCGGGGAAAACTCTGCTTTGAATTCAGAGGGGGGCTGTCTAGAACATAGCTGACAAACACTCTCCTCAAGGGTAATCAAGGTCTCAACAGCGCGGGCACCCATATTGACAGCTTGAGTGGTCTGTTGTGCAGTAGCATCTAGGCGTTGACCTTGGGTGGTCACTACTGTGGAGAGCTCAGCCAGTTTAGAAGTAAGGTATAGATTCTTTGAGAGCCAGGGACAAACCTGTTGTTCACAGAGTTGATCAATTCACTCATCTCTTGTACATCTCTATTCAGCTCAGTATGCCCAGCTTCAAATGGTCCACCTCATTAGCTAGGGCAATTAGTTTCCAAGCGCATTGGATTTGAGGGGCTCCTGGTAAGTCAGGGCAACAACCATCCTTGTCAACAGCACCAACTGGACTAGCAGCAGTTGCCATCATCTTTTGTAGGACAGCAAGCTCTTGCTGTAGCTCAGCAACTTGGGCAGTCAACTCAAGCACCTGGGGGTTAGGTTGAGGAGTCTCAGTAAGACGTTCTTGACTGCAAGTAGTTGTATGTAGCTCTCAAATAGCGTCCCATATTCTCTGCTCTCAATCCACTAAGTCATCAGAAGGGGGAGAGGACTGAACATATGGCTTGGGTGTAGATTATTCATTCACTTGACTCTGGATTTTGGCTATAGCAGCAGCTGTGGCAGCTCTCTCTTGATCAAACGCCGCACTTAGTTCATTAAGGCCACTAACAGCAAAGTCCACTACCTGCTGTAGTTGCTCAAAGGAATAAGTGCTGAATGCAGAGCTGTTGCACAAGTCATTTGAAGTCAGTGAGATAAGCGTTTAAGCTGTAATCTACTTGAGTTTGCCAGGGTTGTTCTAGCTGGTGAAACTTGTGTAGACGCTCTCTCACGTACTCAGGGATAGACTGGTGCATTTGTTCAATATAATTAACCAAACAGGTCTGGGAGGTGACAGAGTTGCGCTGATTTTCAGATACCAAGGAAAACAGGGAATGAATCCACTGTTAGTAGACAGCAAACTGGTCCCAGTGATGAGTAACTGCTGCTTGAAGAGACAAGATCTCTTGGACGTGGAGCCCCAACACCATTTGATGGTGGGCCAAGGCAGGATGCACAAAGGATGATAGTAAGTGTTCAGCAGAGCCAGCTGCTGAGAGAAGATGTTGTGGAAATTGAGGAGCCACAATCAATTCATAGTATTCCACTTGACTGAACTGCAGCTGATGACAAGGGATGGCTCCTTCACGGGCTATCCCAAGGGCTACTGCCATGACTTGTTCCAAGTCAGGGGTACCCATGGGATAAGCAACTAGGCAGGGACCATTCCTAAGGTTCAGTACAGTAGGGATAATAGGCGGGTTAGCAATATCTTCCTCAATAGGAGGACTAGTAATTTTAGGTGAAGTTGGCTCTTGTATAGGCAGAGGCAAAGAACCTGAAAACGTGGATGCAAAAGAGATAACCAAGGGGCTTACAGCCCCTGTAGTGAGCACCATTTTTGTTGTGTTCTGAGGCGCAGCACATACACACAACAGGGAATTCTAACCTTAGGATTGGATTTGTACTAAGTCTTGGTTAGATGACAGGGAAGTTTATGTAATCAACTTGCGGCTCTGGAAGATTAATCTCTACTAGTTGTGGCTAGAGAGAGGCGCAGAAGTACTGGAGACACAAAGACAAAAATGTGAATAGAACTTAATTTTTATTGGTGAATATGAAATTGAATATATAGTGGTTAGGAATACCACAAAACACTACCAGGATGGTAGAATCACTTGCCACAAGCATGAGTGGTGCAAGTGAGTTGCACAGAGTCAAGAAACCAAACAATTGTATTTCCTGATTCAGTCATCAACTCATTTTGAGAGGCAAAAGCAAAAGCAAGAGATTTTTCTTCAAAATGGCCCACCAAAGGCAAAATCAAAACATGGTGAATAGCGGTATTCACAACATGCTTCTTCACATTCTTTGGTCCAATTGAAATTGGTTGAAGTCTTCAAAAGATGAAAGAGTGGTTGAGCTATTTTGACAAAGTTGGTAATGGATCAGCAATAGTAACCTGTCATGCCTAGAATTACTTGAACTCCTTTCATGTTGGTGGGAGAAGGTATCTGGGCTATGGCCAACATCTTGGCTGGGACTGGTCTGATTCCTTCACTGGAGATGACATGACCCAAAAATTCCAAATGAGTCTTAAAGAAAGAGCACTTAGAATGTTTGATTTGCAATCCTTTCTTCTGAAGTCTTATTAAGACTTCTTTTAAGTGGCTAAGATGTTCAGAAAATGTCTTAGAGAAAAGGTTTATGTCGTCCAAGTAGATGAGAACACAACTTAGTTTAAGGTTGGCAAATGTACTATCCATGTGTTGTTGGAAGGTAGCTAGTGTGTTTGCTAGTCCTTGGGGAATTCTAGTTGGTTGATACAATCCTGCTGCTGTGATTAGGGCGCATTTCTCTTGATCTTCTTCAGCCATTGATACTTGCCAGTAACCAGAGACCAAGTCCATTGCTGAGAAGAAATGTGCACAACCTATTTGGTCAAGTGTTTCATTGATACATGGTAGTGGATGTTTGTTTTTCTTGGTTATCTGATTTAACTGTTGGTAATCAATGACAACTGAATTTGTGCCATCTTTCTCATTAACTAGCAGAAAAGGGGAAGCCCAGGGACTACTTGACAGTTTCAGAAGACCAGCACTTAACAGTTGTTGAACTTTTTCACTGATTATTGCATTGTCCTTAGGTGATTGACAATATGACTTTTGGTAGATAGGAGCTGAATCACCAACATTGATTTTGTGCTTGACTTCTTTTGCACAACCTAAGTCAAATTGGATGTTGAAAATATGTCTTTGAACTATCTAAAAGTTTTTCAAACTTGGACATCTCCCCCTCAGAAAGACTAGACATCTCTTTGCACAGAATGACGGGCAGTACTGAGTGAGTATGGGTAGGAGATGTTTTTGAAATCCCTAATTCTGATAAGTTTCTAACACAGTAGACAGAGTCAATGCCTGTGGTTGGTTCAATCCTAACATATGCAATTGGTTGATATCTTTGGACAACAATTTTCTTTGATTAGAGGTTGGTTAATAGCACCTTAAGCTCTTAATGGTTGGCTTTGTCACAAAATCCTGGGGCTGCAATTGGTTTGACCAGCAAAGGGTGAGGAAGGCTAAACACATTAAGAGACATTTCTGGGGGAGCGTCAAACAGTATGCCTGTGCTAACAACTACTTGCGTAAAAGGCTCTATCACCATAGAATAGTTAGCCTTTAATTTGATTCCTGTTGCTGAGTTAGCATGGGACTGAAGAGTCTTGGTACGCAAGTTGGCAAGACAATAGGGAATACCCATAACACCACAGGGATACTTAATTAAAGTATGATGTTGGTCAGCTTTCCCTTGAGAAACCATGTACAGTGTTTGATTGTTGTTAAACAATAACGGAATAGAATATCCCATAAGGGTTATTGTTCATGTACCCATGGCTATTATAGCGTCATATTGTTGTAGTATGTCAGTACCTATTAGAATTTTATAACTGGTTTATTGTAGCACAACAGCACTTGTTGTTAGGACTAGCTCACTAAATATCAGAGGGATACTACTGTAGGCACCTGCGGCAATGATTTAATGATCCCCTGCAGTAGAAAATCCTTTGTCATAAGCCAAGTCTGGTTTGACTTAAAGCTTTGATACTAATTGGAAGGATACGATTGTTTTCAGTTCTCCTGTGTCAACAACGGCTCAAATAGGAGTATCAAAGACTTTAAGTTGAACCCATGTACATGTTTTTGTTGAATTGATAATATTATTTGTGATATTACATATGGAATCAGTTCTTAGGTGCTCTTGTAGAGCATCCAAACAATCCTTAAACATTAGCAGGGCTTTCAAGAAGGTCTTCATTGGGATGGGGAAAGATATGTTGACAAAGGAACTGCCGTTGTATGAGGTGATGCCATTGCAGTTGCTATCAGAGTCAGTCAGGAGCAGGTCAGGTACAGGCTGTGACAGATAGGGACAGAAAGTTGGATTAGTGATACTGGAGTTAGGAGATTCCATTAAGGCATGTCTCTTCTCCAGTTGTTGGGCCTGTACTGATTTCTTGCTGATTGGGTTAGATAACACAGCAAAAATACCAGCTAGGTTTTCAGGGGGGTTTAGGATGAGGTGATGGGGACTCCCTGAGTCCATCATCTATTTGTTTTTTGACTTTTTTTCAGAAGAGAAGTAGTCTTTTATATAGACTATGTCCTCATTAGAAACTACATGAACTCCAGGTTGACCCTGAGTTCTGCTTCAAAACATCTCCTGTACTTTTTTATATACAACAAAGTTGGGGCAATCTTTTTGCATATGAGTCTTCTCCTTGCAAATTTTGCAACCTGTGTAGTTGGTTGCATATGATATGGAGTCGGCTGGGCATTAGAATTGCTCTGGTAGGAAGACAAAGGTTGGTAGACAGGAGTTGGAGTTGGTTCTGGAGTGGTGTAGACCCGTCAATTGGTATGCTTTAGGCAATCCAGCTGGGTTTTAAGTTGTCCTAGAGTAGAGACTTGCTCTATGATCAAAGTGATGTCATAAAGACCATTTATCTGACCAGAAAACTCAAGCCAAAGATCCTTGTATGGTAAAAAGTCATGTTAGAGGACACAGTAACAGTTGTTGGGACTGATGAGGTTCTTTGTCTGCAGCCAACTTACCATGGGTTGGAATTCACGAGGAAAATCTTCAAAGTTCTTAATTTTTAGAACTAGAAAGTTATCCCTGTTGATTTTTTCCCTTAATTCTGAGTCAAAGACTTTAAGGAGAGCTTTTCTCAAATCCTTATATTTATAGTTTCTAGGAAGGTGTTGGGAGATGTCTGCTAATATTGCCTTGGCTATCATACAAATACAGGCTAGACCCATCTCTCCTGATCCTAGTCTTTCATTGGCCTTTTCAAAAGTGTTCAGCCACATGTGGATGTCAATGTGACTGTTCATTGAGAATTTGGTTTTGAAGAGACTATTTGGCTTAGTTCTGCCTGAACTAGAACCATGGTGCACTCCTTGCTGATACGTAGAAGATGAGATTGTTGACTCATCCTCAGAACCAGATTTGGAACTAGAACTACTATTATCAGAGTAGTTGGGTTGGCAACGTCTGCGGCAGGACTGGCGTTGGTGACTCTCAGGACTTCTCTGGCAACAGCGGCGGCTTCTTGGACCTGCACTCCCAATCAGCATAGCATTTGCTCCAGTTGCTATGTTGGGAGATGTGTACTGAGGAGGGCAAGCAGGGTTGGTTCAACTGTGATTGAGTATATTGCCAATGATGGTGGGGCCGTGAGTTGTTGGATCCACAATGGCAAGTCAATTGAAGCGTTCTTCTATGGTAGTTGTGGCTACTCTTATTTCTTTGACTACACGTCCTTGGTTGTTGAGTAGGGTAGTGGTGTTTGCCAATTGAGCCGTAAAACCACCCACTTATTCCTTTAGATCTTGATTGTAGTATGCGCTTGTTGTACTCCTTGATTGCAGGTAGTGAGTTGTTTCACTACTGCGGCAGTAGTGGTGGCTAGATCTTTGGTACATTGGTGTTGTACCTCTTTGATCTTAGTGCAATTTTCATTGAATTTTCTGGTGACCTTGGCGTCCACATGGGTGATTGCTCTGTTTTGCTGTTGCTGGACAGCACTTTGAGCATAGGTTGCTTGGTACAGTTGGCTCATTTGTTCCATTAATTCTTGGATATGTTGATGATGATTGATGAGGATTGTTTCTTGGGCTTTGAGGTGAACTGTAGACAACTCCAAGTTGGTAGCCAAAGCAACAGTGAAGTCGCAGATAGGAGTAAACTGGGTATCCACAAAGGTATTTGACTCCTGGGTTATTCCTTCTAAGTGGACAGCAGTTGCTCTGGCACAAGCGTTAGACTCTTCAAGCTGCTGATTGGTGATATTGTTCCATTCACCCTGTTGCTCAAAGCAAATAGCAGCTGACTGTTGGAGGTCTTCATGTTTTTTGTTTAGTTCTTGAAGACTGGTGTTGACCTGATTGAGCCTGTTCACTGCGTCCATGAGTTTAAGATGATCAACCCTAGTTGTGTATGTGGTTAGTCTATCTAAACTGTCAACTTTTGATTGAGGGAGGGCTCCATTATTATTTTCAATCATTTGCTCTATCTCTCACAAATCTTGCCCGGCATTAGTGGTCTCTGCAGAGGTATCCAGAGGGAGATAGGGATTGGTATTGGCTTGTCCAATAGAAGGAGAAATTGGAAACAATTGAAAGCTAGGGTTAGTGAAGACAGGGTATATAGGTGCAGAAGGCCAACAATTGAGAGTTTGACTGACTCCAAAAGCAGAGAAGTTGAAGGCCTCAAAATTTGGGACTGACTGTCTCACTGGTCAGCTAGGGGGTTCCCAGTATACCAGAGGAGGGATCAGGGCTGGTTGTACCATGGGAATCTCCATGGATTAAAGTTGCTCTACTGGACTAGGGCAATTTTTAGGGCTACTCAGTATCCTGCTTGGGTCTGTGGCCTGTTGATTGGTCCTATTGCCCGTAGTGCAATTCCCCAGGGGGGACTGAGCTGGTCTGACGGGATTGTTGGAAGTAGTAGTCAAGGGTTGGGAGGTAGTTCTACCGGTTGACAACTGTCTCACCCTTTGGGGGTGGATGCTGCCAACTGATCCCAGGTTAATGGCGCTTGTTTGGGATGGTGCTGATGTGGTGGTGGCTGGAGAGACTGTCCTATTAGGACAACCAACATGTTAGATATTGTCATTTAAGGGTAGGAGAGGCACTCCAGAAGATCTTGTGATAATCATTTTGGGTAGGTCTTTCCCTTGTCAGAGGCTTTAATAGCGTTAATAAGAGATTGGAAAGGAATTTGCTAAAAGCCCCTGTAGTGAGCACCAAGATGTGGTACTCTTACTACGGTAGTTGGGGATAGTCTGTTGGTTGGTTGACAAACTAGAACTAGATAGTGAGATTAGGAGATGATCTAAGGGTCAGTTGGTAGACTTGGTACTGTACTAGTTGGATACCAGACAAGTAGTTGGTAGTACGGAAGCGGTCAGACCTGAAAACAACAAAGGGTTTTGAGTAGTGGCAACAGCAACTACTATAAAGCAAATCCTCAAATAGTGACCTCTAGTCAAGCTAATTGGCAGTGTAGTCAATAGGAGGAGACTAGCCTTTGTGGTTCTTAGATATTACACTCAACAAAGTATTCAATGGTGTAGCTACTATAAGGGGGTATAAATGTGTGTCTTTATTGAGAAAAGGAACAGGTTTATATACTACAACTTACTTGATAAATCAAAGCAAGTTGGTCATTGCATGAGGTGGAGGAAGGAGGAAATGAATGTTGAACAGATGGTGATCAGCACAGCAATCAGGGGAAGGTGATAACAGCCCTGGCGGCAAAAGGGGGTTACCAAAGGTTCAAAGTTGGGAAAGTCAGTTGATAAACACAGTCAGTTAACTAATAGGGTGGTAAATTAATGCCTAGTTAGTGCAACTTTAAATCCAGAAGCTAGTTGGTGTATTGGGCAATTCATAAGCTAGACAGTGTCTTGAGCACCCAGAATGAATGCTTCATTTGAAAGGCAATCAGGATCTCTTACAATCAAGAAGTAACTCAACAACAATCAGGATTTGAGCAACTGATTGGTGATGGGTTTCACCACACCATCCATTATTTTCTCAAGGGTTCTGATAAGGCTGCCATTTAGGCATTCAACTCTGCTGTTGGCCTATGGACTGTAGGGTTAGGTTGTGGAATGTTTGATGTTCTTTTCTTTTAGGTTGTTGTTTACTATGTGACCTGATAACTCTGTTGCTCCATCAGTTATGATGTAGTCTGGAGTACTGTAGTCAGCTATGATTGCTTTGTTAATGAATCAATTTATTGTTTCTGCTTTTTGATCCTTTTTTGCCCAACAGATATGCTAGTGTGTAGCAAAATCAATGGCTACAATTAGGAAACATTGATTTGTCTTGGTTTCTGGGAAGGGTCCCATTACATCCAGCCCCCAAACCTTAAATGGTTCAGGGTCAGGTACTGGGTTAGCTGTTGGCTGAGGAGCCTTGGTGCTGGTGTATTTTTCACACACTGTGCACTTTTTCAGAACATCAATTATGTTTGATTAAGATTGGGCCACCATACTATCTCCTTTTGTGTGAGATATAGATTTTTAGCCTTTGTATGTCCTAGTAGACGGCAATGTTTTAGGATGATGTCAACTCTTTGTGCAAGTGGAATGTAGGGAACATGTTTGTCTTTAATGATTTGGTATACAGTGCTATTTGATACATGGAAATATTTTTTATTCCTTACTAATGTATCATGGGTTAGCTGGTGTGTGAAGGGGTCTTTCCCTTTTGTCTTGTACTCAGTGTTATATAGGTTGGGCCAGTCAGGGTCCAGGTGATCAGGATGATCCTCTTCTGGCTGACATAGCCTAGAGAGAGCATAGGCTGTGACCAGCTCTGCCCCCTTTTTGTACTGGATGTTCAGGTTAAGCTGCTCAAGCAAGGACATCCATTTGGCTTGCTAAAAAGCAAGTTCATTCTGAGTTTTACAGTAGATTAAGGATTTATGGTCAGTTAGTACTCAGACATTTAAATTTTCTTCTAGATAACATCTCCATTTCTTGCATGTGTGGTATATTGCTAGCAGTTCCTTATTGTGTATAGGGTAACTTTTCTCAGTGTTAGTTATTTTCTACTTTAATAACATACTGACAGAAATTCTTGCTGTCCTGGCTGGCAGATGTGTAGCACTGCACCAATGGCAGTGTTACTGGCATCTGACTCAAGCTTGTAGCACCTATTGTTATTTGGGTATTGCAAGATTGGTGCTTTGATCAAAGCTTGCTTTATTAGTTGGAAATTTATGTTGCATACTGATGTCCAGATGAATTTCTTTTTGACATTACCTTTGGTTAGATCATTGATTGGTGTGGTGAGCTTTCCGCAGTCTTTGATATATTTCCTTAGGTAAGCTACCATTCCAAGAAAGCATCTTACTTGTTTCTTGTAGGTGGGGCGTTGCATGTTATTTATGGCTTTTATTTTGTCTGGATCTGCTTTGATACCACTTTCAGAGACAATGTGGCCCAAGAACAAGAGTTCTTTTTCCATAAATTGGCACTTGCTAGGCTTTGCATAGAGTTTGTGCTTTGCAAGTCAATTATGTGTCTTGCAGACATATGTGAGGTGTTCCTCTTTTGTTTTTGAGAATATAATGATGTCTTTGAGGTAGTATAATGTATTTGAGATACCATTTAGTGCTTGGTTCATCATAGTGACAAACGTTGCTGGAGCGTTGGTCATCCCAAAGTTCATTACCCTACATTAAAAAGATCCAAATTTTGTACAGAAGACAGTTTTTGATATATCCTTTTTTTACTTTAACTTGGATGTAACCTGAGGTAAGGTCAATTTTGGAGAAAAATTTGGCTCCAGAAAGTCTTGCAAACAGATCCTCTATGAGTTGAAGGGGATATTTATTCTTTACTGTGCTTGCATTTAGAGCTCTGTAGTCAGTTACTAGACAGAGTGAGTCTTTCTTTTTCTTTACAAAAAAACTGCTGCCCCCAAGGGGATTATTATGGATGTATGAAGCCTTTAGCTAAGTTATCCTTAATAAGTTCTTTGAGTGTTTGGGTCTCCATGTGAAGAGTCTGTAGAGGGGTGCAGATTTAGGCATGGCTTTGCATAGGTCAATGCTGTGTTTGACCTCCTGCTCTGGGAGTAACTCTGTGAGTTCTTCTTAAATACATCAGTGTATTTGTTTAGGAGTACTGCAAGTTCTGGGCATTAGATTTTTGTTGTTTTTATGTTATTAAATTTGGTTTACCTCATTATGTGGAGGATACTGTCTTTGGTCAGACGGTCTGAGTTGTCTTGGTTTATGACTTAGACAAATACTGTGTCTCTTAGTTTGATATGGTTAGGTTCTTTTTAGTATATTAAAATTGACTCTGTTGCGTTTGATGGTCATGGTTTTTGTTTTCCAACATATGCTGGGGTTCACTCAGTTGAACCAGTCCATGCCTACTACAATGTTGTAGTTTATGTTGCTCATGACAAGTCCTTTGATGGACGTTTGTATGCCTTGGAGGTCAATTCTGAAGGGAGTTATTTTGCCTTCAAGTAGAACTTTTGATTTATCTACCATTCTGGTGTATTTGAAGTTGGATTTGACAACTGGTATTTTGTATTTAATTACAAATGGTTTTCTAACCATAGTGTGTTGTGCACCAGAGTCAAATAGGATTTTATGTGTATGAGATTTACTAGTGCATGTGTGATAGTCCACATGTTTGGTGGTTTGCAGGCGGGGCTAATGTTGGCCAAGCAAAAGTTTGGTTATTTGTTGCAGGTTGAGGCCTAGTATGGAATGATGGCTACTAGGGATGATAAGGCCTAGCTAGTAAGTGTAAAGACTACTAGAGGCAGATGTTGCCTCCACCAAGCAGAATATATTAGCTGCTGTGGGCTAGAGTTCTTCACCTAGCAGGGAACTGTGGCTGCAAAAGGGTGAAGAATGAGATAGCTAGCAGGGAACTTTTTCTGTTTGAGGTGGAGAAGGTTTTGGACCCCTGGCGGGTAACGCAGGCTGCCAGGGAAGGGAAGAGCTCTGAGGGCTCTACATACCCTGATATTCTTACAGGAGGTCTGTGAGCAAGCATCCTACCTAACAGACTGGTAGGGTGTCCTCGTTTATGCCCCAATGGGAGCTTTTGGGGAGAACCCAGAGTGAGCATTGAAGGGTATAGATTTTCTTGGAGGTGTCACCAAGGGTATTTGCTTGGGGAAGCAAGCTGCAGAACTTGGTGTGATCAAGCCTCTGGGAAGTAGAGCTGATTACTCTGCAACTGAAAGCCCAGACTTAATCACCTGGGTGAGTAAAAACAACAACATAGGCTGTGAGGATCTATGGTTGGATGGCCTGAGTGGAATGCCACTTTCAAGGGACTAGTCAAACGCCAGTTCAATGTAGGCTCATTGTGGGGTTCCTGGTCACCAGTCCCCAAAGTGTGTCCTTGGTTGTAGCCAGGGACCAGCTTGGAGGAGTTGTCATTCTCCAACAGTGGTGAATGGTTGGTTTTGAGCTTATACTTGGCCTGCATAAGAGCAAACTCCTCCAGTACCTTCCCAATTACCAGGCAAGCGTCTTCATCATACACTTGTACTTCAGCAGGCGCCAGCCCTTCTGTAGGCCAATACCAATCCTGTAATAGTCCATCAAACTCTCCCCCAATAAACTCTCTTCCTCTTTTTGTCATTTCCAGATGCCTAGTCACTTTTTCCCACTCCTCCTGGGCAGACTTACTAGAGGCAAACTTTCTTCACCATAGGCAATAGGATTTCTTGTCCCCTGGGCTATGATAGAAAATGTGGTTTAGTTGACTCATAGGACTTATATCCTTTCTTTAAATGGGAAATTTGGATAGGGGCTGTAATAGGCATTTTATTCACAGTAAGAAGGAAGATCCCCTTAGAAACCTTCTGATATATGGCCTTGGGATAGGGAATAATAAGGGGTTTTTGCCAATACTTGGAGTCCTCCAACAATCTCTTGGACTCCTTGTACTTGGTCTTGGGCTCCTGCACCTTTGTCTTGGGCTCCTGAGCTTTGGTCTTGGGCTCATGTACCTTAGTTGTGGGCTCCTGTGTTCTAATCTTGGGCTCCTGAGGTCTGTTCCAGCTCTGGCTTCCTATTCTTGGTCCTTGGCTCCTTCTGTAGCTTATGTGGCCTTTGTAATCCACTTGATCCAGTCTCTGAAGAGTCTCAGACAGCTCTCCCTTTTATAGCCCCTTGTTTCAGACCAAAAACCTCTCTTAAAACTCTGGTTCTTCAAAGCTTAAACTATCCTGTTTTTCTTCTTCTATAATATATTAAACCTTGAAACTTACTTCAACTAATGAAAGCCCTAAATTTTCTGCTTCTGCTCCTTATTTTTTAGGCTTTAACTCTTAAGTTAAAGCCCTCAAAATGTTGATCAAATAGACTCTGGTTCACAGCCAATCATATTCCTCAATTCAACGATTTTGCAAAAAAGGTTTCCCCAGATATCCCGTCCCTGACCCTGGTTTTAACCCGAGGCTGTCTTGCTTCAGGTAAACAACTTCTCCGCGCTTTGAACAGTTTTGCCATAATTCCCATCACGTTTCCCTGGCAAATCTCAAGCGCTTCCACATATGTTTTACTTAGGCAAATTTCAACCCTTTGATTTTTCAACGTTTCTCTGTGTTTCTCTCAATGTTTTGCAACTTTGAACCTGCCTTCTGCTTGTCCTTTTGCCTTTCCTAGTTGTTCTTGGCAAAATTTGCTCTTTTGCTCTTACAGTTTCTCTGTTCTTCTTCCAGCTTCTTTCTGGCATATTTCCTCTTCAATCCCTCTTTTAAAAAAACATATAATTCTAACAAGCTATAGGTTATTTTTCCTTCTCTTTCTTTTTTATATAACTTTTAATCCTTTTTTAATCATAATCAGGCTGTATTTCATTATTATTTAACTGCTTCTTTTTTATCTATATTTCCTCTCAAAATTTACTAAAATCAGCTCTTCCAGCCTCTTCATCCAGTCTGGCTAGTTCATCCTCTCAGCTCTTCAGTTCTTCCACACCAACTTCTGGTCCTTTGGCCATCCTGCTTTTTGATCTGCTAGTCCTGCACCAAAATCTTCCTGTCCTTCAACTTCCCTTCAACCAGTTTCTCAACAAATCCTCACTAGGAACCTCCTTTGTTCTTTCTATACACTGAACCATCTTGGTTCCCACAATTCAATATGAATCAACAGTCTGTCAACTAGCTTCACTGTGATCAAACAGCCCCTCTCGCTAGTCTTCTTTATTAATTCTGTGAGCCACCTTGGTTCTTTATCTCAGTACCCATTACCTGAACTTGTAGACCCAGGCATGAGTCTACATTGAGCTGGCGTTTGACTAGGCCCTTGCAAGTGGCAGTCCACTTAGGCCATTCACCCATAGATCAATGTCTATGTGTTGTCTTTACTCACCCAGATGATTAAGTCTGGGCTTTCAGTTGCAGAGTAATCAGCTCCACTTCCCAGAGGCCTGATCACACCAAGTTCTGCAGCTTGCTTCCCCAAGCAAACTGCCTTGGTGACATATCTGAGCAAGTCTATACCCTCCAATGCTCACCTTGGGTTTCCCCAAAGCTCCCATAGGGGCAGAAACAAGGACACCCTACCAGTTCATTAGGTAGGGTGCTTGCTCACAGACCTCCTTTAAGCGTATTAGGGTACGTCAAGCTCTCAAAGCTCTTCCCCTCCCTGGCAGCCCACGTTATCTGCCAGGGGTCCAAAACCTACTCCCCCCCAGACAGACAAAGTTCTCTGCTTGCTATTTCAGTCTTCACCCTTCTGCAGCCACAGTTTCCTGTGGGGTTAAGCATTATAGCCCCAAGCAGCCAATTCCTTCTGCTGGGTGGAGGCAACATCTGCCCCTGGTAGTCTTATGTTACCTACCAGGCTGGCCTTACTTACCCTAGTAGACCATGTTATCTACTAAGCTCACCCTACTTACCCCTAGAAGCCCTATGTTACCTACTAGTTTACAGCGTCACCAGCTAACCACACATTGACACTCATCAGCATATTGTCTTTATTTGAATCTGAATCAACCCTCTCCTGTAAAACAGCACACATGTGGATCACCACACTCATGCCTGGGTCTACAGGTTCTGGTAACAGGGACTGAGATAAAGAACCAAGGTGGTTCACAGAATCAGCAGAGAAGACTAGTGAGAGGATCTGTTTGATCACAGAGAAGGCTAGTTGAAGGACTGTTGGTTCATATTGAAGTTTGGAACCAAAATGGTTCATTATGCAGGTGGAGCCAAGATGGTTCCTAGTGAGGATAAGTGGAAGGGCTCAAAGATCATGATGCAGAAGTATCTGGTCATGATAAAGGAGTAGCCAGAGGACTGATAGGCTGTTTAAAGACTGAAAAGGAGTTGTTCTGTAAACTAAAATGGACTGTTTGCTGGTTAAGCTGAAGAGATGTTAGATGTGGTTGAAGAGCTGGCTGAAGAACCCAAAGATGATGGTGAAAAACTACTGTAAATTCAGAACCTGAACGTAAAAATGCGGGATTGTCAAATCCTTGGTCCAAATTTCAAAACACTTTTGCAGGATAGCTTTTTTTAATTAAATTGAATTCTTTGTATTTTTATTTGAATATTTGAAAATGCGGGAACTCATAGACACTTTGCAACGTTCAAGTCAAATTGCATTTTTCCAACGGGCAAAATTGAATTAACTGAAATCAATTTTAAAGCGTAAAAATCCATCAATCATTTTCATTAAGTTTACTATGTTTTTTGAAATTGCAGGATTGTCAAATCAAAGAACCAAATTTCAAATCACTTTTGAATGCCACTAGTAAACTCAGATATTAATTGCAAGAACTGGAATCCAAATTTAATGTACAGTAAGCATACTAGGAAACATCAACCCAAATCAAGAAGCTCCACCACAACTAAAATCAAACTAAAAATTCAATATCAATAACCATGTTTAGACAAAAAAGTGATTAAACTTTAAAATCATCCAAAACTGGAAATGATACAATATTATACACTTCAAATTACGGATATAGAAATTCTGTTACTATTCAAGGCTAACTCAAGAGAAAATAACTACCTGCAACTAAACCAATAGATCCAAATAAATACATATTTAATCTAAAATCTATATTTTTATTTTATTTTTATGGACTGTCAATTGCATTCCCAACCAGCTCCTGAACCAGCCTGCGGGGCAGCCTGTCCATGAGGTCTCCCAGAGGGTCCAAGAACAGACCCAGAACCCAACTCAAGGGGAGTCATGCCAATGCACAGGCCTCCCAAGGTGTCAGCGCCAGCCAACCACCTCCCGCATCCCAAGCCCAATCAACCAGCCTGAATCCCAGAAAGAAGCCACTCTCAAGGCCTGCCACAAAAGTCTCTTACACCAGGGTCACTGGGAACACTGAGGTTACTTACACCTCCACTGTTCACCCAGTTATCACCTGGCCCCGCACTCTTGACCAAAGAGTTGCTACTTCCTGCCCCCGTGTTTTTGATACCTCTTATCAGCCACTGGCCATAACTGAGGAGCCATCTGTGCCTATGTCTTATGCCATCATTGACGGCGCCACTGCAAGCAAGAGTGAACCACCTTCTAAACAAAGTTTCTTATCTCCTGTGTTAAGCCTGGTAGTCAGGATGCCGTGTTACCTGCCAGGGGCTGGCATCAGTTGGCAGATAGTGAGTGTGAAGCTCTCCTTGACTGCTTGAACAGGGGAATGGCGGTTTGGGATATTGCATCCTAATTTGGTGTCATGGCCAGATACATTGCCAACATCAACAACAAGTATGCCAATACCAGGCAAATTTCCAAATCCATCAAGGCAAAAAGACAGCCCAAACTCCTTCAGCCTATTCACATTGACGCAATCAAGCAGTGGGTAGCCAAGGATTGCCACCTGGACACACTTGCTGTCCAATCAATGCTTGATACGGAGTTTGGGCTTTCTGTTTTCAAAACCCCTGTATACAAAACAATGGTTAATTTGGGCTTCTCCTGGAAAGTACTGGGAGTTTTACCATATAATAGGAACAGTGAAAAGACCATTGATTGACGCATTTATGCTGAGACATATCTGGCACTAAAAGAGATTGGGAATTTCCAGTTCTTCTATATCAATGAATTGTTGTTTTCCTTCTCACTCAGGTCTAGGCATGGGTGGGTCAAGAAGGGGTCCAAGGATGATGTAGCCTATTGTGAAGCTGTCTGTTCCCAGACCTATTCAATGGTTGCGCTTCTTGGTCCTTGCAGGTTGGACCAATACTAAATGATTAAGGGCTCCCATAACAGCGGCACATTCCTTGATTTTCTCTGAGCTGTCAAGGAGTACCCTCAGATAAATTACAGCGGCACAATCACGTTGTTGTGCTTGATAATGTTGGACTCCACAAAGTGGATCTGGTTGTGTCCAAGTTTCCCCCCATTGACAAAAACAGCCACACCTCCAGCCACCAACTTACCAATTGTCCAATGAGACTTCTCTTCCTCCCGCCATATTCCCCATTCCTGAATCCAATTGAGAAGATATTTGGTTGGATCAAGAATAAGGTGAAACAAGGCCTCCCTCAGGACACTGAGGATCTCTTCAACATTCTCTAGATCAGCCAATTTGTGATACCACCCAATGTGGTGACAGCTTTTTATGAACACCCAGGATCCTTCCTCCCTAAAGCCCTGGCCTCCAATCAGATCAGATAAATGGGCGCTCTGGGTTTTATTTGTTTTTATTTTTATTTATTTTGTTTTTTATTAGGACTCAAAAATTATTATTTATATATAATAATGTGACGTTTGATTGTATTATAGACATATAAGAATACATAGAAAATGAGAGTAAAATTAATTATACTAGGTAAGATGTATATATTTTTATTATAATGCACTGAATATTATTATTGGCTTTTGCACTAATAAATAAATAAAAAAAGATAGAAATAAATTAGTTTATTTAAATAATTGTGAATCCTTGATGGTACTTTGGCTTTTCTAAGCCACAAATTGGACCTTGCAAGTCATCATCTGATCCTTGTTATTTCAGTGCCACTATAGCCACACGACACAGAAACCAATGATTTTCATATATTACTTACTAATTAGTACTTAGGACACAGGTCAAGCATATTGAATATGTTTATCAAATCATATTACAAGGGAAAGGTAATTTGAGTCCTAAACAATCATTTGTTTAGAAACTAAGTGGAGCAGGCCAAATGATGCAGATAAATTCAATTCTTGTTGTTTGTTTATATAATAAACAAACCTGTACTCAACGCGCTGGTAAATAAACAAATTTATAAATCATATTTTACTATTACACATGTTCACTTTATTAAACTGTCCCTTTATTATTATCAACTTAATTATATATTACTATTATATTCTAAAAATTAAAAGTAAAATATTAAAATTAAAATTAAAATATTAAAAGTAAAATTATAATTATAATTATAAATCTTAAAATTTAAATTTTAAAGTTTAAATATTCAAAATTTAACTATTTTATTAAATTGTGATTTATTCAATATTGAAATATTTGATATTAAAAATTTAAGTATTATGATATGTATTATTAAAATTTTAATATTTAAATATGTAATATTAAAATTCTTATAGTGAAATTTTAATATTACATAGTTCAATATTAAAATTTTAGTATTAAAATATAAAAAGTTAAAAAAAATTAATTTGCAAGGGGAAAATATTTATTGGGGGGATGTTGATTGCAAAGGGAATGCAATTATTCTGGGGAATTATACCCCAAAATTAAATTTTCAGCTAATGCGTCTAATTGGATCTACATACTCTTCTGTACGTGGTGGACAACCCTGGATGCAATTGCTAGAGGGGTGGCGCCCTGTACCCCGGTGGTTGTTGATCATTTGATAAAAGGAATGTGGGTGAGTGAATCAACTAGTAGGTTTTTTTTTCCGGGAGCACATAGTACACGTATAATGTTGCCAATGCAAATGAGTCATACAGGACATGCTCAACTGTCCCATATCCCTGCGGTGTCTTCTGGCGGTCAAGGGCTATGCGCAAATATCCATTTGAATAGGTACATCCTCCAAATTTTTGACGTTGGTTTTTAATATGCAGTGGAGGAGGATTCCCAGGTATACTGCAACGTGGATTCTTTGTGAGGTATACTTTTCTAAGAACATGTATAATTTTTTGAATGTATGAACTAACCTATTGATATAGGATGTTTGGTTGAACTTGAAGAGGGTTCAGGGGCGCCTGACTTGAATCAGCCCCCCAGGCCTTGGCAAACAATATTAATAAAGGTTTAAAATTATTCACAAGGACTGCATCCCCAACTTTATTTGACATTGCCTTAAATAATTCATTAAAAATTGCAGTTTTCAAATATTCAGTTCCAATTTGAAAGTCAGTTTTTATTAAATTGTTGCAACCAAGTTTCCAGACTCACCTGCTAATGTATCTAACAACATGGATTAATCTGATGGCAAATATCAAATGACGGGTACTTCATCCTAATTAGGAGCATTACCAATTCAACTTGCTGATCCCCGCACAAGTTATTCCTTGGCTTTGAACCTTACATGGAACTTCCCACTATGCCACCCCCTTATGGCCTTGTGGCTTTCCCCATATGGTATATTAATCACAATACTCTACAATAAACAATACTTATTCTTATTATTCTGTCCTTTCTATTGGACTGTTGTCTTTCCCAATTCCAAATACTTAATCCTCATTGGTTCAGTTGCAACAAAATTCTTTTCATATTTGTTGATGTTTGTGAAGGGGAATCTTTGAATGCTTTTGTATATATATTCATCAAAGTTTAATTTGATATCCCCACAAATTTTATTCATTCCTTTGAAGTTGGTACTTGATCCTATTTCATATGCTTCCCTCAACCACAGTGAGCACCCCACAGGTGGTAAATATTCCCTATTTTTAGCTTCACTACTTGAAAAATTAAACATATTCTGTTAAATTATTTTATAAATTTGGTTTTCATTTATTTTTTTACACGGGCTACCTGTGACTGGTAACCCCTGTAAAAACAACTCGGCGTATAAGCCGCCACTTCCACAACCTCATCCCCATTCCCAGTGATGACTAAAATAAATATAAGTAAAACATAAAAATACTTACTAGTTGTTTCCCCTGTGGCCCCCTCAGCCATAGGCGCCACTTTGGCAAACTTCATGAGTGTTGGCTGCTCTTCATTAATTTTCCTGGCTTAATTTTTCTTATTTTTCTTGCAACTTGTGCTTCCTCTTGATTTTCATTTGATAAATTTTCTGTATTTTGTGAAGCGCTCCTGCTTCTTGCTTGTGTTTTTTGTTTTGTTTTTGTCTGTTTCCATTTGGTTGGTTTTCTCTCCATTTGTGTTGATTTCCTTTGGAACTTTGTTTCCTTTGATTAGTATGATCCTATTATTTTCTTTGGCCTCCTGCCAGAACTCCCACAAATTGTAGGCTGCATTGTTGAACTTCAGACTTGATAGAATTGTTCCCTGGAGATTTAGTAATGCTTCTTTATTCTTTTTTTCTATAATATTTCCTAGTTTGTTCATATCATTTTCTTTTGACTGGATTAGTGGCTGGCCCTTGTCACCCAGCTTTCCTGTCACTATTTCCCTGATATTTTTTCAATTTCAACAACTTTTTGCAGGTGTACTTCTAATTTGTTAATCAAGTTATAGATAGTTGACATTTTGTTTGAATTCCATCAAAAAACTGGTTTTTATAGCACTATCTTCAACGCATATATATTTTTCATCATCATTAATAAATTAAAGACAATAAACGTAAATATTGCATTAAAATATTGCAATTAGACATCAACTCTTAGTATTTTGATATTATGTGCATAACTCAAAGCATTTTTTAATAAAATCCATTGTAAACATGGTTTTTTAATATAATTTAAAATAAATCAACTGTGTTTATATTAGAGAGCCATTAACGCTTAGTATAATATTGATACATAGTGCATTTTACAGCCTGTATATTTACCTATTGGTAATAATTGTACTAAGTTTTAATGGCTCTCTAATATAAACACAGTCCATTTACATAAATTACAATAAAAAAGGCCTAGTTTACAGTGATATTTATTAAACAAAATGCTTTGAGTTATGCACATAATTTCTAAATACTAAGAGTTGATGTCTAATTGCAATATTTTAATACAATATTTACGTTTATTGTCTTTAATTTATTAATGATGATGAAAAATATGTATGTGTCATGGCCATTTGTAGTGTCAAACCAAGGAGACTGAGAAGTAGTCCACCCATCAGGATATTGTGACACCAAGGCCCAATACAGAAAGGGCAAGGAGCGGGATAGGTACAGCTTTCCGGCTGCAAGTGGACAATAGGCACCTAGGTGAGGTACTACAACCTTGGCAAGACTAAGGACAGTCAGAATAACCATCCCATATATGCTGTGGTAATATGAATGACTTCATCAGAAGGTTGTGGGGTTGGAGGAGGAGTGGGAGGGTTGAAGCTGCTGGTTCATCCAGGGCAGAGCCCTGGTTGATAGTCCATGGCTAAGGGTTCTACTGTTTCTACTAGTTGTGACGCTGGTGACTTAATTGGTTGGCAAGGGATTGTCCAAGGTGATAATAGTATATGGGGTATGAAGGCAAAGACTACTCTGTGGACAATAAACCTTGTTTAATGTTGTCTGTGTCTTTCTTAATTGGAGGGAAATGGTTCTTATACCATTCATCTGGTCTTCCTTGGAAGTAACTACTGGCAGCTCCTTGATAGGATCCAGTAGTCCAACCCTTGGTCACAGGTACTTTGGTAATGGGGGAGGCATTCTTAGGAATAGGGGATATGGTCCCAAGAATTTTGGACTGGGTAGATGGGAAGTTCTCTGGGCTTGGGTTGTGGGATTGGCTGCTTAATTCATGGCTGGGGAAAGCTCTGGGGTCTGGGTTTGGCTCATCTGGTTTCATCTGAGGATCAGTCAGATTGCTGAAAGCTGATTGGTGGCTGATTATATCCTGCTCAATTATTTGGGGCTGGGGTTGCTTGGCAATTTTTCCCTGCTTCTGGGCAGGGGAATTGTTAACTGCTGGTGAGTATTCCTGGTTGAGTGGCTGCTCATCTGATCTTGACCCAATGAAATGGTTGGAAACTGCAGGCATTGTGAGGGTTTCAAAGGCTTGGGGATCTTCTTTAGTAGAGTTTGTTTGATTGGAAGGGAAACTAGTACATCTTCCAGCAGATGATGCTTAATTACATCAGTGGGTGAAGTGGCATTATTTTTGGAGGTTGGTTGCAAGTTGGCAAGTGAATCAGGACTGGGAGATGGGACTAGAGAAGGAACTTTGAATTTGCTGAGACTGGCTTAATTAGTGGGGACTGGAACAGATTTACTTTCCAAGTTATTCAACAGACCCAGTTGATACTGGATCTGCTGAATAACCCAGCAAAAGTCATTAACTAATTGATGAGAGCCACCCGCTCATTTGTAGCATTAGAGCTGGTGGCTCTGCTACCGTTGGGGGCTGCTAGCCCCCCTGGGCCAGTTTGCAAACTGGCCCTGGTCATTTCAGAGGGTTTTGTTGCTGATAAATTTAAACCAATCTCTCTTTTGAGAGTCAGTTCCCACCCGCCCTGGTGGTTTGTGGGTGTTTCAAATCCCCCAGTGGGTTTACGCAATTACCCGTGTTTTTGCTTAGCAGCAATGATTGCAGGTTTGATTCCCAGGTTTGTTAAATTAGGGATTGCGGCCCTTACAGTATACTCATAACTTTAAGCTATTTTTAAAATGTACAACATTGTATTAATTATGGTAAATGTTGATAATGTAAAAAGAAAATATTATTAATTATGAATTGAAAGAGAGATATCAATTTTAATAAGTTGTCACAAAGAAAAGATTTATTTACTAATCAAAGGACGGGAAGGGGAGGGAATGGGCAGAATGAACATTGCTTTCATCTGCACCTGTGAAAGGGGCGGCATCAGAGATAGTGGTGAGGGAATGGGTGGTGGTTTGGGAGTCAGGGTTGGAAGGCAGGTGGCTTGATGGGGGGTTGGGGAGGCAGGGTTTGTTGACTGGGAAGGGGCAGCAAGAGCTGATTGCTTCAATTGCTTGAATGCTTCTTCCGTCACATATACTGGCTTTACAAAACAGATGGACTGGTGTGGGGAGAGACAGGGGTCCTTTCTGGACTTATCCCTATCACTTGCATAGTATCAGGAATGACAATTCAGATGCTCCTAAATCTTCAAATACAGAACCAGAGTCAAACCCTGGACAAAACCCTTCACAGACCACCAGACCCATGGGCTGGGAACCCAATAGCCCACTACTGATTGATAAAGTTGTTACCAGCCCGCCAGGACCTGAACCCAAAGCGGCATCAATACCCAAATTGACAAACAGAAGGATTCAAAGTCTTCTCGTCCTAAAGCAGCCAGTGGCAAACCACCAGTGCCAAGCTCCACACTGCCATCTGAGACCCCTGATGCCAACCTGCCCAAGCCCAGAAAACCCAACCAGGTAGTGAAGCCTGGCAGTGTGATATAAATACCTTCCAGGCCAAGATCAACCCCCATTGTCATTTTTAAATAAAGGTTATGAGATATTGGTTTCCCCAATTATTGCTGTATTTTATTCTTGTCATCTGCCAGTTAGCTCAAAGATCATCCAACTCCTCTTCCAGTCTGCCAGCTACGTACCGCCTGCCAGGTGCTCCCTTTGGTCCTGTCCATTTCACAGAGTACCCCTTAAAGCCTGAGTGCAAGGACTACACTGCTGACAACATACTAGCCCGGGACCCCTTGGCCAGAACTACAGAGTTAACCAGATACAACTGAGAAGGCCCTTGGTACGTTACCAAACCCTGCCTATTCAGAGATAAATACAACTTCCTTCCTGCCTACTAAATGGACATGGAACCGCCCATCACCCCCAAACTAATGCCTACCTCCGCCACCAAGCTCCCACTGGACCATATCAACAAGCTTTTTGGAATTTTATATATTAGTCTCACGGGAGTAATAGATACTATTGTTCCTGCCGCTGGTCCATGGTCGTGGGTGGAAAATTCAATGTCCTACCTCATTAAGTTAGCACCAATCCTTTGGTGGGCCCTGCCCACCCAGTTTGCGACCCGCCAGTTCCCAAATGCTAGAAAGCCGGCCAATCAGGGTTGGTTCCCTGACATTATGATAATCTATTTTAAACCTGGTACCCTGAGCCCTAAGATGTTGACTATTCTTGGGCATCTTGTATATTTTTTATAATGATAATCACTTATTACACATTTAGATGACCAAGAACCTAATTTCTTCTGCGTGGAAGAATGTGAACGTGAACCCAAACAACCCCAAGAAAGCTGACTCCACCACTGAAACTGCCAAAGGACTCTCCTCTCAGGTTCAGAATGTGATAGTCAACCAATCCCTCATCAAATTAGAGATGCCCCAGATGAGAAAACTCACTCTCAAAGAGGCCTGCCACGCCATACCAGTGCTCTAACTAAATTTTCAAGTGAATGCCCTGTCCTATTCCAGTGACACCAAGAAGGTGCTGGGAGCAGCTACCATGCTATCAGGAGAGCCCTTGATTGATTTGGCAAAGCCATCACCAAGGACGTGGAATTCTGCCTAGATTATTCCAAGTTTGAAGCCAAGGTGATGGCCACAGGAGAAGACTGCAACACCAGATACTATGCCTTGAACTCCTTGTTGGAAATCTGACAGGGCGCCTGTCCCATCCAAGTGTACATTAATAAATTCCTCAAACTAAAGACCTGCACCCAACTGAAAGACAAACTGGCAGCCATTATCTTCCAAGATGGGGTCAACCTAGCAATGAAGGACTTGTTGAAGCACCACCTGCCTACCCTCAGCCTAGACAATCTAGTTCCCTAGTGCAAGGGCCTTAGCATGAACCAAGAAAATACTGGCCCCTCCCAGACCTGCCAAACCCAAGCACCAACCCCCAACAGAACAGGAATGACACCTGAAGAGCTCCAACAACGCTACTGCAAAGGACTCTGTTTCCACTGCCATGAGGCAGGCCACTTGACCAGAGCCTGCCCTAAGAAGAACTCTGTCCTAATCACACTGGCGCAAATAAACACTTCTTCCAAGTCTTAAACATTCATCCAAGTGACCATAGAGCTATTAGGAAACAAGCACCAGATTGAAGCTTTTATTGATACAGGAGCTGATGAAAGCTTCATTGACGCTGTCCTGGCAAAGAAACTAGGCTTGAAAGCTTCAGAGCATAGCCTACAAGTAGTCATGGGAAACAGCTCTCTGGACACTGGATATGAGTTTGAACAAGAACTCCTGTTGACAATTGGACATAATGTGTACCTGTTGTCCCTAAACCTCTTGCCAGGACTACCTTACCCCCTATACTGGACAGCTCCTGATCTAACAGACATGGCCTGATCCTGAACTATTGCAAACAAACTGCCACGCTGGGCTGATCTGAATCTTGTGACACCGTCCCCTTTTGCATGAACCATGGCCAAACCCCTACCAACAAACTCTTAACCATAAAGATAGAACCTAGTGTCGGGATACTACTTACTCCCCTACAGAAATGGGACCATGTGTTTAGTGAAGAAGAGGCCACAAAACTACCCAGCCATTCAATCTACAATCATGCCATAGACCTGATACCAGGAACCCAACCTCACCACGGCCCCATCTACAGCTGCTACCACCGCAAACAAGTAGCCTTGAAAGCATACCTGGAGGATATGATAAAAAAGGGTTTCATCTGAGTGTCAAAAGCCCCCTGCTCATCACCCATGCTGTTTTTAGGGGGAAAAGATGGTGGGATGTGTCCATGCATAAACTACCAGAAGCTGAATGACATTACAATGAAGAACCGCTATCTCATCCCCAATGCTGACAACCTCTGTGACGTACTGACTGGAGCCCAGGTGTACTCAAAAATTGATCTTGGAGATGTGTTCAATCAAATCCAAATCAAGGACAGAGACAAATACAAAACAGCCTTCAAAACCTAATATGGGTTGTACAAGTACCTAGTAATTCCATTTGGCCTGTGCAACACCCCCAGCTCTTTTCAAAGGATGATCAATACCGTCCTAGGGGAATACCTTAATCAATTTTGTGTCGCATACTTGGACAACATCCTCATCTACAGCAATTCACATAAAAAACACCTCCAACACCTGGACCTGATACTAAAAAAACTCTCCTAAGCCAACCTACACGCCAAACTTAAGAAATATGAATTCTTTCAGACTGAGGTCAAATTCCTGGGATATGTGGTGAAGACTCGCGGTTTTTCTATGGCACAGGACAAAGTAGAAACAATAACATCTTGGCCAATACTCAAATGCAGAAAGGATGTGAGAAGTTTTTTGGGCCTGGAAAATTATTGCAGGGATTTCATCCAAAATATTTCTCACATTACTCTGCCCCTGGCCCACCTTTGCTCTGACAAGGTCACCTTTTCTTGGACTGACAAGTGCACATCAGCATTTGAGGCCCTAAAACTTGTTTTCACCTCTGCACTTGTCCTGGCAATGCCTTACCCATCCAAGCCATTTGTACTGGAAACTGACGCGTCTGACTTTGCGGTGGGCAGGGTTCTTCTTCAGGAAGGAGGGGATAGTATGCTACACCCTGTAGCATATTACTCCAAGAAGATTCTACCTGCCAAAGGAAACTACCCAATCTACAACAAAGAGATGCTCACAATAATGAAGACTTTATAACATTGGTACAGGTACCTATGTAGTACTGAATTCCCAGTAAAAGTCCTAACTGACCACAAAAACTTGGTTTACTTCTTTAAACCCAGACAGTTGAACCAGAAACAGGCCAGATGGGCTCTAGAACTGGCCAACTACACCCTGACAATTGTCTACAAACCCGTAAAGGTCAACATAATACCTGACGCACTGAGCAGAAGAGCAGATATGATTCCCACCACAGCTGAGACCAAGGACCACAACACCCACGTACTCCTCAACCCTGCCAGCCTAGGCATCCAAATGATGTACATGAAGATCATGGACCGTAAGCCTGACATAATTGAGGTGCAGAAATTAGACAAGTATTTAGTGAAACTCATTGCCAACTTGACCTCAGACTCAGATAGCTGCCACTACAAGAAGGGATTCTCATTGAAAGGAACCACCCTGCTATTACACAACCAGATATATGTACCAGAAGGTGAAACAAGGACCAAATTACTCATAGACTATCACAGCTCAGATATGGCTGGCCACCCTGGCAGACTCAAGACAATCTGAGGAATCAAGAAGAATTATGCCTGGCCCCAACTGGACAAAGACGTGGCCGCCTACATCAAAGGCTGTGAGACATGTGGAAGGATCAAACCCTGTAGATCCAAACCTAAAGGCTTGCTAAGACCACTAGACATACCAGCGGGACCCTGACAGTCTGTTTCAATGGATTATATTGTGGAACTGCCCCCTTCTAATTTTTTCAATGCAATCCTTGTCATGGTAGATAGATTCACTAAAATGTCCTATTTTGTCCCTACCACTACCCACTGCACTGCTGCAAAGACAGATAGACATTTCCACAACCGCATCCTAACTCAACACGGCACTCTGGCAGAAATTATCACTGATAGAGGACCACAATTCACCTCCAACTACTGGACTCAGGTGATGAAGGACTTGGGGATAAAGTGCTGCATATCAACCTCCTACCACCCACAGACTGACGCCAGACTGAACAAGTGAACCAAATACTTGAACAATACCTACAATGCTACGCCAACGCCAACCAAGATAGCTGGGCTGAGATGCTACCCATGGCACAGTACTCCTACAATAGCAAAGACCATGCATCTACTGGAATGTCCCCTTTCAAAGCCAACTACAGGTTTGACCCCTCATGGGACCCTAGCATTGAAAACAAGGAAACCAACCCATCTGGATGCGCCTGGATTGAACAGATCCACAACACCCAAACTTTATGCCTAGCAAACTTGAACCAAGAAGTACAGACATACAAGGTCTTTGCTGATCAAAAACAGACCCCTGGTAAACCACCCCCCCAAGTTGTAGACAAGGTCTATTTAGATTCCCGTAACATGCCTCTGCATGTGCCTTGCAGAAAACTAGCTCACAGAAAAAGCGGACCACACAAGATCACCAAGCTCATTGGAGAAGTTGCCTTCAAGTTAGACCTACCCCCCACGTGGAAGATCCATAACATGTTCCACTGTGCCCTGCTGTTCAAAAAAGACATAAACACCCTTCCCCACCAGAAGATCAAGTCTAGCCCCCGCCAATCTGGAAGGACCACTCAAATGAGTACAAAGTTGAGTACATCCACAGCACCAGAGTCCACTACAAGACCCCCCAGTAATACGTCAAGCGGTTAGGCTAACCCCTGGAAGAAAGCACCTGGGAACCCTTGAGTAACCTAACCAATGCCAAACAGGCCATCCAACAATACCTTGGGAAGAAGGCCCTGAAAAGGTACTTTTGGGGGAAGAAGGGAATGATGTCAGGAATGACAATTTGGATGCTCCTAAATCTCAAAATACGGAACCAGAGTCAAACCCTGGACAAAACCCTTTGCAGACTGCCAGACCCATGGGCTGGGAACCCAATAACCCACTACTGATCAATAAAGTTGTTACCAGCCCACCAGGACCCAAACCCTTAGTCATCCCACAGGATTCTGTAAGCAAACTGATAGTGCAAGATGCCAAGAATTTCCCCAAGGTGCCAATGCCTGACACTGGCGGTTTGCTCGGGGAAATACACAAGTTTCTCCATGAGGGCTATTTTAAATTCCCCCAAAGTCCCGGGGAGGCTCTGAACCCAAAGAGGCACCAAATACCAAAATCAAAAAACAGAAGGATTTGAAGTCTTCCCATCCCAAAGAAGCCAGTGGCAAACCGCCAGCGCCAAGCGCCACACTGTCATCTGAGACCCCCAATGCCAACCCGCCCAAGCCCAGAAAACCCAACCAGGTAGTGAAGCCTGGCAGTATGATATAAATACCTGCCATGCCAAGATCAACCCCCATTGTTATTTTTAAATAAAGGTTATGAGATATTGGTTTCCTCAATTATTTCTATATTTTATTCTTGTCATCAGCCAGTTAACTCAAAGATCATCCAACCCCTCTGCCAGTCTTCCACCTACGTACTGCCTGCCAGGTGCTCCCTTTGGTCCTGTCCATTTCACAGAGTACCCCTTAAAGCCTGAGTGCAAGGACTACACTGCTGACAACATACTAGCCCGGGACCCCTTGGCCAGAACTACAGAGTTAACCAGATACAACTGAGAAGGCCCCTGGTATGTTACCAAACCCTGCCTATTCAGAGATAAATACAACTTTCCTCATGCCTACCAAATGGACATGGAACCACCTGTCACCCCCAAAACAATGCCTGCCTCTGCCACCAAGCTCTCACTGGACCATATCAACAAGCTTTTTGGAATTTGATATATTAGTCTCACAGGAGTAATAGATACTATTGTTCCCGCTGCCGGTCCATGGTTGTGGGTGGGCCAGTCAATGTCTTACCTCATTAGATTAGCACTAATCCTTTGGTGGGCCCTGCCCACCCAGTTTGCAACCTGCCAGTTCCCAAATGCTAGCAAGCCGGCCAATCAGGGTTGGTTCCCTGGCACATAGAAGATGATGAGATCAAATAAGTCCTGGACGGACGCAGAAGGGAAAAGCTCATACCCCTTATCAATTTGGGTGCAAAGTTTGTTGTAGGTGGCAGGCTTTAAGCACCTGAGGGCAGAACCAAAATTGTAGAGACATACATCTGCAAGATGCATGTTGGTGTAGTTGATGGGGTAGGACCAACAAGTATGCCCCGCAGCCCTGATTTCTTTGGTAGCCCATTCTTGCTACTCCATCTCTGCACTCAGTACAACTGTGTGCACGGTGTTTTGTGTGGCTCACTCCTCCAGCATGGCCTTGAGCTTTGTCTGGTAGGCATACCCATCTGCAGTGTTTGATATTGCCAAGTAATAATTGACGCCCAATGGGGAAACTGCCAATAAAACCCGGACAAAATGATACAAGATTGGGCCGCGCTTGTATACGTCAGACTGGATACGCTTTTCTCCATAGTCTTGAATACTTGCAGATATCTTAGCATACAACAGAAAGATGACGTCATTATAGGCTCTTATTGTCCTTCCTTTGATAAAATTAATAATAGTTGAATTGTAGGGATTGGTATCCACCAAAATGGGGCCACTGAGAACTTGATTGGACAAGATTCTAGCAGCAACCACAACTCTGTGCATCCACAAATTCACTGTTCTTTTGTTGGTGAAGATGCTGTTAAGTCCCAACTGGAGACGTACCTGGACCAGGGGCATCCGCAGATCACGTTTCATAATGGCCATTATAAGGGGATGGGCTGTGTCACCTTTGGTTGAAGTACAGGCACCAGTCAGGGTCTTCTTGGTAGGGGGGCCACAGTTGGCGTGGGCTCGCAGGGTTGCAGCTACAGTGGACTTTTCAAACCCCATTGCAGCCGCAATTTCCCCAAGAGACATAAGCTTCCCTCACTTTTCAACCATTTCAAGAACAATCTCTGGAGTGATTAATTTTCTTCTGCGTCTTGCAGGCTGATTGGCTGGGGGAGGGATGTGTCTATCTTGGAAACTGGTCAATGCCTTCTGATTGGCTGTTTTGGTGCTCTGGCCTCTCTGGGTGACCCCATGGCTCAAATGGCTTGTTCCAGATGCCATTGCTGATAAGGGATTTGGGTTGGCAGCTACCTGTGCATGGTGGGCAAACAGGGCCATGCTGGAAGTTGCAAGAGAAAGAACACACTCCTGGGTGGTGCTTGCAGAGAGGCCTGTGGGTTGGGAATTACCATAGACAGAGGCTTCATTGTTGGAAGATCCAGTGTAGCCCTGCATGATTTTATCAAGGCCAGGGAACAGCTTGTTGACTTGGTTGTTGTTGAAAGAAGACATAATAAATTTTTATTAAAAAAATTTTAAACTAAAAAAGAGACATGTATATTTTAGTCAATTTTATTGTTAAGTATGTTAAGTTAGAGAATAGTAGGATCTAAATTATAACCGTCCAAAAATGGAATAAGGTGATTTTTGAGAATGCCTATGATTCCTAAAAGAATTAGCACAAATCCACTCTAGATCCTTTGGCATCCTTTTTGAGACACCCATAAATTATATTTATTTCAAATTCCTCACAATTATATTTGAAACTTGGTTCTTGGATTTGACAATCCTGCAATTTCAGATTTGTTAATTTTTACATGATGTCTATGATTTGTTTGAAATACAGGAAATCTCAAATTGTACATTAGAATCCTGCATTTTTGATTCATGTATCCTGCATTTTTTTGCTGAGTTTTGTCTTTTGTTAGTTGAGTTATCTGCTCAAGAGATTCAAAATTTGCCAATTTACATAAACCAAAAAAGTCAAATTAAATGGTTTCATTTATTAAATATTTTAATTTTCACTCAGATGAGTTGCCTGCAAAAGTGATTTGAAATTTGGACCAAGGATTTGACCATCCTGCATTTTTACGTTCAGGTTCTGAATTCACAGTATTGGTCTGGAGAAATGAGCCAAGATTTTGCTGAATTGATTTGCCAAAGTGGGAAAATGTAGAAATTTTTGCCTTGGTTTAGTAGTAAAATCAAGAAGGAATGTGGATAGAAGTGTGGGTAAGATATTTATTTATTAAGTTCCTAGGATAGATGAAGGTATGTTGCTATTAGAGCTGGATACAGTTGTTTTGGTGGGACGTTTTCCCTGGATTTTACAAAATTTGTAAATATATGGGGGAATATGTTGAAGAGGTCCAGAAAGAAAAGTTTAAATAGTATTCTAATATTTAAATGGGTTTAGGTTGAATGCAGGTGTTGTGTTCTGAGGCGCGGCACAGATACACAGTACAAATCCAATCCTAAGGTTAGATTTCCTGTTAAGTCTTGGTTAGATGACAGGGAAGGCTATGTGTTTACCTTGCGGCCCTGGAAGAATAATCTCTACTAGTTGTGGCTAGAGAGAGGCGCAGAAGTACAGAAGACACAAAGACAAAAATGTGAATAGAACTTAATTTTTATTGGTGAATGTGAAATAGATTATATAGTAGTTAGGAATACCACAAAACACTACCAGGACGGTAGGATCACTCACCACCAGCATGAGTGGGGAAAGTGAGTTGTGCAGGATCAAGAAACCAAACAATTGTACTTCCTGATTCAGCCATCATCTCATTTTATGAGGCAAAAGCAAAAGCAAGATATTTGTCTTTGAAATAGCCCACTGAAGGCAAAATCAAAACATGGTGAATGGTAGTATTCACGGCATTGCCCTCCCCTAGATTGGCCTTAGGGGGATAGTATTTACAAAGGAACTTTGCGTTCACTTGAGGAAGGAAACGGCCACTGGAGAGGAGCTTTATAGTGTATTTGGACCCTCGTTTGAAAGTCACTTCTAAAGGGCAAATATACAGAGAGTCCAAATTATGTGCGCAACCACCTACTATGTGTTGGTAGTAGAGTACATGGTCACCAACATCAAACTCAGGCAGGAAGGAGCGTCAAGAATTATTGGGAGAGAGCTCAAGCATCTTGGTCTTGTATGAAGAAGTGTAGGCAGTGGCCTATATATCAATTACGCGGGTGACTAGATTCTTGATGTGGTTGTCAGGATTCATGGCCTTATCAGAGGAAAGAAGGGGCCCCCCAAGAGCAATGGGGTAGTAGCCTCTTGCCCATACAACATAGCAAAAGGGGAGTATCCAGTGATACAATGTTTGCTAAGGCAGTACGTAAAGAGAGAAGCAGGTAAATATAGGTCCCAGTTGGCAGCGTCAGAGTAGGTGAGTTTCCTCATGATAGAGACCAGTGGAGAATTTGCACACTTGACTTCCCCATTGGTAGAAGGATTGTAGGTGGAAGAGAAGGACTGGCGTGACCCCAAAGCTTTGACAACAGAGGTTACCAGC
This sequence comes from Entomophthora muscae, assembly GCA_014839935.2. Taxonomy (NCBI): domain Eukaryota; kingdom Fungi; phylum Entomophthoromycota; class Entomophthoromycetes; order Entomophthorales; family Entomophthoraceae; genus Entomophthora; species Entomophthora muscae. The sequence goes on from QTSX02004264.1 coordinate 308,300, forward strand.
TTGGCATTGAAGTTAGTCCCATTATTGGAGAGCAACACTTGAGGACAGCCATGGCAATAGAAAACATCTTGTAACAGGAAGGCAGCAGTTGTCTTAGCCATGATGTCCTTTGTAGGGCAAGCCTCTACCCACTTGCTGAAGTGATTGAAAGCAATCAGGATAAAACAACACCCAGAACATGAGCGGGGGAGAGGACCTACCGCAACAATGCCAACAGTATGAAAAGCATGTTGAGAGGGAACTAATTTGAATTTGTGGGCAACAGCTCAAGGCCTCTGCAGCTGGCAGTTGTGGCAACTAGCTATGATGTCTGAGATCAGCAGGCAAAGGTTTTCCCAGATATAATTCTTCTAAAGCCAATCAAATGTCTTGGCAATGCCTCCATGCCCAGTCTCTTTATGAGCTTGCAACACCAACAAGAGGCAAAGACTGGGTCGTACATAAGGCAGACACTGGTCTTGTACCTTCTTGAAGAGCTGATTTTTGCATATGAGGGTATCTTTGGATATCTTATACAAGGCCAGTTGTACCTGTTCTGTCTCACTTTCCCAAGAAGAAGGGTACCCAATTAGTTTGTATAACCAGTCAGCCTCTGCAGGATGCAAAGCAAGAATGGGCATCCTGGAGAGCCCATCAGTGTTCTGGTGTTGAATCCCAGGGCAATGAAGCACAGTGAAGTTGTAACCATGAAGATGTAGGACCCATCTAGCTAGGCGCCCTTCAAGCTCCTACAGCTTTTGTAACCACTTAAGCAAAGAGTGATCAGTGACAACTGTGAAGTGGGTACCATATATGTAGTGACAAAACTTCTTGACTGCATGCAGCACGGCAAGACACTCCTTCTCTGTGACACTATAGTTCTACTCATGTTTGTTTAGCACGCAGGAAGTGTAAGCCACAGGATGGTCTACACCCTTGTTGTCTAGTTGGGCCAGAATAGCTCCAATAGCTAGATTACTATTGTCAGTGTACAGGATGAACTCCTTATCATAGTCAGGATACACTAGGATTTGCGCCTCTTTGAGTTTTTGCTTAAGGGTCTCAAAGGCTTGCTGCTGACTGGCGGTCCATTCAAAAGGGACATTATGTAGCAGCTGGACTAGAGGTTCACTAGTATTGGCAAAGTCAGGGATAAATTGTCTATAGTAGCCCATCATCCCTAGGAAGACTTTTACCTCTTGCAGGTTGGTGGGCGGAAGCATTTTGTCAATGGCTTCAACCTTCTTAGTCATTGGGTGAATCCCAGTCTGGGTTACTTCATGGCCCAAGAATTCAAGACGTTCTTTGAAGAAGGCGCACTTGGAAGGTTTTAGCTTAAGGCCAGCTTCTCAAATCTTTATGAACACCTCCTTGAGATGATCCAGGCAATTGGTGAAGGTAGCACTGAAAACCTTTATACCATCCAAGTACACTAGGATGCATGGTAACTTCAAGTCACAGAGGATGGAGTCCATGGCCCTTTGGAAGGTGGCCGGGGCGTTGCAGAGTCCCTGCCGTATGCGAGTAGGCTCAAAAAGCCCCTCAGAGGTAATGAGTGCAGCTTTTTGAAAATCCTTGGGTGATAGGTCAGCTTGCCAGTATCCAGATGCCAGATCCATTGCAGAGAAGAACTTAGAGCCTCCAAGAAATTGGAGAGCATCATCAATACGCAGCAAGAGGTTCAAGTCCTTCTTGGTCAAAGAGTTTAATCAGTAATAGTCCATCACAATACAATGGCCCACATCCTTCTTCTTTAAGATGAGTAGCAGGATGCCCAAGGACTTTGGGAAGGCGCCAGCAGCCCAGCGTCTAAAAGTTGTTTTAGCTCTTTAGATACCTGGGCGTCCTCTACACAACTGTGGCAATATGGTTTAGCACAGAAGGGAGGAGTGTTGCCAGTGTCAATCTGATGGATAACGCCTTTGGCTAACCCATAGTTGGTACTATCCTTAGGAAAGATGTTGGGAAATTGGTCTAGCAAGTCTAGCACCTCTTTCTGTTGATCCAGGGACAACTGTGGAAAGTCTTGCGCAATGAACAAGGACAGAACTTGGGGCTCATCCTCAGGTAGGTTAAAATCTTGAAACATGCCAAAGTGATGAAGAGACAGGACATCAGCAGTGCTCAACAACTTGCCATTTCTGACAACCTGCCCCCTAGACACAGTCATGGGGAGTGCAGTCAGGTTGGCTACCAACAACTGAACAGGGTCCTTATGGGAGACGTCTAGGATCCCTGGACAGAGATAGGGTTTGTTGCGTCCTAACAAGAGGGGAGAGTACAACTCCAAGAAGGTTTTTTCAGGTAGTTCATATGATATCTGGGAGTCCAGGATGGCCTGGGAGCCAGGTGGAATGGTGACAGCAGATGTGGCTAAGAGAGGGATCCCTTCAGACGCAGGACTAGCCATGGGTGGACATTTCATGTTTGAGGAGTGGGTGCAATATTTGAGGTTGAAAAGCCCAGTGAGATACTCCAAGGCACATGTCTTGAGCCATTTCCTGGGAACTTTAACCAGCTCTTCAAAGATCAGAGGGACTTCATACCCCAGAATAGAGAGGTAACCATCTTTTAAGTTGGTTATCCCATTATCTTTCCTAAGGAACTGGGTGCCAACTAAGAGATTTTAACCCTCATTTTCCAAGACAACTGCTGGAGGATCTAGAAGAAGTTTATCAAACCGCATGGGTAGAGCAGAGTATGCCCCTATGGCGCAGGTCATAGACAGTTCAGCTGTGCCATATGACTGGTGATAATTAAGGTCAGGGGCAAGTTTGAGTTTCTTCACAAGCTTGGAGGAGACAACGTTGACTGGCAAGCCAGTGTCTAAGACGGCCTTGATCTTCACTTTTTGAATGGATATCTCTACTCAAGTGGTAGTTCAACCAATATGTGAAAGGACAGCTAAGATATATTGAGCCTCTGCTAGTTCTTTATCCCACTTCTCAATCATGCATCTTAACCCTGGGAACTCCTTATAAACAGTTAGTAGAGGGAGAAAAACAGATACGTTCTTGAAGACAGCGTCAGCAACCTCAGCAGCTTCTTCTGACAACTCCACTAGCACAGGGGACCTCTTAGCTTGAGTGAGTTAAGGGCAAAAGACAACTTCTTTGGTTTCAGGAAAGGCTTAGTAGTAGTTGTAGTCTTTTATGAGCGCAATTTATAGGGGACTGTAATGGTTTCAGGAACAGCCAGAACAGAGTACCCATATGCATTGGCATCGTCAGTATCAGAGTCATCCAGGTCAGAGTTGTCAGAGATATTGTAGAACAAGAGGAGGATAGGATGAGCCTCATTATCAGCAGGCTTGGATTCAGATATAGAGGGAGGGATTGAAAGAGACTGGGAAGAATTGTCAACTGAGAGCGTCTCTGCCTCTATGTTGACTGCTCTTTTCCCATTTGCTCTTTTGGATCAGCTCCTTCAATCTGGGGGTTGGTGCAGACTAAAGAATGGTGACCTATCTGACCACAGTTGTGGCAAACTTGGCGGCAAGGAGGATTTTGAAAATTTATGGTAAGAATGCGAGGACCACAGGAAGATAAACCAGAGTTAGAAGTAGCTTGACCTTCCCTAACAACTGCTCCAGAGTGGGTAAGGTGCATATCCTGCAACAACGTCTTTATGCTCTTCATGGAGGAAAGCATAGCCTTATAGGCTTTGAAGTGAAGGCACAGAAGTTGGTTAACCTTGAGGGCTTGAGCGCAATCCATGTAGGCTTCATGGGCTGTCAACTGTCTGCTTGTGATCAGTTGCTGTCCTTCCATGTAGAATCTGTCTGCAAACTTGGCTAGCATCTCTTCAGGCTTGAAAGCAATATGCATGAAGGCATCCTCCTTTACTTCCAGGCTAAGGTCACCACCAAACTCATCAATCAGAAGCTGCTCCATATCTTCCCAGGTCTCAATGGTGGTTAGTTCAGGCACCACCACCTCCTGGCAAGTTGTATGTAGACAGGTCAGAATATGTTCTTTCTTAACTTTGTCTGAAGCTTGTCTCATGGCAGTTTTGTAGATAGTTAGGAAAGCTGCAATGGTTGAGGTTTTGGGGTCAAATACTTGCTTAAAGGTATGCTTGAAGTGTGCTTTGGGAGTTGGGCCACCATTGTTGCTATTGAGCACGTTTATACGCAAGGTAAACTCTGCTTTGGATTCCAAGGGGGGCTGTCTAGCTCACAGCTGATGAACACTTTCTTCAAGGGTAGTAGTGTCTAAACATCTTGGGCACCTGTATCAAAAGCTTGAGTGGTCTGTTGTGCAGTAGTATACAAGCGTTGACCTTGGGTGGTCACTATTATGGAGAGCTCAGCCGGTCAAGAAGTAAGGGAGGGCCCCACTGAGAGGCAAGGGGCAAACCTGTTGTTCACAGAGTTGATCAATTCACTCATCTCTTGTACATATCTATCCAGCTCAGTATGCCCTGCTTCAAATGATCCACCTCCTTAGCTAGGGTAATTAGTTCCCTAGAGCATTGGAATCAAGGAGCTCCTGGTAAGCCAGGGCAGCAACCATCTTCATTGACAACCTTTGGCATAGACAAGTCATTCACTTGACTATGGATTTTGGCTATAGCAGCAGCTGTGGCAGCTCTCTCTTGATCAAACGCCGCACTTAGTTCATTAAGGCCACTAACAGCAAAGTCCACTACCTGCTGTAGTTGCTCAAAGGAATAAGTGCTGAATGCATTGAGCTGTTGCACAAGTTGTTTGAAGTCAGTGAGATAAGCGTTTAATGTAGAATCTACTTGAGTTTGCCAGGATTGTTCTAGCTGGTGAAACTTGTGTAGACGCTCTCTCACGTATTTGGGGATGGACTGGAACATTTGTTTGATAAAATTAACCAAACAGGTCTGGGAGGTGACAGAGTTGCACTGATTTTCAGATACCAAGGAAAACAGGGAATGAATCCACTGTTGGTAGGCAGCAAACTGGTCCCAGTGATGAGTAACCGCTGCTTGCAGAGACAAGATTTCTTGGACGTGGAGCCCCCACACCATTTGATGGTGGGCCCGGGCAGGCTGCACAAAGGACAATATTAAGTGCCAAGCAGAGCCAGCTGCTGAGAGGAGATGTTGTGAAAATTGAGGAGCCACAATTAATTTGTAGTATTCAGCCCAACTGAACTGCAACTGAAGGCAAGGGATGGCTCCTTCACGTGCTATCCCAAGGGCTACCAACATGACTTGTTCTAAGTCAGGGTACCCATGGGGTAAGCAACTAGGCAGGGACCATTCCTAAGGTTCAGTACAGTAGGGATAATAGGCAGGTTGGCAATATCTTCCTCAATAGGAGGACTAGTAATTTCAGGTGAAGTTGGCTCTTGTATAGGCAGAGGCAAAGGACCTGAAAACGTGGATGCAAAAGGAATAACCAAGGGGCTTACAGCCCCTGTAGTGAGCACCATTTTTGTTGTGTTCTGAGGCGCAGCACAGACACACAACAGGAAATCCTAACCTTATGATTGGATTTGTACTAAGTCTTGGTTAGATGACAGAGAAGGCTATGTGTTTACCTTGTGGCCCCGGAAGAATAATCTCTCCTAGTTGTGGCTAGAGAGAGGCGCGGAAGTACAGAAGACATAAAGACAAAAATGTGAATAGAACTTAATTTTATTAGTGAATAGGAAAATGGAATATATAGTGGTTGGCAATACCACAAAACACTACCAGGACAGTAGGATCACTTGCCACCAGCATGATTGGGGAAAGTGAGTTGTGCAGGATCAAGAAACCAAACAATTGTACTTCCTGATTCAGCCATCAACTCATTTTGTGAGGCAAAAGCAAAAGCAAGAGATTTGTCTTTGAAATAGCCCACTGAAGGCAAAATTGAAACATGGTGAATAGCGGTATTCACAACAGTAGGAAAGACTGGTGCCGGAATAATTGACCAGTTCACGCTTTGATGCGTGAAGAGTTGTCAATTTGAGCAGTTTGAGCAATGGAAATTGATTTCTTAGTTGGATTCTGGTGGAACTTCAGAAATAATCTATTTCTGAGCTCTGCATTCATTGGTTGAGTTCTGGCAGGTTTCCTGATGAAAATCATTAGCTGGAAGCCAAAAGCTTAAAGTATAAGCAAGAAAATAGTGAATTAACACTTTAAGCTTTTGAGAAAGTAAGTATGTAAGCTTAAGTTATTCTAGGAAAAAGTGAGCGGCAATGGTTTAAGCTTTTGAAGAAAGCCATTTGGAAGGCGGAACCGTTGAAAAAAGGACTATATAAGAAGGTGGCTGGCTGGAAAGTTACAGGGTCTTTCCAGGTCTTTTTGGAGGTCTTTCTTGGGCCTTTTGAGTTTCTGCCAAGAGGCTTTTGGAAGCCTTTTGATCACCAGCAGGAGCTTGGTTGTACTTATACAAGTGGAATAACAAGGCCACTGGAGCTATAAAGAGAGCTGAAGCCCACAATAATGGAGCAGGAGCCCAATAATAAGGGGCTGGATCCTAAGCGCGGCGCAGAAGTCTGATTCTAAGGCGCAGGAGTCCAAGTTTAAGGAGCAGAAGTCCAATAATAAGGTGCAGGAGTCCAAGACCAAGTAAAAGGAGTCCAAGATATTGTTGGAGGACTCCAAGTATTGGCAAACCCATATTGTTTCCTTGACCCCCCGGGCCATAAACCAGAAGGTTTTTAAGGGGATCTTCCTTCTGAGAGTGAATAAAAGCCCATTTTGACCCCTATACATATTTCTGAGATACATTTTCCCTTACTAGAGAATGCCAAATCCTTCCAGTGGTCCCTGGCTATGATCCAGGACACACTTTGGGGACTGGTGGACAGGAACCCCACAGCATGGATAGACAAGAAGTTGTGAGAAATCTTTAATTTTTAAGTTCATAAAAATGGAGGATTGCGGGAAACGTGGAATGCAAGCAGCAAATTTTGTGCCTTGGTACAGTTTCTTGTCAATTTGGGGAAAGACAGGGGCACTTAAGCCTGTTTCCCCTCCTCTTTTCCCTGTTACTCTGTTTTGAGACCTTTGAGTTCAGAGAATGTGGGTTCAAATTCATAGCAGGTTGCTGTTTCAGCATTGTTAACTTTGGTAGTGCCCTCCTTCTTGGGATGGGAGCGGTTTGCACTTTGACTGTGATTGCTATTGTTGCAATTGGAGTTGTTGTTGCTATGATTGGTGTTTTGGCGTTTGTTTCCATTGGAGTTTTCTCTTCGATTGCCATTTGAGGAGTGATTGCCATTGCATGTGGCATATTCCATGTTTGTGCGCTTGGATTCTGCAATGAGCGCAGGTTGGAGGTGTTAGCCTCTGGACAGATGAGGGCAGCAACAGAGGGTTTCATTCTATTGATGAATGATGCTCTAGTGTGTATGTTGTCAGCTTGTGCTGGGTTTTGGATATTGCGGTGTATCTCTTCAAATTCATTGGCGTAAGCTGTGATAGTGGTCTTCTGAGGAAGATTACTGAGCTATATTGCAATGTCTTGGAGGAATTTGGTGACACAGAAACTGTGAATGATATTGTCTTTGAACTCTTCCCAGTTGTCAAGCTGGTTGTCAGTTTGTGAGCCAACCCAGGTGTCAAACCAGTTAGCTGCAGCCTTGTACAGGCACTTACTGGCTTCTTGGCCCATTTTTTGTGGGGAATGCGGCTGGCGCAGAGTTTAGCGGCTGCGTGGTTTATTTAGTTGATGATGTTTTCCTTGTTTTCTCAAAGAACTTGTTGATACCAATGTACTTGGTGTTGATAACTTCACCTGTGATAGGCAGTTGTGTGTTTGTTTGTGGTTAGAGAGAGTGACTGTATTGAATTATCTTGGCGCATGCTTTGGGCATGACCAATCCTTCAAATACGGTGCATCCACTAAGTATATCTTTGTTGATGTTGTGGGCGTGGAAGAATGTCTTCCAGGTATCCTGGGATGTGGCCTGGTTGAGTACGTGAGCAAAGGTGGGCAGGTTCTGTTCAGTCATTTTCTCTTTCATGGGCATGGTCAAAAACTGTAGCTACTACCAGTGATAAGGAGCGCCTTTTAGGGAAGCTTCAAGTATAGAATTAAAAAGAAGAGAAGTATATTTTATTGGATAATACTTTAGACTTATATAGCTTTAGCTGCGGCAGAGATTTCATTTAGATTGAACCTAGAGGTTGGTCATGTGCAGGATGGGTTCGAGTTGCTGGATACTTGGACAGTCATGTGATATTGGTTTGTTGTCATTTCTGGCATGTCAAACAGTATATTAGAAGGGCACCAAATTGGGCAATGACTGGATGTTAAGTGGGTTGGCAGTAGCCAGAATACTTGTACATCCAGATCCTTGACACATGTATCATTATTTGAAGGCCATATTAAAATAGCATGAATGATGCAATTTCTGACACTTACAAGTTAGAATCAACTGCGGTACAGGCTTTAGTCTCAGTACCCTAGCCTTTAGAACTCCTTATGGCTTGACTGGAGTAGAAAAGGGGAAGTTACAGTTTATTGTTTCAGAAAAAACCCTTACAACTACCCCATCACTAATCCAATGGTGTGTGAAGGCCTGTGTTGTGTACTTGGGCGCAGCCAAGGGACACAACAGGAAATTCTAACAGTAGGATTGGGTTTATATATAAGGCCCTGGAAATGATAATTATCAGAAATGCCCTCTAGACAAGACTAGGGAGATGGCACTGAAGTATAAAAATAAATCAAAGAAAGAGTGTAAATAGAACTTAATTTTATTGGGTGAATCTAAATGATTCTTATATGGCAATTGTTTATCACAAAACAGTAGAAGGACAGATAGATCACTGGCCACTCTCATAAGTGGGTTGAGGATTTACTCATGTCACCAGTCAGAATGTAAATGAGTTTTTCACCTGATTTGAATTGAACCCCATTTCAAGAAGAGAAAGGGAATTGGAGGATTTTGAACTCAAAATGCAATTCCATCAAAGGCAAAATTGATAATGCATGAATATTGGGATTCACAACAGCCCGCAACATAAAAAAGTGGATGAAGGGGGCAAGTAGATATCTTAAAGCAAGGTATGCTGTGGGTGATCCTGTCTATGCCCTCATTCCTAACTCTGCAAAACTTGAACCCAATCAACTTGGACTCTTCAAGGTTGCTGCTGTCTATGGCAACCACACATATCAGCTTGAAGACGCCCAATAAAACACCAAAAGACTCTATCATGATTGCTTGCACCCCTGTTGTATCATCCCTGCACAAAACCTTTCTGTACATACCTTTTCAGACCTTCCACAGTTTCAATACTGATGCCTGACAACAAACAGGGGCAAGGGGGCTGTTGCAACCAATATTACCTCCCCGCCCGCAACATATCTCACAATACAAAGGTGGTGCTCAATGAGTCGCCCCATGACATATATAATGGTATGAATCAATCTGATGGCAATATCAAATTGTGGGTGCTATCTCCTAATTAGAAGTGCCACTAATTTGACACGCTGATCCCTCGCTCAAGTTATTACCAACCCAAACTTTATGTTGAACCCACCACTATGCTACCCCCTGGGGGACTTGTGGCTTCTCAATATAGTATATTAATCACGCTATTCTTAAATAAACATCGTCTTATTCCTATCCTTATCTTTTTTATTGGACTGTTGTCTTTCCCAATCTAAATACTGAACTATTATTGGCTCAGTTGCAACAGTGCTGATACAAGAATGCTGCTAGGAAAAGTTCTAGAAGAGGTTTCATTTTTGTAAGCCAATCATATTATCCTAACATCGGGACTTGTACAGCTTAATGATAGCACCCCAACTCAGTTGGTCCCTTGGCTTCAATCCAGAGCACACTTTGATGGCCTCTGAAGAGCATATTGCAACAGCAGTACATGAATCAGGATATTTTCTAAATATGGGCTAAGCTTAATTTAGCCTAATTTGTATTAGCTTTAAAGCAAAGCAAATCGAGGAAAAATTTGAAGGATTCTAGATCCAGGAGATTTGACAGGGGTCCCAGAGTCATGATCGGAACACCTGTACTAGGCAAGTTTGTGATATTGGACTTTCTCTTTATAGTAAAATAAGATATTTTGCTAGATTAAGAGAATCAAGAGGAATTGATGCTAGATTCATCATGGGGTGACAGATTTAGCACTAAGATGTACTGTGAGATATGATGGTGGCAGGGATGTCAATCAGGTCGCAAGGTAAAGAAATAACTGCCCCTAATTACTATACTGCTTGCAATACCCTTAGCTATAATTATTTTTAAGCCTTTTGAATCCTATACAGTCTTTTCCTTAAGGATTTGTTGATTTTGAATTATTCTATTCTGGTTAGCAGGTATTTGATTTTTAAAAAGGTATTCCCTTCAAAACTGCTGGGTTAGCTCTCCAAGGGGAAAATTCTTTCTGGGTGTTTTTGGCATGGTGGTATCAGGGTTGGATATGAAGCCTTGTAATACCTTGGTCTCAAAGTTGATTAGCTTTGGCTTGAGCCAGTTTATCGTTAGATTTTAAAAATAGGCCTATATGGTTTAGGATGGGAGGATTATTTTTTCCTTGAACTCCCTTGGTTTTTGTCAATGTTATCTGATAAGGTTAACATGATCAAAGTTCACGTTCAACCTGGTCTAAAGAGCCAATCCACCTCTCTAAGCCCGCATGGCCAAGTTTGATGATACCCTGGGTTTACTTTGCACCGCAAAACCTTAATTGAACCCAGCCAATGGCCGCATTGAAGGTTACCAACCAACCAGGAACCGGCAAGTCCGGGATAGGTTGGGCTTGGATGTGCTTCAAAATTTAAGGGTTGGTGGTAATTTGGGGTTTTTGGTGGAAGCATTTTGGGGGTGAAGGGAACTAGCTTGGCCTGGGTACATTATGCACTTGGTCATGTCCGTACTGAGGGTTCAGCATGATGGAGCCCTTTTAAAGTGTGTGCTTGGACCAGTATGGAGGAATTGCTTCACCCCCCATTCAATTTGCATGCCGTATGCGAAACAATTAACCTCGCCTTTATGTGACATCGGTTGATAATTACGACCTGCCATTTTGGATCTGGGCTCGCTAGCTTTGAGGTGCCAGGCTGAATTGGGGACCGAAAGCAGCCCCGCAACCTTAGTGAGATGTGGGGGGCTCTGATGATATTTACTAGTGCAGGGTTGGTTTTAAAGTTACCCCACTGCATCATTTGATTGGTGGTTGGTTTTAGTTACCCCGAAGCATTATTTGATTGGAGGTTGATTTTAAAGTTACCCCGAAGCATTATTTGATTGGTGGTTTGTCTTAGTTATCCCTAAGCATGATTTGATTGGAGGTTGATTTGAAAGTTACCCCGAAGCGTGATTTGATTGGAGGTTTGTCTTAGTTATCCCTAAGCATGATTTGTAGGAAGAAAGGTACTTTGTGGAAATAAAGAATTTGAAAATGATTGATGAAAAATACCCTTATGATGTATATTGGAAGGTTTAGTTTGGAATTTATAGTGGAAATTGGAGTTTATTTGAAATGTTTAATGTGTATCAGGGATATGATTGCTGTGGAATGTATTAGGGGCAAGTGAAATGGTTGATGGCCTCCATGGTGTGTAGGACCTTCTTGACCTTTTCGACATTGATGGTGAGGCGGGCGTGGTCAATCTTTTGCTGCTTGCGTAGGGCGAGCTTGGAGCGGCGAGAAGGAGTGGGCCAGAAGGTGGCGGTAAGCTCAAAGGACCAGATTTTAAATACCCAGACCTTGATCAGATCAAGGAAGACAAAGAAGGCAAGAGAGATGCCCAGGACAGCAAAGCCACCACCAGGTCCAATCCCTTCAATGAACCCAGGGATACCAAAGATGACAAGCAGAGTGGCAAATACTTGGGTAGCCATGACAGCAGTGAAGAAGAACCACGAGGGAAGAGATTCCCAAAAGTAGCCAGCAAGACGGGTAGAGAAGATAACGAAATGGGGAGCAGAGGAGATGTGGAGATACATGATGGACTGTAGCTTGCCTCCAACTGCGTGCTGGTCAATTCCGAAAACGTCAATAGAGATGTAGTAATGGGCAAAGGAGAGCATCGTCAACAGAGACCCGAGAAGGGTGGACAGGAAGATGAGCTGGCCAATGCGCCATTTGTCAGGTCGCTGGCTGACCTGGGCATTGTCAAACGCAATGACAATTGTTGCCAAGTCGTTGAGGACGGCAATTAGGATCAGCAGGATTTCGTTCATGTGCCACTCTTCAACAAGGATGATGATGAAGAAGAAGATCAGAATGTGGATGGTGGAGGTGATCCGGTAAAGGGCATAGGAGCGCATACGTTGGAAAATAGCACGGGAAGTAGTGATGCCGTCAATAATCGTGGAAAGACCGGGGGCGAGCAGCACGATATCTGCAGCAGAGCGAGCAGCATCAGTACAGTCGTGCACAGCAATGCCGACATTGGCCTTCTTCAACGCAGGAGCATCATTGACACCATCACCTGTCATGCCCACAAGAAGACCCTTGTTCTGGAGTAGCTCAACAACGCGATACTTGTGCTCGGGGATGACTTGGGCAAACCCATCTGCGCGCATACAGCGAAGGGTGATGGTTTCTTCGTCAACTCCCTTTTCAACCAGCTTGTTGGCGTCGAGGATAGCACGTTGCATGCCAAGGCGATGGGCAACCTCCTTGGCAATGATGAGCTGATCACCAGTAATCATCTTGACCTGGACTCCGTTCTGTTGGCATTTCTTTACCGTGTCGGCGGAATCGGGGCGGGGAGGGTCGAGCAGAGAGATCATGCCAACCAAGTGCCATTCATCAGGTTTACCGGGGTAGGTGCGGGCAACACCCAAAGCACGAAGACCACGTCCAGCAAGATCGTTGACGGCGTGGATGGCGTCATTGTTACCTCCGACCAGGTTAATCATTGTAGGGGGAGCACCCTTGGAGACAAGGAAAGTCTCGTTGGTCTCTAGATCGGTGACGGTGGCCTGAGTACGCTTAGATGTAGGGTTGAAGGGGACAAACGAGGTGACGTGGTACCCTGGGATCTCATGACCACGCTGGTTTTGGAGGCGGGGAACGTCGGCCTGGGCTGCGGTGCGCACCGCCTTCTCGATGGGGTCGTTGGCACCAGGCTCAGAGGAGATGAACGAGTAGAGAAGGATATCTTCCTTGGTGAAGCCCTCCATCAGCCAGGGGTCGTCAAAAGTCAGCTGGTTGAGAGTCAAGGTGCCGGTCTTGTCAGAGCATAGAATGGATACCGAGGCCATCTCCTCAACAGCAGTCAGGCGCTTGACAATGACTTGCTTGGCGGCCAGCTGCTTAGCACCCACCGCCATCGTCACGGAAAGGACAGTGGGGAGGCCTACGGGGATAGCGGCTACTGTCAATACAACCACTTGGCGGATGCGCAAGATGGTATCGTCGGCTTGATGCTTGACCATCAGGAAGATGAACAGAATCATCACCATCACCACAGTCACGATGACCAAGAAGTTACCAATCTGACCAATAATCTTCTGGAAGTGGCCTTGCTCGTTAGTGTTGCTGATCAGGTTGGCAGCACGTCCAATGAAGGTGTCGCCACCCGTCTTGGTTACCGCTGCCATCATCTGGCCCTGCTTCACAATCGACGACGAGTAGGCGACTTGGCCCTTGTTCTTGACCACGGGGAGAGACTCTCCTGTAAGGGCGGATTGATCAATCTGCAACCCAGCATCGGAAGTCTCACCAGTTACGGAAATACCCAACAGGCGGCAATCAGCAGGGACGATATCGCCAAGACGCAGAACAATGATATCGCCAGGAACAAGCTCCACAGTGTCAACCTCAACCAACTCTCCGTTACGCCAGCACTTTGTCTTGAGGGCCAAGGAAGACTTGAGGGCATCAAGCGCAGACTCGGCCTGAGCCTCCATGGAGTATCCGATAGCCGCATTCAGAAGTAGTAGCACACCGATGATGATGCAGTTGGCAATGTCTTTCCCAATAGCAGAGAAAATTAAGGCAATTATAATTAGGATGGCGATGGGGTCAGTGAAGTATCCAATGAACTTGAGCAGCTTGTTGGTTTTGACTTCGGCCAGCTCGTTGGGGCCGAACTTTTCCAGTCTAGATTTGTGCTCGGCATCAGTTAATCCTTTCTTTGTGTCTGTATGCAGAAGAGACTCCAGCTCGGGAGGAATCTCGTCCGCTACTTCTACGTGTTCGTGCTTCTTGACGAACTCGGCTTTGTTGTCCATCTCCATATTCTACAATCCTCAACGTAAATCTAATCTACTTATAGGCCCTCGCCAAACGTTTAAACGGCATTACATCCTTAGATTTCAATCCAACCGTCACCTAATCAACTCCGCTGCTTAGCTCCTCTAATCTGCCCAGCCAATCAAACTCACGATAATCTATTGCTTGGTACGGTTTTTGACTTGCCGTAAAAAGAAGACTTTATTTATCTATTCTAAGCACCGCATAATTCTAATCATGATTTAATATTTAAAAAGAAGCTTTATAAATTGTCATGCATTGAGCTAATCTGAGTGGTGCCATAGTAGCCCTCAATCCTCCAGCTAAGCTATCGCACTACCCATTCGATTAGAAATCCCATCAAAATAACTGCCTCCCATCCCAGCCAATCATTGAGCCAATCTTTGACTTGCCAAAGCGGGCCAACACTCGCCTAGAGCTGCTTCGGCCAGTTTCTGGCTGCAAGTCTCCGCGTTATAGATTTATTTTAAAATGCTTAAATGTTAATTAAATTCCGCTTTGGCTGGAGCGGCCCAGAGCCGGAGTCTAGCCGGGGCTGAGCCGAAGCATCCCTACACTCGCCGCACATTTCAAATCTTCAATTCAGCCATTCGCAATCATGTTTCTCCGAGACATAATGCCAATCAATAGCTTTAATCAGTTTTGAATTTCTTCCATAAGCGAACCAATCACCATTGCGCACATTTGACGAACAATTTTTAAAATCAATTGCATATGTAACCAATATATAAAGAATTTTATTCAAGTATCAAACTGCACCGCCCCAGATTACTTCGCTCATTAATTAAGCACACCATGCCCCATAGCCCAGCCAAACAGATCAACCTGTAAAAGAGCCACCCAACTTTAATGCCGTTGCAGCTACTGACCATCTTTAAAGGCATTTACAGTAAGGATCAGCAGATCCCTCTTCCTGGTTTAAACCAATAGCAGTGAAATCACAAGTTGATCAAATTACCTTGGGCTGTGGATTCAGCCAATCCCATTTGATGTTTCCCGAACCGATTTCACATTTACATCATAGAAAACTAGTCTAGATTAGGTGAAATGGTTCAGGTTGCGGTGCTGATAAATCCCCATCGCGCCGAGTTGCGGAATCCACACGCCAGCCGTGATATCGATTTGTTCATTATGGCGTCCCTTTCCAGTTGATTTCCCCAGCTACAATAATCACGGAAACTTTCTGGGCTCTCATATAACCTTGTTGCTAGGGATGCTTCGGCTAGCTTCCGGCTCTAGGCCGCTCCAGCCAAAGCGGGATTTAATTAACATTTAAATATTCTAAAATAAATCTTTGAACCAAAAGACCCAGAGCCGGTAGCTGGCCGGACCCGCTCTACTTGCTGCTCGCCACCACGAGTATCACCGCATGGTGCATTGCCAACTTCGAATTCCTAGAATTGTATTTTCCACTCCAGGTATCCCCGCGTGGCATCCAACTCGGAATTCAGCATGAGTACCATAACAGGTGCTCGCCTCTTTATTTAGCAGCCCGCAAACTCCAGTCCCATCCTCGCCCGTTCCAGCCGCACCAGTTCGCCAAGCCGTTTCTGTCTGGCGATGCAGAAAATCTTGCCCGCCCCAGTTCCCCTCCACCAATAAAAAGGCCTACATGGCTCCAACCCATTTAGAGAACCCCACCCCTCATCCAGAAAAATCTAGTCCGCGCATCTTTTAAACGGCTTACAATTCCAAATGCATCTTGCCAAGCCACCCTTCCTCTGCCATTTTAAACCACCAACTTTCCTCAAAAGTCAGCTTCCATCATGCCATTCCCATCAACACGTCGATAGACTCCTGCGGAAGTATCGGGTATACATTCCATACCCGAATAAACAACCTAATCATCAATACCTTTGTTACTGTCCAAGTTATTCATTATTTATTAACCACCCATAACGATCCTTATCTACAGAGCACCCTATAGAGCCCCAATCTATTCCCTGCCATGATGTTGCAACCGAGATTCCCCTCTCGCCTGCCAACATATCTCACAATACAGAGGGGGTGCACGATCAGTCGCCCCATGACATATATAATGGTATGGAGCAATCTGATGGGGATGTCGAGTTACAGACACCATCTCCTAATTAGGAGCACTGCCAATTTGACATCACTGATCTCTGCCCAAGTGATTCCTTGCTTCAAGCCTTACATGGAACCTGCCACTGTGCCACCCCCTGGTGGTCTTGTGGCTCTCCCCATTAATATATATAAAAGTGAGTCTGTATGTCTGTCTGGATGTAATGGCACCTCAAGTGGGCTCAAACCGTAAGGGATTTGACTGAATTGGGTTTTCTGTAACTTAATATTAAAAGGTAATTGTTAAGCCAAAAGCTCAATTTGGCTCATCCTTACATTCAATCCCTTACATGCATCTTTGAAAGTACACAGATTGAATTCAGTGGAGTGGGGTCAAAATCATGTTAAACTGAAATATAGACCACTCAATCTTTGTCATAACTGTGCTGTTTTAGCAGAGTTACAAGGGGGAAATATTTGGAAACTAGATAATGTTCTTTATTGTAAGATAAGTATTATATAGTTAGTGTGAATTGTGGACAACCGGAACATGATTGTGTTGATCACTTGGTTGGATGGTGAAGGGAATAGCTTGATCCTGATAATGAGTCAAGTGCCAAATCAAGGTATCCACATAAGGGATCATCACCTGTTCATGTTGTTGGATTTGGAAATTTGAGTTGACTTCCTAGCTTGGCTACAGGTCACTGAAAAGTTGGGTTGCAGGTCACAAACCCGCTTAATTGGAACCTTGTTGGTATATCTATCCTGCTGTTTCAACAAATTAATAAATTTTTATTTGATTACTTGAATTTTAAATTAATGACTAACCCCATTCAACCATATCAAAGTGGCTTATCTGTATAGATTACCCATCTCTAGAATAGGTGGTGTCAAAACAGCATGATAGATCTGCCAACAAGGTTCCAATTAAGCGGGTTTGTGACCCGCAACCCAACTTTTCAGTGACCTGTAGCCAAACTAGGAAGTCAACTCAAATTTCCAAATCCAACAACATAAACAGGTGATGATCCTTTATGTGGATACCTTGATTTGGCACTTGACACATTATCAGAATCAAGCTATCCCCTTTACCATCCAACCAAGTGATCAACACAATCATGTTCCTGTTATCCACAATTTACAATGACTATATAATACTTATCTCTCAATAAAGAACATTATCTAGTTTCCAAATAATTTTCCCCTTGTAACTCTGCTAAAACAGCACAGTTATGACATTGGTAGCAGGAGTAGGGTTTTCATCCTACTTTATCCCTCAAAATCCCACCTGTTGTCTGTACTTGCCGCGGTCAACAAATCTACAAAAGAATCATGTCTGGCCCCCCCATAGACTAAACGCCCTATACACCAGGTACCAAATCCCTGAAGGTTTTTTACTGTATCAAAACTTGGTGATACCGGTCTTCACCTTCAACGCTCTATCAGCACAAGGATTCTTCCAAGCATCTACCATCACTTCTTGTGTTGAAAATTGGCGTACACCAGCAGATTCAACAGAAGAATCAAGAGGCAGGTGCACACGCTCACTATATGCCTTTGAATGTGAAGATTCCAAAGACATTGACCAACTTGATTTGTAATGATTAACTTTATGAGGTCCTATACAATTAGGTAAAAACTCTGCCCCTTGGCATTTACTACTGATAAGGAGCGCCTTTTGGGGAAGCTTCAAATATGGAATTAAGAAAGAAGAGAAGTATATTTTATTAGATAATACTTTAGACTTATATAGACTTGACTGTGGTGGGGATTTAGTTGGATCAAACCTAGGGGTTGGTCATGTGCAAGATGGGTTTAAGCCACTGGATACTTGGACAGTCAGGTGATATTGCTTGGTTACCATTCTTGGTATGTCAAACGGTATATTGAAAGGGGACCAAATCGGGCAATGACTGGATGTTAAGTAGGTTGGCGGTAGCCAGAATGCTTGTACATCCAGACCCTTGACACCCCCCTTAAGGGGTTACTCTGGTGCATCAGGAAGGGGCTTTGTTTTCACAGCTGCCGCCTGATGCTCCTGGAGCTGTTTACTAGTTGGAACCAGTCTGATTGAGTGCTCTTCTTTACTGAGGTGGAGACAGGTTCTGTGGTATTTCTTGATAATTAGGTTTTTGGCACCTTGAAATTTACTAGATAGGTGTTGTGTTCTGGTTTGTACTTGATGATTCTTCCTGGTCCCTGATGTACTGAGTATAGCTTCTTTCTGTTCCCAGCTAGGACCCAGACAGGGGAGTTGATGGGAAGTGGTTCCTCTGTGGAGGTTATCTTTTGTGTTTTAAAGCCTCTTTATTTCTGCTATTTTAGCTTTGAGGCGGATGTGTTGTAGATTTGGTGCTTGTTCTACTGTGGGAGGTTTCCCCAGGGGGATTTTTATGTATGACTTTTTGTTGAAGGTGATTATTTCCAGTTCGTATCTGTAGGTTAGCTCAAATGGTGAATAGCCTGTCCCTTGATTGGTGCAGACTTGGGATACTAGTAATGCATGTTTCACATTTAGTGGCCATGTGTCTTTGGCTTTGCCATTCATTATTTTCTCTAGGGTCCTGATGAGGCTGCCGTTGAGGCGTTCCACTCTGCCGTTGGCCTGTATGGAAATGTTGTGGAGTGTTTAATGTTTTTGGATTTTAAGTTGTCATTTACTACGTGACCTGATAACTTGGTTGCTCCATCAGTTATGATGTAGTCTGAAGTGCCGTAGTTGTCTATGATTGCTTTGTTAATGAAACAGTTGATGGTTTCTGATTTATGGTCCTTTGTTGCCCAGCAGATGGGCCAGTGTGTGGTGAAGTCAATAGCTAAGATTAAGAAATTTTGATTTATTTTTGTTTCTGGGAAGGACCCCACTACTTCCAGTCCCCAAACCTTGAATGGTTCAGGGTCTGGTAATGGGTTGACCGTTGGCTGAGGAGCCTTTATACTGGTGTATTTATTGCACACTGTGCACTTTTTCAGAACATCAACTATATCCTGTTTGAGGTTGGGCCACCATACTATCTCTTTTAGTGTGAGGTATAGGTTGTTAGCCTTTGTATGGCCTAGTAGGCGGTGATCTCTTAATATGGTGTCAACTCTTTGTGTAAGTGGGATTTACAGAACATATTTGTTGTTAATGATTTGGTATATAGTGCCATTTGATACATGGAAATACTTTTTGTTCTTTACTAATGTATTGTGGATCAGTTAATGTGTTGAGGGGTCTTTCCCTTTGGTTTTATACTCAGTGTTGTATAGGTTAGGCCAGTCAGGATCCAGGTGGTCTGGGTGATCCTCTCTTGGCTGGCATAGCCTAGAGAGAGTATCGGCCGTGACCAGCTCTGACCCTTTTTGTATTGGATGTCCAGGTTAAGATGTTCCAGCAAGGACATCCATTTGGCTTGTTGCCATGCAAGTGTGTTCTGAGTTTTTAAATAGATTAAGAATTTATGGTCAGTTAGTACTCAGACGTTTAATTGTCCTTCCAGATAAAATCTCCATTTTTGCATGTGTGATATATTGCTAGCAATTCCTTATTGTGTATTGGGTATCTCTGCTCAGTATTAGTTAGTTTTCTGCTTTTGTAACATACTGGCAGGAAGTCTTGCTGCCCTGACTGGCAGATGCGCAGGACTGCGCCAATGGCGGTGTCACTGGCATCTGACTCAAGCTTGTAGCACCTGTTATTATTAGGGTATTGCAAGATTGGTGCTTCAATCAAAGCTTGTTTAAACAATTGAAAATTCTTGTCACATTCTGGAGTCCAGATCAATTTCTTTTTGGCATAACCTTTGGTTAGGTCATTGATTGGTGGCGTTAGTTTTCTGCAGTATTTGATGTATTTCCTTAGGTGAGCTACCATACCAAGTAAGCATCTAACTTGTTTAACAGAGGTGGGGCGCTGCATGTTATTTATGGCTTTTATTTTGTCTGGATCTTCTTTGATGCCACCTTCAGAGACAATGTGGCCCAAGAACAGCAGTTCTTTTTCCATAAATTGGCACTTACTTGGTTTTGCATAAAGTTTGTGCTTTGCAAGTCAATTGAGTATCTCTCAGACATGTGTGTGGTGTTCCTCTTTTGTTTTTGAGAATACGATGATATTGTCAAGGTAGCATAATGTATTTGAGAGACTGTTTAGTGCTTGGTTCATCATGGTGACAAATGTTGCAGGAGCGTTGGCCATCCCAAAGTTCATTACTCTACATTCAAAGGATCCAAATTGCGTACAGAACACAGTTTTTGGTATGTCCTTTTCCTTTACTTCAACTTGGTTATAACCTGAGGTGAGGTCAATTTTGGAGAAAAATTTGGCTCCTGAGAGTCTTGCAAACAGATTCTTTATAAGTGGAAGAGGGTATTTATTCTTTACTGTGCTTGCATTTAGTGCTCTGTAGTCAGTTACTAGACGCAGAGTGCCTTTTTTCTTCTTTATGAAGAACACTGCTGCCCCCCATGGGGATTCAGACGGGTGGATGAATCCTTTTGCTAGATTGTCCTCAATATGGGTTTTGAGGGTTTGGGTATCCATGAGGGAGATTTTGTAAAGGGGTGCAGGTTTAGGCATGGCCTTACATAAGTTGATGCCATGTTTGACCTCCTGTTTGAGGGGTAGCTCAGTGAGTTCTTCTTTGAATATATGGGCGTATTCATTTAGGAGTGCCACAAGTTCTGGGCATTGGATCTTGGTTGTTTGCATGTTATTTAACTCAGTGTACCTCATTATGTGGAGGGTACTATCTTTGATTAGACAATCTGAGTCATCTTGGTTTATGACCTGGACAAATACTGTGTCTCTTATAATGAGGTTGTTAGGTTCTTTGAGGATGTTGAAGTTGACTCCATTGCATTTGATGGTCATGGTTTTTGTTTTCCAACATACGCTGGAGTTCACTCAGGTGAACCAGTCCATTCCTGCTACAATTTTGTAGTTTATGTTGTTCATGACGAGTTGTTTGATGGATGTTTGTATGCCTTGGAGGTCAATTATGAAGGGAGTTGTTTTGCCTTTGAGTAGAACCTTTGATTTGTCTGCCATTCTGGTGTATTTGAAGTTGGATTTGACAACTGGTATTTTGTACTTGGTTACAAAAGGTTTGCTAAACATAGTGTGTTGAGCACCAGAGTCAAATAAAATTTTATGTGTATGTGATTTGTAAGTGCATGGATAGACAAGAAGTTGTGAGCAATCTTTAATTTTTAAGTACATAAAAATGGAGGATTGCGGGACACGGGGGATGCAATCAGCAAAGTTTGTGCCTTGGTACAATTTCTTGTCAAGTTGGGGGGAGACAGGGGCACTTAAGCCTGTTCCCCCTCCTCTTTTCCCTGTTCCTCTGTTTTGAGACCTTTGAGGTCAGAGAATGTGGGGTCAGATTCATAGTGGGTTGCTACTTCAGCATTGTTAACTTTGGTGGTGTCCTCTTTCTTAGGACAGGAGCAGTTTGCACTTTGGCTGTGATTGCCATTGTTGCAATTGGAGTTGCTGTTGTTATGGTTGGTGTTCTGGCGTTTAATGCCATTGGAGTTTTCTTTGCCATTGCCGTTTGAGGAGTGATTGCCGTTGCGTGCAGCATATTCCATGTTTGCGCGTTTTTCTGCGTGCTTGGCTTCTGCAATGAGCGCGGGCATGGAGGTGTTGGCCTCTGGGCAGATGAGGGCAGCAACATAGGGTTTCATTCTGTTGATGAATGATGCTCTGGTATGTACGTTGTCAGCTTGTGCTGGGTTTTGGATTTTGCAATGTATTTCCTCAAATTTGTTGGCATAAGCTGCAATAGTGGTCTTCTGCGGAAGATCACTTAGTTGTATTGCAATGTCTTGGAGGGATTTGGTGACGCAATAATTGTGGGTGATGTCCGCTTTGAACTCTTCCCAGTTGTCAAGCTGGTTGTCAGTTTGTGAGCCAACCCAGGTGGCAAACCAGTTAGCTGCAGCCTTGTACAGGCGTTTGCTGGCTTCCTGGACCCATTTCTCATGGGGGATGCGGCTGGCGCGGAGTTTGGCAGCTGTGTGGTCTAGCCAGTTGATGACATTTTCTTTGTTTTTACCAAAGAACTTGTCAATACCAATGTATTTGGTGTTGGTAACTTCACCTGTGATAGGTGGTTGTGCGTTTGTTTGTGGTTGAAGAGAGAAACTGTATTGAATTATCTTGGCACATGCTTTGGGCTTTACCAGACCTTCAAATATGGTGCTTCCACTAGGTATATCTTCATCAATGTTGTGGGCGTGGAAGTACGTTTTCCAGGTATCCTGGGATGTGGCCTGATTGAGTACGTGAGCAAAGGTGGGCAGGTTCTGTTCAGTCATTTTCTCTCTCATGGGCGTGGTCAAAAAACTGTATCTGCTACCAGTGATAAGTAGCGCCTTTTGGGGAAGCTTCAAGTATAGAATTAAAAAAGAAGAGAAGTATATTTTATTGGATAATACTTTAGACTTATATAGACTTGACTGTGGCAAGGATTTAGTTGGATTGAACCTAGGGGTTGGTCATGTGTGAGATGGGTTCAAGCCACTGGATACTTGGACAGTCAGGTGATATTGCTTGGTTATCATTCTTGTTATGTTGAATGGTATATTGGAAGGGCACCAAATCAGGCAATGGCTGGATGTTAAGTAGGTTGGCAGTAGCCAGAATGCTTGTACATCCAGACCCTCAACACTACCAACGCCTTATATAAGGATATTCTCATATTATTAATCACCAGTCACTGGCAATGTCTTCAAGGACATTCCAGCGCACTGTAGAGTCTTGGTTAGGTTGGCGGAAAAAGGGACAACCTTCTATTTTAGGGCACAATCCCACAATGCCTAGCACAAGGACACCCTCTGCTAGCACATTAGTCAGTGATTTTTTTTAAGACATACAATCACTTCCATATATAGTTCTAACAAGGATTTGAATTGGTCATTTGAATCAAACCTGGCGCCTTGGTGTTATTTCCTCTCAAAGCTGGCGCCTCGGCGCTTTAATGTTAATTATTGCAGCGCTCTGGTGCTTGCAAATAATTGTGTTGGTGCCCTGGCGCTTGATGTAAACTAGAGCAGCGCTCTGGCGCCAAGAATAATTAATGCCAGCGCCGTGGCGCTTATTATATAAGGTGGTGGTGGCATGGCGTGATTAATCCTTGGCAACAATGTCATGGGCCACTAATCATGCATTTAATTTTATGACAAGTTGATACTAATTTCCAAAAGGGTAATTGATTGGCCATGGTTGATTGCCAATGGCCGCCTGTGATGATCCACATGTTTGGTGGTTTGCAGGCGGGGCTAATGTTGGCCAAGCAAAAGTTTGGTTGTTTGTTGAAGGTGAGCCTAGTAGGTAACATAGGACTAATAGGGGTAAGTAAGGTGAGCCTAGTAGGTAGCATAGGACTACTAGGGTAAGTAAGGCCTGCCTGGTAGGTAACATAGGACTACCAGGGGCAGATGTTGCCTCCACTGTAAAGTTATGTGGCCCACCTTTGGCCCTGAATCAGGATGTATTTCCCAGACCATCAAAAAAAGTGACCCACGTGCAGGCAAAACCCCTCCAAAACCTGGAGGACTTGGCCCACACAGTGGATGAACGCTTTGTGTTGGCTTTTCTGGCTGAAGTTCCCATTTCTCCTTTGGAGTCCCCTCCAACTGCGGAGGAGACATTAATTCAGCTAGATTGTTTGTTGTCCTGGTGTCAGCTGGTCCTGAAACAACTAGCAGGCCAACAGAAAAATGTGGCCCACATGAATCCAGAAAAGCCTAACCTACAGCCTGGGGAAATTGGGTATTGAATCCCGCAATCAGTGGCGTCCCAGGCTGCCAATTCCTCCAGTCTGGAAGTCCCTTGGCCCAAGATAATTAGGTTCTGGAGCTCTCCAATGGAGACGTCAGAGGAAGGCATTAGGGGAAATGTGCACCCTGAGTCCTCGGAAGGCTCCTAGCCAATTGAGGGACTGAGCTTTACATCCGGGCCCGCGGCCCCTATTTTTCTTGGTCTTAAACCAGGATAAGATTGGCCAGTACTCTTTAATAGGCTCCCTTTAGATTGCACTCTGATATCCCCTTTCATATCTCCTCCTGTCCTATCACCCCCCCTTTGCATAAAATGGACGCATGGGCTTTCAGGTCCCTTGCTTACCAATTCCAATTGTTGAATAAACTCCTGACTTTGCAAAGCCCTTTTGTAGTTTAGAAGTTTGTTAAATAATATAGGAAATTGTCTCAATTCCCGTTGTCGTCCCTGCCTCCTGCTTTCCCTGGCCCACCTGCCCATCCGCCTGTCATTTTTTGTTGGGAGTGGTTCTGAGTATATTAATTTAGATCATTTCCTGTTATTTACCCGTGCACCTGGCCCGCCTGTCCAGAAGCTTTAGCAAAAAAGGACACCCCACTGAAATCATGTTGCCTCCTTGGTACAAGATGGCTATGTGGATACTGGTGCCTATTTCTCTATTGTTCTGGTCCTCCAACCCTGTCTTTTGGAGCAAACTTCCCTTGATTTCTCAATCTTCTGAGTTTATTCCTGGTTTGTTTGTAAATGTAATTGAACACTTCACCTAGGTTCCCACCAACTCAGTATCCTATGGTTTTTTCCCTTGGTTGTCTTCTTATTTTAAAGGATTGTTGCCCCCTTTAGAATTTGGCACTATTGAAACTCCTTCTTCTGACTTGGACAATCCTTCCCCCTTGCACCAAATCCCTGAGTTGGATGTAGAGGCTCCTTCCACTTGGGATTGCTCTCTGTGGTTACTTACTGGAGCCTTGGTAATGGCTCTGGATGCTTACTTCCCTCCCCTCTCACGTCTGGTCTCCTTTGGAAGGCCCCTTTGAGTGGTTATCCCAGTCTTGCACTGGATGGCATCCTGGTGGTTAGTCCCACCAGGATGGGAGCCAGACTTTGTTAGTCTAGCCCCCTCTCTTACATCCACCCAGAAGAAGATATTGGCTGCTTTGGGGCTATAGTGCTTCACCCCGCAGGAAAATGTGGCTGCGGAAGGGTGAAGACTGAGATAGCAAGCAGGGAACTTTGTTTGTTTGGGGGGAGTAGGTTTTGGACCCCTGGCGGGTAACGCGGGCTGCCAGGGAGGGGAAGAGCTCTGAGGGCTTTACACACCCTAGTACACTTACAGGAGGTCTGTGAGCAAGCATCCTACCTAACAGACAGGTAGGGTGTCCTTGTTTATGCCCCTATGGGAGCTTTGGGGAGACCCAAGGTGAGCATTGGAGGGTATAGACTTGCTCAGAGGTGTCACCAAGGCGGCTTTCTTGGGGAAGCAAGCTGCAGAACTTGGTGTGATCAGGCCTCTGGGAAGTAGAGCTGATTACTCTGCAACTGAAAGCCCAGACTTAATCACCTGGGTGAGTAAAGACAATGCACCAAAATTGATCTATGGTTGAATGGCCTAAGTGGATTACCACTTGCAAGGGCCCAGTCAAACGCCAGTTTAATGTAGACTCATGCCTGGGTCTACAAGTTCTGGTAATGGGGGCTGAGATAAAGAACCAAGGTGGTTCACAGAATTAACAGAGAAAACTAGCAAAAGGGACTGTTTGGTCACAGTGAAGGCTAGTTGATGGACTGTTAATTCATATTGAATTGAATGAACCAATGTGGTTCAGTGTGTAGAAGGAACAAAGAAGGTTCCTAGTGAGGATTTGTTGAGAAACTGATTGAGGATAAGCTAAGGGCTCAGAGATTATGATGCAGGACTAGCTGATCATGATGCAGGTTGGCAAAAGGACCAGAAGATTGTGTTGCAGGAGTAGCCAGAGGACTGATAAGTTAATGGACTGATTGCTGCTTAATCTGAAGAGCTAGAATATGAGCTGGCTGAAAGAGCCAAAGATGATGAGAAAAACTGGTGGTCTGGAGAAATGAGCCAAGATTTTGCCAAATTGATTTGCCAAAGTGGGAAGATGTGGAATATTTTGCCTTGTTTTAGTATTAAAATCAAGAAGGAATGTGGATAGAAGTGTGGGTAAGATATATTTATTAAGTTCCTAGGATAGATGAAGGTATGTTGCTATGAGAGCTGGATACAAAGTTGTTTTGGTGGGATGTTTTCCTTGAATTTTACAATATCTGTAAATATATGGGGAAAACGTTGAAGAGGTCCAGAAAGAACAATTTAAATAGTATTCTACTATTTAAATGGGTTTAGGTTGAATGCAGGAAGAAATGGTTCCAGAATAATGAACCAGTTAACGCTTTGGTGCGCAAAGAGTTGTTGATTTGAGCGGTTTGAGCTATGGAAATTATTTTCATAGTTGGATCCCAGTGGAACTTCAGAAATGGTCTATTTCTGCGCTCTACATTCATTGGTTGAGTTCTGGCAGGTTTTCTGATGAAAATGATTGGTTGGAAGCCAAAAGCTTAAAGTATAAGCAAGGAAATAGTGAATTAATACTTTAAGCTTCTGAGAAAGTAAGTATGTAAGCTTAAGTTGTTATAGAGAAAAGTGAGCAACAATGGTTTAAGCTTATGAAGAAAGCCATTTGAAGGAAGAACCGTTGGGAAAAGGACACTATAAGAAGGTGGCTGGCTGGAAAGTTATGGGATCTTTTTGATGTCTTTTCAAGGTCTTTTGGAAGACTTGTGGAGGTCTTTCCCAGGTCTTCTTAGTTTCTGCCAAGAGGTTTTGGAAGCCTTTTGATCACCAGCAGGAGCTTGGTTGGACTGATACAACCCAAGATAACGGAGCAGGAGCCCAAGAATAATAAGCTAAGTCCTAAGTGCGGCGCTGGAGTCCAAGTTTAAGGAGCAGGAGTCCAATTCTAGAGAGCAGACATCCAAGACTGATGTGCAGAAGTCCAAGACCAAGTACAAGGAGTCTAAGATATTGTTGAAGGACTTCAAGTATTGTAAAATCCATACTGTTTCCTTGACCCCCCGGGCAATATACTAGAAGATTTCTAAGGGGATCTTCCTTCTGAGAGTGAATAAAAGCCCATTTTGACCCCTATACATATTTCTGAGATACATTTTCCCTTACTAGAGAATGACAACCCCTCAGCCGGTCCCTGGCTACAATCCAGGACACACTTGGGGACTGGTGGACAGGAACCCTACACCATCTAATGAATTAAGCTTTCCACAATCCCTGGTCAACAATTCTTCACACTTTTTGTGACAGACAAAAGCATCATGCCGCCCATGTAGCTCAACACCTGCACAGTACCACCTTGGAGTCATTTGCTGGAGCAAAGACAACAACACTGCAGCATGGATACAATCAGTGCAGAACAATCTGGCGCAAATGAAATGCCCTCAAAGGTTCTGGATTGCAGATATATCCATCCACCTTACACACAACACAGTTACATGGTGCAACAAATGACATGAAGATCAAACTCAGAAAATACTGGGACACCTTCAGGCAGGACTTCTTAGCAAGATTTTTAATAAATGACACCGCTCTCATGATCATACGCCAAGTGAAGAACCTGACCCAGACTGGCATAATGAAGGAGCTCACCTGCACATACAAGGAGCTCCATCTACAAGCACCTTCTGACATGACATTTGACAACCCAGCCACACACCTCATGTACTACAATGCACTCAAGCTTCATATAACAAGACACGTCAACCTGGACCAAGTGAGAAATCTGCTGAGTCTCTACTGTGAGGCAGAGAAGACAGAGCAAACGTCAAATGCCCTTCACAAAGCTCAGGATGGAAAGAGAGAAAGACCCAAGAACTCTCATTCATCAGGTTGCGCTAATTGCCCTCTGCCTGGAACAGCAAGAACAACAATGGTGCAAGTCACAAGCCCTCAGGATCAAATAGCCACATTAGCAGGAATAATGGACAGTCAAACTGTACTCACTTCAGGGTCAGTAATACGCAAGACAATCAGGATAAGGGAAAAGCCTGGGGAGAGCATTAAGAGAGCCAAGCTCTCCCTGCCAAACTCCTGTCTTGCCCAACAATGAGTACCACCCCAAAGACCTAGATCAATGCCCAATAATCCAGGCTCCCTTGTTGGACCCAGTACTCTACACCATTGCTAGACATCCCAATAAATTAATGTCTTACCCTTTCCCCTTTTGCAGTTACACTGGCTTTGCGCTTCTAGACTGAGGAGCATATTGCACACTTGTCAACAGCACCTTTTTGGAAAAGTTCAAACTAGCCACTAATCCTTTGCAGATTAAAAATTTGGTCCTAGAAAATAAACACCATATCACTGTGATATGCAAGACAGCCCCCTTTTCTATTGTGCTGTAAAATATGACCTTCACAATCCAAGGACCTGTTGTGTTTGGCTCCTGGGGACAACATACAGAAGGACACAGCGGGAAATCTTTATAACAAAAGATTTGAGGTTTTTCATGAATGCCGCCATTCACCATGTTTTGATTTTGCCTTTGGTGGGTTATTTTGAGGACAAATCTCTCTCTTTTGCTTTTGCCTCTCAAAATGAGTCTATATCCAAACTGAGAAATACAATTCTTGGTTTCCTGACTCTGTGCAACTCACTTGCCCCACTCATGCTTGTGGCAAGTGATTCTATTGTCCATGTAGTGTTTTGTGGCAAAGCTACACAGTATA
This sequence comes from Entomophthora muscae, assembly GCA_014839935.2. NCBI lineage: Eukaryota > Fungi > Entomophthoromycota > Entomophthoromycetes > Entomophthorales > Entomophthoraceae > Entomophthora > Entomophthora muscae. The sequence goes on from QTSX02004264.1 coordinate 336,981, forward strand.
TATTCCTTTTCATATTCACCAATAAAAATTAAGTTCTATTCACATTTTTGTCTTTGTGTCTTCCAGTACTTTGGCGCCTCTCTCTAGCCACAACTAGTAGAGATTATTCATTCAGGATCACAAGGTAATTTCATAGCCTTCCCTGCCATCTAACCAAGACTTAGTACAAATCCAATCCTAAGGTTAGGATTGAATTTGTACTAAGTCTTGGTTAGAATGGCAGGGAAGGCTATGTGATTACCTTGTGGCCCTGAATGAATAAAATCTACTAGACATGGCTAGAGAGGCGCTGAAGTATGTGGAGACACAAAGACAAAAATGTGAATAGAACTTAATTTTATTGGAAAGTAGGAAATGGAACATATAGTGGTTTGCAATACCACAAAACAATACCGGTAAAGTAGGATCACTTGCCACAAGCATGAGTGGGGCAAGTGAGTTGCGCAGGATCAGGAAACTGAACAATTGTATTTCTCAATTCAGAGCCAGCATCATTTTGAAGGGCAAAAGCAAAAGAAAGAGATTTGTCCTCAAAAAAACCCACCAAAGGCAAAATCAAAACATAGTGAATGGCAGCATTCACGACATTGCCCCCCTCTAGATTGGCTTTAGGGGGTGACACTAGCGGATGAACTTAGCATGCACGCAAGCAAAAGGTTGACTGCTAGAGAGGATCTTTACTGTATACTCTGATCCTTGCTTAAAAGTCACTTCTAAGGGCCCAATCCATAACAAGTCCAGCTTATGAACTTGTCCTCCTAATCTGTGTTGTTAATACAGAACATGGTCTCTAATGGCAAACTCAGGAAGGGGGATCTCCCAGCTTTGTCAGGGGAGAGCTCCAGCAGCTGGGTCTTATAGGCAGACGTGTAGGCAGTAGCCTGTATATCAATGATGCAGTTGACTAGATCTTTGATGTGATCATCAGGGTTTATGGCCTTATCAGAGGAGATTAAGGGGCCCCCAGGAGCAACAGGGTAGTGGCTTCACAACCATACAGCATAGCAAAAGAGGAGTACCTGGTGACATGATGCTTGTTAAGGCAATAGGCAAAGAGAGCAGCAGGTCAGTACAGATCCCAGTTGGTGGCGTCAGAGTAAGTAATCTTCCTCATGATAAAAACCAGAATTAAGTTAGCGTGTTCCACTTCCCATTGGTGGAACAATTATAGGGGGAAGAGAAAGACTGGTGAGATCACAAGGCTTCAATCACCAAGGTCACTAACCTGGCGTTGAAGTTAGTCCTATTGTCAGACAACAACACCTGAGGGTAACCATGGTGGAAGAATACATCTTACAGCAGAAAGGCGGTGGTAGTCTTGGCAGTGATGTCTTTAGTAAGACAAGCTTCTATCCACTTGCTAAAATGATCAACGGCAATTAGGATAAAGCAGCAACCAGAGAAAGAGCAAGGGAGAGGCCCTACAGTGTCAATACTGACAGTGTGAAATGCGTGCTAAGGGGGGACTAGCTTGAACTCGTGAGCAGCAGCTTTAGGACGTTGGAGCTGGCAATTATGGCTACTAGCAATAACATCTGGGATCAGTAGGCAAAGATTTTCCCAGAAGTTATTCTTCTGGAGCCAGGCATGGTCTTGGCAATGCCCCTGTGTCCTGTCTCCTTATGGGCTTGCAGCACCAACAAAAGGCAAATACTAGGCCTTACATAGGGCAAGTAGTGGTCTTGTACCTTCTTAAAAAGTTGATTGTCACAAATGAGGGTGCCTTCAGATAGCTTAGAAAGGACAACCCAAACTTCCTCTGTCTCACTTTCCCATTACAAAGGGTATCCAATTAGTGCATACAATTGGTCAGCTTCAGCAGGGTGTAGAGCAAGGATGGGCATTCTGGACAGTCCGTCAGCATACTGATGTTGAATCCCAGGGTGGTGCAGCACAGTGAAGTCATACCCTTGCAGTCAGAGAGCCCATCTAGCTAGTTGTCCTTTGGGTTCCTTGAGTTGCTTTAGCCATTTGAGTGAAGTGTGGTCAGTAACCACAGTGAAATGGGTGCCATATACGTAATGGCAGAACTGCTTGACAGCATACAGCACAGCAAGGCACTTCTTCTTGGTCACACTGTAGTTCTTCTCATGTTTATTCAGGACGCAAGAGGTATAAGCTACAGGGTGATCCATAACCTCATCATCCAGTTGAGCCAAGATAGCCCCAATAGAAAGGTCACTAAAATCAGTATACAAGATGAATTTTTTTGTAATCAGGGTATACTAAGATGGGAGCCTCTTTGAGTTTTTGCTTGAGGGTTTTAAAGGCTTGTTGTTGACTGGTGGTCCATTCAAAAGGGACATTACGCAACAGCTGGACCAGGGGTCCACTAATATCAGCAAAATCAGGGATAAGTTGCCTATAGTATCCTATCATGCCCAGAAAGACTTGGACTTCTTGCAGGTTGGTGGGTGGAAGAACATTGTCAATGGCTTTGAATTTCTTATTCATGGGGTGGATTCCTGTCTGAGTCACCTCATTCCCCAAGAATTCAAGGCGTTCCTTGAAGAAGGCACACTTAGATGGTTTTAACTTAAGTCCAGCTTCAAAAATCTTTACAAACACCTCCTTGAGATGAGCCAAGTATCAGTGAAGTTGGCGCTGAAGACAGTTATATCATCTAAGTACACTAAAACACACAAGAGCTTCAAATCACAGAAAATATAATCCATGCTTGTTGGAAAGTAGCTGGAGCATTGCAGAGTCCTTGCGGCATTTTAGTGGGCTCAAACAATCGTTCAGAAGTGATGAGTGCAGCCTTCTGTCTATCTTTGGGAGAGAGATCAACTTTCCAGTATCCAGAAGCTAGATCCATGGTAGAAAGAAACTTAGAACCCCCAAGGCGGCGGAGAGCATCATCAATGCAAGATAACAGGTAGGAGTCCTTTTTGGTTAAGGAATTCAAGCGTCAGTAGTCCATCACAATACAATGACCTCCATCCTTCTTCTTCATTATGAGCAAGAGGAGTACCATGGACTTTGCAAAGGAGCAAGCAGTCCAACATCCAAAAGTTTCTTAAGCTCTTTAGACACCTGAGCATCTTCTACTCAACTGCGGCAGTAGGGTTTAGCACAAAAGGGGGGAGCATCACCAGTGTAAATCTGATGGATAACGCCTTTGGCTAATCCAAAGTTGGTACTGTCCTTAGGAAAGATGTCAGTAAATTGGTATAGTAGGTCAAGCATCTCTTTCTGTTGAACCGGAGATAGTTGCAGAAAGTCTTGGGCGGTGAAAAATGATAGGACTTGTGGCTCATCCTCAGGTAAGTTAAAGTCCTGGAACGTACCAAAGGGATAGAGAGATAGGACATCAGGAGCATTCAATCACTTGCCATAGCTGACAACCTGCCCTCTAGACACATGTATGGGAGGGCAGTCAAGTTGACAATTAGCAGTTGAACAGGGTCTTTATGAGAGACATCCAAGATTCCTGGACAGAGATAGGGTTTGCGTGCCCTAGCAAGGGAGGAGAGTATAACTCTAGGAATGTACGTTTGGGCATCTCATACAATATTTGGGAGTCTAGGATAGTTTGAGACCCATGAAAAATAGTCACAGCAGATGTGGCCAAGATAGTAATCCCTTCTGATGCAGGGCAAGCCATAGGAGGACTTTTTATGTTGGAGGAATGGGTTCAGTATTTTAAAGTGAAAACAGCAGTGGGGTATCCTAAGGCACAAACCTTGAGGCGCTTCCAGTGAACTTTAACTGGTTCTTCAAAGATCAGAGGGACATCATATCCTAAGATAGAGAGGTAGCTGTCCTTTAAGTTGATGATCCCATTATATTTCCTAAGGAATTGAGTACCAACTGGCAGGTCATAGCTCTTGTTCTCCAGGACAACGGCAGGCGCAGCCAAGAGCAGCTTGCCAAATTGCATGGGCAAAGCAGAATAAGCCCCTATAGTGCAAGTCATGGACAGCCCAGCTGTGCCATACAATTGATGATAGCTAAGGTCAGGGACAAGTTAGAGTTTCTTGACCAGCTTCAAGGAGACAACATTAACAGGAGACCCTGTGTCTGAGACAGCCTTAATTTCACCTTTTGAATGGATATTTCAACATGGTGGTAGTGCAACCAAAGGGAGGGAGGATAGCCAGGATGTCTTGAGCTTCTGTTAGTTCTTTGTCCCACTTTTTAATCATGCATCTGAGGCCCAGGAACTCCTTATAGACCGTCTGGAGAGGGAGCAAGACAGAGACGTTTTTGAACACAGTGTCAGCAACCTCAGCAGCTTCTTCAGAAGACTTAACAAGCACAGGAGATCTCTTGGCTTGGGTGAGGTAAGGGCAAGATACAACCTCCTTGGCTTCAGGCAGAGGCTTGGCAGTTGTAGTAGTAGTCTTCCCAGAACATAGCTTATAAGAAACTGTAATAGTTTTAGGGATGGCCAGGACAGAGTACCCATAGGCATCAAGATCTTCTAAATCAGAATTGTCCATGTCAGAATCATCAGATGTGTCGTGGAATAGCAACAGAATGGGAGGAGCCTCATTGTCAGCAGGCTCAGAGTCTGCAATTGTTGGGGGAACTGGAGGAGACTGGGAAGAATTGTCAACCAAGAGCGTCTCTGCCTCTAGGTTGACTATTATTTTCCCCCCTGTTCTTTTGGATCAGCTCCTTCAACTTGAGGATTAGTGCAGAACTGGGAATGGTGACCTATTTGTCCACAGTTATGGCAACCCTGTTGTTGAGGGGAATTCTTCAAGTTCATGGTAAGGATACATGGCCCACATGAAGACAAACCAGAGGTAGAGGCAGCACAATTTCCCGCACAGCTGCCCCAGAATGGGTAAGGTGCATATCCTGCAACAGTGTCTTTATGCTCTTCATGGAAGAAAGCATGACTTTATGGGCCTCAAAGTGAAGACAAAGGATCTGATTAACCTTGAGGGCTTGAGCGCAAGCCATGTATGCTTCATGTGCAGCAACTAGCGGCTTGTGATCAGTTGTTGTCCTTCCATGTAGAATCTATCTGCAAATCATTCTAGGGTCTCCTTTGGTTTGAAGGCAATGTGCATGAAGGCGTCCTTCTTCACTTCTAAACTAAGTCACCATCAAACTTGTCAATCAGAAGCTGCTTCATATCTTCCCAGGTTTTAATGGTGGGCAGCTCTGGCACAGTTACCTCTTGGCAGGTTGGGTGTAGACAGGTCAGAATGTGTTCCTTCTTGACTTCATAAGAGGCTCTTCTCATGGAAATTTCATAGATAGTTAGGAAAGCTGCAATGGTCAAAGTTTTGGGGTCAAAGACTTGCTTAAAAGTAGGCTTGAAGTGTGCTTCTGGAGTAGGGCCAGCATTGTTGCTATTGAGTACATTTATACGCAAGGAAAACTCTGCTTTGGACTTGGTGGGGGGCTGTCTAGCCCACAGCTGACGAACACTTTCTTCAAGGGTAGTCAGGGTCTCAACAGCGCAGGCACCTGTATCAAAAGCTTGAGTGGACTGTTGCTCAGAAACATCCATGTGCTGACCCTGTGCAGTTACTACTAAGGAAAGCTCAGCCAGTCGGGAAGTAAGGGATGGGCCCACCAAAAGACAAGGGGCAAACCTGTCATTTACTGAGTCAACCACTTCACTTAGTTCTTGTACGTCTTTATCAAGATCAGAGTAATCTTGTTTCTGGAGGTCCACTTCATTGGCTAGAGCTATCAACTCTCTAGTACAATGGATGCAGAGGGCTCCTGAAAAGCCAGGGCAACAATTATCTTTGCATACAACTTTAAGTGGACTAACTACAGACGCCATTGCCTCACGCAAAGTAGCAACCTCTTGTTGTAATTCAGCAACCTGAGCCGTCAGCGCAAGCACTTGAGGGTCAGGCTGAGAAACTTTGGGGGTGCAATCCTAACTGCAGGAAGATGCTCTTAAATCTCAAATGGCATCCCAGAGCCTCTGTTCTTTATCTGCTAGCTCATTGGATGGAGAAGAAAGTGGGGCATCTGCTTTGGAGGCAGGAAGTTCATTTACTTGATTCTGGAGTTTGGCAATGGTTGCGGCGGTAGCAGCCCTTTCTTGATCAAAGTCCTCATCAAGTTTGCGGAGGCCCTTTGCAGCATGGACCGCTACTTGCTGCAATTTGCTGAAAAAATAAGCACTGAACTCATTAAGTTGCTGCACAAGTTGTTCAAAGTTGGTGAGATAGGTGTTTGGAGTGGAATCTACCTGGGCACGCCAGGGCTGTTCCAGCTGTTGGAACTCTTGAAGACGCTCTCTGACATACTTGGGGATGGACTGGCGCATTTGTTCAATGGAGTTGACCAAGCAATATTTGAAGGTGACAGAGTTGCGCGGATTGTTGGATACTAAGGAGTACAGGAGTGGATCCACTACTGGTAGGCTGTAAACTGATCCCAGTGATGGGTTAGGGTGGCTTGCAACGGCAAAATTTCCTTAACATGAAGCCCTAATACCATTTGATGATGGGTTAAAGTGGGTTGTACAAAGGAGGACAATAGATGTTCAGCAGAGCCAGCTGCTGAAAGGAGATGTTGGGAAAAGGTGGCACTAGAGCTAATTTGTAGTATTCTGCTCAATCTAACTGAAGCTGGAGGCAAGGGATGGCCCCATCACGGGCTATACCAAGGGCTACTGTCATGACTTGTTCCAAGTCAGGGGTACCCAAAGGGTAGGCCACTAGGCAAAGGCCAGTCCCAAGGTTCTGCACAGTAGGGACAATAGGCAGATCAGCAATGTCTTCTTAAATAGGAGGACTGGTAATTTAAGGCAAAGTTGGCTCTTGTATAGGTGGAGGCAAAGGTCCTGAAAACGTAGTTGCAAAGGGGGTAACCAAGGGGCTTACAGCCCCTGTAGTGAGCACCATTTTTGTTGTGATCTGAGGTGCGGCACAGAGTCACAACGGAAAATCCTAACCTTAGGATAGGATTCAAACTAAGTCATGGTTAGAATGACAGGGAAGACTATGTTATTACCTTGTGGCCCTGAATGAATAATATCTGCTAGACATGGCTAGAGAGGCACCAAAGTATGTGGAGACACAAAGACAAAAATATGAATAGAACTTAATTTTATTGGAAAATAGGAAATGTAATATATAGTGGTTTGCAATACCACAAAACAATACCAGGATGGTAGGATCACTTGCCACAGGCATGAGTGGGGAAAGTGAGTTGTTCAGGATCAGGAAACTGAAAAATTGTATTTCCCAATTTGGAGCCAGCCTCATTTTGAAGGGCAAAAGCAAAATAGAGAGATTTGTCCTCAAAATAACCCAACAAAGGCGAAATCAAAACATGGTGAATGGCGGCATTCATAACAGCTGCGCCTCTGAACACAACAAAAATGATGCTCACTACAGGGGCTTTAAGACCCTTGGTTATCCCTTTTGCATCCACATTTTCAGGTCCTTTGCCTCTGCTTAAACAAGAACCAACTTCACCTGAAATTACTAGCCCTCATATTGAAGAAAACATCACAGACCCGCCTATTGCCCCTACTGTACTGAACCTTGTGAATGGTCCCTGCCTAGTTGCTTATCCCATGGGTACCCCTGACTTAGAACATGTCATGGCAGTTGTCGTGAAAGCCGCCATTCACTATGTTTTGATTTTGCCTTTGTTGGGTTATTTTGAGGACAAATCTCTCTCTTTTGCTTTTGCCCTTCAAAATGAGGCTGGCTCCAAATTAGGAAATACAATTTTTCAGTTTCCTGATCCTGCGCAACTCACTTGCCCCACTCATGCTTGTGGCAAGTGATCCAAAAGTCCATGTACTGTTTTGTGGTAAAGCTACACAGTATATAATCCTGATTTCTATACCCAATAAAATTTAAGTTCTATTCTTATTTTTTTCTTTGTGTCTCTATGTACTTTGGCGCCTCTCTAGCCATGTCTAAGAGATATTAATCATTTAGGGCCACAATTTAAGCACATAGCTTTACCTGCCATTCTAACCAAGACTTAGTAAAAATAAATTTCAAAGGTTAGGATTTCCTGTTGTGACTCTGTGTTGTACCTTAGATCACAACAAAAATGGTGCTCACTACAGGGACTGTAAGCCCCTTGGTTATCCCTTTCACAACAACGTTTTCAGGACCTTTGGCTCCTCCCATACAAGAGACAGCTTTGCCTGAAATCACCAGTCCTCCTATTGAGGAAGACATTGCTAACCCGCCTATTTTACCTACTGTGCTGAACCTTGGGAGTGGTTCCTGCCTAATGGCCTGCCCTTTGGGTACCCCTGACTTGGAACAAGTCATGGCAGTAGCCCTTGGGATAGTCCTGATGGAGACATCCCTTGTCTCTAGCTTCAGTTCAGCTGAGCAGAATACTATAGATTGATTGTAGCTCCTCAATTTCTGCAACATCTCCTCTCAGCGGCTGGCTCTGCTGAACATCTATTGTCCTCCTTTGTACAACCCGCCTTAGTGCATCACTAAATGGTATTAGGGCTCCATAATCAGGAGATTTATTGCTTCAGGCTGCCGTAACACATCACTGGGACCAGTTTGCAGTCTACCAGTAGTGGATCCACTCCTGTACTCCTTAGTATCCAACAATCAGCTCAACTCTTTCACCTTCAAATCTTGCTTGGTCAACTCCATTGAAAAAATGTGCCAGTCCATCCCCAAGTATGTCAGAGAGCGTCTTCAAGAGTTCCAACAGCTGGAACAGCCCTGGCATGCCCAAGTAGATTCCACTCCAAACACCTATCTCACCAACTTTGAATAACTTGTTCAGTAACTCAATGAGTTCAGTGCTTACTCCTTCAACCAATTACAGTAAGTAGCGGTCCATGCTGCAAAGGGCCTCTGCAAACTTGGCAAGGAATTTGATCAAGAAAGGGCTGTTTCCGCCGCTACCATCACCAAACTCCAGATTAAAGTAAATGAACTGTCTATCTCCAAATCACTTGCCCCGCCTTCTCCTCCACCTGATGAGTTAGCAGATAGAGAACAGAGGCTCTTGAATGCCATTCAAGAGTTAATAGCATCTACCTGCAGTCAGGATATCCCTCCCAAAGCCCCTCAGCCTGATACTCAAGTGCTTGCTTTGACAACTCAGGTTGCTGACTTACAACAAGAGGTTGAAAATTTTCTTGAGGCTATTGTGATCTGAGGCGCGGCACAGAGTCACAACAGGAAATCCTAACCTTAGATTAGATTCACACTAATTCACAGTTAGAATGACAGGGAAGTCTATGGGATTACCTTGTGGCCCTGAATGAATAATATCTGCTAGATATGGCTAGAGAGGCGTCAAAGTACGTGGAGATACAAAGACAAAAATGTGAATAGAACTTAATTTTATTGGAAAATATTAAATGTAATATTTAGTGGTTTGCAATACCACAAAACAATACCAGGACGTTAGGATCACTTGCCACAGGCATGAGTGGGGCAAGTGAGTTACACAGGATCAGGAAAGTGAACAATTGTATTTCCCAATTCAGAGCCAGCCTCATTTCAAAGGGCAAAAGCAAAAGAGAGAGATTTGTCCTTTAAATAACCTAATGAAGGCAAAGTCAAAACATGGTGAGTGGGGGCATTCACAACAGAGATGATAGCGTCTATTGTTAGTTCATCTGGAGTTGTTAATGAAGATGGTTGCTGCCCTGGATTTTCAGGAGCCCCCCATATTCATTGTGCTAGAGAGCTGATAGCTCTAGCCAATGAAGTGGATATCCTGAAGCAAGATCACTCTGAGCTTGATAAAGACATACAAGAACTAAGTGAAGTAATTGATTTAGTAAATGATAGTTTTCCCCCTTGCCTTTTGGTGGGCCAGTCTCTTACTTCCCAACTGGCTGAACTATCCTTGGTAGTAACAGCACAGGGTCAGGCCTGGATGTTACTGAGCAGCAGACCACCCTAGCTAATAATACAGGCACCTGCAAAGCTGAAACCTTGACTACCCTTGAAGAAAGTGTTCAACAGCTGTGGGCTAGACAGCCCCCCTCCAAATCTGAAGCAGAATTCTCCCTACGCATTAATGTACTTAATAGTAACAATGGTGGCTCAACTCCAGAAGCACATTTCAAGCCTACCTTATAGCAAGCTTTGACCTCAAAACCTTGACCATTGCAGATTTCCTAACTATCTATGAAACTGCCATGAGAAGAGTGTCAGGAACCCATCCTCTTGGAAACATACCACCCAAAAGGTGTATGGCTGTGGATGGATTCAACCCTGTGATTAAAGAGCCAATTGGGACGGAGACCATCCCCATGTGGAATAGTTCTCCAATAAGACGGTAGCAACCTAAAAGGGGATTGAATCTTCCCAACATGAAGCAAGCTCCAAGATAACTTAGAAGGAAAACAGAAGCCAATGGATGAAATAAGGAAGGAGTGGGCAGACTGGCCCCTTGACCTGAGGTTCCTCTGTGATGGGGGGATTCTGTGACAGTGGAGTGGCGGTGTACTATACGCCTGGTACCACTTGGCGCCACTTCTTGTCCAGGTAATTGGGAGGAGGTGAACCAGAATCTGCTCTGGTTCCAAAAGATAGGCTTGTAGTAAGGGACTGGACAAGGAGCAACCAAACCAACCATTTATACCCAAATGGTCCCTATTGGGATGACTTGAGTAGCATCATGGTGTTGATTTCAGGACTGGAGAGCAGGCAAAAGAATAAATCAACTAGGTAATTGAATTGATTTTATTAACTGAACAATCAAACAACCTGAAAAATGGTGCCTTTTTATAGACTTTCAAGAGCTTTTAAAACTGTAGTTTAAAGGGGAATTGGGGAAATTTTGGGGAAGGAAACTTAGTAGGGGGAGTTTTGACTTGAATTTTTAAAAAGATTATTTAAAAAATATCCTAACTGGCCCCTTCTGAGCCTTCTCCAACAGCTAGGTGTTATTTACCCCAGCTGTTGGAGAAGCAACAGACTGGGGGGCTTCTGGTGTGCAAATGCAACACCAAATGAGGATAATCAATTCTTGATATGATTACATTCAAGTACAGAGCTTAACGTTTCTTTAACATTATCATTGTTTAAAGCAAATTTGTTTTCAAAAAGCTCTGTCCTTGTCACATCCTCTGATTGGCTGCAGTAAGCCCTCTTGCTTTTTAAAAAGTTAAGTTCAAATTTGCAATACTAATGTTATCTAGGTGATACAAGAATAATTGAGAGGACCTGGGTTCAATCCCCGTGTTGGCCCAGGAATGGCCTCCTGGCTTGATTCCAGGGCAATCAAAGGTAATTGAGGATAGATACTACATACTAATAATTCATTTCTAGGACCTGAGAAGCAGTTCAAATTAGAATAAGGGTTTTCAGACCCTAGATCTTCCAAGATTTCCTTGTTGTTGTCAGGAAAGGTAGCAAAGGCATTCCTGACAAAGAGCTTGGATGAGGTCAAGAAGGAGCACATTCTGACCTGTCTACACCCAACCTGCCAAGAGGTAGTTGTGCCAGAGCTTCCCACCATTGAGACTTGGAAAGATATGAAGCACCTTTTGAATTGATAAACTTGATGGTGACCTTAGTTTGGGAGTTTAGAAGGACGCCTTTATGCACATTGCTTTCAAGTCAAAGGAGACCCTAGCTGAATTTGCAGATATATTATACATGGAAGGACAACAACAAATCACAGGCCGCCAGTTGACTGCACATGAAGCATACATTGCTTGCGCTCAAGCCCTCAAGGTTAATTAGCTTCTGTGTCTTTGCTTCAAGGCCCATAATGCCATGCTCTCTGTCAGAAATTGCAATATTATTGCTATTTTGATATGGCCTTCAAATAATGATAAATGCAAAGATTTGACTGGTTTTGCTTTCAAGTTCAGGAATTCTTTGCTTTCTGTGAATAGGTCTGTGCCAATATCCACCCATTCCAGAATAGCATACCTTCCCATGTCTGATTCTGGTATGACCTCATCCCAACGTGACCCCCTCGGCCACTCTGTCTATCTAATGAGTGATCACTGTCCCTTGTCTACTATTTAAATAGAATTATCTCTCCTAATAAAGACCAATTTATCCACATTTATGTTGGCTTTAATATTCTTCAAGCTTTTTCCTGTCCTTTTTGCCAAAAGGACTTTCACAAATTGTATCCCAGGAAATTAACGTACATGCCCTTAATTTTGCCCTGAAGGCTAACCCAAGGCTAGCTTTGAACCTAAAATCTTTCATTATAAATATTTCCTGCTGTGTCCTCCTGGATGTTGTCCCCAGGAGCCAAACACAACAAAATGGTGCTCACTACAGGGGCTGCAAGCCCCTTGGTTACCCTGTTCCCACGTACATTCTCTGATTCTTCTCCTTTGTTTCTGAAGTACTGGAGCATCCTAAAGTTTCTAGTCCTTCTCTACAAGAAGACATCACCAATGCCCCCTCAACTCCCATGGTACTGGTGCTGTCCCCTGGGCCCGTGTGGGGCCCCCTTCCAGTTTTCTCTCTTAACTACAAGCAAGCTTGTGCTACCGCCTGCTCCCTGCTCCACTCTGGTACTGTGGCAAAGCATACTATCCCTGGTCTCCATCTCAGATATGTTTAAAAAGACCTGTATTCCTTCCTCTTGGACTTTGGTCTCCCCCCTGCACTGATGGAGTCCATGGATACAATTGGCTTGCTAGTCAACCATTTCATCTAACCCGCCCTGGTTTACCATCAACTTGCATTAGGATCCTATGATCAGCTTGTAAATGCTGTAGTCACCGCTGTCTCAAAAAACCATGCTCAAAATATGGCATATCAAGAATAGTACCAAAGTCTCTTTGCGTGTATTTCTGATAACCAGCACAACTTGTTGGCATCCCATAAGTACTTGAATGCCTCACTAAATTCCCTTTGATCCTTGCTCCCTGAATACATCAAGGATTGACTATGCATATTGGATGAGCATCAAGCAGCGTGGCATGGGCAAATTAGGCCTCTCTGCTAAAGCATTACCAGGATTTTGAGACTCTGGTTAGCAAAATTAACCAATTCTGAGAACATATTAATTCTTAACTCAAATTAGTTAGAGCTCATTTGATACTTGGGGACACCATCTGCAGCATTGATATGATCTGGATAAGGCTGCACTAGGCAACACTCTATATCAAGTGCAAAGTTAAGTGGATGATAGAGTAGCATCTATTGAGGTGACTCCTTCTGCTCCTCCTGTTGAGGCTCCATCTGACTTTGAAGCCAAGGTATGGAAATCCATAGCAGAGCTCAAGGCTCTCACTTGGCATCAATCTTCTGTTCAGAACCCCCCTCAAGTTGAACCTATGCCTGACTCTCGCATTGCTTTGCTCACTGATCAAGTAGCTACTTTGCGGGGCAAAATTGAGTATTTAAGGCAGCACCTCTCTAATTCTGAGGACTCATCCTCTGATTCTGAAGGTGAAGAGGAAACTGAAGTTGTTAATACTCCTTCTTAGGACAATCATGGTTACTTCCCTGGTTTGGAAGGCCAGCCCTGGGTCAATTGTGCATGTGCACTGGATCAGCTTGCAGAAGTAACAAATAATGTTGCTGATAGGCAGGACGCATTGGAAAGAGAGGTACAAAACCTCTCCTGCTTTTCCAAGACTATAGCAGACAAGTTGTCCCCTTAATTACCTAGACCACTTCCCTGACCACTTTCCTCAACAGGATTGCTGGCACCTTATTGGTAAAACAAATTAAGATCAACAAATTTGGAGTTGCTGCCGCCACCGCTAGATATATTAGTGGGCAGAACAGCTCTACCTTGGATACCCAAGAGGAAAGCCTTTGGCTCCTCTGGGCTAGACAACCTGCTGCTGAATCCCAGTTTGAGGGTAATCCCCTCATTAATGTCCTCAACCCAGGTGACAACAGTCAGTCCTCTTCCTTGTCCATTGTACAAACTACAAGCCAACCTTCATACAGATAAATGATCCTAAAACCTCTACAATTGCTGCCTTTCTAACAATTTAAAAGACTGCAATGTGTAGGACTACTGATGAGTTCAAAAAGGAACATATCCCCACCTGTCTTCATTCCACATGCCAAGAAGTGGTGGTCCCCAAACTCCCCTTCATTGTCACTTGGGAGGACATGAAGTGCCTTGTTGTGAATACCGCTATTCACCATGTGATAATTTTGCCTTTGGTGGGCCATTTTGAAGACAAATCTCTTGATTTTGCTTTTGCCTCTTGAAATGAGCTGATGACTGAATCAGGAAATACAATTGTTTGGGTTTCATGACTCTGCGCATCTCACTTGCTCCACTCATGCTTGTGGTGAGTGATCCTACCGTCCTGGTAGTGTTTTGTGGTATTCCTAATCACTATATATTCTGTTTCGTATTCACCAATAAATAATAAGTTCTATTCACATTTTTGTCTTTGTGTTGCCAGTACTTCCACGCCTCTCTAGAGCCACAACTAGTAGAGATTAATCTTCCAGAGCTGCAAGGTGATTACATAGCCTTCCCTGTCATCTAACCAAGACTTAGTACAAATCCAATCCTAAGGTTAGAATTCCCTGTTGTGTATCTGTGCCGCACCTCAGAACACAACAAAATTGGTGCTCACTACAGGGGCTGTAAGCCCCTTGGTTATCCCTTTTGCATCCACATTTTCAGGTCCTTTGCCTCTGCCTATACAAGAGCCAACTTCACCTGAAATTACTAGCCCTCCTATTGAGGAAGATATTGCTGACCCGCCTATTATCCCTACTGTACTGAACCTCAGGAATGGTCCCCACATGGTTGCTTACCCCATGGGTACCCCTGACTTAGAACAAGTCATGGTGGTAGCCCTTGGGATATCCCGTGAAGGAGCCATCCCTTGCCTTCAGCTGCAGTTCAGTTAAGTGAAATACTACAAATTAATTGTGGCTCCTCAAATTCCATAGCATCTCCTCTCAGTGGCTAGCTCCGCTGAGCACTTACTATAGTCCTTTGTGCAGCCTGCCTTGGCCCACCATCAAATGGTGTTGTGGCTCCACATCCAAGAAATCTTGTCTCTACAAAAAGCAGTTACTCATCACTGGGACCAGTTTGCTGCCTACCAACAGTGGATCCATTCCCTGTTTTCCTTGGTATCTGACAATCAGCGCAACTCTGTTACCTCCCAGCCCGTTTGGTTAACTCTATTGAACAAATGCGCCAGTCCATCCCCAAATACATCAGAAAGCGTTTACACAAGTTTCATCAGCTAGAACAACCCTGGCAAACTCAAGTAGATTCCACCATAAACGCTTTTCTCTCCAACTTCAAACAACTTGTGCAGCAGCTCAATGCATTCAGTGTGTATTCATTTGAGCAACTACAGCAGTTAGCAGACTTTGCTGCTAACGGCCTTAATGAACTCAGTACAGTGTTTGGTCAATAGAGAGCTGCCACTACTGCTTCTATAGTCAAACTCCAGAGTCAAGTGAATGAATTATCTACGCCCAAGCCAGATGTTCTGTCCTCTCCCCCTTCTGATAACTTGGTGGATAGAGAGCAGAGAATATGAGATGCTATTTGAAAGCTACGTACAGCTACTTGCAGTCAAGGACGTCCTACTTAGGCTCCTCAACCTGAACCCTAAGTGCTTGAGTTGACTGCTCAAGTTGCTGAGCTTCAGCAAGAACTTGCCGCCCTATGCAAGATGATGGCAACTTTGCTAGTCTAGTTGGGGTTATTGACAAAGATAGTTGCTGCCCTGGCTTACCAGGAGCCCCTCAAATCCAATGCGCTAGGGAACTAATTGCCCTAGCTAACAAGCTGTATCATTTGAAGCGGGACCATACTGAGCTGGATAGAGATGTACAAGAGATGAGTGAATTGATTGACTCTGTGAACAACAAGTTTGCCCCTTGCCTCTCAGTGGGGCCATTTCTTACCTCTTGACTGGCTGAGCTCTCCACAGTAGTGACCTCCCAAGGTCAACGCCTAGATGTTACTAAGCAACAGACCACTCAAGCTGTCAATACAGGTGCCTGCGCTGTTGAGACCCTGACTACCCTTGAAGAAAGTGTTTGTCAGCTGTGGGCTAGACAGCCCCCTCTGAATCCAAAGCAGAGTTTTCCCTGCGTATAAACGTACTCAATAGCAGCAATGGTGGTCCAACTCCCAAAGCACACTTCAAGCCTAACTTTAAGCAAGTCTTTGACCCCAAAACCATGACCATTGCAGCTTTCCTAACTATCTATGAAACTGTCATGAGACAAGTATCAGATGAGGTTAAGAAGAACATACTCTGAACTGTCTACACCTGACTTGCCAGGAGGTGGTGGTGCCTGAACTAACCACCATTGAGACCTGGGAAGATATGAAGCAGCTTCTGATTGGCAAGTTTGGTGGTGACCTTAGCCTGGAAGTAAAAAAGGACGCTTTTATGCACATTTCTTTCAATCCTAAAAGGACGCTAGCCAAGTTTGCAGCAGATTCTACATGGAAGGACAGCAGCTGATAACAAGCAGATAATTGACAGCCCATGAGGCTTACATGGGCTGCGCTCAAGCCCTCAAGGTTAACCAGCTTCTGTGTCTTCACTTCAAAGCCCATAAAGCTATGCTTTCCTCTATGAAGAGCATAAAGACGCAGTTGCAGGACATGCACCTTACCCATTCTGGGGCAGTTGTTAGGGAAAGTTGAGCTGCTTCTTACTCTGGTTTATCTCACCGCGGTCCTTGCATTTTTACCATGAACTTGCAAAATCCTCCTTGATGCCAAGGTTGCCACAACTGTGGTCAGATAGGACACCATTCTTGAGTCTGCACCAACCCCCAGGTTGAAGGGGCCGGTCTAAAAGAGCAGCAGGAAAAGAGCAGTCAACCTAGAGGCAGAGAGGCTCTTGGTTGACAATTCTTCCTGGTCTCTTTCAATCCCTCCCTCTATATCTGACTCCTAGCCTGCTGATAATAAGGCTCCTCCTATCCTCCTTTTATTCCACAATATCTCTGACAACTCTGACCTGTATGACTCTGATACAGACAACACTGATGCATATGGGTACTCTGTTCTGGCTGTTCCCAAAACCATTAAAGTCCCCTAAAAATTGTGATCAGGAAATACTACAACTACTGCTAAACCTTTGTCTGAAGCCAAAAATGTTGTCTCTTGCCCTTACCTCACTCAACCTAAGAGGTCCCCTGTGCTATTGGAGCCATCAGAAGAAGCTGCTGGGGTTGCTGACGCTGTCTTCAAGAAATGTATCTGTTTTGCTTCCTCTCCAAACTGTTTATCAGGAGTTCCCAGGATTAAGATTCATGATTGAGAAGTGGGATAAGGAACTAGCAGAGACTCAAGATACATTGGCTGTCCTTCCACCCTTTGGTTGCTCTACCACTTGAGTAGAGATATCCAAACAAAAAGTGAAGATCAAGGCCGTTTTAGACACTGGATTGCCAGTCAACGTTGTCTCCTCCAAACTTGTGAATAAGCTCAAACTTGCCCCTGACCTTAATTATCACCAGTTGTATGGCACAGCTGGACTGTCTATGACCCACACCATAGGGGCGTACTCCGCTCTACTCATGCAATTTGGCAAGCTTTTCCTAGCTGCGCCAGTAGTTGTCTTGGAAAACGAGAGTTACAATCTTTTAGTTGGCACTCAGTTCCTTAGGGAATACAATGGGATAATCAACTTGAAAGATGGTTACCTCTCTATTCTAGAATAAAAAGTCTCTTTGATCTTTGAAGAGCCGGGTAAAATTCCTGGGAAAACGCCTGAAGATGTGTGCTTTGGAATACCCCACTGGGGTTTTCACCCTCAAATATTGTACCCACTCTTTGAACATGAAATGTCCACCCATGGCTTGTCCTGCGTCTGAGGGGATCCCTCTCCTAGCCACGTCTGCTGTGACTATTCTGCCTGGGTCTCAAACTATCATAGACTCCCAAATATTGTATGAGCTGCCCAAGCGTACATTCCTAGAGTTGTACTCTCCCCCCTCATTAGGGCGCAACAAACCTTATCTCTGTCCTGGAATCCTAGATGTCTCCCATAATAACCCTGTTCAATTATTGGTAGCCAACCTGACTGCACTCCCCATGACTGTGTCTAGGGGACAGGTTGTCGGAAATGGCAAGTTGTTGAGCACTGCTGATGTCCTGTCTCTTCATCCCTTTGGCATGTTTCAAGATTTTAACCTACCTGAGGATGAGCCCCAAGTTCTGTCCTTGTTCACTGCGCAGAACTTTCCACAGCTGTCCCCAGTTCAACAGAAAGAGGTGCTAGACTTGCTAGACCAATTTCCCAACATCTTTCCTAAGGATAGTATCAACTATGGGTTAGCCAAAGGCGTTATCTATCAGATTGACACTTGTGATGCTCCCCCCTTCTGTGCTAAACCACATTGCTGCAGCCAGGTGGAGGACGCCCAGGTATCTAAAAGGCTCAAACAACTGTTGGACATTGGGCTGCTGGCACCTTCCCAAAGTCCTTGGGCATCCCCTCTACTCATCTTAAAGAAGAAAGATGGAGGTCATTGCATTGTGATGGACTACCGCCAATTGAATTCTTTGACCAAGAAGGACTTGTACCCCTTGCTGCGTATTGATATGCTCTCTGACGTCTTGGAGGCTCTAAGCTTTCTCTTTAATGGATCTGGCATCTGGATACTAGCAAGTTGACCTATTGCCCAAGGATTGCCAAAGAGCCGCGCTCATTACATCTGAAGGGCTTTTTGAGCCTACTTGCATGCCGCAGGTACTCTGCAATGCCCCAGCCACCTTCCAAAGGACCATGGACTTCATCCTCTGCAACTTGAAGCTGCCATGCGTCCTAGTATACTTGGATGATATACAGTTTTCAGCGCTATCTTCACCAATCACCTGGCTCATCTCAAAGAGGTGTTCATAAAGATTTGAGAAGCTGGCCTCAAACTAAAACCTTCCAAGTGTGCTAACTTCAAAGAGCGTCTTGAATTCTTGGGCTATGAAGTAATCCAGACAGGGATTTGCCCATTGACTAAGAAGGTTGAAGCCATCAACAAACTGCTTCCACTCACCAACCTGCAAAAGGTACAAGTCTTTCTAGGGATGATGGGCTACTACAGACAGTTTATCTCTGACTTTGCCAATACTAGTTAACCTCTAGTCCAGCTGTTATATAATGTCCCTTTTAAATGGACTGCCAGTCAGCAGCAAGCCTTAGAAACCCTTAAGCAAAAACTCAAAGAGGCGTCAATACTAGTGTATCCTGACTATGATAAGGAGTTCATCCTATACACTGATGCTAGTGATCTAGCTATTAGGGATATTCTGGCCCAACTAGACAATGAGTGTGTAGATCATCCTGTAGCTTACACTTCCTGCTTGCTAAACAAGCATGAGAATAATTATAGTGTCACATAGAAGGAGTGTCTTTCTGTGTTGCATGCAGTCAAGCAGTTCTGCCACTACGTATATGGTACCCACTTCATAGTTGTCACTGATCACGCTTTGCTTAAGTGGTTACAGCAACTTAAGAAGCCAGAAGGGCGCCTAGCTAGATTGGCCCTACTTCTGCAAGGTTACAAATTCACTATGCTCTTTTGCCCTGGTAGTCAACATCAGAACACTGATAGCTATCCAGAATTCCCATTCTCACTTTACATACTGCAGAGGCTGACCAGTTGTACAAACTAATTGGATACCCTTCTTCTTGGGAAAGTGAGACAGATAAGGTCCAACTGGCTTTGTTCAAGCTATCCAAAGGTACCCTCATATGCAACAATCAACTCTTAAGAAAGTACAAGATCAATATCTGCCTTATGTACAACCCAAACTTTGCCTCTTGTTAGAGTTGTAAGCTCATAAAGAGACTGGGCATGGAGGTATTGCCAAGACCTTTGACTGGCTTCAGAAGAATTACTTATGGGAAAACCTTTGCCTGCTGATCCCAGACGTCATAGCTAGTTGCCACAACTGCCAGCTGCAGAGGCCTTGAGCTATTGCCCACAAATTCAAATTAGTTCCCCCTCAACATTCTTTTCATACTGTCAGAATTGTTGCAGTAGGTCCTCTCCCCCGCTCACGTTCTGGGTGTTGCTTTATCCTGATTGCTGTTGATCACTTCAGCAAGTGGGTAAAGGCTTGCCCTACAAAGGACACCACAGCTAATACAACTGCTGCCTTCCTGTTATAAGATGTTTTCTACTGCCATAGCTGTCCTCAAGTGTTGCTCTCAGATAATGGGACTAACTTCAATGCCAAGCTGGTAACTTCTGTTGTCAAAGCTTTGGGGTCTCACCAGTCTTTTTCTGCCCCCTACAACCCTTCTACCAATGGGGCATTCAAGCATGCAAATTCAACACTGGTCTCCATCATGAGGAAGCTCACCTACTCTGACGCTACCAACTGGGACCTATATTTACCTGCTGCTCTCTTTGCGTACCGCCTTAGCAAACATTGTGTCACTAGATACTCCCCTTTTGCTATGTTTTATGGGCAAGAGGCTTCTACCCCACTGCTCTTGGGGGCCCCCTTCCTTCCTCTGATAAGGCCATGAATCCTGATAACCACATCAAGGATCTAGTCAACTGCATAATTGATATACAGGCCACTTCCTACACTTCTGCATACAAAACTAAGATGCTTGAGCTTTCTCCTGATAATGCTGGACGCTCCCCCTTGCCTAAATTTGAAGTTGGTGACCATGTTTTTTACTACCAATACAGAGTAGTTGGGCTTGCGCATAAGTTGGACACTCTGTGGATTGGCCCTTTGAGAGTGACTTTTAAACAAGGGTTCAAATACACTGTAAAGCTCCTCTCCAGTGGTTGTCCTTTTTCTCAAGTGCATGCAAGTTCCTCTGCAAGTACCAACCTCCTAAGGCTAATCTAGGGGAGGTCAATGTTGTGAATAGCGCTATTCACCATGTGTTGATTTTGCCTTTGGCAGGCCATTTCAACGAGAATCTCTTGCTTTTGCTTTCGCCTCTTGAAATGAGTTGATGAGTGAATCAGGAAATACAATTGTTTGGTTTCTTGACTCTGTGCATCTCACTTGCCCCACTCATGCTTGTGGGGAGTGATCCTACTGTCCAGGTAGTGTTTTTTGATATTCCTAACCACTATATATTCCATTTAATATTCACCAATAAAAATTAAGTTCTATTCACATTTTTGTCTTTGTGTCTTCTGTACTTCTGCGCCTCTCTCTAGCCACAACCAGTAGAGATTATTATTCCAGGGCTGCAAGGTAGTTGCATAGCCTTCCCTGTCATCTAACTAAGACTTAGTACAAATCCAATCCTAAGGTTAGGATTCCCTGTTGTGTGTCTGTGCTGCGCCTCAGAAAATGACATGCCTCCTTATTGAGGGGTTTGGAGGAGATCTCAGCTTGGAAGTCAAGAAGGATGCATTTATGAACATTGCTTTCAAGCCCAAGGAAACCCTGGCTGAGTTTGCAGATTGTTTCTACATTCAAGGCCAGCAGTTAGTCACCAGTCAACAGCTAACTCCCTGGGAAGCCTACACAGCTTGTTCAAATGCTTTGAAGGTGAACCAGCCTCTATGCCTACACTTTAAGGCACATAAGGCTTTGCTCACTTCCATGAGGAGTATTAAGACGCTCCTACAAGACATGGTTTTACACATGGAAGTATAGTGGTACGTGAAAATAAAGCCAGCAATGCTGGGACTACCTCTTGTACGCCGCGCATAATGACCCTGGGTGCTGGTGGACAGGCTAAGAGGCAAGGCTGCCATAACTGTGGCCAGATCAGGCACCACTTGCGCACTTGCACTAACCCTTGAGTTGAAGATTATGATCCCAAGGAACAGGCGGGAAATGAGAGGTCAGCTTAGAAACAGAGACGCTCTCTGCTGACCAATCTCCCCTGTCCCCCCCTGATCCTCTGTCTGATGAGGAAGCTCTGTCTTCCTCTGGCCCAACTATCCTTCATCTGTTTTACAATCTCTCCAGTGATTCAGAGCCTGAAGATTCTGATAGTGAAGATTCTGATAGTTATGGCTATTATGTCTTGGCTGTTCCAAAAACTATCTCTGTCCCATACAAGCTTTTCTCTGAGAAGACTACCACCACTTCCTAAGTACCTGCAAGTGAAGCTAAGTCCATGGTGGCTTGCCCTTACCTAGCTCAAGCCCACTGACCTCCTGTCTTTGTTGACTCTTCCAAGGAAGCAGCCAAGCTAGCCAAAGCTCTCTTTCAAAATGTGACTGTATCTTTCCTGCTACAGACTGTATATAAGGAGATTCCTGCGTTACAGTGCATGCTAGCTAAATGAGAAAAGGAGCTAGAGGCTGTGCAAGATGTGTTGACAGTCTTGCCCCCTTTTTGGAAAGATACAACCTGCGTGGAAGTATCAATCCAAAAGGTTAAGATCACAGCCATCTTGGACACCAGTTCTCCAGTCAATGTGGTATCTTCCAAACTAATTGTGAAACTTAAGTTGGCCCCCAACCTAACTACACACAGTTGTGTGGCACAGCTGGCATGGCACAAACTTGGACCATTGGCGCCTACTCTGCTCTACCCATGAGGTTTGGGAAACTTCTCATTGCTTCCCCCGCTGTTGTCCTTGAAATCAAAAGTTACAATCTCCTGGTTGGTACACAGTTCCTTTGAGAGTACAACAGGATTGTGAGCCTTAGAGTTGGGTACTTATCACTCCTAGGGTATGAGTTCCCTTTAATCTTTGAAGAGCCCCTGTGTCTCCCAGGAAAATGTCTTAAGACTTGTGTGCTTGAGTACCCCACTGGTATCTTCTCACTCAAGTACAGGACTCATTCCTCCAATATGTGTTCCTCTCCTCCTTCCTTTCCTGCAGAGGAAGGTGTGTCTCTTCTGGCTTCTACAGCTATTACCATCCCTCCAGGCTCTCATGTGATTAAAGACTCCCAGATATCCTACAAGCTTCCTGAAAAATCATTCCTGGAGCTATATTCACCTGATCAATTAAGCCGTAAAGAGCCTCAGTTATGCCCTGGGATTTTGGATCAAACTCATAAGGAGCCTGTGCAGCTGTTGTTGGCAAACCTGACCTCCCTGCTTATGCAGGTGACCAGGGGCCAGGTTGTTGGGCATGGTTGCATATTAGGTTCAGAGCAAGTGGTGTCCCTCTACCCTTTTGGAATGTTTAGTGATTTCAACTTGCCTGAAGGAGACCCTCAGGTTCTCTCCCTTTTCACTGCTGCTGATTTCCTACAACTATCACCCATTCAACAAAAAGATGTTCTGGAACTGCTAGACCAGTTTAAGGATATCTTTGCCTTGGGACCCACTGACTATGAACTAGGAAAGGGAGTTATCCACCAGATCAATACGGATGATGCCCCACCTTTTTGTGCCAAACCTTACTGCTGCAGCAGGGTAGAGGATGTTCAGGTCTCTAAGGAACTTAAGCAGTTCTTAGACGCTGGGCTACTAGCTCCCTCTCAGAGCCCTTGGGCCTCCCCATTATTGATCCTCAAAAAGAAGGATTGAGGCCATTGCAATGTGATGGATTACCGCCGCCTGAACTTGCTCACCAAAAAGGACTCTTACCCTCTGCCTAGAATTGATGATGCGCTTAGAAGATTAGGGGGGTCAAAGTTTTTCTCTGCTATGGATCTTGCCTCAGGATACTAGAAGGTTAACTTATCTCCTGAAGATAGAGAAAAAGCTGCGCTTATCACCTCAGAAGGCCTTTTTGAACCCACTTTTATGCCCCAAGGACTATACAATGCCCCTGCTACATTTCAAAGGGCTATGGACTCCATCCTGTGAGATTTGAAGATCCCCTGTGTCCTCGTATACCTTGATGATATTACTGTGTTCAGCTCCACCTTTACCAACCATTTGGATCACCTCAAAGCTGTCTTCCTTAAAATTTGAGAGGCAGGCCTGAAACTCAAACCCTCTAAATGCTCCTTTTTCAAGGAACAACTTGAATTCTTGGGCCACAAAGTCACCCAAACTGGGATACGCCTTATGAATAATAAGGTGGAAGCCATTGAAAAAATGCTGCCCCACCACAAGCCTAAAAGGTCTAAGTGTTCCTTGGTATGATGGGGTACTATTGACAATTCATCCCTTACTTTGCTGAATTAAGTGAACCTCTTGTCCAACTCCTTTGCAATGCACCCTTTGAGTGGACTGACAGCCAGTATCAGGAACCCATCTGCTTGGAAACATACCACCCAAAAGGTGTATGGCTGCTGAGGGGTTCAACCCTGTAATCAGGGAACCAATTGGAAGGGAGACCATCCCCTTATGGAACAATTCTCCAATAAGACGGTAGCAACCTAAAAGGGGATTGAATCTTCCCAACAGGAAGTAAGCTCCAAGATAACTTAGAAGGAAACAGAAGCCACAGGATGAAATAAGGAAGGAGTGGGCTGACTGGCCCCCATGACCTGTGGTTCCTCTGTGATGGGTGGATTCTGTGACAGTGGGGTGGCGGTGTACCATACGCCTGGTACCACTTGGTGCCACAACTTGTCCAGGTAATTGGGAGGAGGTGAACCAGAATCTGCTCTGGTTTCAAAAGATAGGCTTGTAGTAAGGGACTGGACAAGGAGCAACCAAACCAACCATTTATACCCAAATGGTCCCCATTGGGATGAATTGGGTAGCATCATGGTGTTTGATTTCAGGATTTGGAGAGCAGGCAAAAAGATAAATCAACTAAGTAGGTAAATTGACTTTATTAACTGAACAGGTAGTAATGCTGAAAAGCTGAGGCCTTATATAGGTTTTCATTGATGTCCAATTTGCAGTTTAACAGGGGAGTTTGGGGATACAGTTGGGGAGGAAAACTTGGCAGGGGGAGCTTTGACTTAAATTTTAAAAAGATTATTTTAAAAAAGTCTAGCCCCTGCTGAGGTTTCTCCAAACAGCTTGGTGTCATTTACCCCAGCTGTTGGAGAACCAACAGTTTGGGGAAGGTTTCTGGTGTGCAAATGCACACCAGAAGAGGATAGAAACTTGTTTACTTGATTTAACTCAAGTACAGAGCTTAAGTTCCTCTTAACGTTCTTATTGTTTGAAGTGTAATCAAATTCAAAAGCTTCAGGAGCCGTTGCAACATCTGATTGGCTAAAGGCAGTCATTTTGCGTATTAGCAAAGGTAAGTTTGAACTCAAAAACTAATATTATCTAGGTGATCCATAAACAACTGAGAGGACGCGGGTTTGATCCCTGTGCTGAGCCAGGGAATGGCCTCCGGACTTGATTCCAGGAAAATCAAGGTAATTGAGGACAGATATTACATACTAATACTTCATTTCTAGGACCTGAAAAACAGTCAAATTTATGAGAAGGCTTTTCAGACCCTGGATGTGTCAAGATTTTCTTGTTGTTATCAGGAAAGGTAGCAAAGGCATTCCTGACAGCCAACAACAGTCTTTTGAAGCGCTGAAAGCCAAGCTCAAAGAGGCTCCTATCCTAGTCTGTCCTGATTATGATAAAGAGTTTATCTTGTATACTGATTCAAGCAGAGTAGCTGTGGTAGCCATCTTAGCCCAGCTTGACAATGAAGGCGTAGAACAACCTATGGCCTATTCTTCACAAGTCCTAAACAAACACAAGGAGAACTATAGCGTTACAGAAAAGGAATGCCCAGCTGCTTTGCATGCAGTGAAACAGTTCAGACACAACATATACGGGACTCACTTTACAGTAGTCACCAACCACTCCTCCCTAAAGTGGCTGCAGCAATTAAAGGAGCCCAAAGGTCAACTAGCTTGGTGGGCTTTACACCTGCAAGGATATGATTTCACCGTAGTACATCACCCTGGGGCGCAACATCAAAATGCTGATGGTTTGTCAAGAATGCCCATACTAGCCATCTATCCTGCTGATGCAGATTGCCTATAAAAATTTAAGGGTACCCTGACTCCTGGGCCACTGAACCAAAAGACATTTGCCTGGCCCTACAAGTTCTATCCAATGACACTGTGATTCAAGATAGGCAACTCTTCAAGAAAGTAAGCAATGCTTTTCTGCCCTACGTCTGACCTAGCATGAGGGTTGCCATCATTCTTCAAGCCCACATTGACACGGGACACAGAGGCATAGAAAAAACCTATCACTGGCTGGAAAGAACTTCTACTAGGAAAGCATGTGCCTCCTAATTCCTGAAGTCCTTGCCTCCTGTCATTCTTGTCAGCTCCAATGCCCCCAACCTTCACAACATCAGTTCAAGCTTATCCCCCCTAAGCATGCCTTCCACACTGTGAGTATTGACGCTGTTGGCCCTCTCCCATATTCTAGGTCTGGGTGTCAATTCATCTTGGTAGTCATTGACCACTTTAGCAAATAGATTAAGGCCAGAGAAACCAAATATATAACTGCCAAGACCACAGCTAATTTCTTGTTGCAAGACATCTTCTACCATCATGGTTGCCCTCAAGTCCTGCTTTCTGACAATGGGACCAACTTTGATGCTTGCCTCATAGTCCATTGTAGAAACAATGGGTACACATCAATCCTTCTCTGCACCATATAACCCATCCACCAATGGGACTTTGGAACAAACAAACTCCACTCTTGTGTCCATCATGCAGAATCTTACCCTCTCTGATGTCGCTAACTGGGATATGTTCCTCCCTACTGCCCTCTTTGCGCATAGACTCAGCAGACACCAAGTGACTGGCCAGTCCCCCTTTGCCATGCTTTATGGTCAAGAAGTCACCACCCCCTCAATCTTGGGACTCCCATTGATGGAAGTTGACGCTTCTACTAATCCCAAAGCTCATTTCAAAAACTTGACTAACTGTATCAAAGACATCCAAGCTACCGCCTACTCTACTGCTTACAAGGTCAAAGTCCTGGAACTCTCGCCCTCTAACGCTTCCAGAGCCCCCCTCCCTGAGTACCAAGTGGGTGGCCTAGTCCTCTATTATCAAAATTGTACTGTGGGGCATGCGCAAAAGCTAGACTCCCTCTGTATTTGGACCTTGTGAAGTCATCTACAAGAAGGGTGTTGAGTACACTTTGAAGCTATTGTCCTCTGGCCGTCCTTTTGCCTGGGTACACTCTAAATTCCTCTGCAAATATCAACTCCCTGTGTCCAATCTTGAGGGGGGAGATGTTGTAAATTGCGCCATTAATGCCACTTCAATATGGCCCTTAAATATTGATATGTGCAAAGATTTAGTTGGTTTTGCTTTCAATTTTGGAGATTGCTTTCCTTCTGCAAATTAGTCTGGTTCAATATCCACCCATTCTGGATTATTGTACCTGTCCATGACTGATCCTGGTATGACCTCATCCCAACGTGACCCCTTCTGCCACTCTGTCTACCTAATTAGTGATCATTTACCCTTGTCTACTATTTAAGTAGAATCATTTCTCCTAATAAAGACAAGTTTATCCACATTTGTGTTGGCTTTAAGATTCTCCAAGCTTTTTCCTTTCCTTTTTGCCAAAAGGAATTTCACATCTTGTATTCCAGGAAATTAAGGTATGTGCCCTTAATTTTTCCCTGAAGTCTAACTCAAGGCTAGCTTTGAACCTCAAATCTTTTGTTATAAAGATTTCCCACTGTGTCCTCCTGGATGTTGTCCCCAGGAGCCAAACACAACATTTTTGAATGCTCCTGATGTTCTATCTCTCCATCCCTTTGGTACGTTCCAGGACTTTAACTTACCTGAGGATGAGCCACAAGTCCAATCTTTGTTTGCTGCACAAAAATTTCCTCAACTATCTCTGGTACAACAGAAGGAGGTGCTTGACTTACTGGACCAGTTTTTGGATATCTTTGTTAAAGATAGCACAGATTATGGATTAGCCAAAGGCATCATTCACCAGATTTATACTGGTGATGCTCCCCCTTTTGTGCTAAACCCTACTGCTGCAGTTGAGTAGAGGATGCTCAGGTGTCTAAAGAGCTTAATCAACTTCTAGACACTAGACTGCTTGCTTCTTCCCAAAGTCCATGGGCTTTCCCTTGCTCATACTGAAGAAGAAGGATGGAGGTCATTGTATTGTGATGGACTACTGATGCTTGAATTTCTTAACCAAAAAGGACTCCTACCTGTTACCTTGCATTGACAATGCTCTTTGCTGCCTTGGGGGCTCTAATTTTTTCTCTGCCATGGATCTGGCTTCTGGATATTTTCAAGTTGATCTCTCTCCCAAAGATAGACAGAAGGCTGCGCTCATCACTTCTGAGGGATTTTTTGAGATCACTCAAATGCCGCAAGGGCTCTGCAATGCTCCAGCTACTTTCCAACAAGCCATGGACTTCATTCTCCATGATTTGAAGCTCTTGTGTGTTTTAGTGTACTTAGATTATATAAATGTCTTCAGCGTCACCTTCACTGATCACCTGGCCCATCTTAAGGAGGTGTTCATAAAGATTTGTGAGGCTGGACTTAAGTTAAAACCATCTAAGTATGCTTTCTTCAAGGAACGCCTTGAATTCTTGGGACATGAGGTGACTCAGACAGGAATTTGTCTCATGACTAAGAAAGTCAAAGCCATTGACAAAAATTTTCTGCCCACCAACCTGCAAGAAGTCCAAGTCTTTCTGGGCATGATGGGATACTACAGACAGTTTATCTCTGACTTTGCCAATACTAGTTAACCTCTAGTCCAGCTGTTATATAATGTCCCTTTTGAATGGACTGCCAGCCAACAACAAGCCTTTGAAACCCTTAAACAAAAACTCAAAGAGGCTCCCATCTTAGTATATCCTGATTAAGATAAGAAATTCATCCTATATGCTGATGCTAGTGACCTGGCTATTGGGGATATCTTGGCTCAACTGGACAATGAAGGAGTAGATCACCCTAAGCCTATACCTCTTGTGTCCTGAATAAGCATGAGAAGAACTACAGTGTGACCAAGAAGGAGTGCTTTGCTGTGCTGCATGCTGTCAAGCATTTCTGCCACTACATGTATGGCACTCATTTCACTGTGGTTATTGACCATGCTTTGCTTAAATGGTTACAACAACTCAAGGAACCCAAAGGACAACTAGCTAGATGGGCTCTCTAACTGAAAAGGTATGACTTCACTGTGCTGCACTGCCCCAGGATTCAACATCAGAATGCTGATGGACTGTCTAGAATGCCCATCCTTGCCCTACATCCTGCTGAAGCTGACTGGTTGTACAAACTAATTGGATACCCTTTGTCATGGGAGAATGAGACAGAGGAAGTTTGTGTTGCCCTTTCTAAGCTATCTGAAGACACCCTAATTTGTGACAATCAGCTATTCAAGAAAGTACAAGACCACTACTTGCCCTATGTAAGGCCTAGTCTTTGCCTTTTGTTGGTGCTGCAAGCTCATAAGTAGACGGTACACAGGGGCATTGCCAAGACCATGCCTGGCTCCAGAAGAATAACTTCTGGGAAAATCTTTGCCTACTGATCCCAGATGTTATTGCTAGTAGCCATAATTGCCAGCTCCAACGTCCTAAAGCTGCTGCTCACGAGTTCAAGCTAGTCCCCCCTTAGCACGCATTTCACACTGTCAGTATTGACACTGTAGGGCCCCTCCCTTGCTCCTGCTCTGGTTGCCGCTTTATCCTAATTGCTATTGATTATTTTAGCAAGTGAGTAGAAGCTTGTCCTACTAAATACATCACTGCCAAGACAACTGCCACCTTTCTGCTGCAAGATGTATTCTTCTGCCATGGATGCCCTCAAGTGTTGTTGTCTGAGAATGATATAACTTCAACGCCTAGTAGTGACCTTGGTGGTTGAAGCCTTGGGGTCTCACCAGTCTTTCTCTTCCCCCTATAATCCTTCCACCAATGGGGAAGTTGAGCGCGCCAACCTAACTCTGGTTACTATCATGAGGAAGCTTACTTACTCTGACACCTCCAACTAGGATCTATACTTACCTGCTACCCTCTTTGCCTATTGCCTTAGCAGACATTGTATCACTGGGTATTCCCCCTTTGTTATGCTGTATGGTTGTGAAGCCACTACCCTGTTGCTCCTGGGGGCCCCCTACTCTCCTCTGATAAGGCCATGAACCCTGATGATCACATCAAAGATCTAGTCAACTGCATCATTGATATACAGGCTACTGCCTACACATCTGCCTATAAGACCCAGCTGCTGGAGCTCTCCCCTGACAATGTTGGACGCTCCCCCCTTCCTGAATTTGCCATTGGAGACCATGTTCTGTATTAACAACACAGATTAGGAGGACAAGTTCATAAACTAGACTTTTTGTGGGATGGCCCTTGGAAGTGACCCTCAAGCAAGTATTGGAGTATACGGTAAAACTCCTCTCTAGTGTTCAACCTTTTGTTTGTGTGCATGCTAAGTTCCTCTGAAAGTATCACCCCCCCTAAGGCCAATCTAGAGGGGGAAATGTTGTGAATGCTGCCATTCACCATGTTTTGATTTTTCCTTTGTTGGGTTATTTTGAGGACAAATCTCTCTCTTTTGCTTTTGCCCTTCAAAATGAGGCTGGCTCTGAATTAGATAAACACAATTGTTCAGTATCCTGATCCTGCGCAACTCACTTGCCCCACTCATGATTGTGGCAAGTGATCCTACTGTCCATGTACTGTTTTGTGGTAAAGCTACACAGTATATATTCCTTTTCATATTCACCAATAAAAATTAAGTTCTATTCACATTTTTGTCTTTGTGTCTCCACGTACTTTGGCGCCTCTCTAGCCACGTCTAGTAGATATTATTCATTCAGGGCCACAAGGCAATTGCATAGCCTTCCCTGCCATTCTAACTGAGACTTAGTACAAATCCAATCTTAAGGTTAGGATTTCTGTTGTGACTCTGTGCCGCGCCTCAGATCACAACAAGGCTTCTGACTGCATTTAAATCAATGTACAGGCTAATCTTTGCTGATACGCATGAGGTGACTGTGTGTCTTCTTCCCCAACACTGGAGTACAGGATGGGGGTAGTTCAGGGTGCCTACCATGCAAGAGTTGAAATGATGATTTCCCTGTAGAGGAGTGGGTGGCAATATTTTAGGCAAAGATATCTGGGGCAGGAAAGTGTTCCACTCAGCAGGGCGGTGTCAGGGACCCACTTTAAGGGGAACAAGCCCCCAATTTAGTGAGCCAACACCCCTAAGTTAAGCCCTGCAATGGCCAAACCAATGGGCACAGTGACCATGGCAATATGGCCCAAATGCCCTAAGTATATAAACCTTCCCATCAGGGAGCTAAAACAACCCAAAAGGTAATATTCTATCATGTATATCAAAAGATAGAACAATGCATGGAGCCGTATCAACAAGGGTTCAGCAGGTGGAGGAGTAGAATGGCAACCATAGTGAAACTTTCTACCCCAATGACCAGAGGGATACTTGAACCATTCATTGGCCAAGGAATCCTTCTGGTGGGCATTGTTTGGAGAGGAGTTTTGCCAGTTGATGGTGGGAGTAAAATTCTCAAGACCTTTTATAGTTGTAAATAGGGAGACTAGAAACCATAGCAGGAATAAAATTCCCTTCATGGCTTCAAATGGAGTCACTAAGAGATAGATTTGACAAGATAGTATAGAAAATATTCTTTATTGTTGGAACAATTGGAATGAATAAGAATTGGGCACTTAAATAGCCTTAAAATCAAGGCTGAAATATTTGAGTGGAGTTTGGGAAATGAAGGGAATTTACATGAGTATATCATTTAAAAGATACCTGTTTCAAGTGGAGGATAAATTGTTACTTAATAATTGTCAAAATTATTTGGTGCAGTAATAGGAGCCAAAAAGATGCCACAATGTTAATGCTAATTAAGCGGTGTAGAGCCAGAAGATCTAATATCTTAATGTACAGAGCTTGGTCTAAAACCAGAGAGAGCGGGTCACTGATTGTCTGGCTAGCTTCACACAGCCAATCAGAAACAGAGCAGTAAGTGACTTTTACATTCTTGTTATTAACATCTTCAAATTTGAAAGGCATTTTGAAAGCAAAATCCAATTGAATTAAATGATAATAAAAAGGTAATTTAAAGATATCAGCTGATTCTGTACTAACGTTACATTCATAATTAGAGTCCTGGGTTTGAATCTTGTTCTGGAAAGGTTTCAGGGGCCAAATATTGTTGTAAATATTGTTGTTTTGTGTCTTTGTCTTGGTATCTTCTATAAATTCATTCATAAATAAAATGGAGTCAGGAAAGGAATTCCTGACAGGCGGCTAGCAGCTGGTTTCCTCAAGATGTCTACTAAGGTCCCATTAACTCTCTCTACCATTCCATTTGACTCAGGATGATAGGGTGTTGAAAATACTCCTTGGATTCCTATAAGTCCATTGAGCTTGGTCACCACGTGGGAAGTAACGTTGGTGCCATTGTCAGTGAGAATGACTTGGGGGCAACTGTGACGTAATATGATCTGCTCAAGTAGGAATTTTGCAGTGGTGTTACCACCTAAGTCTTGCACCGCCTTTGCCTCCACCCATTTGGTCAAATGATCTATTGCAACAATGATGTACTTAGTGCAATAGTTGCTGAACGGCAAGGGTCCTACAACGTTGATTGAGATGGTGTGCCAGGAAAAGTTAGGCCAAGCTAAGTGGTAGGTTGTTGACTTTTTGAACAGTTTTTCCCCTTGGCATTTTTTACAGCAGCTCAGCGTCTCTTGTATGTCAAAGGCCATGGCTTCCAAAAAGTATGTGGTTTTCAGTTGTGCAAGTGTTTTTTGGAAGGCACCATGTCCTATTTCCTTATGAGTACAAACTATTAGATCAGCCCGTTCTGATAGTCTGGGCATTATTCTTATTCCTTCTAAGGTGTGTTTCAGTATACACCCATTCTTGATCTTGGTGTCTTCCAGAAGTCTTTCTAGTGTGCGCTGGACTTCTGCAGGCTCATCTTGATAGTTGCCTGCCAACATTTTGTCATATAGTAAGTCAGAGACATTAGCCAGGTGGGCTACCGTCAGTAGCTGGGACAATACATCTGTGTTCTGATGTTTGACTCCTGCTCTGTGTGATATTTCAAAGTTGTAGGCCTGAAGCTTTAGCACCCATTTTTCTAGATGTCCTTCAGGTTCTTTCAAGTTCTGAAGCCAGTGTAATGATGCATGATCTGTGATTACTTTAAAGTGAATGCCATGTAGGTATACACAAAACTATTTGTATGTGTATATTACTGACAGGAATTCCCATTTGGTCACAGTCTAGTTGCACTCATGGATGTTCAGGGTTCTGCTGCAATAGGCTACAGGGTGTTCTTTGCCATTGGAGTCCACTTAAGAAAGCACACTGCCTACAGAAGTCAGCAAAGCCTCTGTTTTAACAATGAACTCATGGCTGAAGTCTGGATATTGCAGGATTGGTTTGTTCATGAGACTCAAGTGTAGGGTGTCAAAGGCTTTTTGACAGACTGGGGTCCAGTCTAATTGCACATAACTCTTCAGCAAATGGAAGAGGGCCTCCCCCTTTCTTGAGAAGTCTTTGAAAAAGCACCAATAATAACCAATCATGCCCAAGAAACCTGTACATCTTGTTTATTGGATGGCACCTTCATTTTCTCTATAGCTTTGACTTTGGCTGGCTGAGGCCGTAATCCTTTGGTGTCAACCACAAAGCCAAGGTATTTGAGCTGATCCTTAAAGAATTTACACTTCCTTGGTTTGACCTTAAGGTTAGCAGCTGATAGGCGTCAAAAAATTCTCAAGATGCTGAAGGGGTTGGAGAATGTTGGTGAGAAGACATTAATGTCATTCAGATAGACCAGGACACAGCTTAGCTTGAGGTCATAGAGCATGTTGTCCATGGCATGTTGGAACGTGGCTGGTGTGTTGCACAGCCCTTGTGGCATCCAAGTAGGTTGGAAGAGACTTTGACTGGTGATGATGGCGCACTTCTCCTGATCTTCAGATGGCAATTTAATCTTCTAATATCAGGATATAAGGTCCATTGCTGAGAAGACTTACCACCTCCCAGGCAGTTGAGTGCATTGTCAATGTGTGGGAGGGGGTAAGAGTCCTTCTTAGTGATATTGTTGAGTTTACAATAGTCAATGACAACACAATTGCTCCCATCTTTTTTCTTAACTATAAGTACTGGGGACAACCACGGACTCTTAGAGGGGACCAATAATCCTAGTTGGACTAGCTTCCCAATTTTGATATCCACTGTGGCGTCAGAGACACAAGAACTTTGTATGGGGCAGAAGTGTATAGGTTGCTCTTCACCTGTTTCAATGTGATGGAGCCTGTTACGTGCACACCCCAGATCAAAATTGTCATTGGCAAATATTTCCTTGTATTTCTTAAACAATGCAAGAGCTGCATCTTGTTGCACAACAGTGAGCCCTTGCAGTTGCTCACGCAGAATGATTGTGGAAACAGCAGGCGTTATCTCTTCTTCCAAAGGGAGTCCAAACTTGTCCAGGGTACCAAAGTTGTGTATCTCCATCACCTCTTCCACTGGTAGTAAGTGTAAGTGTTGAAAATTGGCGTACACCAGCATATTCAACAGAAGAATTAAAAGGCAGGGGCGCACACTCACTATGTGCCTTCAAATGTGAAGATTCAGAAGACATTGACTAATTTGGATTGTACTAATTAATTTTATTGGGCCCTATACAAGTAGGTAAAAAATTCTACCCCTTGGTGTTTACTACCAACGCCTTATATAGGGGTATTCTCATATTATTAATCACCAGTCACTGGCAATGTCTTCTAGTATATTCCAGTGCACTGTAGAGTCTGGGTTGGGTTGGCAGAAAAAGGGACAACCTTCTATTTTAGGGCACAATCCTACAATGCCTAGCATGAGGACACTCTCTGCTAGCACATTAATCAGTGATCCTTTTTAAGATATGCAATCACTTCTATATCTAGTTCTAATAAGGAGTCAAATAGGCTATTCAAAACTGACCCTGGCGTCTTGGTGTTATTTTCTCTCCAAGCTGGCGCCTTGGCGCTTGATATTAATTATGTTGGTGCCTCAGCACTTGATGTAAATTATTACGGCGCTCTGGCGCTTGCAAATAATTGTGCTGGCGTCCTGGCGCTTGATGTAAACTAGAGCGGCGCTTTGGCACCAAGAATAATTAATCCTGACGCTGTGGCGCTTGTTATTTAAGGTAGCAGTGGCATGGCGCAATATTTCTTGACAACAACATCATGGTCCGCTAATCATATATTTAATTATATGGTAAGTTGACACTAATTTCCAAAAGAGTAATTGATTGGCCCTGGTTAATTTTCCATAGCCGCCTAATGAATTAAGCTTTCCATAATCCCTGGTCAACAATTTTTCACATATCCCCCCACTTGACCAGGGCTACCCTTCATTTTTTTTCTCATGAGGCCCCTGATAATAACCAACCTTCCTTGCGCCAAGTCTACCAAGGCCTCATGGCTGGTATGACAGATGAATATTGTAAAGTGTTTATGAAAATGCCGCGCTCTTCTTGGGTCTGTTGCCTGAAACAGCTATTTCCTGTTAGCAGTTGTCAGTTGCAGGCCCAGGACTGCAATACCATGGTGGCGGGGTCAGAGCGTGGCACGGACACACATGTCAAAGGGGAAGAGGAGATAGACTCTATTTTTGCGGAGACTGAGGCGCCCTTGATCTGACTTCCTTGCCTTGGCTTTGAGGATTTACAAGATTGGTCTGACAATATCATCCTCAAAACTGCTTCCTACCTGCTTGCAACACCTTCTGCATTACTTTGTGCTTGTTGTAACTCCAAAGAGTTGCCCTCTGCCTACCCTGCCATCATCAATTGATTTGGGGTAAGCCACCACAAAGAGATGTTATATATATGTCTAAGCATTGTTTTCCAAAGACAAGGCTGTGACGCCAATCTTCTTGGGAGCTTGCTTTACGGTAGCTATGACATGGAGCAGCTAATTGGGGAGGTTGACCTCTGTTTGCACGTCACAGCCAAAGATACCAGTGGATTTTCTTCACAGCATGTCTATACCATCACCCAGCGCAACCAATACGTTTGTTAGGTTGCTGCATCTGGGCATTAGAGCAGTCTTCTGATCCTGAGCTTACCTGTACTCTTGGGCTGGACCTTCAGGCTAACGCGCCTTGTTGCTTCACCTTGGCCTTGTGTTTGTTTGTGCAGGCAGTGAAGGACAACAACCCCCAGTTGTATCTTCCCTTGGCCATGTCTGTTGCCCACTTCATGTGGTATCCTCCCAAGGTGTGTTCTTCTGGCGCTGTGGGTTTTGCAGGGCATTGCCTTGAACACTTCTATGGGCTGGCCTATCAGTCAAAGGTATCCTTGCCAGCATGTTACTCCTACATGGAGGATGTGCTGCTCAACTGTCTAACTATAGGCTCTGCCTTCTCTGCTTGTGGTGGGTGGAGACTTCTAGTTAACAAGAGTAATCTTTGTTTGCCTCTGTGCAGTTGGACCGGTATGTCCCGCAATTCCCAATTGGCGTGGTATCAAATGTTGGTGGCTCTTACCTTGGTCCATAACCAAATGGACAATGATTAATACAAGTTGGTAGCTCCTCTGGTTCCCCTTTTGGCATCAAAGCGCCCTCATTCTGCTTCCAGTTGTTGTTCCATCCCCCATCTTCCCGCTGGTGGCGTCCCTTCTGCAGGTACCTCAAATGGCCCTCCAGGCAATGGGTCTCCTTCTTCTGGCTCTGGGCGCCATTCTCCTGAATAGTCTAGCAATAAAGCATTGCTTCCTCATTTTGTCTTTATAATTATAATTTATTCTTTTTATTTCTTGTTTTGTTTGTCTCAGTTCCTCTTTTTTACTCTCTCATATACTTAGTTCTTGTAGTTGTATTGTTTTATTCTTTGGAAGGGGGATTCTTTACAAACTTCCTCAGGAACTTTGCGTGTACCCAGTTGATCATCTGTCCGTCCTTGACCTCTTTAATAGTATAGGCATCTGTGGACGTCTGGGAGATGATTTCAAATGGGCCTATTCATAGGGTGGCCAGTTTTTGCGCTCTGCCAAATCCATGTATGTTATGGAAGAGCACCCAGTCACCTACTTGGAACTCTTGGAGATGGGCCCATTGGATGTCATCTTTTTCCTGACTCCTTATCTTCTTGGCCAATGCATTGGAATAGGCTTCTGACTGCAATTGAATTAATGTACGGGCAAGCCTTTGCTGGTACGCATGGGGTGACTGGTTGTCTTCTTCCCTAATGCAGGAGTATAGAATGGGGGATAGCGTGGAGTGCCTGCCATGTAAGAGTTAAAATGGTGATTTCCCTTTAGAGGAGTGAGTGGCAATATTGTAGGCAAAGATAGCTGGTGGCAGGAACGTGTTCCACTCAGCAGAATGGCTAGCAGCCAGTTTCCTCAAGATGCCTACTAAGTTCCCATTAACTCTCTCTACCATTCCATTTGACTCAGGGTGGTAGGGTTTTAAAAATACTCCTCAGATTCCCATAAGTTCATTAAGCTTGGTCACCACATGGGAAGTAAAGTTGATGCCGTTGTCAGTGAGGATAACTTGGGGGCAACTGTGACGTAATATGATCTGTTCAAGTAGTAATTTTGCAGTAGTGTTAGCACCTAAGTTGCGCACTGCTTTTTCTTCCACCCATTTGGTCAAGTGGTCTATTGCAACAATGATTTACTTGGTGCAATAGTTGCTGACTGTCAAGGGTCCTATGACATCAATTGAGACGGTGTGCCAGGCAAAGTTAGGCCAAGCTAAGTGGTAGGTTGTTGACTTTTTAAACAGTTTTCCCCCTTGGCATTTTTTACAGCAGCTCAGCGTCTCTTGTACGTCAAAGGCCATGGCTTCCCAGAAGTATATGGTTTTTAGTTATGCAAGTGTCTTCCAAAAGGCGCCATGCCCTATTGCCTTATGAGCACAAACTATTATATCAGCCTGTTCTGATGGTCTGGGAATTATTCTTATTCCTTCTAAAGTGTGTTTCAATATACGCCCATTCTTGATTTTGGTGTCTTCCAGCAGCCTATCTAGAGTGTGCTGGACTTCTGCAAGCTTGTCTTGATAGTTGCCTACCAGCATCTTATCATAAAGTAGGTCAGAGACATCAACCAGGTGGGCTACCATTGGTAGCTGAGATAGTCCATCCGCATTATAATGTTTGACACCTGCTCTGTATGATATTTCAAAGTCGTAGGCCTGTAGCTTTAGGGCCCATTGTGCTAGAAGCCCTTCAGGTTCTTTCAAGTTCTGGAGCCAGCGTAATGATGCATGATCTGTGATTACTTTGAAGTGAACACCATCTAGATATACGCAAAATTGTTTGTATGTGTATATCACTGCCAGGCACTCCTGTTCAGTCATGGTATAGTTATGCTCATGGACGTTCAGAGTTCTGCTGCATTAGGCTACAGGATGTTCTTCACCATTGGAGTCCACCTGGGAAAGCACACCACCCACAGCAGTCAGTGAGGCATCTGTTTGAACAATGAATTTGCGGCTGAAGTCTGGGTATTGCAGGATTAGTTTGTTCATAAGACTTAAGTGCAGGGTGTCAAAGGCTTGTTGACAAGCTGGGGTCTAGTCAAATTGCACATCACTCTTCAACAAATGAAAGAGGGCCTCCCCCTTCCTTGAGAAGTCTTTGACAAAGAGTTGATAATAACCAATCATTCCCAGAAACATCTGGACATCCTGCTTATTAGACAGCACCTTCATTTTCTCTATGGCCTTGACCTTGGCTGGCTGGGGCTTTAATCCTTTGGCGTCAACTACAAAGCCAAGGTATTTGAGCTGATCCTTAAAGAAGTTGCACTTCCTGGGTTTGACCTTGAGGTTAGTGGCTGCTAGGTGCCAAAAAACCTCCTCAAGGTGTTGAAGATGATCAGAGAATGTCTGTGAAAAGACATTGATGTTGTCCAGATAGACTAAAATGCAGCTCAGCTTGAGATCATGGAGCATATCATCCATGGCACGTTGGAATGTGGCAGGTGCATTGCACAGTCCTTGTAGCATTTGGGTAGGTTGGAAGAGACCTTGACTGGTGATGATGGCACATTTTTCTTGCTCCTTGGGAGGCAATTCAATCTGCCAATATCCAGATATTAGATCCATTGCAGAGAAGAACTTAGCGCCTCCCAGGCAATCAAGCGCATCATCAATACGTGGAAGAGGATAGGAGTCCTTCTTAGTGATGTTATTAAGCTTGCAATAGTCAATGACAACACAGTTGCTCCCATCTTTCTTCTTGACTATGAGTACTGGGGACAACCACGGGCTCTTGGATGGGACAAGTAGACCTAATTAGACTAGCTTCTTGATTTCCTCATCTACCGCAGCGTCAGAAGCACAAGAACGTTGTATGGGACAAAGATGTATAAGAAGTTCCTTGCCTGTGTCAATGTGGTGGAGTGTGTTACGTGCACACTCAAGATCAAAGTCATCCTTGGCAAATATCTCCTTGTATTTCTCAAACAGGGCAAGGGCTGCGTCCTGTTGGGCAACAGTAAGTCCTTGCAGTTGCTCCTGTGGAATTATGATTCATACAGCAGGGGGTTTACTTCTTCCAAAGGGAGGCCAAACTCATCCAGGGTGCCAAAATTGTGTATCTTCATCACCTCTTCTACCGGTAATAGATGCAAGTACACCACTACTTGATGGTGTTTTACCTTGACAGGAGAGTGGTTGAGGTTGGCAAGTAGTACCTTTATGGGCCCATGATTAGGTAGCACAATGTCAGGCACAACCAGGGGTTCTAACCTAGAGCAATTCCAGGGGTTTCTATCTCCCTGTAAAGCCCTTGAGGGATTTGTAAATCTAATCCAATATCCATTAGCACCTGATGCCCAGCCAGGATAGTGTAAGAAGAGTTGGCACCCAATGGCAGACCCTTATATTCTTCAACTTGGGTGGGAAGATTTTTAACCTGAAGTCCCAACCTACAATACTTGACTGTGACAACATCATTGCAATAGGCAAAGTTAACATAGGGAGTGGTTTAGCTACCCATCTCTGGGTTTGTTTGGTTGTAATACAGCAGAATTGCCTGCCCCAATATTTTGAGGACATTGTTCTTGAGGTCAGTCTTTACTTCATACTGTCGCATGAACCAGATTCCAATCAGGATATTGTAGTTCTCATTGAGTAGCACTATAGCTTGGGCAGAGACCACCAGAGAGCCAAAGTGTAAGGGGGGCGCGCTGTACGCTCCTTGGGCAGTGATACAGTCTAGTCCAGCTGTACCATATGAATCTTGTGATCAATATCTAGAGCAAGCCCCATTTTCCATACTAACTTAGAGGACACTATATTTGTAGGGACCCCAGTGTTGATGATGGTTTGCACTTTGAGTTTATTCACAAAAATATCAGCGTAAGTGCACTCATAATAAGAAGAACCAATATTGTTTACAAAGTGAATGTCTAAATTGTTGGCAGTGGAGAGGAATTTGACAATACTGTCATATAGTTTGGGGTGGTGATCCTTCATTGTCTCCATGGGGATGGCCACATTGACGCCCCTAAGAGGGGTGGCTTCACCCAAGCGTTGGGGTTCTGTATCAGGAGCATTGCCTAATAACTGGCAAGCATAAGGCTTGGACACTTTCTTAGTGGCCTCTTGAGAGGCCTGAACCTTAGAGCAGGTCTGTATCATGTGCACATTGTTGACGAGAACCTGATGGAGCGCATTCCCCAAGAACCTGGTGTCAGGCGTGAAGAGTAGGTCAGGTGTAACATTTGTGGATTGTGTGGATGTAGAGAGCTCCTCCTCTACTCCACGCTGAATTTTCCCTGCACTTCAGGTTCCAAGGGGGTAGCGCATGTATACCCGTCTTTGAGTTGCAACTAGAGGTGTAATAGCCCTTTCAGTTGCAACAGTGACAGATTACCTTGGTGATATTGGATTTTGATGGGGACTTGTTGTTGGTGGTGGGAGCCTCTGAGCGCCCTGGGTAGTTGAAGACTGGGCGGGGCTTTGATCCAGTGTTGGGGGGTCCAAAGATGTCACCACACTGGCTTAAGCAATGTACCATGCCGTCTAAGGTGCAGTTGTCCTGGAAAGCCGGCATGAGAGTTTGGTACAAGGCTTTATAGGGCTTTACTGCGGCACATAAAGCTATATGAGAGTTGTGCACAGTCAGGGATCCTGAGCCAGTGAAGATCTGTTCCTCAAGATAGAAACAGTTGGCAAAGTCAGTGATTGTCTTGTCTTTTCTGAAGCTAATCATCAAGAACTCATTCTTCCTCTCAGTAACCCAAGCAATGCTACCAAATTTGTATAAGAGTGTGTTCTTTGCTGCTGCATACAGCCAATTGTGTTTGGGCATGTGCAGGATGATTAGATCAGTACTAGCTGCATCCAATTGATTGAGTAGTGTGGTGGCCTTGTCTTGATTGTTGGCCCCGTACGTAGACATTTCAAAAAGACAGATGAAGGTGTGTACATTGCCCTTAGGATCAAACTTGTGCAAGTTCATTGGCTTTAATTGTGTAGGGGTTTTGGCTTGGGGACAATGGCAAGGGGGAGACTCTTTGTGACAGCTTTGGTTGAAGAAGTTGGTACAAGAGCTCCTGGCTAGGCCAGTCTCTCTGGGGGCTTGTGAGGTATCAACAGACGTGAGAGGGACAGCAAAAACTTGTGGGAGATTTTGACGGCCTGAGGAGAATGAGGTAGCTCCATTATTGTATACTGAACTAGAGGTGGGCTGTAGTGTGGCGCTTTTTCCAGAAGGCATTTCAGAAAGGCCAGGTCCTCCCAAATCTTGGCCAGTGCAGCGGCATCTGTTGCCCACCAGCTTGGCCCAAGTATCTGCTATCTCTATCTCTGCATTTTGGAGGGAAGAACAAAGACGCTCAATCAGCTTGGCACACTGGACCATTCCTTTGCAAAAGTCTTCTATGGCAGCATGCTGGGAGGTAGAGCGCTTGTCATGTCCCCTCAGTTCAGCTTGTAATTTCTTAAGCTTGGCCTTGAGAGAGGCAATACTCTGCTCTCCTTTTTCACGTACCCGCTTCATTTCCCAAAATATCTCATTATTTGTGGCCGCAATATCCTCTATTTGTTGCTGTACTTGGTTAAGCTCAGAGCGGCCGTGGCCCTCAGTGGTTGAGTCCTTTGCAAATTGGGATGAGAACTCCTGACGTAGCTGGGAGACCTCTTCTTGGATGATTTCCTTGATGTGGTTGTCATATTGTATGAAGTTGTCTTGAAGTGCCAGAACCTTGGCCTTGGCAGCATTAGCAATATTACTGGACTCCTCATTCTTCTGCAAGACAAGGTGTTGCACCTTGTTGATATTGTCAGTATTGTTGGCAACCTTCTTGTTCAGGTCATGCAGACATCTATCTTGTTGCCCCAGGGATGTGTCATGCTTGGCGAGAAGGTCATCCATGTTGCTCTTGGTTTTGTGGACCCCCACTATGTATTGTTCAATGGCTATGGCGTGGCGGGTAATGTCCCGGGCCCAGGCAGACCCCAACCCAAAATTCTTCAGAGTTGATTCTATTATATGGACCAAGCAGCTATTTAACTGGTGGGTGAGGTCCTCCAGCTGGCAGGACAGGGTGGCTTGGTCTTCCTTGTTGGCTTGAGTGTAAGCTCAGATTTCCTTGAACCCAGAGTCCAACCGTTGTACTAGCCAGTCCTGGTAATGATGTTGGCGCTCTGCATACGTAACCAGATCTCAAAGCTCCAAGTGATGTCAGGCTTGGACTCCCAGTAGTTGATGTAACGCAGGGTGGACAAATCCTTGCAGATAGTTGGTTGCCCTCTTGAGGGTGGGGAAACATTTGAGGTTCCCTTCATCAGTTGCCAGATAACTACAAAATATAGCCATGAGGCGTTGAGCCTCAGGATGTTGGGGGAAGAGGGACAACTGGGTATTGGCAGGCTCCTGGCTAAGCTGATATCCAAGGAAAAGTCCAGAGGCCACCAATGCCAGGTCTTTGCAATTGACCAGGGTAAGGTGTGCCAGTGGTACCACGGGGACTCCAGTGTACTGGTAGAAAGAAAGTACGGGTAGATCTTCTACATTAATCACATCCTCCTGCTGACAGAAAAGCTGATCTCTCTTGATGTTGCTGGTTTCCATTACTAAGTAATGTTTCCCAAATCCAGTTAGGTCTTTGGGGATAGAAGGAGGCGCGTCAGACTCAGAGGACAAAGATTGGTTGGAGTGTGTGGTGCCCCTTTAGTGAGCATCACTTGTTGAAAATTGGTGTACACCAGCATATTCAACAGAAGAATTAAAAGGCAGGGGCACACACCCACTATGTGCCTTCAAATGTGAAGATTCAGAAGACATTGACCAATTTGGATTGTACTAATTAATTTTATTGGGTCCTATACAAGTAGGTAAAAAATTCTGCCCCTTGGCGTTTACTGCCAATGCCTTATATAGGGGTATTCTCATATTATTAATCACCAGTCACTGGCAATGTCTTCTAGTATATTCCAGTGCACTGTAGAGTCTGGGTTGGGTTGGCAGAAAAAGGGACAACCTTCTATTTTAGGGCAAAATCCTGCAATGCCTAGCATGAGGACACTCTCTGCTAGCACATTAATCAGTGATCCTTTTTAAGATATGCAATCACTTCTATATCTAGTTCTAACAAGGAGTCAAATAGGCTATTCAAATTGACCCTGGCGTCTTGGCATTATTTTCTCTCCAAGCTGGCGTCTTGGAGCTTGATATTAATTATGTTTGCGCCTCAGCGCTTGATGTAAATTATTGCGCCGCTCTGGCGCTTGCAAATAATTGTGCTGGCGTCCTGGCGCTTGATGCAAACTAGAGCGGCGCTTTGGCATCAAGAATAATTAATCCTGGCGCTGTGGCGCTTGTTATTTAAGGTAGCAGTGGCATGGCGCAATATTTCTTGACAATAACATCATGGTCCGCTAATCATATATTTAATTATATGGTAAGTTAACACTAATTTCCAAAAGGGTAATTGATTAGCCCTGGTTAATTTTCCATAGCTGCCTAATGAATTAAGCTTTCCACAATTCCTGGTCAACAATTCTTCACAGTAAGTATGCCACTACTTGATGGCGCTTTACATTGACAGGAAAGTGAGTAAAGTTGGCAAGCAGTAATCTTATGGGCCCATGATTGGGGAGTACAATTCCAGATGCAACCAGAGGTTTCATTCTAGAGCAATTCTGGGAAGTCTCTATTTTGCCGTAAAGTCCTTGAGGGATCTGTAGATCTAATCCAATGTCCATAAACACCTGATGACCTGCTGGGATTATAATAGACAAGTTGATGCATAGTGATAGACCTTTATATTCCTCAACCTGATTTGGAAGAAGTTTATCAAATGACCCAATTTGCAATACTTGACTGGGATAACACTGTTACGGTACGCAAGGTTAACATAGGGAATGTGTTGACTAGCCATTTATGGGCTTGATCAATTGTAGTATAGAGGTACAGACTGTCATAAGATTTCAAGAACATCATTCTCAAGATCAGTCTTTACTTCATATTGTTGCATGAACAAAGTTCCAATTAGGATGTCATAGTTTTTGTTGGGTAGCACTATGGTGGGGGAAGAGACCAACAGGGAGCCAAAGCGTAAGTAA
The DNA here is from genome assembly GCA_014839935.2 of Entomophthora muscae. Taxonomy (NCBI): domain Eukaryota; kingdom Fungi; phylum Entomophthoromycota; class Entomophthoromycetes; order Entomophthorales; family Entomophthoraceae; genus Entomophthora; species Entomophthora muscae. The sequence goes on from QTSX02004264.1 coordinate 381,181, forward strand.
AGTGTGCTGTAAGCTACTTGTGCCGTAGTGCAGTCTAGTCCAGCAGTATCATACTGCTTCCTGTGATTAATGTCAGAGGCCAGCCCCATTTGCCGTACTAACTTAGAGGACACTATGTTTATAGGGGCCCCAGTGTCAATAATGGCCCGCACTTTGAGCTTATTCATAAAAATATCAGCATAAGTGTCAGAGATCCAGTCTCAGGCAGCTGGCCTGCCGTTTCTGGGGGTAACTTGGGTCAGGGTTTTGCAGGCAGGGCCTACCACAAGAGAGGAGCTAACTTTAGAAGATAGGAAGCAGACTTTCCCACCCAAGACCACGGGCCAGCAGCTGGTACAATGGTGTCCACCACCCCTGTGAGGGTGATGTACACTATTCCAAAAAGCTTGCTGGTATAGTTGGTTGGAAGGTCAGGTGAGGAGGCTGGCATTGGTTTGGGTGTTACAGGCGGTTTCATATAGATATTGTAGGCCAGGAGATAATTGAATTTTCCTTTAAATAGTTTTAGGGTTGAGAAGATCCACAGGCCTTGGCAGTTGTATCTAATAGTGCATTGGATGCAGGCTAGCGGGTCAAGTTCAAGGATTTTCTCTGGTGTATAATCCTTATATTTGGGCTTCAAGGGATACTCAGTGAAGTAAAAGGGCCCAAAGGGTGCACCAGATGGACAAAAAACTGCAGGCAGTGGGGCAGAAGGGCCGGAAGATCTTGAACTGAATTGATAGATGGCAAATACAAAATATGGTAATAGCTGGAAAAGCCAAATTAACATAACCTTTATTTAAAAATGGTGATAAGGTTTGAGCACAGAATCTATAGGCATATATAGCATTCCGCCTCCAAACTTAGTATTTTTTATCAGGGCCTTATCAAAATATTGGGGAAAATGTGGGCAGGCAGCCAGAGGGCCTGAGTGTGGGAGCAGCAAAATGGCACTTTGGCTGGGTGTTCTCTCATTGGTCAGAACGTCCAATTTGGTCACTCAATTTTCTTGATTCTTTGTTGTGGTCATGGGGTCAGGCTCAAAGCCCGGGTTTATCTTTGGCAGTAGGGTTTGATTGGTCACTTGAGAGGACTTCAAACTCATGAAATTCACAGAGGTACCATCTCTGCTTCCATTAGGCAATTTGAGAGGCTCCTCTTTGGGTGCCACTATGGTCAAGCTGATACAGGTATTCTGGCTTCAGGACTTAGCGGGAGCCTTAGCTTGCAGGGGCTCAATCCCAAAAAAATGCAGGTGGGCGGGCAGGCCCTTGGTCCATGGGCCCAGCGGCCCGCAGGAATGCAGGTTCAGGGTTCAAATCCCACCCTTGAGCCCAGGTTTCCCGGGGTAATAAATTGTCAATTCTGACAATAAGTGCACTCATAATAAGAAAAACTAATTTTGTTTACTAAATGGACATCCAAGTTGTCAGTGGCAGAAATGAACTCAACAATGCTATTGCATAGTTTTGGGTGATGGTCCTTCATTGTTTCCATTGGAATGGCCACATTGATGCCTCTAAGGGTGATGATGTCACCTGAACGCTAGGGCTCTGCATCAGAAGTGTTATCTAGTAGCTGACAAGCATAGGGCTTAGATACTTCCTTGGTGGCCTCTTAAGAGGCTTGGACTTTGGAGAAGGTCTGTATCATGTGCATGTCATCTATAAGGACTTGATGGAGTGCATTCCCTGAAAACCCAGTGTCAAGCATGAAGAAAAGGTTGGGTGGAACGTTGATAGGTTGCGTGAAAGTAGAGAGTTTCTCCTCTACTCCATGTTGGCTTTTTCCTGCAAGTCAGATTCCAAGAGAGGCAGCATGTGAATGCCAGTCTTTGAGTTGCAGTTAGAAGCATAGGGTCCTTCCAATTGCAGCAATGACATATGACCTTAGTGATGTCAGTCTTGGGCACAAATTTGTTAGTGCTGGGGGCAGTCTCTGGGCTTTCTGGAAAGTTGGTGGCAGGGTGAGGCTTAGTTCTGGTATTGGGGGCCCAAAAGTGTCACCACACTAGCGTAAGTAATGCATCATACCATCCAAGGTGCAATTATCTTGGAAGGCAGGCATGAGAGTGTCAAGGGTCTGGATGTACAAGCATTCTGGCTACCGCCAACCTACTTAACATCCAGCCATTGCCCGATTTGGTGCTCTTTTAATATACCATTTGACATACCAAGAATGGTAACCAAGAAATATCACATGGCTGTCCAAGTATCCAGTGGCTCAAACTCATCTTGCACATGACCAACCCCTAGGTTCAATCCAACTAAATTCCTGCCATAGTCAAGTCTATATAAGCCTAAAGTATCATCTAATAAAATATACTTCTCTTTTTTTTTAATTTCATATTTGAAGCTTCCCCAAAAGGCGCTCCTTATCACTGATAGCAGCTACAGTTTTTTGACTACGCTCATGAGAGAGAAAATGACTGACTAAAACTCGCACACCTTTGCTCACGTAGTCAACCAGGCCACATCCCAGGAAACCTGGAAAACGTACTTCCGCGCCCACAACATCAATGAAGATATACCTAGTGGATGCACCATATTTGAAGGTCTGTTCATGCCCAAAGCATGTGCCAAGATAATTCAATACAGTTGCTCTCTTCAACCACAAACAAACGCACAACCACCTATCACAGGTGATTTTACCAACATCAAATACATTGATATCAAAAAGTTTTTTGATAAAAACAAATAAAACGTCATCAACTGGCTAGATCACACAGCTGCTAAACTTTGCGCCAGCTGCATTCCTTATGAGAAATGGGTCCAGGAAGCCAGCAAACGCCTATATGAGGATGCAGCTAACTGGTTTGCCACCTGAGTTGGCTCATAAACTGATAACCAACTTGAAAACTGAAAAGAGTTCAAAGCGGACATCACGCACAATTTCTGTGTCACTGAATCCCTCCAAGACATTGCAATACAGCTCAGTGATCTTCCTCAGAAGACCACTATCACAGCTTACACCAATAAATTTGAGGAAATACATTGCAAAATCCAAACCCCAGCACAAGCTGATAGCGTACATATCATAGACTCGTTCATCAACAGAATGAAACCCTCTGCTGCTGCCCTCATCCTTCCAGAGGCCAACACCTCTATACTCGCGCTCATTGCAAAAGCCAAGCGCGCGGAAAAACGCGCAAACATAGAATATGCTGCACGCAACAGCAATTACTCCTTAAAAAAAATGGCAAAGAAAACTTCAAAGGCAACAAACACCAAAACACTCATCATAGCAACAGCAACTTCAATTGCAACAATGGCAATTGCAGCCAAAGCGCAAACTGCTCCTGTCCCAAGAAAGAAGACACCGCCAAAGTTAACAATGCTGAAATAGCAACCCACTATGAATCTGACCCCACATTCTCTGACCTTGAAGTTCTCAAAACAGAGGAACAGGGAAAAGAGGAAGAAAAACAGGCTTAAGTGTCCCTGTCTCCCCCTAACTTGACAAGAAACTGTACCAAGGCACAAACTTTGCTGCTTGCATCCCACGTGTCCTGCAATCCTCCATTTTTATGAACGTAAAAATTAAAAATTGCTCACAACTTATTGTCTACCCATGCACTTACAAATCACATACACATAAAATTTTATTTGACTCTGGTGCACAACACACTATGGTTAGCAAACCTTTTGTAACCAAGTACAAAATACCAGTTGTCAAATTCAACTTCAAATACGCCAGAATGGCAGACAAATCAAAGGTTCTACTCAAAGACAAAACAATTTCCTTCAGAATTGACCTCCAAGGCATACAACGTCCATCAAAGGACTTGTCATAAACAATATAAACTACGACATTGTAACAGGCATGGACTGGTTTACCAGAGTGAACCCCAGCATATGTTGGAAAACAAAGACCATGACCATCAAACGCAACAAAGTCAATTTTAACATTCTCAAAGAACCCAATGACTTCATTCTAAAAGACACAGTATTTGTTTATGTCATAAACCAAGATGACTCATAACATCTAATCAAAGATAGTACCCTCTACATAATGAGGTACACTGAATTCAATAACATGCAAATAATCAAAATCCAATGCCCAGAACTTGCAGCACTCCTAAACAAATACGCTCATGTATTTAAGGAAGAACTCACAGAGTTACCCCCGGAGCGGGAGGTCAAACACAACATTGACCTATGCAAAGCCATGCCTAAACCTGAACCCCTCTACAAACTCTCCCTAATAGAGACCCAAACACTTAAGACCCATATTGAGGAAAATCTAGCCAAAGGATTCATTCACCCGTCTGAATTCCTGTGAGGGGCAGCAGTTTTTTACATAAAAAAAGAATGATCTCTTTGTCTAGTTATCAACTACAGAGCACTAAATGCAAGTACAGTAAAAAATAAATACCTCTTTCTACTTATAAAAGATCTATTTGCAAGGCTTTCCAGAGCAAAAATTTTCTCAAAGATTGACCTCACATATGGCTATAATCAAGTTGAAGTAAAAGAGAAAGACATACCAAAGACTGTGTTCTGTACACAATTATTTTGTTTGAATGTAAAGTAATGAACTTTGAGATGACTAACGCTTCTGCAAAATTTGTCACCATGATGAACCAGGTGCTAAACAGCCTCTCAAATATATTATGCTACCTTGACAATATCATTATATTCTCAAAAACAAAAGAGGAACACCTCACACATGTCTGCAAGACACTCAATTGACTCGCAAAGCACAAACTCTATTCAAAGCCTAGCAAGTGCCAATTTATGGAAAAAAAAACTTTTGTTCTTGGGCCACATTGTCTCTGACAGTGGCATAAAAGCAGATCCAGACAAAATAAAAGTCATAAATAACATGCAATGCCCCACCTCCGTTAAACAAGTTAGATGCTTTCTTGGTATGATAGCTTACCTAAGGAAATACATCAGACTGCAGAAAACTAACCGCATCAATCAATGACTTAACCAAGGGTAATGCCAAAAAAAAATTCATCTGGACACCTGAATGTGACAAAAAATTTCAATTATTAAAACAAGCTTTGATCAAAGCACAAATCTTACAATATCCTAATAACAACAGGTGCTACAAGCTTGAGTTAAATGTCAGTGACACCATCATTGGCGCAGTTCTGTGCATCTGCCAGCCAGGGCAGCAATACTTCCTGCCAGTATGTTATGAAAGCAGAAAACTAACCAATACTGAGCAGAGATACCCAATACACAAGAAGAAATTGCTAGCAATATACCACGCATGCAAGAAATTAAAATGTTATCTGGAAGGACATTTAAACGTCTGAGTACTAACTGATCATAAATTTTTAATATATTTCAAAACTCAGAACGCACCCGCATGGTGCCAAGCCAAATGAATGTCCTTGCTAGAACAGCTTAACCTGGACATCCAGTACAAAAAGGGGGCAGAGCTGGTCATAGCTAATGCTCTCTCTAGACTATGTCAGCCTAGAGAGAATCACCCTGACCATCTGGACCCTGACTGGCCAAACCTGTTCAACACTGAGCATAAAACCAAAGAGAAAGACCCCTCAACACATCAACTGACCCACAAAACATTAGTAAGAAACAAAAAGTATTTTCATGTATCAAATGGCACAGTATACCAAATCATCAATGACAAACATGTCTTGTACCTTTTACTTGCACAAAAAGTTGACACCATACTAAGACATCACCGCCTACTAGGCCACACAAAGGCTAACAACCTATACCTTACACTAAAAGAGATAATATGGTGGCACAATCTAAAGCAAGGCATAATTGATGCTCTGAAAAAGTGCACAGTGTGTGAAAAATACGCCAGCACCAAAGGCTCCCCAGCCAACAATCAACCCAGTACCAGACCCTGAACTATTCAAGGTTTGGGGACTGGATATAGTGAGCCCCTTTCCAGAAGCAAAAGCAAGTAAACGTTTTTTAATTGTAGCCATTGACTTTGCTACATGCTGGCCTATTTGCTGGGTAACAAAGTACCACAAAGAAGAAACAATAAACCAATTAATTAACAAAGCAAACATAGCTGACTACGGTACTCCAGACTACATCATAACTGATGGACTAACAGAGTTATAAGATCAAGTGGTAAACAACAACCTAAAAGCAAAGAACATCAAACATTCTACAACCTTGCCTTACAGGCCACAGGCTGACAGCAGAGTGGAACACATAAATGGTAGTCTCATCAGAACCCTCAAGAAAATAATGAATGTCAAAGCCAAATACATGTGGCCACTATATGTGAAACATGCATTATTAGTATCCCGGGTCCATACCAATCAAGGGACAGGCTATTCACTGTTTGAGCTAACCTACGGGTACAAACCAGAAGTAATCACCCGCAACAAACAACCCTACATAAAAATCTCCTGAGGAAATCTTTCACAGTAGAACAAGCATCAAATCTATAACACATCTACCTCAAAGCTAAAATAGCAGAAATAAAGGAGCTCAAAACACAAAAGATAACCTCCACAGAGGAACTACTTCTCATTGACTCTCCTGTCTGGGTTCTAGCTGGCAATAGAAAAAAACTAGACTCAGTACATCAGGGACCAGGAAGAATCATCAAGTACAGACCAGATCACAACACCTATCTAGTAAAATTTCAAGGTGTCAAAACCCCAATTGTCAAGAAATACCACAAAACCCGTCTCTGCCTCAGTAAAGCAGAACACTCGACCAGACTGGTTCCAACTAGTAAACAGCTCCAGAAGCATCAGGCGGCAGCCATAAAAACAAAGCTCACTCCTGATGCACCAGAGTAATCCTTTAAGGGGAGGTGTCAAGAGTCTGAATGTACAAGCATTCTGGCTACCGCCAATCTACTTAACATCCAGCCATTGCCTGATTTGGTTCTCTTTCAATATACCGTTTGACATACCAAGAATGATAACCAAGCAATATCACATGACTGTCCAAGTATCTAGTGGCTCAAACACATCTTGCACATGACTAATCCCTAGGTTCAATCCAACTAAATTATTACCACAGTCAAGTTTATATAAGTCTAAAGTATTATCTAATAAAATATACTTCTCTTCTCTCCTAGTTCTATATTTGAAGCTTTCCCAAAAGGCGTTCCTTATCAGTATAAAAAATAAAAAAAATAAAATCAGTTTACCTTTATAATTTATTTATTATAAGTTTTATCACTTCATATATAGTAGCATTAAAGCTAGTAGTCACTACTGTTTTATTTCAATTTAGATTTTTAGATTTTTATATTAATTATTTTTGATTGTAAATGTGCACTGTTAATCATGAGTTTGAATAAATTTGATATTTTTGTTGATTCTAATTCCAAAAAAGACACTCATAATATATATTTTTTTGTATTTTGGATTTTTTTAATTAGAATTATCTGATAACAGTATTATAGATTTATTTATGTGTTTTGATATTTGTTATTTACATTGTCTGTTTCAGTTGCTATTAAGGCTTGTTGTTGGATCAAGTTTTAAACTTTTGTGACTGAGTTTCATGTGTTCACCAAAAACATAGTAAACATAGTAGAAACGTTCTGTGGCTGAAACTTATGTGTTTTAGTGTTTGATACATTTGTTGTTGAATTGTTAAGCATTCATTCCCAGTTTGAATAGGTTGTTGTATGACTAAACATTTACGTCAAATAACACTCATTTTTAGTGAAATTATCTTTTATTTAGATATATCACATTGAAATACATTTTGTGACTGAGTGCATGTGTTCTAAACTGAATAATATATGTTTATCTTAACAGGTTTGAAAACTGCTGTATCAAAAACACAGAAAGTCAAGCTTTGCAGAAAAATGTAATAAAATAACTAAACAACAAAGTTTTAAAAATTAGATTACTCTAATATCAAGTAAAAAAAGAATGTTAAGGTTTTACAACTTGATAGCTAATAACTATTAAAAAAATAAAAGACACAATAGAATAGTTTACATAATGTTTATATTACAGAAGCCCACAACAAGTATCATATATAAATGCTGATAATAAACATGATTTTCACACATAAATAGTCAATATTTAAAAAATTATATCAAGTCTGGTTTAAAAATTGGGCTGTGAAAATAAAGTCAGATTAATAAATTATACTAATTAAACCATAAATATGTTGATTAAATATTGTATCAAGTTTAAAAGTGAATTGGTTTTTCCAAATTAAATGTTTTTTATCTTGATAATATATTTAACATAAATTTTGTCACTAATCAAAGTTGACTCTAGTCAATACTTTACTTGGTACAAAGCTAACTCTAAAAGTTTAAGTCCAGACATCGTCTTTAGATAAACTTTTATTATTTAATTCTCTCATTTAGATATTTCTCTAAATTTTAAATCAATATAAGCTTGATAAATTTATTTCTCATATATTCTACCAGTAAGCTCCTTTAGAGCTAACTTACTTTACTGAAAAATTCATTATGAATTAAACCAAAAATAACACAATTCACTTTTTTTACTAACAATTTCATCATTTTCAATTTTTTAAAAAACTATAGTAAAGCTATTTAGTTACAGTGTTTGAATAGAAAACTATAATAATTTTCCCAGAGGTTTTATTCTCATTATATGAATCATTCTAATCTTTTTAAATAGGTTCACCAGTTTATGCGCGTTGCCTTCTTTAGATGCTGAAATGTCTATCTCTGTTGATAGTTTGGCTCCTGTAATAGAGCAAGCAGACCAACACCTTTGTCACGAGAGGGTCTACCCTCCCAGATCATAAAAATACATTCACTGATTTCAACGAGTCTATGAATTTAGGATCTTTAAATGATCAAGCTATTAGCTTTGTTGTTGATCAGATTTTAAATGTGCAGATGGCTGACAATTATGGTAGGCTCCGATGGTATGGTGCATCCTTGGTCTACTGTGATCATGTTTCCACTGTTCTAATTTCTCTTCTTTCACTGCTTTGTTCATTCAAACACATAGTCTTTGAGCTTGCAAAGAAAATCCAAACTGAAATAAAAATTCGAATCCAATTCGATTTATAATCCAAATTGAAATAAATTTTGAATTCAAATTAAAATAAATTTTAATTTCAATTCCGAATCAAATTTAATTTTTAATTAATTTAATTTTTAATCAATTTAATTCCAACACGAAATTTAATTTAAATTCAATTCTAATTTCAAATCCAATCATTTTGAATCTCTATCCCATTTTAAATCCATATTATATTTCAATTTATATTCAGTTTTGAGATTTACTTCTAATTTCACATTCAATTTAAATTTCAATTTAACGTTTTCTGATTCCAAATCCTATTTGAATTTGATTTCCACATTTATGCCCATATTCAATTTTTATTTTTTTTAAATCCAAAAAAAGAATTTTCAATTTTTCAAACTCAAATATCTTTTTTCTCTTACATATCTTTAGTATTATCTGAACTTGCATACTCAAAAATGTCCATAACCAAAGAGCTATCAAGTGATTTTGATTTTGCAGATCAGGATTATGAAGAGATCTTTTTCTACATTCGAGCAGCTTTAGACAGTGCTAAAGTTTGTTCTAATCAGCTCATTAATGCACTAAAAGAAATAGTTAGAAAAAAAGCCGTTACCTACTCCTAAGAAAATTCAAAGGTTAATCAGTAAAAAAAACAAGCTTAAGAGTTAAACAGATGATCTTTCAAGCTTTTCAAGTCTTGCTGGCACCTTCGGAATCTTCTCACCTTCTTTCTTTTTTTTTGACAAAGCTTGACCCAATAATTGTGATCTCTAAAGAATCAAAAGATGAGCTTACCTTTGGCTTGTCAAATACGCGCGGGTTTTGCGATGCTTCTAAGCAGAGCTACTATATGAAAACTTTTATAACACTCAAGTTTGATCTATTGTTCATCACTGATGTAAATATTCAAAAGACAGGAAGCTCGTTGCATAGCCAGCTGGGAGCAGATCCTTGGGACTCAAGTAGATTTACTGATAAAGTTGGGCTGCTTATCTTTAATGAACTTATAACCAAGTACACCCTCCACCTAAAAAACTTGGCGGCTGAAGATTAACTGTTTATCTTCAGTTTAACAGAAAACAACTCCCTGACTGTATTGTTTAGTATACAACACCTGAAGCAAAGATAACCAAGAGTTCCACCAAAAAGTCACTGGTCTTGCAAGCTCAGAACATAAGATCTTGGCTCTGATAACAATGCAGCAGTAGATATTCTGCTTGAATGTCAGAACATGGTTCAGGTTAGCACACCTAAAACCAAAGTTTTGTTATAAAGACTTGAGCAACAACATTTTGTAGATTTGTTTTCACCAGAAAGTCAATCTTTTAAAGACTACATTTCATGTTAGTTTTAAATTGAGCAGACTAGACCATTTTCAAGCCTCCTTTGCAGATGTTGTGCTGTAGCCGTCATGCAGTGATCAAGCTTGATATGATGACCACAGTTTGTTGTGGTTTTACTTTAAGACTGCTTCCCTTTCTGTCTCCTAGTTTCTTTTAGTGTGTAGGATAAACACTTTTTTCCTTTTTATTTATTTTTTTGAAAACTTTTTATCACTTTATTTTACCCAAAAAAATTCTTATAAAAAAAGCAAAATACTTATATTATATTTGAAAAATAATAAGATAGTTTTTTAAAGTTAAAAAATGAATTTCTTTTAACAAAAGTAATGTATTTTATTAAAAACTGTAAAAAATATTATAAATTAATTTTAGCTTTTTCAATTTTTTGTTTTCTATAGTTTTTTATCTTATTTAAACTTTTTTAAGTATTTTATAGTTTGTTAAAAATATTAAAACATAAATAATTACTTATAACTATGTTTTTATTAAATTTTAAAAATATTTATTTAATTTTAGAATGTGAAAAAAAGAAATGTTTTATAGCTATGTGAATAACAAAATTAACTTAGCTCAGAAAAAATAGAAATGCAGTTAAATTTATTACAGTAGTTTTCAAACCTATTGAAATAAACATCTATTAGTGAGTTTAGGCGCATAGGTTTAGTCACAAACAAAAATAAAGTCAAATACTGAATTTCAAAGATGTGACAGCAACTAAATAAAAATCAAATTTAAAAACACATGCAATTCAGTATCTTCCTAAAGTATTCTACATCAAATTTTATTATGAGTGTGCAATAAATATGATACAAACAGAGAACATATGAGGTTTAGTCACAAAAGTGATGAGCTTAAACATAAAACAATTTATTTTTTGAAAATATTGATTTTTTTAAGACTCAAATTAGAAAAAATAAATTTCAAAAATAAATTTACTAACAATCTATTTAGAGAACTACATTATTATTTTCAATATATGCGCTTCTAAATTTGGACATTTATGTCTGAGAAAATGTTTCAAAAAAGAGCACACACTTATATAAAATTAATTTTTTAGAAATATTTTGCTTTTTTATTTTTAATATAATTTTTATTATTTTTTGTTTACAATGAGATTCACTAGCAAAGATAACTTTGACATTGCTGAGGAGCAGTATCAGAAGCTATTTTAAGCTAAGACTGCTGATTAAGGAAGCACAACTACCGTATTTTCTGTGTACACCCAGCTCAATAAAAGTTATGAGAGGGCTGTGTTGTATGTGTCACCAGGTCTATCCACAGATAGTTTTTCTGATAGTCAATATGATGCTCCCTAAGACCAGGACTAACCCGCATTTGTGTCACATTTTGAAGACTGAACAAATGTAGCCTCCTCCAACCTAATTCAATCAGTGCTTTAAAATTCAGACCTATCAAATCCTGTTCTGCCTAATTTGTGTACTCTTATTTCTGAAACCCGCCAAAAATGTCAAATAATAATCAATGAGGTATAGAAAAGATTGTGAGTCTCAATTATAATGGTGTTAGTTTTGCCAAAATAGTCAATTAGCTTAAATTTACTGAGGCAGCAAAGAAAGCATAAGTTCTGAGCTCTCTTGAAAAGAAGTGGTACAAAGCTGGGCAAGAGACCAAAAAAACAGGTCAACTCTCAGATCAAGAAGGTTTATCTCTTCATGCTTGACCTTCTGCAACAGGACTCATATATCTGATTGACTTAAGTCTGTTACCTACTTAGGCCCCAGGGCATATTCATTACCAGCCGCACAGCACAGCTCTGGATGCATAAGCTTGTAGTCAATATTCTGATTCTGATTAATTAGCTGGTCAATGAGTTAGATAATAGATCTGATTTGCCCTATAATCATGTAGTTGGTATCATCATCAACAACTGATTATTTTTCATTTTAGACAATGTAATTTTTATATTCTACTATAAATTGGCATTGCAAATACAAAATTATGGTTTCTTGATAAAAAATAACACATTTAATGATTAAAAAAAACAAAGAGAATTGTAATTTTGCATTTCTTGCAGTTTTCTCAAAAAAAACTGTATTTTACTAAACTACAACCAGTTTTATCAATAGATACTAGTACAAAAAATTCTTATCTAACCTGCTTGTCACCTAAAGCTTAGCTAATTTTAGCTTTAAAATCTTTCTGAGCCATTAAATAAAGTGCACTAAAAAGGCTACTGAAAAAATTCAAGCAAGCAACTACAACATTTTAATTTTTTCTGCCGGGCATGCTAATTTTTACCTAGGTGATGTGTTGTTTTTTAACATTGAAAACATTATTTGTGAGTACAACCTCACAATTTTTAGCCAGGTAGTTAGTGCAGCCAACAATCTCTCTGTGCTGTTTCTCTGTCAAAAAGTTGCTGACATGTTTACAGAAATAATTTTAATGCTCTTGGCAGCAGCCAAACATCAAAAGACACACATGTCTTTTTGCAATTCTCTGGTATACCAGCTAATTGCTATCCTCTCTGAGTCAGAATATGATGTCATGTACAATCAATTTTTTCATGCCAATTAAGGTACTCAATCATCTCTGGGCTCTTCAGCTGCCCTAGTCTTTAGCCAATCAATTCAGTTGTTTGAAACTCACTCCTTAGCTAATTAAGTTTTCTCGCCTCAATTTAGCCTGCTAACTAGTTTGCTCTGCCCAATCTTATTTTACCCAATAAAAATTGCTCACTCTCAAATATTTTTATTTTTTAATTTATATTGGTTTGACTTTTACATATTTTTTATTGTTATAATATATAATTTACAATTAAATACAGTGATAATTGATTTTAATCATGCCACAAGTTAAATTTGGCTGCTTTTGTCAGGGTCCAGAGTCTCCTAAACAGTCAGCTAGCCTCCTTAAAAGTGATAAAACATGCAGCTTGAAAACCCCACAAAGCACTTTTCAGGGCAAAATACCCCCCTTTTAAATAGCAAATGGCCCAGGATTTGAGAGGCAGCCAAGCCTCAAATTCCTGGCATTGAGCCTGTTATCAAATTTGGGCCATCTACCTATCAGAAAATGTCATATTAGAAGCGCAATTGTTTGATTGTGTGATTGGACAATTGATTTATTGCGGAAGCTAAAAATAGCTGTAGCAATTTGCTATGCTGCAAATTCCAAAAGGTTTATGTTATAGCAGCCAATGAGATCTCACCCTCTTAGCCAAGCACACAAATTCCGGTTAAAATCACAAATCTAACTTCAAATGATGCCATCAGTTCTCTGGTGGTACAAAAGGCCACAAAATCATCAGTAAGTATAAGTAGTGAGAGAAAAAAGCCCTCCTCACTGTTGACATCTTAATAAAGCAAGTTTATGCCTAAAAATTATTATCTTATTGCAAGAATTGTCTATTTTTGCTTAAATTTAATTATTCTCTTTGTAACTATTTGTAGATTCACTACTCAATACAAACTTGCATACCCATATCCTCTCAACCATACTCCTGTTGTCCTTGCCAAACTGCCCGCGCTCTTGACCTGGAGTATTTTTATCCCCATCACCTGAATCTACCACCAGTAATGAAGAATATTCCAAATGCCCCTCCTGTCCCTGACGCGTCACTCATCCAGGACTTCAGCAAGCTGGGGTTTGTCTACATAACAGTATTGGGGCTGGCTGACCAAGTTGTGCCCCATACTGAGAGTTGGCGCCCTTTAGCCACTGCTCTAAACTACCTGGTCTGCATAGCGCCTATTGTGTACATAGACTTTCAGGCCCAGCCTGCCTCTCATGTGGAAGTCTAGCCAGACTCTAGTATGGGCCGTGACAGCTTTAATATTTATTAATTTTATTGTTTTTATTATAACTTTAATATATTTGAAGCACTACAATAAAGTGAATTTAAAAATTACAAGTGTTACAGACCAGCCAATTAGAATGAGTGTACATGTGATGTCTTTGTGCTTGGCTCAGACCAGACATGCCTTAGCTATTATACCTAGTTTAACTTACAGTAGTTTTAAAAGCTATGGCAGCAAGCAAAAATACTTCAGATTTAAAAAAACTAATTTCATATTTAAACAAAATCCAAGTTGCGTGAGATTCAGGATTAAATTAATTTAAATATTTTTAGTTAATAAATGAACTGTCAAACCAAAAAAAATTTCACTAGCCCATTATACAAAATTAAAGCAAACATCAAGCAGTGTAGTTCAAATCACAAACAAAATGAACTGACACAGCAAGTGAAATGGATGGATGCTGTTCTGGAGTATATTATAATCCAATCAGGATTCATATGAGGCACCAACAGAAGAACTAAAACAAAACAAAACTTGAGCAATCTAGAAGCAAGATTACACAAGCACAAAACAAAATGAACTCACACAAGATGTGTAGTATGAGCAGCCTAAAATAGAAAAATAAAAGTATAACAGCCAATCAACAGCTATCCAATTTAGGAACAGAGGCGTTTTATCCATTTTCATGGCTCCAGATTTGTATGAAAAGGTTTTGAAAACTTTTCAAATGTGAGCTCAAGATTACAATAAAAATAAATTATTAATTTTTAAAATTTCTACTTTTAGTGAATTTATCCTAGGTTTTTTACAATGGTTTTTAATAACAACATCTTCAACCCACCAGCAGCCAAGCCAGCAGCAGCCAAGCCAGCTTTAATGAAGGCAAGGCTCAAAACGTGAAGGCACCTGTTTACACTCAAGCCTTTGAGGCGGATAACAAGGAAGCTGACCTGTTATTGTCCCCCGACTCATATGGCTTTGACTTGTTTGAGAGTCACTTAGTGTCTAGCTCTGCCCTTGCTCCCACACCCACCCCTGCACAAGCTGCCCGTCAACCAACCAATCAGGATGACAACCCTGATTTGGAACAACTTTCTGCCACCAGCCAACCTGCCCCCCCCTCAGCTAATCAGGCTTCAGCTCCCGCCGCCCAGCGCCTCAAACACAGAATAATCACTGCCCAAATTCATCAGGAAATTGTGGCACTCAACCTGCAGGGTCTGTCCTGGGATCAGATAGCCAGCCAATTACAATTAACCTGGGCTACTGTCATGCAGGAATTCAACAACCTGATAAATAAGGGAAATCTGATTGAGACGGCCAAGAAGCCAAAGAAGGCCACAGAGTCCCAGATCAATGAGGCATACCTAATAATGCTTGACCTCCTCCAGCAGGATCCCAAGCTTTCCTTGACCCAGGTCTGGAAGCAGCTTGCGCACCATAACATATGGGTCTTCAAGCGCATGGTGCAGCTCTGAATGTATGAGAAGGTGGCTTTCATACGGGTTCTTACCAATTTTTCCGGCAACCAATGAGATGGCTCTGAGGATTTCCTGTATGACACTGTCATTGAATCAACCCTGGTCTGATGCCTGACTAGTCTAACTGATGATGTCATGTTCATCTTCTATTACAAGCTATCAATAGCTTTTGATGATTTTGGCAAGCAAGAAAAAGCCACCGCTAAGAATAGAAGAAAGAAGGTCAAAAAGGGGACGTTCATTGGTGCATTTCTGGCTGTTTTAGCCAAGGGTTTTGTCTACTATCAAAAAACCCAGATTTCATTGATAGGTACTTATACGGCCACATCTTTGGTGGATTGCTCAACTCCTGAGATGGCTCAAATTCCAAATACCAGGGTTTTTTGAGCCACCAGATAGAGGGAAGCTCCACCGCCCTTGAGGCCATCCAGGAACGCAGGCATCAGGCCTCCATGTACCAAGCTGGTCATGCCAACATCTATCTGGCAGATGTTGTGTTCTTTAACATTAAAGATACACTCCAGAAGCGCCACCCTCAGGCTTTCAACAAACTCTATCTTGGGGTCCTTGATCACAATTTTCTCTTTGGTCACCAAATGGTGGCTGACTTGTTTGCGCAAATGGTTTTTCATGTGAACATGGGCAACCAATCACGTAAGGATAAGTGCCTTTCACCTCAGGCCACTGTCATTTACCAGCCCATCCAGCCAATGACCAATGAGGAATACAATGAGTGTTATATGGCAGCCATCACGCAAAATCCTCCTGCTTCCACCCCCACCACCAACACCCCTAACCTGTAAGCTCAACCCACCCAATCCCAAACCCCCCAGGCCAGCACCGCCTCTACGTCTTCCTTCCCGCGTTATTCTGCCTCCTAGGCATCACTTTCCCCAGCCTCAATAAACTCCTGTCACCAAACATTTTCTATTTATATTATTTTTTTTTTTGAATTTCAATTTTTTATGTTATCTTTGTTTATAGTTGGTTTTATTCTTTATGTTCAGCTTATTTCTATAAAATCATATATTTACTATGTTGTGTATCTAGGTCCAGAACACGGTTATTTTTAGCACTTAAACATAGCCCCTTGTGAAAATATTAACAACAATTTGGTGATCAGCTAAATTTGAATTAGAAAATTATAGTGTTAACTGTTTTTAGATAAATTTGTTACTGATACAAATTCAAAACCTTAATGATAAACATTCAGACAATCATATTAATTAGCGCACATGCATCAAAGAATTATTGAATGACCCTTTATGTCACAACAATAACTTTATCACTTGGCTCCTGATTGGCTTAAAGTTTATCATTAAGGTTTTGAATTCAGATCAGTAACAACTTTATCTAAAAACAGTTAACACTATAATTTTCTAATTCAAATTTAGCTGGTCACCAAATTGTTGTTAATATTTTCACAAGGGGCTATGTCAAGCGCCAAAAATAATATGGTAATCAAAGAAACAGTGCCAACATAAAGCAAACAACACATATTGAGATGTGTGTAAAGCATATACAAAATGGGTAAAAAGATGGGATAATGTAGTAGATGGGAAAACAAAAAGGAATAAACAAAGAGGCAACAGTATCAAAATAATACAGAATTTATTGGGGCAAAAGCTATAAAAACATATGGAAAGGTTAGTAAAAAATCAATGAGAGAATTGGAGAAGCTTCTGGAGGATTTTAACTTGGTAATTGCCAAAATAAAGGACATTGACCACAAGGTCAAAGCCAAAGTGAAGTCCACTGTCCTCACTGGGGACAAAATTGACAAGGCGTCTGCAAAGGCACTAATGTCAAAAATGCCAGACACCCCAGAGAAGACAATCAAGCACTTACTAAATATTCAAAAAACTGTGGCTGAGGGCCTCCAGTTCAAGGCATACAATCTTTCTGCACCGTCTGTCTGGGTTGATGACCTGGAGATGTATGAACATCTCAAACCTGCCAAGTGCGCCAGGGCAGAGGATACCAAATTGCCTGTGCAATTGATTACGCCAAGAAGGGCTAATACAGCGGAGGCTGTGGACAAGGAAGAAACACAAGACAGTTGCCTAAAAAACAAAATTAATAAATTTTCAAAAAACTTACCTTTTTTCTTAGAAAATGTAGATGGCAAACTCCGCCAAGTCCTGGTCCCCTTTATCCTGGCCACCTTTTATACAAATTATGCCACTCATGTGGCAAAGCAATTGTATCTGTCCCCCCCTATTGTGAGAGAGCTGGAGGACCGTATCCACGGGTCTTTTCCAATGTTGCAGGAGGCGTTGGAAGAACTTACCATGCCAAGGGGGCATCTGAGTGGGCAGTTACTGCCTACAAGAATGCCCAACTGGTCCGCCTGGACCCGGTATC
Organism: Entomophthora muscae; assembly: GCA_014839935.2. Lineage (NCBI taxonomy): Eukaryota > Fungi > Entomophthoromycota > Entomophthoromycetes > Entomophthorales > Entomophthoraceae > Entomophthora > Entomophthora muscae. The sequence goes on from QTSX02004264.1 coordinate 399,041, forward strand.
CCTCAGTGGAGTTTACTGTGTAAACTCCATTGAGCTTGTTTGGGACGTCCTGGCAACGCTCTCATTCAAGAATGTACCAGAGATGGGCCAGGCTCATGTGGCTGCTTGCTTCTGCTTCCTGGTGAAGCATACCATATCTTACCTGTTGGAGAACTTTGGGCGCGCAGTGGGAAAATTGGCTGTTGCAGACGCAACAGCTGTAAACAAGACCAAGATCCTCCTGACAGACTTTGGGTTGGCCTGGAGTGCCAACAAGACAGGGCTATCTGCAGTCATGAATCTGACCTTTGCAAAGACCAGACACAATAAAAAGATCAGCATATTCTATAATAAACTGTGTGAGTTCACAGAAGCCTTTGCAGGGCAAAGGCTTCATCTGGTTGTTTACCTGGGGTTTCTATTCTACTTTGGGATGGGCGCATCTGTAGAGGACCTGGACGGGGTCCTTATGGGAATTGACAAGGCCCAGCTTGCACTCAACGGGAAGAAGGTCCCCCCTGGATACAACTTGGTTGCCCATGTGATCCAGAACGCCCTGGTCCTGGCTGGGATATACAGGTTTGTAGCCCCGCCTGAAAAGCTGCTGCTTCACTCCCACCTGATCCTACTGCCTTCACCAGCAGGAGGGAGTATTTCAATAAGGATGTATCCACTGTTCACGGTGTGGCGGTAGAGGTTGTGCGCCACCTCCACCGTGGGGTGGGTACATAACAAAGAACCCACTACAGGCGCACACAATAAAAATTTGATTCCAATAAATTTCATTACAATTTATAGTATTATAATTATAATAAGTTTTTATAATTTTTATTTCAAAAAACCAGTTTTTCAAAATATATTGCAGAAGCAGTTTTCATAAAAGCATAAAATTATACGTTAATAAAATAAATTCTAACTTGTACATTTTACGTTTAATTTTTTTGAAACTAATTTTATATTTATTTGACCAAAGTGATTTAAATCTATTTGCGTAATCCAGTATTGAGCGTTTGGGACTACCTCAGATGGCATAATAAAATAATATATAATAAAATAAATAAATTACTTACATCTATTGATGGATCTTCTGAATGTTATTGCGGGCGTGGAAACATCTAAATATAAAATGATAATTAATAAATCTTGAATATAAATAAGAGAATATAAAAAATTGGACACACTAAGCCTTTAATTGATTGGATGATTGGGTAGGCACGCGGGGATGAACAAATCAGTGTGGCCATAGAATTTGGCCACAGTCTCAGCTGAGAGGGTGTGAATCCTGGCCTGCAGCAAATTAAAGAGGTCTAAAGTCCCAGTTGGGGTTCCTTGCTTGACAACTTGCTTGATCCACCCAAAGACTTCCTTGATGGGATTTAGGAAGGGCAAATAAGCTGGGAGGAAGAGAAGGCATAAATTTGCTGTGGCCAATTGCTGGGGGCCCACTGCAATGCTTGTGTCAATCATTGGAAATTCCTCAAGAATATCAGCCACCTTGTGGAGACCAACATTGTCCAACACAATCACATTGGTGAAGCCCAGGCTTGTGTGCCTCAGGTGCTACTGGAACAATCAGAGGAATGACAAAAAAGTATGGTTGTTGTGAGAACCCAATATCATTTGATAAAGCTCAACCCACTTTGGACCGGGGAGAGCCACCATTGAGTAGGTTGTGGCGCGGACTGCAGCACGCCAAGCCATCCCGTCATTGGAGCCTTTGGGGGCATAGCCATACTCATTGCGCATTGACAAGGCAAATGCCAATTTGTCAATATAATAAAAGTTGACTGTCCCCTTGGCTTTGAGGGCAGTATACGCCTCTGCGTAGTTTTTCTGGACTTCAATATTGGCTGGGCTGTTTCTGTTGTAGGGGGATACCCCAAGCTTTTCCAGGAAAAGCGCATTCCCTTGACCAAATGATAATAGAAGGAAATTGAGGCCTTGATCCCAAAAGTATATTTAACCATGGCCTGTATATTATCCAGTTCAAGATGGCAATCCTGGATTATCCACTGGTGGATTTTTCATTTATGCTCCTTGGTGAGCATGGTTGACACGTGTAAGGATTTCTCTGCGGCAAGGACACAACCAGTATTGATGAATTTTTGGAAGGTCTTGCTGGCGTATTTGGGATCCACTCCAGCAAGAGCCGCAGCCGCCTTGTAATCACCAGATTCCCGCATGAGCTGGAGAAGAATGATGCATTTGATGTTAGGGATGCACTTCTGGGCAGGCTTTTTAGCGGTGGGGATTGGCTTGTTAGCGTTGGGCACAACACAGGGCATGGGCACCTTGATGTAAAACGCAGCAACCTTTTTTGAGCACCAGCTGTCTCTCATTGGTTTGGTAGAACTGGGGCTCCTTGTCATCCTCCTGATTGCCATCACTCATGTAGGGCTTATAGCTAGTATCAAGTACAGGCTTCACCTTCTCCAGCATGACTGACGGGACCAACTCTTGCCGGTACACAACGTCAAACACATACAAAGTAAGTTCTACCTCCTTGTTTCTAACTTTCTTTGTAGTGGTGACCTTGGTTGGCTTCCGGGTCAGCTTTGGGACCCAAGGGCTTATGCTTTGTACCCTAGCAGCTTGTGCTCCTTGAACCGGCTGTGTCAGTGCAGCGTAACTATGGAACTCTCCTCTCTTGCCTCCCTCCTGAGTAGGCACTTGTGTTGTACTAAGTCTATTCTTTGACCCGCGGGGGTGACCGCAACCACGGCACACAACGGGTGCAATGGTAGTCTGTTGCTGTGTTCCTTTCATTTTGAGAATTTAATAAAATATTAAATAAAACTTAATTAAGTTACTCTCTATTTTTAATTTTTGCTTTTATCTGTTTATGAATATTCAATTAATATTTTTTCCCACCCAATATCCCAATTATAGATTATTATTTCTTAGTTGTTTTTGGTTTTACAACGCCCATTTTAGAATACTCAAAAAAATCCACCCATTTTCCTAGATTTTACTGCCAAATTCAAACACCCAACACAATATTTCTAAAATTTATGTTTCAGATCTTGTGTCTTATTTTAGATACCTTGGTATCATACATGATTACAATCTATTACACACATTGCGTGAGTGATTTTGTTTACATAGTGAGTTGCTATTGTGTTTTGTTTTTGGTTTGCATTTTGACACACCTTGCTTGGGTGTATTTTGTCACCAATTTACATAGTAAACATATGTACACCAAAAGTCAACTCACACCATTTTATTTGTGAATCAATGTATTTTGGATTGTATTTTGAATGGTTTTGCTTTGTGTGAGCCCTTTGTTGCTGTGTTGACTCATTTTGCCCATTAACGCCAATAAACACTGTTAACAGAGTGTATATTTTAACCTGAGAGATGCATTTTGTTTAAATCTGAAATCATTTTTTTTAAATCTGAGGTGTTTTTGGTTGTTGCCATAGCTTTTAAAACTACTGTAATTTATTTATTTTAATTTTTATCTCTTCATATATAGCATCATGAAACCTTGTAGTCACTACTGTTTATTTTTAATTAGATTTTTAGATTTCTAGATTTAATTTTTTTTAGTAAATGTGCACTGTTGATCATGAGTTTGGATAAATTTGATATTTTTATTGATTCTAATCCCAAAACAGACACTCAGAATATTTATTTCCTTTTTGTATTCTAGATTGAATTCTTAATTAGGACAAGTTGGTAACAGCATTATAGATTCATTCATGTATTTTGATATTTTTTATTTACATTGTCTGTTACAGTTGCTATTAAGGCTTGTTGTTGGATCAAGTTTTAAACTTTTGTGACTGAGTTTCATGTGTTCACCAAAAACATAGTAAACATAGTAGATGCGTTCTGTGACTAAAACTCATGTGTTTTAGTGTTTGGCACACTTGTTGTTGAATTTTTAATCATTTATCCCCAGTTTGAATATGTTGCTGTATGACTGGACATTTTTGCCAAATAATGCTCATTTTCCTTGAAATTATCTTCTATTTAGATATATCAAGTTGAAATTTGTTTTGTGACTGAGTTCATGTGTTCTAAACTTAATAATATAGATTTATCTCAACAGGTTTGAAAACTACTGTACTAGTCTAATTTAACACAATGTTCTGGAATTCTGCTGCTCTCACCTCCAATAAAGCTCTAAACCCAAATATAATCTTTAAATTTTTATATACAATTTCTTTGCAATATAATCTAATCAAATCATCTATATTCAACAAATAAATTCAAAATAATAAATAAATATTTCTTTATGTTCATTCATTCATCCTTCTTGCTTTGTTAATTTTTATTACACTTGACAGTGTATAATTGGAATCATATAAAAAATGTGAAATAAACTACCCCAAGTAAAATCATAATAAAAGAATAGATATTTGTGTGTTATTTGTTCATTTATTCTTTCAACTGGTTTTTCTTTGTCAAGTTTCATTATACCGATGGTATACACATGGAATCACAGAAATAAAGTCAATATAAATCAAACTAAATAAAAACAAATATTAAAAAAATGCAAAAAAATATTTAGAATAGCAAAGCCTTTAATTGATTGGCTGCTTAGAGAGGCACACAGGGAGAAATAAATCTGCATGACTATAAATTTCGGTCACAGTTTCAGCTGAGAGGGTATGAACATCAACCTGCAGCAAATTAAACAAATCCTCAGGCCCAGGTGGAGCCCCTTTTTGAATACTTGCTTGAGCCACCCAAAGACCTTCTCAATTAGGTTGAGGGATGTGAAATAGAAAGAGAGGAAGAGAAGGCGCAAATTGAATGTGGCCAATTGTTGGGAGCCTGTAAGGTCTTGCCCATAATGATGCAAGGTTATAAACTAAAGCATGTAAAGCATTATGGTTAAGATTCAGAAGGTATAAAAAGGTAGGTACAGTCTGTAATATAATTTTAAAGAATCCTGATAAAAACTTTTACTGAGTAATAAAAGGAGTGATAGAGTTTAAGAATCCTAAACAAAGGAAATAAAACAAAATATTTAATAAGGAAGGATTAGTAACTAAGGGGATGTCAATATTGGGATACTCTCCATCAGCAAACTGATGCATGAAACTATTAAAAGATTCATTAATAGAAAATAATGGATACAACAAGCCTAAGGCTTGTTGTTTTACAACTTCCATTTTTTACTAGGAAGAAAGAAAAGAAAAAAACCTGGAACTAATTACTTAAAAAATGAAATTATTATAATTAGAAAGCTAAAGTTATGAAATTGACAAAAGATGAAGGGAAAAATCACTTAGAATTTTGGCTTAAAGCCTACTCTTCAAAAGCTCTTTTTTATATTATTGCTTGTGAAATCCCTGGCTTTTTGACTTGATAATTCAGCTTTTAATATTATTGATTGGAATCTGGAAAGATACTCAGAACAAATTGATGTTTGGCTCAGATACTGATGCCCTGGCAATATTTGGTGGCACTAAGGCCAAACCGTTTTAAGAATTTAGAATGATCTTTCCTGACCCAAAATCAATAGACCAATCTGCCCTTAATCCAATCCAAATCAATTATCCACCTTTGATCAATCCAGCAGTGCAACAACACAACCCTAAAATATTCAAGTTCTCCATACAAGCTGAAAAATTGGCTGTTGATGCACTTTCAGGTGCTCATCTCAATTATCATAACCACAATAGTGGTTAGTCTCTGGGTTAGCCTGGTTCTGCCTAAATTGGCTGGGGTTGAACCCCAAAAACTCCTTTATATATTTTTCATATGTTATTTTATTATAATCCACAATGGAGTAGATCCCACCCATAGGACATGGGATGGATGGACTGGTTTTCAGAAAGAAAGCCACAATAGCAGCTTGGCATTACAGCTGCATCAAACTTGCCTTAGGATAAGGTCAGGAGCAGAAAGTATGCAATAATGAAAACTCTGCAATGGAGCATTGGGTGAGATGCCTTTTAGGAAACACTATTCAGTAAAACCTCAACACTCAGGCTGGTCCAGACTCTAGGATTCTTGGATCAATTACCCATGAGATAACAATCCTATAAAAGGATATTTTTTAACAATAATAAAGATTCAACTCTTGCTCTCTTCAATTATACTCTTCCTTAAGGTTTATATGCGTTTATAGATAGTAAGACTGTGTTTTGGTCTGCCTATAAGAAAAAGGCATTTTGAAGTTAGTAACTGTGTATTGACGTCCTTAGTCTTCAAACAAGAAACTAATACTCTCTTCCCTAAAAGCAAACCAACCAAATCTCCACTTTCCAAAGTCAAGATTGCTCTTCAGTTGAAAGAAATGATAGGCAGGAGAAAGCAGACAAGGACAGGAGCAACTGGAGAAGACAAAACAAGAACCTGGAGGAGAAAGAGAAAACAGAAGCTCAGGGGAGACCGCAGATATGCACATAAGCTAGGAAATGAGTGGCAACAACATAACCAGGAGTTTCAAAAGGTAAGTAGAATTTAAAATCTTCTAACTTTAAAGTAGAATATATAAGATATTTATATATCTAGAAATAAGGAAGACAACAACAGCAATTCAAACAAAAATTGATGCAAAAACAAGGTAAATTATTTTGGAATACTTAAATATTAACTTTTAACTTAAAATTTCAATATTTAAAAGTAAGAAATATTAATTCAAAACAAAAAATAAAGAAATATAAACTAAAGAGCCTGCCCTTTGGGGCAAGTCATGACAAGACAATTTTCATACCAGGATCAATCACTGGAAACTCATTAAGATTTTCTGCCACCTTGTAGAGACCAACATTATCCAGCAAAACAACGTTGGTGACACCCAAACTGGTTACTCAGAGGTGCTCCTGAACCAATCAAAAAATTCCAGGAAGTTCCTTGTGGGGTTCCTGTCCATTTGTCCCCAAATTGTGTCTTGGATCATAGCTAGGGACCAGCTGGAAGGGATTGTCATTCTTTAGTAAGGGAAAATGTATCTCAAAATATGTATAGGGGCAAAATGGGCTTTTATTCACTCTCATAAAAAAGATTCCCTTAGAAACCTTCTGGTATATGGCCCAGGGGGTCAAGGAAACAATATGGGTTTGCCAATAATTGGAGTCTTCCAACAATATCTTGAACTCCTTGTACTTGTTCTTGGACTTCTGCACCTTAGTATTGGACTTTTGCTCCTTAAACTTGGACTCCTGCACCTTAGAATTAGACTCCTGCGCTGCGCTTAGGATCTACCTCCTTATTCTTAGGCTCCTGCTCTGTTATCTTGAGCTTCAGCTCTCTGTATATCTTTGGTGGCCTTGGTATTCCACTTGTATTAGTACAAACAATCTCCTTCTGGCAATCAAAAGGCTTCCAAAAACCTCTTGGCAGAAACTCAAAAGGCCTGGGAAAGACCCTGTCAAAGACAGAAAGACCCTGTAACTTTCCAGCCAGCCACCTTCTTATAGTGTCTTTTTCCCAACAGTTCTGCCTTTAAAATGGCTTTCTTCAGAAGCTTAAACCATTGTTGCTCACCTTTTCCTATAATAACTTAAGCTTAAATACTTACTTTCTCAAAAGCTTAAAGTATTAATTCACTATTTCCCCGCTTATACTTTAAGCTTTTGGCTTCCAACCAATCATTTTCATCAGGAAACCTGCCAGAACTCAACCAATGAATTGAGAGCGCAGAAATAGACCATTTCTGAAGTTCCACCAGGATCCAACTAAGAAAAAAAATTCCACAGCTCAAACTGCTCAAAGCAACAACTCTTTGCGCACCAAAGTGTTAACTGGTTCTTTATTCTGGCACCAGTCTTCCCTGAATTCAATCTAAACCTATTTAAATAGTAGAATACTATTTAAACTGTTCTTTTTGGACCTCTTCAAGGGTTTCCCCATATATTTAAAAATCTTGTAAAATACAAGGAAAACGTCCTACCAAAAGAACTTTGTATCCAGCTCTCATAGCAACATAACTTCATCTATCCTAGGAACTTAATAAATAAATATATTACCCACACTTCTATCCACATTCCTTCTTGATTTTACTACTAACCCAAGGCAAAAAATTCTACATTTTCCCACTTTGACAAATCAATTCAGCAAAATCTTGGCTCATTTCTTGGGACCACTAGTTCTTCACCATCATCTTTGGGTTCTTCAGCCAGCTTTTAAACCACATCTTCCAGATCTTCAGCTTAACCAGAAAACAGTCTGTCTTAGTTCACAGAACAGCTCCTTCCAGTTTTTAGACAGCCTATCAGTCCTCTGGCTACTCCTTTATCATGACCAGCTACTTCTGCATCATGATCTTTGATCCCTTCCACTTATCCTCACTAGGAACCATCTTGGTTCCACCTGCACAATGAAACATTTTAGTTCCAAACTTTAATATGAACCACCAGTCCCTCAACTAGTCTTCACTGTGATCAAATAGTCCTTCTTACTAGTCTTCTCTGCTGATTCCGTGAACCACCTTGGTTCTTTATCTCAGTCCCTGTTACCAGAACATGTAGACCCAGGCATGAGTCTATATTGAACTGGTATTTGACTGGGCCCATAAAAGTGGCATTCCACTTGGGTCATCTAACCATAGATCCTCACAGCCTATGTAGTTGTTTTTACTCACCCAGGTGATTAAGTCTGGGCTTTCAGTTGCAGAGTAATCTGCTCTACTTCCCAGAGGCCTGATCACACCAAGTTCTACAGCTTGCTTCCCTGAGAAAACCGCCTTGATGACACCTCCAAGCAAACCTATACCCTCCAATGCTCACTCTGGGTTCTCCCCAAAAGCTCCCATAGGGGCATAAACAAGGACACCCTACCAGTACGTTAGGTAGGATGCTTGCTCACAGACCTCCTGTAAGCGTATCAGGGTACATAGAACCCTCAGAGCTCTTCCCCTCCCTTGAAGCCCGCGCTACCAGCCAGGGGCCCAAAACCTTCTCCACCTCCAACAGACAAAGTTCCCTACTAGCTATCTCATTCTTCACCCTTTTGAAGTTACAGTTTGCTTCTAGGTGAAGAACTCTAGCCCACAGCAGCTAATATATTCTGCTAGGTGGAGGCAACTTCTGCCTCTAGTAGTCTTTACACCTACTAATAGGCCTTACCATCCCTTGTAGCCATCATTCCCTACTAGGCCTCTACCTGCAACAAACAACCAAACTTTTGCTTAGCCAACATTAGCCCCGCATGCAAACCACCAAACATGTGGACCGTCACAGTCCCACTGTTATGGAAACCCTTGATCATTTGATATAGCTCAATGCCAAGTGGACCAAGAAAGACTATTATTGAGTAGGCAACAGAATGGAAAGCTGCACACCAGGCCATGTTGTTCTTTTTGCCTTTGAGGCCATACCCATACTCATTATGCATTGACAACACAAAAGAGGACTCATCAATGAAGAAAAATTTTACTGTGCCCTTCTCCTTGAGAGCAGTAGATGTTTTAGCATAGTTGTGATAGTACTTAACATTGTCTGGGCTATTCCAATTGTACAGAGAAGCCCTGAGCTTCTTCCAGGAGAATATCAGACTCTTCACAGCGCAATAGCATGTGAAAATTAAGGCCTCAATCCCAAAAGTTGACTCAGCCATTTAACTGAATATTTTCTAGTTCAAGATGGCAATTACACTTGATCCACTGTTGGGCTGCTCAGAGGTGTTCCTTAACTAATAATACTGGTTTGCGCTTGAATTTCTCCAAAAGAAGAATGTCACCTGTTTTCAGGTAGGTTTTACAGAGCCTATGAGCGGCTTTATCCAAAATCCTGATAATGGCCACGGCCTTCTTGTAGTCTGGTCTCTCATCCATGAGTCTCATGAAGGTCTTGCGGGTGAGTCAGAAATGATCTGATAATTGGGCTTTTTGGCAGTAGGAATTGACTCATTGGGATTCAGCACAACACAGGGCATAGGCACCTGACTATAGAATGCAGCAACCTTCTTTAGCATCTTTTGCCCTTTTGTTATTTGAAAATACTTGGGCTGCTTGTCCTCAACTTCTTCTTTTTTATCACTCACGTAAGACTTATACATGATGTCAAGGACTGGATTAACCTTCTTCAGAATGTTATCTGTGTCAAAACAGCAGGCTCAACCCACTTGCAAGGTTCTAAGTAAGCGGGTTTTTGACCACAATCTGACTATCCAGCCACTCAAAGCCAAGTTAGAAAGTTGACTCAAACTTCTAAATCCAACAACACAAACAGAAGCTGATTCCTTACAGTGGATATCTTGTTTTGGCGCTTGACTCATTACCAGGATCAGGCCACCCCCTTCACTATTCCACCATGTGATCAACACTATCATGTTCCTTCTATCCACAATTCACAATGACTATATAATATATATCTCTCAATAAAGAATATTATCTATTTTCCAAATATTTTTCCCTTTGTAACTCTGCTAAAACAGAACAGTTACAACATTGATAGAACAGGTAGGTTCTTTATCCTACCTTATCTTGAAAAATTCTTCCTGTTGCCTGTACTTGCCGCGGCCAGCAAATCCTTGATAGATCATGTCTGGCCTTCTGCTAGACAGGACAATATACACGCCTGGTACCAAGATACCTGATGGTTTTGTCCTCTACCAGAATATAGTGATCCCTCTCTCCACCTTCAACGCCTTGTCAGCACAAGGGTTCTTCCAAGCACCTGCCACTATTCCTTGAGCAACTGATGAAAGCACCATGCCAGCTTATGTAGCCCAGAGACTTTGAAGTGCTGCCTTGGTACCTTTTTCTGGAGCCAACAACAATAACACCGCGGTATGGATTCAATTGGTCCAAAGCAGCCTGGCCCAAATAGAATGCCCACAACGTTCTGGATTACAGAGAACTCCATCTTATTGACTCACGGCACTGGTACCTGCTGCAACAAGTGGCATGAAGAACACACTGAGAAGGATTGGGACACCTTCAAACAAGACTTATTGGCAAGATTTGTGCTTAAGGACACCACACTCATGATTATACGCCAAGTAAAGAATCTGACCCAAAAAGGCATAGTGAAGGAGCTCACCCAAGCTTACAAGGAACTTTGACTATATGCCCCCTCAGATATGGCCTTTGACACTACAGCTACCCACCTCATGTACTATGACACACTCAAGTCTCATGTAATGAGAAACGTAAACCTGGACCAAGTGACCAAATTGCAAAGTCTGTATTGCAAGGCAGAGAAAGAAGAACAAAAATCTAACACTCTCCACAAGACACTAACTGGAAATAGAGAGCAACCCAAAGATTCTCACCCAGCTGGGCGTTCCAATCAACTGCCTCCTGGGAACAACAGCAACAATGCAAACCACAAATCAACAGGTTCAAATGGCAAAGAAATGGAAACAACAGCCATCCAAACTGTACCTATTTCTGTATCACTGCCACACAAGAAAATCAAGATGAGGGAAAAGCCCAGGGAGAGCACTAAGCAAGCCAAGCTCTCCCTGCACAACTCCAAACTTGCCCAACAATAAGTAACAACCCAAGGACGTGGATAAATGCCCCATGATCTAAGAGCCCTCAGAAGACCTAGTACTTTACATCATTGCCAGACATCCCAATAAACTGATGTCTTATCCTTTTAGCATTTGCAGTTAAAGAGGATCAGCACTCCTGGGCTCAGGAGCAGACCAAACCCTAGTCAACAGCAGCTTTTTAGACAAGTTCAAGCTTACCACTAATCCTTTGCAGATTAAAAAAGTGGTTCTAGTGATGAATATCACATTGCTATGACAAGAGAAACTGCCCCTTCTCTGTCATGCTAGAGAACCTGCATTCTATCATCCAGGGCCCTTTCATCAACTTTCCCAAGTTTGATATCATCCTGGATCTGGACTGGTTACAAAGGAACAATCCCCATGTAGACTGGGCAACCTTGGTACTGACCATCAAACACAAAGGCGTCAACCACCAGATCTACCCTGACTCAGTAGACCAGCTCCTGCATGACCATGTCTTTGTAAGCATCACAGAGACCCTGGATAAAAAAGGAAAACTGTAAGGCAATTGACTGGGACTCCTGCCAGTACAAGATCATACACTTCAAGGACTACCAAGATACCACTACGCCTCAGGATTTCAAAATTATGGCCTGCCATCCAGAAATCTTCCAAAGATGCTTTACCTGGGTTGCCACCAGAGAAACACATTCAATAATCCATCCAAATCAAAGGATCTGTACTTAAAGGCGTAACCCATCTACTGCCTTACCCCAAACAAAGACAATTCCCTATGCGCTTACCTCAAGGAAGCATTGGAGAAAGGACTTATCTGCTCCTCACAGTCTTTTTTTTTGGTGCTGCTGTACTTTTTTTAGTGAAGAAAGATGGTAACCTGAGCCTAGTCACGGACTACGGAGCCCTAAACAAAGTTACTATCAAGAATTGTTATCCACTACCACTCATTGACGGCCTCTTTGTTGCCCTGGGCAATGCCACGGTCTTCTCCAAGATTGACCTAACTGCAGGTTACAACCAAATCTGGATCAAGGAGGAAGATATACCCAAAAAAGTCTTTTGAACTAAATACAGTTCATACAAGTGTGTGGTACTCAACTTTGGAATGACAAACACCCCATCAACTTTTGTGACCTTCATGAATGAGGTTTTTGCCCCCACATTGGCAAGCACGCCTTGGTATTCCTGGTCAATATTATTGTCTAGATCCCTTTAGTAGAACAGCATCACAAGGACCTGGAGGAAGTCTTTGCTACCCTGGCGCAACATAAGCTGCTAGCCAAGCCCTCCAAATGCCAGCTCTTCTGCAAACAGTTGCCCTTCTTGGGACATGTAGTTTTTAAAGATGTCATTAAACCTGACAGCCAGAAAATTCAGGCCATCTTCAGAATGCCACCGCCAAAGGACAAGTCAGAACACTGCAAATTCTTGGGAATAGTTGCCTATGTACAACAATTTATACCCAACTGTGGTGTCCTGACTGCACCCCTATTTGCCATAAATGGCACCAAATCTAAGTTTGTATGGACCCCCCAACACAACCTTTGCTTTAGACATCTTAAGGAGAAGCTCACAACAGCACCCATCCTTCAATACCCCAAACATGATGAGAAATATCAAATGAAGACAGACGCCTTGGACGCATCCATTAGGGGAATACTACAAATCAAAAACAATGATGGTGACTTTCTACCTGTAGCTTATGAATCACACAAATTGACAGACAGCAAGTGCTAATACCCTATACATGATAAGAAGTGTTAGCAATCATGCACTGCCTGGTCAAATGGTGTTGTTACCTGGAAAAACAGGAGCAGTTCACAACTTTGACTAACCACAAGTTGCTTATCTACTTCAAAACCCAAGCAAACTTATCCTGCTGTCAAGCCTGCTGGATGAATCTCCTGGAGAGGTTCAATATGATCATACAATATAAGCCTGGTCCAGAAATTGCTATGACAGACGCACTCTTGCACCTGTACGTCAGAGCCACAAGGGTCAAGAATAGGCTTGACCCAGACTGGTCTCTTCTAGTGCTCTAAATAAAAGACAAAGGTTTCCCCTGACACCACAGACACAACAAAAGAGAAGGTCATTAAGCACAGAAACTTATTTGCAGACTTGTATGGGACCTTACATCAAAAAATGACCAACAGAACCACCATTCATTATGTCTCCACACATCAGCAAGTTGACATAATCCTACGTTACCACAGAGACCTAGGACACACAAAAAGCCGCAACCTCTATAAATTCCTTAAAACACAAAGTATGGTGGCCAAACATATACCAGGATGTCCAGGAAGTCTTTGATAAATGAAAAGTATGTGAGAAATTTTCAAAAAGAAATACCTTACCTAAATCAGTACTACCTATTTGCATGCAATTGCCCTTCAAGGTGTGGGCACTAGACATTATAGACCCCATGCCAGAGAACATAACAAGAAGAAATACATCATTACTGCAATAGACTTTGCCACACAATGGCAGTGGCACAATCAGTAAAAACACACACAGGCAATGATGTGTGGCAGTTCATAGGAAAAGAAATAATCAGCAAGTTTGGAAAGCCAGAACTCCTGATAACCAACAGAGGCAAGGAATTGACCTCTGAAGACACCAATTTATACCTCACCAAGAATGGGGTCCAACAAACAGTGACAACACCTTACCATCCTCAGGCTAATGGAAATGTGGAGCAACTGAATGACAGCCTTGTGCAGGCCCTGGCCAAGCTCACTGCCAGGAGAACTGAGGATTGGTACAAGTAGCTACCAACTGGTTTGCTTGTATGCCAAACCTGTGTGAACAGATCCACCAGGAAAAGCCTCTTCAAGTTATTTTATGGCACATAAACCAATATCATCCAAGCACTGTCAGGACATAAGCTAGAAATGCACAGTAGAGTTCCATTCTTCTCAGATCCCCAAGTCATACAGACCAATAGAAATCAATCAGAAAGAGAAGAAAAATGTCTACAAACCACCTTTGTCCCCATCCAAGATAGACATGAGGTCTTTGACAAAGTCTGGGTTATGAATACTGACAATAGTATATTAAAGCCAGAAAAAGTAGGCCCTGTCATCATCCTAAAGGTAAACAAAAACAACACTTACCTTGTGCAAAGACTTGGAAAATGCAAACAAAATGAAGTTCTCCACCATGATTGCCTTAGACCCTGCAAGGCAAGAAAGAAACAATGCAAGACTGTCCTACCTGCCACCAAACAACAATTAGTCCAGTATGGCATCTGGGCTCTCAACAACCTCCCTGAAAACATGCCCCCAGAGGAGGCCAACCTTCAGCTGGGGGGTGTTAAAACAGCAGACTTGATCTGCCAGCAAGGCTCTAATTAAAAGATTTTGTGGCCTGCAACCCAACTTATCAGTGACTTGGAGCCAAACTAGGAAGTCAACTCAAATTTCCAAATCCAACAACATGAACAAATGATGATCTTTTACGGTGGAGACCTCAATTTGGCGCTTGATTCATTATCAGGATTAAACCACCCCCTTCACCATCTAACCAAGTAATCAACACAATTACGTTCCTGTTATACAGGATTTACAATGACTATATATTACTTATTGCCCAATAGAGAATATTTTCTTGTTTCCAAATATTTTTCCCTTGTAATTATGCTAAAACAGCACAGTTACAACACTATGAGTGGTTTTATCCAAAAGCTTGACAATGGCTACGTTCTTCTTGTACTCTGGTATCTCATCCATGAGTCTCTTAAAGGTCTTGCAGGTTGGCGTCAGGGATGACATAATACTTTGGCTTTTTGGCATTGGGAAGCAACTCCACAGGATAAGGTACAACACAGGGCATAGGCATCTGGCTATAGAATGTAGCAACCTTCTTTAGCATCTTTTGCCCTTTTGTTTTTTGGAAATACTGGGGCTGCTTGTCCTCAACTTCCTCTTTTTTATCACTCACGTAAGACTTATACATGATGTCAAGGACTTAATTAACCTTCTTCAGAATGTTAGCTGTGTCAAAACAGCAGGCTCAGCCCGCCAGCAAGGTTCCAAGTATGCGGTTTTATGACCCACAATCCAACTATCCAGCCACTTGAAGCCAAGTTAGGAAGTTGACTAAAATTTCCAAATCCAACAACATTAACAGAAGCTGATCCCTTATGGTGGATACCTCAATTTGGCGCTTGATTCATTATTAGGATCAAGCCACCCCCTTCACCATCCAATCATGTGATCAACATTATCATGTTTCTGCTATTCACAACTCTCAACAACTATATAATCCATATCTTTTTAATAAGAATATATCTATTTTCCAAATATTTTTCCCCTTGTAGCTCTGCTAAAACAGCACAGTTACAACAGCTGTAACACCATCATGGCGGTATACAGGGCCGTACACCAAAGACATCCTCTTGGTGGTGGAATCATTTACCATTTTGGTGGTGACAAACCTTGGTGTATTTTCTGGTCAGCTTCTGGACCCAGGGGTTGATGCTCTGACACCTTGCACATTGTGCTCCTCAAACTGGCTGTTTCAATGCAGAATCATTATTGAGCTCTCCTCTCCCATCTCCTTCCTGAGTAGGCACTTGCGTTGCACTAACTCTGTTCTTTGACCTGTGGGGGCAACTGCAACCACAGCGCACAGCAGGTCCTTTGTTATGCTGTTGTTGTGAAGCTTCCATTTTGGTAAAAAAGTAAAATAAAATTAGAACAGTTTATCTATATATAGCAGCATGAAAGCTTGTAGTCATTACTGTTTGCTTTGAATTGGATTTTTAGATTTCTATATTAATTATTTTTGGTTGTAAATGTGCACTGTTAATCATGAGTTTGGGTAAATTTGATATTTTTATTGATTCTAATTCCAAAAAAGACACTCAGAATATTTTTTTTGTATTTTAGATTTTATTTTTAATTAGGACAAGTTGGTAACAGAATTATAGATTCACTCATTTGTTTTGATATTTGATTTTTACATTGTCTGTTTCAGTTGCTTTTGAGGCTTGTTGTTGGACCAAGTTTTTAATTTTGGTGACTGAAACTCATGTGTTTTAGTGTTTGGTACATTTGTTGTTGAAACATTAAGCATTCATCCCCAGTTTGAGTAGGTCATTGTATGACTGGGATTTGTTGCCAAATAGCGCACATTTTCTGTGAAATTATCTTCTATTTAGATCTATCATTTTGAAAATTTTTTTGTGACTGAGTCTATGCATTCTAAACTCACTATTATACATTTATCTCAATAGATTTGAAAACTACTGTACAATTCAAGATATAAGTTTATTAAATTTTAATCATGTTGATTTTCAGTTAATTTGTTTTTGTTTAAGTGAAATTTACTTTAGCCTAGCTTGATTTTGTTTATTTTTACAACCATAATAGCTATCAATTTTTATTTTACTAACATTTAAATTTGATTTATTTATTATTAACTTTCTTAAGCATTTTTCAAATAAAGTATTAATAATGCAGTTGCAACAATTTTCAATAAATTCAAAAGATGTGTTTAAATAGCTTTCATATTAAAATAGTTTTAAGGCTGGATCAAAGTTTCACTTTGTTATAAAAATTTAACAGCTTAAGATTTTAAAAAACTAGTAAAATTAATTGTTAAGAAATTATACTTTATTTTAAGCACATAAGTAGTAAAATCATTTAAATAAAATATAAAAGTTAAAAAGTAAAAAAATGCCCTATTAATGTGTTTCCTTTTAGATAGATATTTTAATGTTCAAAAAATGTTTTCTTGAACTATTTTGTACACTAGTTTTCAAACTTGTTGAGATAAAACTATATTATTCAGTTTAGAACACAGATTCAGTCACACAACAAATATCAAATTTTTAGATAAAGACAAAAGCTAATTTTACAAAAAAATTGTGGTATTTGGCAAAAATGTCCAGTGACACAACAACTTATGAAAACTGGAAACAAATGTATGATAATTTAACAACAAATGTATTAATCAATAAAACACATGAGTTTCATTCACAGAACACAGCTACTATGTTTTTTAAGAATACATCAAACTCAGTCACAACAGTTAAAGACTTAATATAACCAAAAACCATAATAGCAACTGAAATAGACAATGAGAATATCAAATATCAAAATGAATCAGTAAATTAAAAAACTATTACCAGCTTGTGCTAATTAAGACGTATAATTTAGAATATATAGAGGAAATATATGTTTTAAGTGTCTGTTTTGGGATTAAAAATATATAAAAATTAAATTTATAAAACATTTTATTAACAGTGCACATTTACAACCAAAAATAATTAATATAGAAATTTAAAATCTAATTTGAAAAAAAACAATAGGGACTACAAGCTTTTATTCTACTATATATAGACAGATAAAAATCATAATTAAATAAATTATATAGATAAACTAATTTTAATTTAATTTTATTTTTATACCAAAATAGACACATCACAACAGCAAAACCAAGAAGCCAGAGAAGTATGTGGCGGATGTGAAAGCTCTTGTGAGTCAAAAAACAGAATGACTGTAGCTCAGAAGGTGGACAGTGAGAGTTGTGTTAAAGCAGGTGGTGAAATTTAAACCACACAAATACAAGAACAAACCCAATTTAACCAGACTGAAAGAGTGGCTACCATCAACCTCAAAGTCCCAAAGCTAATCAGAAATCACATCAAGGTCATCACTACTAGAATAATAAATTTTATTGCAACTGAAAAAATGTCATTTGTATATGATCTTGTAGACTGCTGTAGTAATATTTTTTCTACTATTATATAGTGTAAAGCCTTTCTTTGATACTAAATATCAGCCTTACATGAGTGATGATAAAGGGCAAGACAATGACAACAAGCAGAAATTTTATCAAACCACAGATGAACAGCAGATGCTTAAAAAAGATTGCTATGATATATAGCAAAGTGTCTATGACCTACATTTTAACAGAGCCACGTAGTTTTTTTCAACATCAAAAAGCCTAAGTATAGTTGTCGAAATTTTGGGGAGGGTCCACAAGACAAAGATTAATATAATTAAAAATTATACCAGTTCTTCAAAGAAAATATGATGTTAGCACTCTGAAGAAATAACAGATACTATTGTTTATAATTATTAAAACAATGGCTGAGACCTAGGAGCAGAATCTACTAACTAGAATTTGGCAACAATATAAAAGTTTATAAACTGAGAACAAGTTCCTTACAGTTTATGAGGATCATATCCAATTAAAATATATGTAGAGCAAGAAATTGTTGCAACCAAGATTCCTCTCTTGCCTGCTAAAATATCTCACAATGCACAACAGGTGCTCAATGAGTTTCCCCATGACGTATCTAATGATATGGATCAATTCTGATGGGGATATCAAGTTATGGGCACTACCTCCTAATTAGAAGTGCTGCCAATTCAACATTGCTGATCCCCCCACAAGTTATTTATTAGCCCTAAACCTTACATGAAACCTCTCATTGTGCCACCACCTGGTGGCCTTGTGGACCTCCCCATACATTATATTAGTCACAATACCAATTACTGTAGATTCAGAACCTAAAGGTAAAAATGAAGGAATCTCAAATTCTTTTATGTGAAACCACCAAATTACCAGAATATTTTCAATCCTTTTATATAAAAAGTAGGTTTTTCTGGGATGAAAATTACTCCATTAAGTTGGTGAGTTCACGCAAAAGAATTTGACAATCCTGCATTTTTACCTTTAGGTTCTGAATTTACAGTAATAAACCTCATCTTATTACTATTATTCTTGTTTTTTTCGATTGGACTGTTGTCTTCCCCAATCAAATGCTGAACTATTATTGTTTCAGTTGCAACAGTGATAGCAATGGTAGGTTTACAACCTACCTAAAAGAAAATTTCCCTCAAGAAAAAACAGAGTACAGGCTATATGGCTACTTCACACCAGGAAACCTTCATCCCTATTTCTGATGGGAACATCCCCAAGGGATACATTATCTATCAGGACCAGTTAGTACTCACAAGTGTTTATAACTGTCTTGGCCTAGGGCAATAAAAACCAGTGTCACACCGTCATAGTCAGATCTCTTGCAACATATGCTGAATCTCCAACTAGAGGTATTTACAGGTGGCGTGAAAGAGACCAACATTGCCAGTTGGCTCCACTCCACAGAAACCTGCCTTTGTATCTTTCAAGTACCAGAACTCATGTGGGTTGCCACTGCGTCTGGGCGCCCCACAGAGCCTGTCACAGTATGGTTCACCAATTGGGCCAGTCAAGAACACAAAGTCACATGGACCATCTTTAGAGACACTGCCAGGTCCTGCTACAGCAAGACCTTCTTGCCCATTGTAGTAGAAGCCCATCTTTTTTCTATCAAACAGACAGGCAGTGTCCCTGAATATCTTGAAGCCTGGCAGCAAGCACTTGCTTCTTCCCCCAAAGCCATCACTGACAGAAATGCAATGCTACTCATCCTCATTATCAATGGGCTGAAGCCCCACATATGTAAACAAGTTCCTGTAGGACGTTGCATGTTGTAAATGCTGCCATTCACCATGTTTTGATTTTGCCTTTGGTGCTTTATTTCAAGGACAAATATCTCTTTTGCTTTTGCCTCTCAAAATGAGTCTATATTCAAACTGAGAAAACAATTGTTTGGTTTTCTGACTCTGCGCAACTCACTTGCCCCACTCATGCTTGTGGCAAGTGATCCTACCGTCCATATACTGTTTTGTGGTAAAGCTACACAGTATATATTACTTTTCATATTTTTCAATAAAAATTAAGTTCTATTCACATTTTTGTCTTTGTGTCTTCCAGTACTTTGGCGCCTCTCTCTAGCCACAACTAGTAGAGATTATTCATCCAGGGCCACAAGATAATTGCATAGCCTTCCCTGCCATCTAACCAAGACTTAGTACAAATCCAATCCTAAGGTTAGAATTCCCTGTTGTGTGTCTGTGCCATGCCTCAGAACACAACAAAAATGATTCTCACTACAGGGGCTGTAAGCCTCTTGGTGATCTCTTTTGCATCACGTTTTCAGGTCCTTTGCCTCTGCTTATACAAGAGCCAACTTCACCTGAAATTACCAGCCCTCCTATTGAGGAAGACTCACAGACCCGCCTATTGTCCCTACTGTACTGAACCTTGGGAATGGTCCCTGCCTAGTTGCTTACCCCATGGGTACCCCTGACTTAGAACAAGTCATGACAGTAGCCCTTAGGATAGCCTGTGAAGGAGCCATATCTTGCCTCCAGTTGCAGTTCATTTGGGCTGAATACTAAAAAATTGGTTTTGGCTCCTCAATTTCCACAACATCACCTCTCAGCGGCTAGCTCCCCCGAGCACCTACTGTCATTCTTTGTGCAGCCTGACTTAGCCCATCATCAAATGGTGTTGGTGCTCCACGTTCAAGAAATCTTGTCTCTATAAGCTGCTGTTACTCATCACTGGGAGAAGTTTGCTGCCTATCAACAGTGGATCCAAACCCTGTTTTTCTTGGTATCAGACAATCAGCGCAACTCTTTCACCTCCCAGACCTTTTTGGTAAATTCCATTGAACAAATATGCCAATCCATCCCTGAGTATGACAGAGAGCATCTACATGAGTTCCACCAGTTGGAAAAGTCCTGGTGCGCCCAAGTTGATTCCACCCTGAACGCCTATCTCACCAACTTTGAACGTCTTGTACAACAGCTCAATGTGTTCAGCACTTATTCCTTTGAGCAACTGCAGCAGGTAGCAGACCTTGCTGCTAAAGGCCTTAATGAGCTCAGTGCAGAATTCAATCAAAAAAGAGCTGTCACTGCCACTGCTTGTCAGGAATATTCCTGACACAGTTGTGTAATCAATAAACTGTCACCCCCTGCCAACATGAAGGCACCCGCTGCCACCAAGAAGACGTCCACTGTCAACGTGCAGACATCTGCCATCATCAAGCAGACATCCACCACCAGCATGCAGACATCTGCCACCATAAAGCAGATACACACTGCCACCATGTAGAAGCCCACCACAACCAAGTGGTCACCTGCTGTCAGCATGCAGGCACCTACTGCCACCAAGAAGACGTCCATCTCCACCGCGTGGGCCCCTGCTGTCCACACACAGAATCCTGTTACAACCAAGCCATTGCCTGCTGCCACCAAGCAGATGTCCACCGCCACTGCGCGGGCCCCTGCTGCCACCACGCAGAAGCCTGTCACAACCAAGCCGTTGCCCGCCATCAACGTGCAGGCACCCACCGCCACCAAGCAGATGTCCACCGCCACTGCGCGGGCCCCCGCTACCACCACGCAGAAGCCTGTCACAACCAAGCTGCTACCCGCCATCAACGTACAGGCACCTGCTGCCACCAAGCAGACGTCTGCTGCCACCCTCAGATGTCCACTGCCACCCTGTGGGCCCCTGCCACCTCCACGCAGAAGCCCGCCACCACCAAGCTGTTGCCCGCTGCCAACACGCAGGCGCTTGCTGCCATTAAGCAGATGCCCACTGACACTACACAGGCGCCCACCACTCTTGCCAGCCCCACCTGCAAGCCAACCTCAAACCAGGCTAAATAGGTCAGCCAGCCACCTGCCAGCCTTTGCTCTCCCATGCCAGCAGGCCAGTCCCCATCCACTCTTTTGGGAAATAGTCAAATTGGGAAATCAGAAAAGGCAATTTCCCCAAAGCCAAACTTGGGAGGAACTGCTGCCCAATTTGGGAGCCTACCAAATGGGGAATGGACTGACGGCTATACAACAATGGAAATCATGCACCAAATTTAGTAAATGAATTTGGATGCATGAAGAAGGCCCAACTTGCACTATGCAATGCAAACTTGGATCCAGCCAAACCTTCTCAATTGCCAGCCACCCAAGCCAATCCAGAAAAGGGAATAACAGATGCAACTCAGACTCTTGGTTCCCCAATGCTATGCCTTCCAATAATCATACCTTGCAGGTCCACTAGTATAAATAAAGATAAACCCCTCAATGATAGTTTGTGCTATCATTGAGTGAATATCCTCCTCAATATTATCACAGTAATCAATCCTTTACCCAGGCTAAGCAAGTAACCTTACTAAACCCATTACCCCTCCCCAAGTCAGCAGATGAACTACATCATCTTCACAGCTGTCTTGATAGCTTACCTTGGGATAGGGGTCCACCAGCCAACTAATTCTCAGTTTGGTCTTTAACCACAGGGACCAAAAGAGATATTGTACAATGAGCCAACTCATCTCAAATCAATGGTTTTGAACCCGTGGACACCTCTGGCGTCATCTCCCCCAACTCCCACATTGGCTACTTATGTGATCCCTGCAGCTACGCTATTGTACCTTGCCGTCAGCCTTAGACAATGTAACATCCTTACCAAAGCCTTATGTCAGGCAGTCAACTTCTATCCAATTGTCTATGCCTTGAACAGCTTTGAGCCGCCTAACCTACCATCTTATGTTACTAAAGTTTTACCCTCAATACTTGGGTATTAAACTGCTATTGCAAAGCTCCAGAATCAAGTGAATGAATTATTTATGCCCAAACCAGATGCTCCGCCTTCTCCCTCATCTGATAATTTGGTGGATAGAGAGCAGAGAATATGGGATGCCATTCAAGAGCTATGTGCACCTACCTGCAGTCAGGGACATCCTACTGAAGCTCCTCAGCCTGACCCACAGGTGCTTTCTTTGACCACTCAAGTTACTGAGCTACATCAGCAACTTTCTGCCCTACACAAAATGGTGGCAACTGCTGCAGGCCCAGTTGGGGTTATCAATAAAGATGGCTGCTGCCCTGGCTTGCCAGGAGCCCCTAAAATCCAATGCGCTAGGGAGTTGATTGCCCTAGCTAATGAGGTGGATCATTTGAAACAGGACTATGTTGAGCTAGACAGAGACATACAAGAGATATGTGAATTGATTGACTTGTAAATGACAGGTTTGCCCCTTGCCTCTCAGTGGGGCCTTCCCTTACTTCTCAACTTGCTGAGCTCTCTACGGTAGTAACAACCCATGGCCAACACCTAGATATTACTGAGCAACAGATCACTCTAGCTAATGATACAGGTTCCTGCGCTGCTGAGACCTTGACTACCCTTGAGGAAAGTGTTTGACAGCTGTGGGCTAGACAACCCCCCTCCAAGTCTGAAGCAGAATTCTCCCTGCACATAAATGTCCTCAATAGAAACAATGGTGACCCTACTCCTGAAGCACATTTCAAGCCTACTTTTAAACAGGTCTTTTATCCTAAAACCTCAACTATTGCAGCTTTCCTAACTATCTATGAAACTGCCATGAGACAAGTATTGAATGAGGTTAAGAAGGAACATATTTTGACCTGTCTACACCCAACCTGCCAAGAGGAGGTGCCTGAGCTGCCCACCATTGAGAATTGGAAAGATCTGAAGAAACTCCTGATTGACAAATTTGGTGGTGACCTTAGAAAAGAAGTGAAGAAGGACACCTTCATGCACATTGCTTTAAAACCTAAGGAGACTCTAGCTGAATTTTTAGACAGATTCTACATGGAGGGATAACAACTGATAAAGAGCAGACAGTTGACGGCTCACAAAGCCTACATGGCTTGTGCTCAAGCCCTCAAGGTTAACCAGCTCCTGTGTCTTCACTTTAAAGCCCATAAAGCTATGCTTTCCTCTATGAAGAGCATAAAGATGTTTTGAAGGATATACACCTTACCCACTCTGGAGCTGTTGTACCCAATAATTGAGCTGCATCTAACTCTGGTTTGTCTTCCTGTGGCCCTTGCATCCTTACAATGAACTCGGAAAATCCTCCTCAACACCAGGGTTGCCATAACTGTGGGAAAATAGGTCCTCATTCCTGGGTCTGCACTAAACCTTGAGTTGAAAGAGCTGATGCCAAGGAACAGGCGGGAAAAGAACAGTCAACCTAGAGGCAGAGACGCTCTTGGTTGACAATTCTTCCCAGTCTCTTTCAATCCCTCCCTCTATAGCCAACTCTGATCCTGCTGATACTGAGGCTTCTCCTATTCTGCTGTTGTTCCACAATATATATGACAACTCTGACTTGGATGATTTTGATGTTGATGACCCTGACGCTTATAGGTATTCAGTTCTTGCCGTTCCCAAAGCCATTGTGGTTCACTACAGGTTACAATCAGGAAAGTCTACAACAACTACTAAGCCTTTGTCTAAGGCCAAAGAATTTGTCTCTTGCCCAAACCTCACTCAAGAAAAGAGGTCCCCCGTACTAGTAGAGTCATTAGAAGAAGATGCTGAAGTTGCTGACGCTGTATTCAAGAATGTGTCAGTTTTGCTTCCTCTCCAAACTGTCTATAAGGAGTTTCTGGGATTAAGATGCATAATTGAGAAGTGGGATAAAGAACTAGCAGAGGCTCAAGACATCCTGGCCGTCCTCCCAACCTTTGGTTGTACTATCACTCACGTAGAAATATCCATCCAAAAGGTGAAGATCAAGGCCAACTTGGATACTGGCTCTCCTGTTAACATTGTCTCCTTGAAGCTTGTCAAGAAGCTCAAGCTTGCCCCCAATCTTAATTATCACCAGTTTTATGGTACAGCTGGGCCATCCATGACTTGCGCTATAGGAGCATATTCTGCTTTCCCCATGAGGTTTGGCAAGCTTCTCTTAGCTGCACCTGCAGTTGTCTTGGAAAATGAGAGCTATGATCTCTTAGTTGGTACCCAGTTCCTTAGGGAATATAATGGATCATCAACTTGAAAGATGGCTACCTCTCTACTCTGGGGTACAAAGTCCCTCTGATCTTTGAAGAGCCAGTTAAAGTCCCCAGGAAGCGCCTCAAGACGTGTGCTTTAGAATACCCCACTGGTGTTTTCAATCTAAAATACTGTACCCACTCATCCAACATGAAGTGTCCACCTATGGCTTGTACTGAGTCTCAGGGGATCTATCTCCTGGCCACGTCCGCTGTAACAATTCCCCCTGGCTCTCAAGCCATCTTGGACTCCCAAATATTGTATGATCTACCTGAGTGTACATTCCTAGAGTTATACACTCCTCCCTTTCTAGGCCACAAAAAACCTAACCTCTGTCCTGGAATCCTAGATGTCTCTCATAAAGACCCTGTTCAACTACTAGTAGCCAACCTAACTGCTCTCCCCATAACTGTATCTAGAGTGCAGGTTTTTGGTTATGGAAAATTACTTAATGCTCCTGTTGTCTTGTCCCTTCATCCCTTTGATAAATTTCAGGACTTTAACCTACCAGAAGATGAGCCCCAAGTCCTATCTTTGTTTACTGTGCAAGACTTCCCACAGCTATCCCTGGTTCAACAGAAAGAGGTGATTGATTTGCTAGATAAATTTTCAGACATCTTTTCCAAAGGCAGTACCAACCATGGCATAGCCAAAGGCGCTATCCATCAGATTGATACTAGGGACTCTCCCTCCTTCTGCGCTAAACCATATTGCCACAGTTGCGTGGAGGACGCTCGGGTGTCTAAAGAACTCAAAAAACTATTAGACACTGGGCTACTGGCCCCTTCCCAAAGTCCTTGGGCTGCACCCTTACTCATCCCAAAGAAGAAAGATGAGGTCATTGTATTGTGATAAAATATTGACAATTGAACTCTTTAACCAAGAAGGACTCTTACCCCTTGTTGCGTATTGATGATGCTCTCTGACGTCTTGGAGGCTCAAAGTTTTTCTCCGCAATGGATCTGGCATCTGGGTACTGGCAAGTTGACTTTTTGCATAAGGACCACCAAAAGGCCACACTTATTACATCTGAAGGGCTTTTTGAGCCTACCCACATGCCGCAGGGACTCTGCAATGCCCCAGCTACCTTCCAACAAGCTATGGACTCCATCCTCTATGACTTGAAACTGTCATATGTCCTAGTATACTTAGATGATATAAAAGTTTTCAGTGCTACCTTTACCAATCACCTGGCTCATCTCAAAGAATTGTTAATAAAGATTCAAGAAGCTGGCCTCAAGCTAAAACCATCTAAGTGCGCTTTCTTTGAAGAGCGTCTTGAATTCTTGGGCCATGAAGTAACCCATACAGGGATTCACCCAATGACCAAGAAGGTTGAAGCCATCAACAAAATGCTTTCACCCACCAACCTGCAAGAGAAACAAGTCTTTTTAGGGATGATGGGCTACTACAGGCAGTTTATCCCAACTTCATCAATACTAGTGAACCTCTAGTCCAGCTGTTACGTAATGTCCCTTTTGAATAGACTGCTAGCCAGCAGTAAGCCTTCAAGACCCTCAAGCAGAAACTCAAAGAAGCTCCCATCCTAGTGTATCCTGACTATGATAGAGAATTCATACTATACACTGATGCTAGAAACCTTGCTATTGGGGCAATATTGGCCCAACTACACAACAAAGGTGTGGACCATCCTGTGGCTTATACTTCCTGTGCTCTAAACAAGCATGAGAAGAACTACAGCATCACAGAGAAGCAGTGCCTTGCTGTATTATATGCAGTCAAGAAGTTTTGATACTACATATATGGTACCCACTTCACAGTTGTCACTGACTACACTTTGCTTAAGTGGTTACACCAGCTTAAGGAGCCAGAAGGACAACTAGCTAGATGGGCCCTCCGCCTGCAAGGTTATGACTTCACTGTGATCCATTGCATTGGGATTCAACATCAGAAGACTGATGGCTTATCCAGAATGCCCATCCTTGCTTTGCATCCTGCTGAGGCTGATCAACTATATGAACTAATTAGATATCTTTTGTCATTTGAGAAAAAGACAGAAGAAGTTTGAGTTGCCCTTTCTAAGTTATCTGAAGACACCCTCATTTGTGACAATCAGCTTTTCAAGAAAGTATGAGATCACTTCCTGCTATTATGTACAACCTAGTCTTTGCCTTTTGTTGGTACTGCAATCTCATAAAGAGACTGGCCATGGGGGCATTGCTAAGACTTTTGACTGGCTCCAGAAGAATTACTTCTGGGAAAACCTTTGCCTGATTATTTCAGACGTCATAGATAGTTGCCACAACTGACAGCTCCAGAGACCTCAAGCTGCCTCCCACAAGTTTAAATTAGTTCCCCCTCAATATGCCTTTCACACTGTCAGCATTGACGCTGTAGGTCCTCTCTACTACTCCTGCTCTGGTTGCTGCTTTATCCTGATTGCTGTTGATTACTTCAGCAAGTGGAGAGAAGCTTGCCCTACTAAGGACATAACTGCTAAGACAACTGCTGCCTTTTAGCTGTAAGATGTGTTCTTTTGCCATGGCTGCCCTCAAGTGTTGCTATCTGACAATGGGACTAATTTCAACGCCAAGTTGGTAAACTCTGTTGTTGAGGCCTTGGGGTCTCACCAGTCCTTCTATTCCCCCTACAATTCTTCTACCAATGGGGCAGTTGAGCGTACAAACTCAACACTGGTTTCTATCATGAGAAAGCTCACCTACTCTGACGCTGCAAACTGGGATCTATATTTACCTGCTGCTCTCTTTGCGTATTGCCTTAGCAAACATTGTTTCACCAGGTATTCCCCCTTTGCTATGCTGTATGGGTGTGAGGCTACCACTCTGTCACTCTTAGGCCCCCCTACTCTCCTCTGATAAGGCCATGAATCCTGACAACCATATCAAAAACCTAGTCAAGCGCATAATTGATATACAGGCCACTACTTATACCTCTTCATATAAGACTAAGATACTTGAGCTCTCCCCCAATAATGCTGGAGACTCCCCTTTGCCTGAGTTCCACATTGGAGACCACATTCTTTACTATCAGCATAGAGTGGGAGGACACACTCACAAACTGGATACATTGTGGGTTGGCCCTCTAGAAGTGACCTTCAAGCAAGGGTCCAAGTATACTGTGAAACTCCTCTCTAGTGGTTATCTGTTTGCCTGAGTACATGCCAAGTTCCTCTGCAAGAATCACCCCCTAAGGCCAATCTAGAGGGGGGCAATGTTGTGAATGCTGCCATTCACCATGTTTTGATTTTGCCTTTGATAGGTTATTTTGAGGACAAATCTCTCTGTTTTGTGTTTTCCTCTCAAAATGAGCTTATATTTAAACTGGGAAAGACAATTGTTTGGTTTCCTGACTCTGCAGCAACTCACTTGCCCCACTCATGCTTGTGGCAAGTGATCCTACCATCCATGTGCTGTTTTGTGGTAAAGCTACACAGTATATATTCCTTTTCATATTCACCAATAAAAACTAAGTTCTATTAACATTTTTGTCTTTGTGTATTCCAGTACTTTGGCGCCTCTCTCTAGCCACAACTAGTAGAGATTATTCATCCAGGGCCACAAGATAATTGCATAGCCTTCCCTGCCATCTAACCAAGACTTAGTAAAAACCCAATCCTAAGGTTAGGATTCTCTGTTGTGTGTCTGTTCACGCCTCAGAACACAACATTGCACCTCTTTCAATGACTGCTACAAGGCTAAGTTTTAAGGACAACAATCAGGCCTCAATGAGATATCAAAGATCCAAAAATTTTCTCTCTCAACCTTGTCCTGCGCCTGACAGCGCTCACAACCAAGTTGGCTGCCGCCAATCTTTTCAGCAGGAAAATGAGGCCAAGTACCCTCATGGGGGGAGCTTTAGTTAGACCAAATTAAGAATTTGGGAAAAGTATGGGGGTTTTAGGTACAGGAAGTTCTGCAATTCCACTTGATCCACACTCTCAATCTACCTTGCCAAGAATCCCTGCAACTATAGAGTGCACAAGGTAGAGACCTTAGACGTATTTCAGGTCCAGTGCAAAGCCTTTGTCCTTTAAGCCAGTCATTCATCAAATAAAATCACCTGCTTGGCCTCCCCTTTTTTTTCTTTGGGAACACCCAAAAACATCTGGTAGACACTGGGGCCAATTACATCATAGTCAACCAGTAATTTGCAGACTTCTAACAGCTAGACCAAGTGCCTGGCTGCTTTAAGCAGTACAGATGGCCAATTTCCGTAAGGTGGTTGTGACAGCAACATTTTTGGTGGTTTGCAGGCGGGGCTAATGTTGGCCAAGCAGAAGTTTGGTTGTTTGTTGCAGGTAAAGGCCTAGTAGGTAACATAGGACTACTAGGTTAAGTAAGGTGAGCCTAGTAGGTAACATGGAACTACTAGGGTAAGTGCAGACTGGCTGGTAGGAAACAAAGGACTACCAGAGGCAGATGTTGCCTCCACCCAGTAGAAGATATTAGCTGCTTTGGGCTATAGTTCTTTACCTAGCAGGGAACTGTGGCTGCAGAAGGGTAAAGACTGAAATAGCAAGCAGGGAACTTTGTCTGTCTGAGGGGAGTAGGTTTTGGATTCCTGGCGGGTAACGTGGGTTGCCAGGGAGGGGAAGATCTCTGAGGGCTCCACATACCCTGATACGCTTACAGGAGGTCTGTGAGCAAGCATCCTACCTAACAGACTGGTAGGGTGTCCTTGTTTATGCCCCTATGGGAGCTTTGGGGGGGGACCCAGAGTGAGCATTGGAGGGCATAGATTTTCTCAGAGGTGTCACCAAGGCAATTTGCTTTGGGAAGCAGCTGCAGAACTTGGTGTGATCAGGCCTCTGGGAAGTAGAGCTGATTACTCTGCAACTAAAAGCCCAGACTTAATCACATGGGTGAGTAAAGAAAACACATAGACATTGATCTATGGTTGAATGGCCTAAGTGGAGTGCCACTCACAAGGGCCCAGTCAAACACCGGTTCAATGTAGACTCATGCCTGGGTCTACATGTTCTGGTAACAGGGACTGAGATAAAGAAGCAATGTGGCTCACAGAATTAACAGAGAAGACTAGTGAGAGGGACTGTTTGATCACAGTGAAGGCTAGTTAACGGATTGTTAATTCATATTGAATTGTGGGAACCAATATGGTTCAGTGTGCAGAGGGAAATAAGGAGATTTCTAGTGAGGATTTGTTGAGGAACTGGTTGAGGATAAGCTGAAGGACCAGAAGATTATGATGCAGGACTAGCTGATTATGATGCAGGATGGCCAAAGGACCAGAAAATTGTGGTGCAGGACTGAAGAGCTAAGAGGATGTGAGTGCAGGACCAAGAGATAACCTGAAGGAACTAGCCAGACTGGATACAGAGGCTGGAAGAACTGATTTTAGTGTCTTTTGAGAGGAAAATAGATAAAAAGAAGCAGTTAAATAATAATTAAATACTGCCTGATTATGATTAAAAAAGGATGAAATCTCATATAATGAAAAAAAAGAGAAGAAAAAATATTATACAGTTTGTTAGAACTGTAAATTTATTTAAAGAAGAGAAGAGAGCAAGAAGGGAGCTAGAAAGAGGCTGGAAATAAAACAGAGAAACTGTGAGGGCAAAAGAGCAAATTTTGCTGAGAACAACTAGGAGAGGCAAGAGGACAAGCAGCAAGAAGGTTCAAAGTTGCAAAATGTTGAGAAAAACACAGAGAAACACAGAGAAATTTTGTAAAATTGAGGGGTCAAAGTTTGCCTAAGTAAAACATATGTGGAAAGCGCTCAAGATTTGCCGGGGAAACGTGACAGGAAATACAGCAAAACTGTTTGAAATGCAGAGCAGTTGATTACCTGGAGCAAGATAGCCTTGGGTTCAAACCAGGGTAAAGAGCAAGTCATCTGGGGAAACCTTTTCAGCAAAACTGTTGAATCAAGGCGTAAGATTGGCTGCAAGCTGGTGTCTATTTGATCAGTGTTTTAAGGGCTTTAACTTATGAGTTAAAGCCTAAAAAATGAGGAGAAGCAGGAAATTCAGGGCTTTCATTGGCTGAAGTAAGTTTCTAAGTTTAATATATTATAGAAAGAAAAAAACTGGATAGTTTAAGCTTTTTAAAACCAGAGTTCTGAGAGAGGTTTTTGGTCTAAAACAAGGGGCTATAAAAGGGAGAGCTATCTGAGACTCTTTAGGGACTGGAAAAAGTGGATTAAAAAGGCCAAAAAAGCTACAGACAGAGCCAAAGACCAAGACCAAGAGCAGGAAGCCAGAGCTGGAACAGACTGCAGGAGCCCAAGACCAGAGCGCTGTAGTCCAAGTCTAAGGAGCAGACATCCAAGAATAAGGTGCAGGAGTCCAAAACCAAGTACAAGGAGTCCAAGATATTGTTGGAGGACTCCAAGTTTTTGGCAAATCCATATTGTTTCCTTGACCCCCTGGGCCATATACCAGAAGGTTTCTAAGGGGATCTTTCTTCTGAGAGTGAATAAAAGCCTATTTTGACCACTATACATATTTCTGAGACACATTCCCTCTTACTAGAGTATGAAAACCCCTTCCAGCTGGTCCCTGGCTATAATCCAGGACACACTTTGGGGACTGGTGGACAGGAACCCCACAGTGGTCATCAGAAAAGACTTAACTTTCTCTGAAAGAATGGGTGTGTTGAATGTGCTTCTAACCCTCAATCACCCACAAGATGAAACATGGCATGTCTCTTCATATCAGATTGAGTCAACTCTGGGTTATTACTGGATGTAAAGTAGCTCATCCTATCCTTATTCCATATTCAATTATCTGCACATTAATTAATGTGCAGGAATTATCCAAGTATAAATTGGATATCTTTCTTTTCAATTAACACACTTATTATTACCACATATTCTTGCAATTGAGCTTATATCTTTACCTTGAAAGACATAGGCCTTTAACCAGACTTCCTGTGACTCTTCTTTCTTGTTGCCTCCACTACAAAGGTAACAGGAAGATCTTCCTGCCATACTAGAAACTTAGAATTAGTGTTCTAGGATTGATCAAAAAGTGCACCATACTACTCCCTGCTTGCAGCCCAGTACAAGTGGTAACTACAGCTCCTCATGCAAAAGCATTTTAAAGGACTTTCCCCCTCACTCTTCCCAACTCTTTGTGAGCATCACAATAGGGAACATCTAATTTAAGCTCTCTGGGCCAATAATGGCGGCACTCAGCCACAGTGTCATTGCTGACCCCAACTGGCTTTGACATAACTGACTATTTATTGACTAGGACATCTCTGTGATCCCACTCAACAGGAATGGGGTAAGCTTTCAAATTTGCCTCATTGAAATGAATAAGCTACTCAATGACACTGTATTTGTTTGGCTCACAGAGACCAGCATCTAAAATTTCAAGGGGGAAGTTGGACTTCAATTAGTTCTCAGTGGAATTCATCTGCTCTGAACCTGCTACACCTCCCCCCCAGCCACAAATCTACCATCAGCGCTAGTATCCATTCTTAAGGAGTACAAGGACGTGTTTAGCAAAACTCTAGATCAACTGCCACCTCCAAGAGAAATAAAAAATGCTGTCCAGTTATAAGGGTTGCTGCCAAAGGCACAACCCCTCCCTTGTTTGATACCCAAAAAAGACAAAACTCTCTGTCAACACCTTGTGGACGCGTTCAATAAGAGCTTCATCTGCCACTCCTTCTCATCATATGGGGACACAGTCTTCTTTGTAGCCAAGAAAGACAGGTCCCTTTGGCTAGTAAACAACTATTGTACACTAAACAAGGTGAAAGTCAAAAAAAGTAGCCCTTGCCACTAATTGACAGCTTATTTGATACACTTGCAGGTTGTTGTGTTTTTGGCCTTGTGTATGTCTTTGGGTTAACATCTGTGTTGCTAGCTTATAGAGTATGGTTGTAGGCCTAAACATGTATTAATACAAGTCTTAAAAACTCTGAAGTCTTTACCTTTAAATATAAGTTAAAAACTAAGTAAAGTGTAAAAGCAAGTAGGTAATCTGTGTAGTGAAATGAGATATGTTATGTTGGTTAGCCTATCACAATTGTGGCTAGTTAATATAATATAGTGAATAGTGAATTGTATCTTTATTTTAGTATAATTATAGTAATTAATCTTTTATAAGTTTATATTGCTATAATACTATAATAATATTGAGATCAGTTGACTTTAATATACATCCAAAATGCCTTTAATTGCTGCCACAGTATGATGAGATCAGGTTCTAGCCTCTGTAGTTGTTGTGTTCCTAAGATAATAAGGAAGTTATGCAAATACTTGAAATCTTGCATATGGAGTCATCTAGATGCAAGGCTTGATTAGAATAAGTCATTAATGTGCAGAAGTACCCTGATTATTGCCCCAGGTTAACTCCTCTCATATGCACAGTGATAACTAGTCACAGAAATTTAGCCTGGGTTATTAGCATTGTAATGTCTATATAACTCTCCCTACTCTTATCAAATAAATATACTTTTATACTTACTACTTGATATACATTTGAATACTCTTAGTTGTTACCTCCACTGGATAGGTAAAGACTTAAGGTCATTTTATCAGTGGTAAGCCATTGTGAATACAGCCTTTCCTGTTATTTTTAAGCAGCAACCAATCAAGAAGTAACCAGAAGGATTAGAAGGACTGATTTTTCACAACAATGTGTAAAAGTGTGCTTTTATTGGGAGAAATAAGGGAAGTTATATACTATGATGGCTGCACAATAGCTGCAGAGGTGTTATCAACACCTGCACTATTGTTTGAAACATTGCAGCATCTTCTTGGATCCACCAGGATCTTGCATCTGCATTTCTCTGTTTTAGGGATAATCTGGATAATCCAATGAGAAAGAGTAAGTGGACATTATTACAGAGTGGGCTGCAGTTGCAGCTACCCATTGCAGTAATTTTTAGCAATTCCCAAACCTGATCCATTTGGATGTAATAGAGCGGCCAGAACAACTTAACATCCAAATTACAATCCAGAATGCAAATCTGTCGGATCCAAAAGATTTGAGTGCAAACAGGAATAGTCTTGACCATTCTAATCTGTATCTAATTTACGACATTTCCCACCACTAAAATGGACAAAGGTTATAAATAGAGGGCACTGGAATCAAGGGCTGCATATTTCAGGTAATTATTCCAATAAAGCCTGTTTCACTGTATATTGTCTTATTCCTTTCTTTCTCTTCAAACTGGATAACAACCCATGGAATTTTTCATTAGTTTTTCTTTTTTCATGTTATTGTCCTAAATGGGGATTACTTCTGACCACTAGAAGTCATACACATATATTGCACATGTACTCTAGTGACCAGCTGTCTAGTGGTAGGTTCTTTCAGTGTATAACTTTCAGGGACTACTTTCTGGATGACCTTAACAGATACTTGCCATAGGGAGGCAAGTTTGCTTTTGCGCCCATAGCCTCTGTTGTTATAGAAGTAGACTAGATCTCCAATCTTATAGCTGGGAAGAGAAGGGCGTTTGACTGGGCATGCTCTACTTCCTTTTGCTTGGTGTTAAGATTGACAGTATAGGCTCCAGCCTGTATTTTGATCAAGGTCTGAGCCAGCTTGTGGAGGTATACATCTGGGGTGACAGCAGGGTTAGGCT
Organism: Entomophthora muscae; assembly: GCA_014839935.2. Lineage (NCBI taxonomy): Eukaryota > Fungi > Entomophthoromycota > Entomophthoromycetes > Entomophthorales > Entomophthoraceae > Entomophthora > Entomophthora muscae. The sequence goes on from QTSX02004264.1 coordinate 433,603, forward strand.
TCACCAAGGAGTGCAGGTAAGAAGGCAACAAAGGCTGGCAACTGTACAAGAGTTAAAAGGGGGTATTGTCTGTTGCTCTATGGTAGCCAATGTTGTAAGCAAAGTTGGCTGCAGGAAGGTAAGTGTCCCATTCTGACTCATGTTGATGTGCTAGTTTCCTGAGGATCTGTACTAAACTTCCATTGGTCTGTTCAATCATTCCATTGGTTTGGGGATAGTATGGGGTGAAAAAAGTGCCTATGATACCCATCAGTTGATTTAGCCTAGGTATCATATAGCTAGTGAAGTTGGTTCTGTTGTCATTTAACAGCATCTGAGGACATATGTGGCAGTAGATGATGTTTTCCAAGATGAACAAGGCTGTAGTGAGTGCAGACTGATTTGGGACAGCCTTGGCCTCAACCCACTTGGTCAACTAGTCCACAGTCACTATGATGTACTTGGTTTTCCCTTTGGATACTGGCAAGAGTCTCACCACATCAATGGTAACAGTATGGAAAGCAAATCCTGGGAGGATCAACTTGTACTGGAATCTTGCTATTTTTGGGCGTTCAACATTGCAGTCAAGGCAAGCAGCCAGAATCTCAGCAACATCAGAGGGCATTCCTTTCAGTAGCAATTATGCTGTAACTGATCAATGGTCTTTTGTATTCCTCCATGTTGTTTAGCTTTGTGTGAGGCAACTAAAGAATCTGTTCTGAGTGAGGGTTGTACATATGGCAACCAGTTATCCTGGTAGAGCTTAAAGAGTTGACCATCTTTAACTTTGGTGTCCACTGAAAGCTTCTTAAGAACATTTTGAATTTTGGTGGGCTCTTTCCCCCACAAAGATTGGTCAACCAGTAGTTTGTCATAAAGCTCATCAACAATAGAGGGCACAAGGGCAATGGTAGGCAGTTATGAGAGACAATCTGCATTCTGGTGAACGGCACCAGCACAATGCACTATGTCATAATCAAAGGCTTGAAGCTTGATAGCCCAATGAGCAAGCCATCCTTCTGGATCCTTCAATGTTTTCAATCATTTGAGGGAAGCATGATCAGTAATAACAGTAAAGTGTAAAACATGTAAGTATGCTCTAAACTGCTGGTAAAATTAGATTACTGCCAAGCATTTCCTTTCAGTCACTGTGTAGTTACGTTCATGTCAGTTCAATGTGCAGAAACAGTAACCAACAGGGTGTTCTAATCCATTGTCATCTAGTTGTGAAAGGAAACCACCAATGTCAGTAAGACTAGCATTTTTGTGCACCACAAAAGGCTTCTCAAAGTTAGAATAGGCCAGTACAGGGTCACACATTAAAGTCTGTTTCAGATAGTCAAAGGCCTTTTGACAGAAAGAGCTCTAAAAGAAGTCCACATTGGCATGGAGAAGATTGAACAAGAAGTCCCCAAGTGTGGCAAAGTTTGGGATAAACCTTTGGTAGTAACCAATCATTCCCAGAAAGACTTGGATATCACGCTTGTTGGCTGGTACCTGCATCTTGGCAATTGCTTCCACCTTAGCAGATACAGGGCGTAGACCATCCTTGCTTATTACAAACCCTAGGAATTCCAAGTGTTCCTTGAAGAAACTACATTTCCATGGATTCAGCTTCAGATTGGCTTTAAGTAACTGTTTGAAGACCTCCTCTAGGTGATGTAAATGCTCAGTGAAGGTTTTAAAAAAGACATTAATGTCATCCAGGTACACAAGCACAGATATGAGCTTTAGGTCACCCATAACTGCATTCATAGCCCTCTGGAAGGTGTCAGGGGCATTAGTCAGTCTTGGGGCATACATGTGGGCTGGAATAGTCCTTTCTCAGTAATGATGGCACATTTCTCTTAATCCTCCGGTGATAGATCAATCTGCCAATAACCACTGATTAGGTCCATGGCACTAAAGAACTTGACTCCTCCCAGTCTGTCCAAAGTATCATCAATACGTGGAGGGGGGTAGGAGTCCTTCTTTATGATGAAGTTTAGTCTTCTATAGCCAATGACCACTCTTTTGAATCCATCCTTATTTTTGACAATAATAAGGGGAGAAGACCAAAGGCTTTTGCTGGGTACCAATAATCCAGAGCTTAGTAACTTCTGAAGCTCTTTATTAGAAATAGCTTGGTTTGCTTGACTACAGCAAATAGGACAAGACCAGATTTGAGGCTGCCCTTGGGTGGCAATGGTATGCTCTACCCCAATGGCTTTCCCAAGGTCCAAATCATCTTTGGCAAAGACTTCCTTGTATTTGTCAAAGAGAGCCAGAGCCTGATCCTTTTCTGGTGTTGGAAATTGCGCCATTGATGCTATTTTGATATGGCCTTCAAATAGTGATATATGCAAAGATTTGGTTAGTTTTGCTTTTGACTTTGGAAATTCCTCACCTTCTGTAAATGAGTTTGTTCCAATGTCCACCCATTCTGGATTGCCATACCAGCCTGCAACTGATACTGGTATGATTTTACCCCAATGTGATCCCCTCTGCCACTCTGTCTACCTAATGAGTGATTATCAACCCTTGTCTACTATTCAAGTAGAATCATTTTTCCTAATAAAGACAAGTTTATCCACATTTGTGCGGGCTTTAATATTTTCCAAGCCTTTTCCTTTCTTTTTTGCCAAAAGGAATTCCTAATCTTGTATTCCAGGAAATTAAGGTATGTGCCCTTAATTTTGCCCTGAAGGCTAACCCAAGGCTAGCTTCAAACCTCAAATCTTTTGCTATAAAGATTTCCTGCTGTGTCCTCCTGGATGTTGTCCACAGGAGCCAAACACAACAAAATGGTGCTCACTACAGGGGCTGCAAGCCCCTCAGTTACCTTGTTCCCATGTGAATTCTCTGGGTCTTCTCCCTTTGTTTATGAAGTACCCAAGCAACCTAAAGTTTCTAGTCCTTCTCTAGAAAAAGACATCACCAATACTCCCTCAACTCACATGGTAATGGTGTTGTCTCCCGGGCCCTCTTGGGCCCACTTCCAGCTTTTTCACTCAACTATGAGCAAGCTTGTACCGCTGCCTGCTCTCTTCTCCATACAGGCTCTGTGGCAATGCACACTATACCTGATCTCCATCCCAGATATTCATCCAAAGATTTATATTCCTTCCTCTTGAATTTTGGTCTTTCCCCCGCGCTGATGAAGTCTATAAAGACTATTGGCGTGTTAGTTAACCAATTCATTCAACCTGAGTTGATAATCTCAGTTGGTGCTGGGGCTTTAAAATCAGCTCTTGAATGCCTTATCCACCGCTGTTTCCAACAATCATGCACAAAATATGGCCTATCAAGAATGGTCTCATAGTATATTTGCTTGCATTTTAGATAACTAGCGCAACGTGCTAGCTTCCCAAAAGTATTTGAAATTGTCCCTAAACTCCCTTTACTCCTTGCTCCCTGGATATATCAAAGATTAACTATGCAAACTAGATGATCACTAATCTACCTGGCGTGGCCAGATAGAATTGACTCTCCTAAAATATTGTTAAGATTTTAAGACCTTAGTCACTGAACTCAATCAGTTTTGAGAGCATGTTAATTCCCAGCTCAAGTTGGTTGGGACCCACGTCAATACTTGGGGCCAACATCTACATTTACAGTATGGCTTGAACAAGGCCACTTTGGGAAACACTCTGAGTCAGGTTCAAAACTACGTTGACAATGGAGTGGCTTCCATTAAAGTGATTCTGCCTGCTCCTTTGGTTGATGTCCCGTCTGTCTTTGAAGCTAAAGTATGGAAAACCATAGCCAAACTCAAAGCCACTACTTGACGTCAAGCCTCTGCCCCAAACCCTCTGCCTGTTGAACCTTCGCCTGATCCTTGCATTGTCTTGCATTCAGACCAAGAAGCTACTTACAAGGCAAGATTGAGTATTTGAGACAACACCTCTCTAACCCTGATGATTTTTCCTCTGACTTTGATGGCAAAAGAGAGGCTGAGGTTACTGGTACTCCTATCCCCCTTGGTCATGGGTGTTGTCCTGGATTGGAAGACCAACCCAGTGTCAACTGTACTCTTGTCTTGGATCATTTAGCAGCAGTAACAAAGGATGTTGCTGATAGGCAGGACACACTAGAATGCAAGGTGCAGAACCTCTCTCAATTGACAAAAGCAATAAATGGATAAGTTACCCCTCTGGCTGAGCAAACAATGTCCCTGGCTACTTGTATCAATGGGGTTGCTGGCACACTGGCAGTACAACAAATCAAGATTGATGAATTTAGAGCTGCTGCTGCTACTGTCCAGGATATCAGTGGGCAGAATAGCTCTACATTAGACATCCTAGAAGAGAGCCTTAGACTTCTATGGGCTAGTTAATCCGCTGCTGAGTCTGAGTTTGAGGAAAATCCTCACATCAACGTTCTCAACCCTGGTGACAATAGCCAATCCACTTAAACATCCATTGACCTAAACTAGAAGCCAACCTTCAAGTAGATAATTGACCCTAAAACCTCTACCATTGCTGCCTTTTTAATAATATACAAGACTGCAATGTGTAGGGCTACTGAAAAGCTTAAAAAGAAGTATATTCTTAACTGCCTCTGTCCTACGTGCCAAGAAGTTGTGGTCCCCAAACTCCCCTCCATTGTCACTTGAGAGGACATGAAGCGCCTCCTTATTGAGGAATTTGGAGGAGATCTCAGCTTGGAGGTTAAGAAAGATGCATTTATGCACATTGCCTTTAAGCCTAAGGAAACCCTGGCCAAGTTTGCTGATTGCTTCTATATTGAAGGACAACAGTTAATCACCAGTCATCAGTTAACTCCCTGAGAAGCTTACAAGGCATATTCAAATGCTTTAAAGGTGAACCAGCTCCTATTCCTACACTTTAAGGCACACAATGCTTCACTCACTTCCATGAAGAGTATAAAGACAATCTTTCAAGTCATGCATTTGACCCATGGGGGTACTGTGGTACGTGAAAATGAAGCCAGTAATGCTGGGACCACCTCCTGTACTCCGCGCATTATGACTCTGGGTTCAGGTGGACAGAAAAAAGAGGCAAGATTGTCATAACTGTGGCCAAATAGGGCACCACTTGCGTACTTGCACTGATCCCCAAGTGGAAGGTTGTGACACCAAGGAACAGGCAGGAAAAGAGAGGTTGTGGCGGATCCAGGCCCAACCAGCCCATCCAACCATTATCCTGCCCTTGACTCTTATTCCATTACCTTCTTTTGACAAAGCTTCAAAGAGCTTTGTCTCAAGAGAGGCAATTTTATGGGACACCTCTTTGTTATCATCCCGCCAATGGGCCATGATCTCAACACTCTTTTCCTCCCTTGCCCTTAAAGCCTCAATTTCACAATTTGCCTTTGTTTTCACTTGCTGTAATATTTTTTCCCATCCTACTAACAGGTTCTAGGAATACCACACATAGATTTGGTTTCCTTGGGCAGGAGTACCTTCTTTTGCAAAGTAATTGGAATATAACTCTTCAAACGCAGCCTTTACTTCCACCAAGGACTCCTCAGGCACAGTCTTGGTGACCTCCAATCTTGTAGGAACCTCTTTCCTGGCAGCAGAATTTTCAACGTGGAGTATTCCAAATTTGGTCCTTTCAAAATTTAACAAGGCAGACATAATAATTGAAAAGGTAGTTGAGGGGAAAGCATCAAAATCAACAATATATCTTTATTAAAGTTTAGCTGTTTTTGCCTATATACCATTTGAGGCATATTTGGCTGAAAATCCCTCTGGTTCCTGAATCAATTTATGATTCATCTCACATGATCTATGACATTTGAGTCATCCAAACCTAGATTTTTATCTAAAAGATCTCCAATATTTCTCAACCTATGAAAATCAACCTATAATAGGAAGAAGTACCTGACTCTATCCATCCCAGTGTACCAATTCAGCATGGAGCTTCCTCAGCTCCCTGCGCCAAAACCCTGTGGATTAAACATCCCAAAACTCAGCTATTAGTGTTCCAACTGGGAACCAGTTGATCAACCCTGAATTCCTAGGCATCCTTGCCTTTATTTAGTTATTTTTGCATTTAATGGTTTTTTGCCTTAAAACCCATTAAAATGCTTCAAAACTCAAACCACGGTGCCCAGGAACTTTCCCAGGTGGCGCCCCAGCGCCTGAAACAATTTGATTGTGGCGCCTTGGCGCTTTGTAAATACATTTGGTGGCGGCGCTTTTAATCCAATGAATTTTGCCAAAGCAGCGCCTTTAACCCAAAATTTGGGGGGTTTCTTATGGTTGACCTTAACCAAACTTCTTGACACAGTCAAGGCAATTTAATCAATATAATTAAATCCTCATTAATTATATTCTTGTGTATTTATTAATTAATCTTCCTGATTAATTAAACTGTTTTTGAGACATCCCGTCTCCCAGATTGACTCAGCCAATCTTATCTTCTTTTCTTTTATTGAACCTAGATATCTAGTTTTCAGGAATCTTAACCTTAAGACTTTCAATCCAACTTATCTACATGCAATAATAAGAAAAGAACAGAGATAAATTTATATTTCAGAGCATTTATTTGGCTAAATACTCAATAGTGACTGTCGTACGGTCACAGAGGTCAGCTTGTTGACAGAGACACTCTCTGCTGACAAATCTCCCCTGTCTCATCCTGATTCTCCTTCCAACAAGGAAGCTCCCCCTTCCTCTGGCCCAACTATCCTTCACCTGTTTCACAATCTTTCCAGTAATTCTGAGCCTGAGGACTCTGACTGTGATGAATCTGATGGTTATGGCTACTTGGTGCTGGCAGTCCCAGAGACAGTCTCTGTCCCTTACAAGCTACGTTCATGGAAAACCACAACTGCAACTTGACCATCTGCAAACAAAGCTAAGGCTGTAGTGGCTTGTCATTGCTTGGCTCAGGCTCATTGTCCCCCAGTATTGGTAGATTCATCTGAAGAGGATGCTGAACTAGAAGAAGCTCTCTTTCAGAATGTGACCGTATCTCTCCCCTTGCAGACTGTATATAAGGAAATTACTGCCTTATGATGCATGCTGGCCAAATGGGAGAAAAAGTTGGAGGCAGTTCAGGATGTGCTGGCTGTCCTACCCCCCTTTGGGGAAGATACTACTCTTGTGGAAGTATTGATCCAAAAGGTTAAAATCAAGGCTATCTTGGAAACGGGTTCACCAGTCAATATGGTATTGTCCAAGCTAATGAGGAAGCTTAAACTGGCCCCTGACCTTAACTACACTCAGTCATATGGTACAGCTGGCATGTCCCAAACCCAAGCCATTGGTGCCTATTCTGCCCTGCCAATGAGGTTTGGGAAGCTTCTTATTGCGTCCCCTACTGTTGTCCTAGAAAACAAAAGCTACAATCTCCTGGTTGGTACACAGTTCCTTTGAGAGTACAACAGGATTGTGAACCTTAGAGATAAGTACCTATTGCTCTTAGGATATGAGATCCCTTTAATCTTTGAAGAACCACCACGTCTCTCAGGAAAACGTCTTAAGACTTGTGTGCTTGAGTACCCTACAGGTATCTTCTCTCTCAAGTATAGGACCCACTCCTCCAACATGTGTTCCCCTCCTCCTTCCTGTCCTTCAGAGGAAAGTGTGCCTCTTCTTTCCCCCACAGCAATTACCATCCCTCCAGGCTCCCAAGTGATTATAGACTCCCAGATATCCTACAAACTTCCTGAAAAATCATTCCTGGAGCTATATTTACCTGATTCATTAAGCCATAAAGAGCCTTGGTTATGCCCTGGGATTTTGGACCAAAATTATAAGAAGCCTGTACAGCTGTTGTTGGCTAACCTGACTGCCCTGCCTATGTAGGTGAACAAGGGCCTGGTTGTTGGGCATAGTTGCATAATTAGTTCAGAGCAAGTGTTGTCCCTATACCCCTTTGGAAATTTAGTGATTTCAACTTGCCTGAAGGAGGCCCCCATGTTCTCTCCCTGTTCACTGCCGCAGACTTCCCAAACTGTCACCCATTCAACAAAAATATGTTCTGAAACTGTTAGACCAGTTTAAGGATATCTTTGCCTCTGGACCCACCAACTATGGTCTAGAAAAGGGGGTTATTCATCAGATAGATACAGGTGATGCCCCTCCCTTTTGTTCCAAACCTTACTGCTGCAGCAGGGTAGAAGATTATCAGGTACTAAGGAGCTTAAGCAGCTCTCAGACAATAGAATACTAGCTCCTTCTCAGAGCCCTTGGGCCTCCCCATTGTTGATCCTCAAAAAGAAGGATGGAGGCTGTAATGGTCCACATTTTTGATGGTTCTCAGGCGGGGCTAATGTTGGCTAAGCAAAAGTTTGGTTGTTTGTTGCAGGTAGAGGCTAGTAAGGAATGATGACTACTAGGGACAGTAAGGCCTAGCTAGTAGGTGTAAAGACTACTAGAGGCAGATATAGCCTCCACCCAGAAGAAGATATTAGATGCTGTGGGCTAGAGTTCTTCACCCAGCAGGAAACGTGGCTGCAAAAGGGTGAAGAATGAGATAGCTAGCAGGAAACTTTGTCTGTTGGAGGTGGAGAAGGTTTTGGACTCCTGGCAGGTAACATGGGCTGGCAGGAAGGGGAAGAGCTCTGAGGGCTTTGTACCCTAATGCACTTACAGGAGGTCTGTGAGCAAGCATCCTACCTAGCAGACTGGTAGGGTGTCCTTGTTTGTGCCCCTATGGGAGCTTTGGAGGAAACCCAAAGTGACCATTGGAGGGCATAGATTTTCTCAGAGGTGTCACCAAGGCGGTTTGCTTGGGGAAGCAAGCTGCAGAACTTGATGTGATCAGGCCTCTGGGAAGTAGAGCTGATTAATCTGCAACTGAAAGCTCAGACTTAATCACCTGGGTGAGTAAAGACAACACATAGACATTGATCTAAGGTTGAATGGCCTAAGTGGTGTACCACTTTTGAGGGCCCAGTCAAACGCCAGTTCAATTTAGACTCATGCCTGGGTCTACAAGTTCTGGTAATGAGGACTGAGATAAAGAACTGAGGTGGTTCACGGAATTAACAGAGAAGATTATCAAGAGGGACGGTTTGGTCACATGAAGACTAGTTGAGAGACCTTTAATTCATATTGAATTGTGGGAACCAATATGATTCAGTGTGCAGAGGGAACTAAGGAGGTTCCTAGTGAAGATTTGTTGAGGAACTGGGTGAGGATAAGCTGAAGGACCAGAAGATTATGATGTAGGACTAGCTGATCATGATAAAGGAGCTGGCTGAAGGATCAGAAAATGATGAAGAACTGGTGGTCTGGAGAAATGAGCCAAGATTTTGCCAAATTGATTTGCCAAAGTGGGAAGATGTGGAATATTTTGCCTTGGTTTAGTATTAAAATAAAGAAGGAATGTGGATTGAAGTGTGGGTAAGATATTTATTTATTAAGTTCCTAGGATAGACAAAGGTATTTTGCTATAAGAGCGGGATACAAAGTTGTTTTGGTGGGACGTTTTCCTTGTATTTTACAAATTTTTTTAATATATGAGGAAAGCTTTGAAGAGGTCCAGAAAGAACAATTTAAATAGTAATCTACTATTTAAATGGGCTTAGGTTGAATTCAGGAAGAAATGGTGCCGGAATAATGTACTAGTTAACACTTTGGTGCATGAAGAGTTCTCAATTTGAGCAGTTAGAGCTGTGGAAATGATTTTCATAGTTGGATCCTGGTGAAACTTCAGAAATGGTCTATTTCTGCGCTCTGCATTCATTGGTTGAGTTCTGGCAGGTTTCCTGATGAAAATGATTGGTTGGAAGCCAAAAGCTTAAAGTGTAAGCAAGGAAATAGTGAATTAATACTTTAAACTTTTGAGAAAGTAAGTATTTAAGCTTAAGTTATTATAGGGGAAAGTGAGCGGCAATGGTTTAAGATTATGAAGAAAGTCATTTTGAAGACAGAAATGTTGGGAAAATTACATAAGAAGGTGGCTGGCTGGAAAGTTACAGGGTCTTTTTAAGGTCTTTTCAAGATCTTTTGCAAGGCTTTTGGAAGTCTTTCCCAGGTCTTCTGAGTTTCTGACAAGTGGTTTTGGAAGCCTTTTAATCACCAGCAGGAGCTTGGTTGGACTGATACAACCCAAGATCAGAGCAGGAGCCAAGAATAAGAAGCTGGATCCTAAGCGCAACGCCAGAGTCCATGTTTAAGGTGCTGGAGTCAAAGTTTAAGGTGCCAGAGTCCAAGTTTAAGGAGCAGGAGTCCAAGTCTAAGGAGAAGACGTCCAGGACTGAGGTGCAGAAGTCTAAGAACAAGTACAAGGAGTCAAAGATATTGTTGGAGGACTCCAAGTATTGGCAAATTCATTTTGTTTTCTTGACCCCCAGGCTATATACCAGAAGGTCTTTAAGGTGATCTTCCTTCTGAGAGTGAATAAAAGCCCATTTTGACCCCTATACATATTTCTGAGACACATCTCCCCTTAATAAAGAATGACAAACCCTTCCAGCTGGTCCCTGGCTACAATCCAGGACAGACTTGGAGACTTGTGGAAAGGAACCCCACAGTGTCTCTTCTTGCCCCTGCAGCTATTTCCATCCCTCAAGCTCCCAAGTAATTATAGACTCCCAGATATCCTACAAACTACCCAAAAAATCATTCCTGGAACTCTACTTTCTGAATCCCTAAGTTGCAAAGAGCCCTAATTATGTCCAGGAATCTTAGATCAAACTCATAAGGAGCCTGTATAACTGTTGCTTGCCAACCTGAACGCCCTACTCATGCAGGTGTCTAGGGCCCAGATTGTAGGGCATGGTTGTATATTGGGAGCAGAACAAGTGGCATCCCTTACCCTTTTGGAACTTTCAGCAATTTTAATTTTCCTGAAGACAATCCTCAAGTTCTCTCCCTGTTTATCACTGCCAACTTCCCACAACTTTCACCCATCCAACAAAAAGCTGTGTTGGAACTGCTTGAACAGTTTAACAATATCTTTGCCTCTGGACCTACGGACTATGGCCTAGCCAAAGGGGTCATCTATCAGATTGATACTGGTGATGTACTGCCTTTTAGAGCCAAGCCATACTGCCGTAGTAGAGTAGAGGATGCCCAGGTTTCTAAGGAGCTTAAACAACTCTGGGATGCTGGACTCTTGGCTTCCTCTAAAAGCCCTTGGGCCTCACCCTTATTGATCCTCAAGAAAAAGATGGGATCCACCACATTGTGATAGATTACTGCCGCCTAAACTTGCTCACAAAGAAGAATTTGTACCCCTTGTCTATAATTGATGATGCTCTCAGACAATTGGGTGGCTCTAAATTCTTCTCTACTATGGATTTAGCTTCTGGATACTAGCAGGTCAACTTGTCTCCAGAAGACTGGGAAAAGGCTGCCCTTATTACCTCAGAGGAGCTCTATGGTGAAACCCATCACCAGTTGGTTGTTCTAATCCTGATTATTGTTGAGTACTTCCTGATTGTAAGAGATCCTGATTGCCTTTCAAATGAGGCAGCCATTCTGGATGCTCAAGACATTGACTAGCTTCTGGATTGCCCAACAACACCATCTAGCTTCCGGATTGTCCAAAGGCACCAACTTGGTTCCATATTGAAGCTCACACCAACTAGGCATTAAATCTATCAATCAATTAGTTAAACAACTGCAGTTATCAATCAAATTCTCCAACCTTGAGCCTTTGGTAACCCCCTTGTGCCGCTGGGGCTGTTCACACCTTCCCCTGATTGCTGTTCTGATCCCCAGTTGTTCAACACTCATTTCCACTTTTTTCAACCCCCTGCAATGACCAACTTGCCTTGATTTATCAAGTAAGTTGTAGTATATAAACCCCTCTCCTTTTCTCAATAACGACATACGTTTATACGCCCTTATATTAGCTACATCATTGAATATTCTTTGAGTGTATAATTTGAGGATTGCAAAGGCTAGTCTCCTCTTACCAACTCTACTGTCAATTAGCCCAACTTGAAGTTGCTACTTGAAGATTTGCTTTAGAGTAGTTGCCGCTGCCACTACTCCAAACCCTTTGTTGTTCTCCTGGTCCAATCATCTTTGTACTATCAAATATCTGTCTGGTTTCCAACTGGTAAAGTATTCATTTAATCAACCAACACCTAGATTAGTCCCCATCCCACCGTCTATTCCCTAGTCCGTCAACCAACAGACTGACTATCCTCACTTACAGTAGCAAGAGCACCAAATCTTGGGGCTCAATACAAGGGATTTTATCCAATTCCTGCCAACCTCTTATTGATGCCTACAAAGCCTCTGACAAGGGAAGAGCCTACGCAAAATGATTAATACCAGATCCTCTGGAGTACCTCTCCTGCCATTGAATGACAATATCCAACAAATAGGTTGTCCTAATAGATCAGGCTCTCCAGCCAACACTACATCAGCACCATCCTACACAAGCGCCAACAACCTGGTATCAGTTGGCAGTATCTACCCTCAAAGGGTGAGCCAGTTGTCAGCCAGAAGACCCATCTATCAACCCTCAACTACTACTGCCAACAACCCCATCAGACCAGCTCAGTCTTACCTTGGGAATCACACTACGGTCAATTGGGCCAACCAACAGACCACAACAACAAGAAGGGTAATGAATAACCCTAATAACCACCCAAGTCCTGAGAGCAACTTTGCTCTATGGAGATTCCAATGGTACAACCAATCCTGATTCCTCCCCTGGGACTCTGGGAACCCTCAAGTCAACCAGCAAGACATTCAGTTCCAACCTTTGAAGCTTTCAACTTCTCTGCCTCTGGAGTTGGCCAGACTCTCAACCGTTGGCCTTCTGCTCCCATATATCCTGTCTCCAATACTCCTAGTCTCCAGTTGTTCCCAATTGCCCCTTTCATTGGGCAGGTCAATACAAATCCATATCTTCCTCTTGATACATTGGTGGAGACCACCAACACCAAGCAAGATCTGCATGAGATCAAACAAATGATTGAACATAACAATGTAGCCCTCCCTTGTTTGACAGTAGACAGCTTGGATAGACTGACCATATAAACAGCCAGGGTTGGTCATTCAAAACTCATGGACGCTGTGAATAGACTCAACCAGGTCAATGTCAGCTTCCAAGAACTAAACAACCAACACAAAGACCTCTGACAGTTAGCTGCTATTAGCTTTGAGCGCCAAGGTAAATGGAACAATACCACTAATCAGCAACTTGAAGAGTCCAACACTTGTGTCAGAGCAACTTCTGTCCACTTAGAAGGAATAACCCAGGAGCCAAATACCTTTGTGAACACCCAGTTCACTCCCCTACACAACCTCACTATTGCTTTGGCTGCCAACTTGGAGTCATCCGCAGTTCACCTCAAAGCCCAAGGAACAACCCTCACCAACAATCATTGACATATCCAAGAACTGATGGAACAAATGAACCAACTGTCTTGTATGACCTCTGCGCAAAGTGCCTTCCAGCAACAGCAGAATACAGCAATCACCAATGTGGACGCTGAGGTAACAAGACAATTTAATGAAAACCACACCCATATTGAAGAGGTCCAGCACCAATGTACCAAGGACTTAGCCACCACTACTGCTGCAGTAGTAGAACAACTCACTACCTGTAATCAAGGAGTACAACAAGCTCATACTGCCAACCAAGATTTAACTGAACAAGTGGGTGGCTTTACAGCCCAATTTGCCAACACAACTACCCTTCTCAACAATAAAAGGGCAAATAACAGAAGAACTAAGAACAGCCACAACTACTCTTGAAGAACACTTCAATTGACTTGCCATTGGGAAACCAACCACCCACAACCCCACCATAATTGGTAATATTCTCAATCACGGTTGAGCTGACCCTGTCTGTTCCCCTCAGGAAACACCTACCAACATAGCTACAGGAGCTAATGTTATTCCAATTGTGAGTGCAACCCCCAGAAGTTGTTGTTGCCACCAGAGAAGCCCTGAGAGCCACCAACGCAAGTCCTGCCGCAGATGCCACTAACCTGACTACTCCAATAGTAGTAGTTCTAGTTCTGACTCTGGTTCTGAGGATGAGTCAACAATCTCATCTTTTACGTATCAGCAAGGAGTGCACCATGGTTCTAGCTCAGGCAGAACTAAGCCAAATAGTCTCTTTAAAAACAAATTCTCAATGAACAGTCACATTGACATCCACATGTGGCTGGACACTTTTGAAAAGGCTAATGAAAGACTAGGATCAAGAGAGATGGGTCTAGCCTATATTTGCATGCTTGAAAAAGCAGTATTAGCAGACATCTCTCAATACCTTCATAGAAACTATAAATATAAGGATGTGAGAAAAGCTCTCCTTAAAGTCTTTGACTCAGAAGCAAGGGAAAAAATTGACAGGGATAACTTTCTAGTTCTAAAAATCAAGAACTTCAAAGATTTTCCTTGTGAGTTCTGATCCATGGTAAGTTGGCTACAGATGAAGAACCTCACCAGCACCAACAACTGTTGTTGTGCCCTCTGACATGCTTTATTTCCATACAAAGATCTTTGGCATGAGTTCTCTGGTCAAATAAATGGCCTTCACAACATTAATTTGATTGTAGAGAAAGTCTTTACCTTAGTACAGCTTATAACTCAGTTAGATTGACTCAATCATACTGACCAAAGGGTTTAAATCACTCCAGAACCAACTCCAACTCCTGTCTACCAACCTTTGTCTTCCTACCAGAGCAACTCCAATGCCCAGTTGACTCCATATCATATGCAACCTGACTACACAGGTTGCAGAATATACAAGGAGAAGACACATATGCAAAAGGATTGCCCCAACTTTGCTGTGTACAAGAAAGTACAGGAGATGTTTAGAAGCTGAAACCAGGGTTGACATAGAGTTCAAGTAGTTTATACTGAGGACACAGTCCACATAGAAGACTGCTTCTCTTCCAACAAGGAGTCAAAAAATAAATAGGTGATGGACTCAGGGAGTCCCCATCACCTCTATCTAAACCTCCCCCAACAACCTAGCTGGTATTTTTGCTGTGTTATCAAACCCAATCAGTAATAAATCAGTCTGAGCTCAACAACTGGAAAAGAGACATGCCTTAATGGAATCTCTTAATTCTAGCATCACTGACCCAACCTTCCATCCCTATTTGTCCCAGCCTATACCTGACCTGCCCTTGATTGACTCTGATAGCAAATGCAAAGATATCACCCCATACACCAACAGATCCTTTGTCAATGTATCCTTTCTCATCCCAATAAAGACCTTTTTGAAAGCCCTACCTATGTTTAATAATTGCTTGGATGCTCTAAAAGAGCATCTAAAAAACAACCGTTTATGTAATATTACTAATAATATTATCATTCCAACCAAAACATGTACATTGTGACGGAAATTACTGTATAGTATAAAGCTGTTTCTAAATGATGGGGAATTACAAACCAAATCCACATAAAATTGATTATTAACCACCAATAAGGCTTCAGATATTTTTTGTGAAATTTCCAATTGAAACTCCAGGATTAGGTAGAGCCATTAGTCCTAACCAGAGTAAACCAAGATAAATGACCTGGGAAAGCATCAATGCATCTTCAGCGAGAACTCTGGGCATTGAGAAGGGACATGATTTTCAGTTTCAAGAATGGGGAGAAGAGCTACAAGATTGGCTGGCATGAAATTTACATTTGGGGCTGCCAACAACAAAGTTCCCAATGCTGGGCCCTATCTTCCTGAAATTATTTGGTTCAGAATCAGATTGTATGGGATATACTGCAACAGCCCAATCACAGGATGTATTTTAAAATTTAAAGTTTAGAACTTGGGATAATTGATTTTTATTGAGTAAATTTAGGAGGACTCAACTCTTAGAGTTGAAACAGGGAAAACTATTCAATATATATCAGAAGAATTGACTAGGCAATATCACCTGAGTCCTGACCTCCTATTCCTCTACGTTGCTAAGTAAGTATCTGGTTCAAGTTGCAAAGAACCCTTGCGTGGCTAGTCTCTGATAACCATACTGATTAACAAGCTCATATTGGGTGACCCTCATATTATGTCAATTTATCAACGTCAGTTTAAAAGGGAGAGCTGGTTTCAGCTGGCAGACTGGAGCAGCTGTGACCCATTTTCAATCAACTGTTTGGTTTAAATCTGTTAACTTGGTCAATTTTGATACAAGTTTTCTGGCCTTCAGAGCCTTCTTACTTGGACAGGCAATACCTGGCATTATGTAATCTACCATGACATTAACCTCTGCTTTAGCCCTGGGCACAATAACACCATCTGGGAGATGAGATAAGGAGAAATTCTTATGGGCAGGTGGGAGTTTCATTGCAGCTAAGGCAAGTCCAGGGTGACCAATAGCAGTGGGATTGCGCTTGTAGAACTCACAGATCAGATCTGAGGAATTTGAACAATTGTAGTGGGGAACCCATGAGTTTTCAGAATCAGGATAACCTTTTCAAGACACTAAATATTCTAAACGGCAGCAGTTCTTGTAGGAAGCCAGAATACAATTTAACTCATATTTGGGTTACCTTCCACAAGAATGGGTTGGGAAGAAAGAGTCTCTGTTCCTTTGAAGGGAGTAAGAAGACATTTATAAAAGGTATGAAAAATCTTGAAAGCAGGAGGTAAATCTAGCTGATAGGCAGAGGGACCAATCTGATGTTCTACCTTGAAGGGACCAACTTGCTTGGGACCTAATTTATGACAGGGAACCTTAAGTTTCATATTGCAAGCATCAATTATGACTAGATCACCTGGCCTGTAAGTTGGACCCTCCTGGCGCTTACAATCTGTGTATTCCTTGTAAGTTGTCACAGCAGCAGCAAGAGTAACTTGGAGCTCCTGATGGACCTGCTTCAATGCAGCGGCTTGATCAGTTGCAGCTTCCACATTGCTAACCAAACAAAGCCCATGTTAGAAGAAGGATTTTAACCCACATTGGCATAAAATGGCGATACTTGAGTTGACATGTGCAGGGCGTTATTATATGTGAACTCTGCCATGGGTTGATTATCACACCAGTCATCTTGTTTTGCATTAGTGTAGCAGCGTAGGTAGACCTCCAAACTTTAGTTACCCTCTCTGTTTGCCCATCAGATTGGGGGTGAAAGGCTATGGAACGGCATAATTTGATTCCAAGAATTCCAGTAAAGGCTTCACAGAACTGAGCAATAAATTGAGGACCACAGTCACTTACAATCTCCATTGGGATGCCATGTAAGGAAAAGATTCTATTCACAAACAACCTAGCTATCTCCACCAAAGTAAATGTGGTTGAGCAAGGTAAAAAGTGTGCCATATTTGTGAAACAATTGACTACCACCATGATTGCGTTAAACCCATTGGAATTGGGAAGCTCACCAATGAAATCCACCAACACAGACATCCAGGATCCTGCAGCAGACTGTAGTGGAACTAATAACCCATTTGTCTTGCTACAACTGGCCTTGGATCAAACACATACCAGGAAATCCTGAACAAAAGCTGCTACCTGCACAGTTAAACCTTTCCAGGAAAACTGGCAGTGGATTAGTTCCACTGTTTTGTTTTTCCCTGGGTGATCAGCTGTTAGATAGGTATGATTAGCCTCCATGATTTCATCCCAAATAGTACCCTCAGGAACCCACAAACAACCTTGATTATATAGGACTGAACCAATCTTATGATAACCCTGAGGCTGACCCATTGGTTTTGCGCATGCTAGCTCTAATAGCCTATCATAGCCTTTGGACAAAGGTTGCAGAAACTTGACCTTGGAATACAAGTCCAGGTCTGCGCCCTCAGCTAAAGACATGGTAGCCAACATAGCTGGCAGAGACAGTACAAAAGGCACCAAAGCCTCATCTGTAATCATAATATGTGTGATAAACTCAGCATCCATACTAACATCTGGGAGATGGGAAGGGTTCCTACTTAGCGCATTGGCCAAATGATTGTCAGATCCCTTAATAAACTTGTAGCAGAACTTGTATCTTGACAGGTCACCATCATATCTGGATTGAAGACCCAACAAAACCCTGGGTTGTTGATAATATAGAAGAGCTTTGTGGTCAGTTCTTACTACAAATGATAGACGTGCCAACATAAGATGGTGATGCCAATGCTTTAAAAATTCTACAACAGACAACAATTCCTTGTTGTAAATCATGTAGTTGCGTTCTTGAGCCTCTGTTTTCTGGGAGAAATACCCTACAGGTCTTTCAATCCCATCACTAGCCGTCTGCAACAGCACACCAGCCACAGCATATTTAGATGCATTGGTGGAAACCACAAAAGGAAGCTCAGGATCCACATGTCTTAACACTGGGGAGGACAACAAAAGAGCCTTGACTGCTGAGAAGGCACTTGCACACTCAGGCGTCCAGACTAAAGTTGTCTTTCCACTAGCTGAATATAAAGGGGCAGCCACATCAGACAAGTGGGGGGGTGAATTTCTTCAAGATTGTACATGTACCCAAGAAACTACAAAGTTGGGATACTGTCACAGGCGTAGCATACTCTTGAACTGCAGCTTCCTTGTCAGGGGCAATGGTGTGGCCATTCTCAAAGATAATATTACCCAGAAAAGTAACCTTATGTTTAAAGAATTCAGACTTAATCCTCTTGATGATCAAGTTTGCTTGAAGAACGTGCTCTACAACTGCCAACAAGTGAGCCTTATGAGACTCCTCATCTGGAGAAAACACCAAGATATCATCCATATATGCAATGGCGTAAACACCTAGGAGATCCCCCAGGACTGAATTAATTAACCGCTGAAAGCAAGCTGGAGCATTCTTCATTCCAAAAAGCATTACATGGAACTGGAAGATACCCTTCTTGGTTCTGAATGCTGTTAAGCATTCCATTCCTTCTGCAATCCTGATTTGATTTAAAGCATTCAACAGATCCAGTTTTGAGAATACCTTGGCCTTCTCAACACACCTAGAGATCTGTGCTTTGAGGGGTAAAGGATAATGATCTGGAATTGTAATGTTATTCAAATTCCAGTAGTCAACACAAGGACAAAGGGACCCGTCAGAATTCTGAACAAACAATAACAGGGAGCAGTTTGATGAAGCCTTATTGAAAATGTAGCCTTTTGCCAACATGTCACAAGTCCACTCTTCCAAACATGTGTCTTCCTTCAAGGTTAAAGGGTAAATAGGAGACATAATTCTAATCAGATCAACAGTAACCTTAAAGTCAAAGTCAAACTGAGTGTGAATGGGAAGGACCTTGCCTCTAGTGGCGTCAAATGCCACGGACCAGGGCTGTAAGCATACTGGTAAATCTGAACTTGAAAGGGAAAGGGACAGGAAACAATTGTGTGGTCTGTGATGATTGCTCCAATTTAGACATATTCAACAGCAGAATACAAATAGTTATACCCAAAGAATGTTCCACCTGCAGCTCATTCTCCTCAGTAAGTTTGATACATTATGATCTCTCCATCAAATCACTCCCAGAATGATAGGATACATCAGGGTAGAGTAAACAGAAAATCTTGCAGTAAAGGACTGACCTGCAACTACAAAAGTAACTGGCTTCTTCAGCTGGAAAGAGGGAAAAGTTTGACAGTTCCCACCATTAACAAGCATTCCTGGGTGGTACTTGAGTTGTAGCAAGTTGGCAGTCTCCATACTCATAAAATTTTTGGAAGCACCTTTATCCAACAAAATAGCTGGCTGATAGATAGTCTGACCATATTAATGCTACCATAGAACAAGAAGTAACCAGAAGTAGATTTTTTCAGCAAAGGTAGCAATCTTGGCAGGGTCTTGTTTTCATTGGCAGTACAGATGGCAGCTAAGGAGGCAGGATGCTCCTGGAAGTAATGCTCAATCATTTCTTGGACAGCAGCCAGAAGAACAGGTTATCAAAATTGATAGGAACAAGGGGCAACTCTTTGAACGTAATCACAGAAGATTTTGCAGGTACAACATGCTGAAGCATTGCCAAGGAACTATCAGGACCAGACACTACAGGAACCTCCTTCACATCACCAGGTTTGTACACCACTGCCAATTGTAGCTGAGACAAGCTAGGGGGAGAACAATCCTGGCTTTGGTTGGAAGGAACTATTGCAGGACCAGAACCAGAAAGCCAGGAGCGCGCAGCGGGCTTATCTTCAATTACTAACGTAACTTGGTTGGAAGTAGACAGATTTGAGACCAGAGAAAGAATTTGGCTTACCAGGGCCTCAGTTGTGGTTAACAGGGAATCCCAAACTGCCAAATCTTGGGCAGTCTTTTCAACTGCTAACCACAACGCTGAGAGTTTATTCACCTTGGGGACATCAATTGTACGGCAGTAGGTAAGAAACTGAGGAAGGAATACTGAAAGCAGAGTTGTACCCTGGTGGAAGGCGTACAGCTTAAAATATACTTTGAGCTCCTCAATATATACATACAAATTTTTTAACAAGGGATATAAAGATGCACTCTCAGTTAAAACACGTGGATTGCACTCCACCGTGGACAACAACCATTCACGGGCATCTTCAGAAACCTTTGTCATTGCGTGGTAAACTTGGGACTTGTGACTAAAGCTAGAGCCAGATAAAACAATAATGCTGACAAATCTTCACACAAAATTTCATCAGTGGGTGGAGTAGGAAAATAATCCAGATGCCAAAATAACATGACACAACAGAAATAGGAAACAGAGGATCCAGTCTCTACAACTGCAACCAGAGATGGAAACCACAATCAAAGAAAAGCCCAAACTGAAAACTCAGAAATCAACTGATGCAAATAAACATAGTAAACACATATATCTTGACAGAGAAGGAGAAAAGAAACACAAATTCATGATGAACTGCTTTCAAAAACTCAGAAGTAGAAGAGTTGAGTAATGTGACGGAAATTACTGGATAATATGAAGCCGTTTCTAAATGATGGGGAATTACAAACCAAATCCACATAGAATTGATTATTAACCACCAACAAGGCTTCAGATATTTTTTGTGAAATTTCCAATTGAAACTCCAGGATTAAGTAGAACCAGTAGTCCTAACCAGAGTAAACCAAGATAAATGACCTGGGAAAGCATCAATGCATCTTCAGCAAGAACTCTGGGCATTGAGAAGGGACATGATTTTAAGTTTCAAGAATGGGGGGAGGAGCTACAAAATTGGCTGGCATGAAATTCACATTTGGGGCTGCCAACAACAAAGTTCCTGATGGTGGGCCCCAACTTCCTGAAATGATTTGGTTCAGAATCAGATTGTACGGGATATACTGTAACAGCCCAATCACAGGAAGCATTTTAAAATTTAAAATTTAGAACTTGGGATAATTAATTTTTATTGAGTAAATTTAGGAGGGCTCAACTATTAGAGTTGAAACAGGGAAAACTATTCAATATATATCAGAAAAATTGACTAAGAAATACCACCTGAGTCCTGACCTCCTATTCCTCTACGTTGCTAAGTAAGTATCTGGTCCAAGTTGTAAAGAACCCTTGCGTGACTAGTCTATGACAACCATACTGATTAACAAGCTCATATTGGGTGACCCTCATATTATGTCAATTTATCAATGTCAGTTTGAAAGAGAGAGCTGGTTTCAGCTGGCAGACTGGAGCAGCTGTGACCCATTTTCAATCAACTTTTTGGTTTAAATCTGTTAACTCAGTCAATTTTGATACAAGTTTTCTGGCCTTCCAAGCCTTCTTACTTGGACAGACAATACCCAGAATTATGGAATCTACCATGACATACATGGGCTCAACTTAAATTCTTTTACACTCCTATTTGTGCTGTTGTCAATACAGAAGCACCAACAACAATAGTATCATCATAACTGGTACCCAAGCTTTGATTCAAGCCAGACTTGGCTTACAACAAAAGCTTTTTTACTGCAGGGGATCATCAAACTATTGCAGCAGGTGCCTACAGCAGTATCCTGCTGATACTTGGTGAGCTAGTCCTAACAAAAAGTGCTGTTGTGCTACAATTCATCAGCTATGATATAATAATAGGTAACAACCAGCTATGACAATACAACACTATAATAGCCATGGGTGCTGGAACAATAACCCTCATAGGATATTATATTCCTTTATTGTTTAACGACAATCAAACATCATACATGGTTTCTTAAGGGAAAACTGACCAACACCATACCCAAATCAAGTACCCACATGGTGTTATGGGAATTCACTATTGGCTTGCCAATCCACATACTAAGACTCTTCAGTCTCATGCTAACTTTGTTATTGTCACGGTAGGTTCAATCATGCCGGGTATTATCTGCCCAAGCAAGAAGGCTCAAAAAGTCAGAAAACCTTTGTCAAAATTAACCAAGTTAACGGATTTAAATCAAACAATCAATCAAAAATGGGTTATGGCTGCTTCAGTCTGTCAGCTGAAACAGGTTCCCCTTTTCAAATTGACATTGATAAATTGGCGTAATTTGAGGTTCACCCAATATGAGCTTGTCAATCAGCATGGTTGTCAGAAACTAGTCACTCAAGGGTTCTTTGCAACCTGGATCAGATACTTACTTGACAATGTAGAAGGAATAGGAGGTCAAAACTCAGGTGGTATTTCTTAGTTGATTTTTCTGATATATATTGAATAATTTTCACTGTTTAAACTCTAAGAGTTGATCCCCCTAAAATTTTACTCAATAAAAATTATTTATCCCAAGTTCTAATTTACTTTTTAAAAATGCATCCTGTGGTTGGGTTGTTACAATATATTATGTACAATATGATTCTTAACAGAATCATTTCTGGAAGATTGGGTCCTGCAGTTGGAACTTTGTTGTTGTTGCCGCCCAATGTGTAAATTTTGTGCCAGCCAATTTTGCAGCTCCTCCCCCCATTCTTGAAACTGAAAATTGTGTAGCCTCCTGATGTCCAGAATTTTACTCTGAAGATTTGTCGATGTTGTCTCAGGCCATTTATCTTGGGCTGCTTTGGTTAGGATTAATTGTTCTGCTTAATCCTGGTATTACAATTGGAAATTTTACAACAAGATATTTGAAGCCACGTTGGTGGTTAATCATTAATTCTATGTGGATTTGGGTGGTAATTGCCCATCACTTAGAAATGGCTTCATATTATCCTGCAATTTCCTTCACAGCTATAGGCATTAAACTAAAGGCAAATCATTCAATGGTAATAGAGCCTTTCATGCAAGTAGTTGTTAGCACTGGTATCCTGTTTGACGTCCCTCCCGGAATGTCCCTCAATGTGTTTAGCCTTCCTCACCCTTTGCTGGCTGAACTAATTGCAGCCCCAGGATTCTGTGATGAAGCTGACCATCAAAGCTTAAGGTGCTATTGACCAAAATTTCACCAAAGAAGATTGTTGTCTAGAGACATCAACCAATTGCCTAAGTTAAGATCAAGCCAACCACAGACATTGATTCTGTCTACTACGTAGGAAACCTAACAGAATTAGGGATTTCAAAGACGCCTCCAACTCATGCTCACTCAGTACTAGCTGTCATTTCACGCAAAAAAATGTCTGGTATTTCTGAGGGGGGAGATGTCTAAGTTTGAAAAACTTTTAGATGAGTTCAAAGACATCTTTGCAACACCCAATTTCGACTTAGGTTGTGCAAAAGGAGTTGAACACAAAATCAACCTTGGTGATTCAGCTCCTATCTACCAGAGGTCATATCACTGGTCACCTAAGGACAAGACAGTAATTGGTGAAGAAGTTTAACAACTATTAAGCGCTGGTATCTTGAAACCGTCAAGTAGTCCTTGGGCTTTCCTTCTTTTGCTAGTTAAGAAGAAAGATAGCACAAACCAAGTTTTCATCAATTATAGATAGCTAAACCAGATCACTAAGAAAGACAAGTACCCACTGCCACGCATTGACAACACACTAGATCAACTAGGCGGTGCACACTACTTTCCAGCAATAGATTTGGTCTCTGGTTACTAGAAAGCACCAATGGCTGAAGAATATCAAGAGAAATGTGCTCTAATCACAGCAGCAGGGTTCTATCAACCAACTAGGATGCCCCAAGGATTAGCAAACACACCAGCTATCTTACAACAACTCATGGATAGCACATTTGCTGAACTTAAACTAAGTTGTGTTCTCATCTACTTGGACAACATGAACATTTTCTCTAAGACATTTGATAAACATCTTATCAACTTGAAGGAAGTCTTCATAAGGCTCCAGAAGAAAGGGTTGAAACTCAAACCATCTAAGTGCTCTTTTTTAAAAAGCATTTGTAATTTTTAGAGTCATGTAATCTCTAGCAAAGAAATCAGACCAAAAACACCCAAGACGTCAGCCATAGCTCTGATGCCTTCTCCCACCAACATGAAAGGAGTACAAGTAATCCTAGGCATGGCAGGATACTATTGTCAATTCATAACCAACTTTGATAAATAGCTCAACCACTCTTCCACCTGCTAAGGACTTCCACCAACTTCAACTGGGCTAAAGAGTGTGAAGAAGCATTTCAATCCTTGAAAGACGTTCCACCAACTAACCCCCTACTAGTGTACCCAGATTATTCCAAGCCCTTTGCTCTGAATACCAACGCTTCAAATGTTGCAATTGGTGCTGTGCTATCTCAAACTAACAATAAAGGCCAGGAACATCCGGTTGCTTATTTCTCAAGAACTCTCAACAAGCATGAATAAAATTACAGTACTACTGAATGTGAATGCCTAGCCGTTCTATATGCTATCAAAGAGTGTTGTCCATTTGTCCACCAAACACACTTTACAGTAGTTGCCAACCACTTGAGCCTAGTATGGTTAAGAAAAATGATGATCCAGAAGACAGATTAGAAAGATGGGCTGCCAAGTTACAAAACTTTGACTTCAGCATTATCCACCAACCAGGGATCAAACATGGAAATGCTGATGCCCTGTCAGGGACCCACTTGATAGAGAACAAGTTACCTACCTGGTAGAACAAAGCCCCTAAGTTGAGCCCTGCAATTACTGATTCACTAGGTACTGTGATCATGGCAAGATAGCCCAAATGGCCCAAATAAGCAAAACTACCCATCATGGAGCTGAACTGACCAAATAGATAATACCCTACCAAGTATGTCAACAAGTAGAGATATGTGTTGGTTCTAACCAGAGAGGGTTCTACTGGATGAGGAGTGGTGTTGCAACCATGATGGAACTTTCTTCCCCAGTGGCTAGAGGGATACTTGAACCACCCGTTGGCCAGAGACTCCTTCTGGTGGGTATCATTGGGAGAGGAGTTATGCCAGTCAATGGTGGGGTTTAGGGGTTCTGAGACCTAATACAACTGTAAGCAGGAGGAATAGAAACTAGAACAGGAATAAGAACTCTTTCATGGTTTCAAATGAGTGGTCAAAAGATAAGTGTGGGCAGGAGTAGAATAATATAAGTCTTCATTGTTGGAACAAGTAAAAACGATAAATATGGCTCACTTAAATAACCTCAAAATAGAGGCTGGAACATTTAAGTGGCTATTGGGAATAAGAGGGGTTTACACAGGATTCTCATGATTATTATGAGCAAAACTAATACCTGTGTGATCTGTGCCTCAACTTTTGCCTTAAGGATAATCATTGCTGTGTTGTGGAAACCAGAGGAGAGGAACAAAGCCATAAGATAAGAGTTAATCTAGCGGTGTAAATGCTTAATCTTTGGGGAGATCAAGTACAGATCCAGGTCCATGAATGTAGCCAGTGGATTCAAAAGCAAAACTGAGCAGAAACCAGCCAATCAGGATCCAAGCGGTAAGTGACGTGTCCCAGAGGTTTACTAATGTTTTCAAAAACCAAACCAAGGTCAAAAGCAAAAGTTGAGTAAGAGGATTCCATATAAGAAGGTAATGTAAATTGATCCAGAAAGTGTAAACTAACATTTGGCTTGTTTTTAGGGTTCAGGGTTTGATCCCTGTTCTGCTCAAAAACTTTGTTATCTAATGCACAATTAACCATTGTTTGGAATAAAGCTTCATCTTTTTAATCATAAATGCAATTGATGTAGTAAGGGAAGAATTCCCTGACACACCCTATCCAGACTACCAATTGTTGCCGCTTTAGGAGAGGACCTTGATAGTCTTTATGAGTTGATCAGCCAACCTGATAAATGGAGTTCTTTAGATAAAAAAGTTAAAAGGATGCTCAACAACTGAGTTAAAATACATTCATAAAAGATGGTAAACTCTTTAAGAATTATAAGGGTACCATTTCCCCCTATATTTTCCCTCCAACCAACTTTCCTGCCTTGATGATTTCCACCAACAATCAGGCCACGCAGGGATACAGCTAATGATCAAAATAATGCCAGAATATGTCTATTGGGAAAATATGACAGCTAACATTGAGAATATATTGTCAAATGCCTCCAGTGTGCCAGGTTTAGAGAAAACCCCAGCCAACACTCTTATCAATTTATTTTGCTTGGATACACTTTCCAAACAGTGTCAATTGATGTTGTCAGACCACTCCCCAGCGCTGGACCTGGAAAGTTGAAGTACATCATAGTTGCCATAGATAACTTAACCAGATGGGTCAAGGTCTGACCTGTTGCCTCTGCCAACTCCCTACAGAATGCTAAGTTTATACTTCAAGAGATCATTGCACAACATGGTTGTCCTGCTACAATCTTAACCAACAATGTACCCCTTTGTCTAGGCTATCTTACCACAACTATACGGCCTGATGGGAATCCAAAGTACTTCTTCAGCGCCCTAAAAAACCAAGACAAATAGAGCTGTTGAGAGAGTTAATGGAACTCTAGTTAGAATACTAAAGAAACTGGCACATGATTGGCCTTCTTCATGGGACATACAGCTAGGTGCAGCCGTCATGGCCTACCAATTCACTGTACATTATAGAACTGGTGTAAGCCCATTGTTGTGAAACTCATCACCAGTTGATTGCTTTAATTATGATCATCATTGGGTACTTCTTGATAGTACTAGGATCTTGATCTCCTCCCAATATAGTAGTTGTTCTTGTTGATTATGATTTAAGCTAGGTGCTGGATCATCATTTCAAGTCTGACTAGCTTCCGGATTGTTCATCCACCCTGGCCTTTGGATTGGGACTCCATCAACTTGATTCTGGATTGCTTATCCACCTGCCTTGGTTCCAAATTAGGACTTCACCAACTGGCCGTTAATTCTATCAATTAATACAGTTCACTGACTGTGGTTACAACTGACCAACTTCTCCATCCTTGCGTCTCTACAACCCTCTTGTGCCACTGGGGCTGTTTTCATCCTCCCTCAATTGTTGTGTCAATCCCTAATGGTTTGACATTCATTTCCATCTTTCTCAACCCCTAAGCAATGACCAACTTACCTTGAGCTATCAAGTAAGTTGTAGTATTTAAACCCCTGCCCTTTTTCTCAATAAAATTTACGTTATACCCCCCCTTATATTAGCTACACTATCAATTACTTTGTTGAGTGTATAATCTAAGAACTGCAAAGGCTAGTATCCTCCTATTTACTAAACTGCCAACTAAGCTTGACTAGAAGTCACTTGTTGAGGACTGGCTTCCAAGTAGTTGCTGTTGCTACTACTATAAACCCTTCTTTGTTCTCTAGGCTTGGACGCTTTTGTACTACCAACTACTTGTCTGATTTCTGACTTGTAAAGTACCAAGGCCACCAACCAACTCTTTGACTATCCCCCATCACTGTAGTAAGAGTACCACATCTTGGTGCTCACTACAGGGGCTGTATGCCCCTTGGTTATCCCTTTTGCATCACGTTTTCAGGTCCTTTGCCTCTGCTTATACAAGAGCCAACTTCATCTGAAACTACCAGCCCTCCTATTGAGGAAGACATCACCATCCCGCCTATTGTCCCTACTGTGCTGAACCTTGTGAGTGGTCCCCGCCTAGTGGCCTACCCTTTGGGTACCCCTGACTTGGAACAAGTCATGGCACTAGCCCTTGGGATAGCCTGTGATGGAGCCATCCCTTGCCTCCAGCTTCAGTTCAACCAAGCAGAAAATTAAAAATAGGTTGTAGCTCCACAATTTCCACAGCATCTCCTCTTAGCAGCTGGCTCCGCTATTTATTTATTATCTTCCTTTGTACAACTTGCCTTGCCCATCATCAAATGGTATTAGGGCTCCACGTTCAAGAGATTTTATTGCTGCAAGCCGCCGTCACTCATCACTGGGATCAGTTTGCGGCCTACCAGCAGTGGATCTATTCCCTGTTTTTCTTATTATCTGAAAATCAGCGCAACTCTGTCACCTCCCAGACATGTTTGGTTAATTCTATCAAACATATGCACCAATACATCCCTAAGTATGTGAGAGAGCGCCTTCATGAGTTCCATCAGCTGGAACAGCCCTGGCGTACCCAAGTAGACTCCACTCTAAACGCCTATCTCACTGACTTTGAACAACTGGTGCAGCAACTCAACAAGTTTAGTGCTTACTCCTTTATCCAATTACAGCAATTAGTGGTTCATGCTGCAAAGGGCCTCTTCAAAATTGGTGAGGACTCTGATCAAGAAAAGGCTGCTACTGCTGCGCCATTGCCAAACTCCAGACTCAAGTAAATGAACTGTCTGCCTCTAAAGCAGATGTCCTGCCTTCTCCTCCATCTATTGAGTTAGCTGATAGAAAACAAGGCTCTGGGATGCCATTTGAGATTTAATAGCAGCTACCTGCTGTCAGGATCAACCCTCCCAAAGTCCCTCAGCCTGATCCTCAAGTGCTTTTTTGACAGCTCAGTTTGCTGATTTACAACAAGAGGTTGCTACTTTGCATGAGGCATTGGCGTCTGTTGTTAGTCCACCTGGAGTTGTGGGTGAAGATGGGGCTGCCCTGGCTTGTCAGGATCCCCCTGCATTCATTGTGCTAGAGAGTTGATAGCTCTAGCCAAAAAAGTGGACATCCTGAAGCAAGATCACTCTGGGCTTGATAAAGACGTACAAGAACAAAGTGAAGTAATTGATTCAGTAAAGGACAGGTTTGCCCCTTGCCTTTTGGTAGGCCCGTCTCTTACTTATGAAAGGCTGAACTGTCCTCAGTAGTAACAGTACAAGGTTGAAGCCTGGATATTACTGAGCAGCAGACCACCCTAGCTAATAATGCGGGCACCCACACTGCAGAAACCTTGATTACTCTTGATGAAAGTGTCCGCCAGCTGTGGGCCAGACAGCCCCCCACCAAGTCCAAAGCAGAATTCTCCCCACACATAAATTTACTCAATAGCAACAATGGTGGCCTAACTCTAGAAGCACACTTAAAATCTACATTTAAGCAAGTCTTTGACCCCAAAACCTTGACCTTTGCAGCTTTCCTAACTATCTATGAAACTGCCATGAGAAGAGCATCAGATGAGGTTAAGAAGAAACACATTCTAACCTATCTGCACCCACTTGCCAAGAGGTATTAGTGCCAGAGCTGCCCACCATCAAGACCTGGGAAGATATAGAACAGCTTATGATTGACAAATTTGTTGGTGACCTTAGTTTGGAAGTGAATAAGGGTGCCTTCATGCAAATTACTTTCAAACCTAAAGATACACTAGCTGAGTTTGCAGATAGATTCTACATGGAAGGAAAAAAACTGATCACAAGCTGCCAGTTGACTGCACATGAAGCATAAATGGCTTGCGCTCAAGCCCTTAAGGTTAAACACCTCATGAGTCTAAACTTCAAGGCCCATAAAGCCATGATTTCATCCATGAAGAGCAAAAAGACACTGTTGCAGGATATGCACCTTACCCATTCTAGGGAAGTTGTGCAGAAAAATAATTCTGCTTCTACCTCTGGTTTGTCTTCACGTGGCCTGTGTATCCTTAACATGAACTCACAGAATTCTCCTCAATTCCAGGGTTTCCATAACTGTGGACAGATAGGTCACCATTCCTGAGTCTGCACTAAACCACAAGTTGAAGGAGCTGATCACAAGGAACAGATGGGAAAAGAACAGTCAACCTAGAGGCAGAGATGCTCTTGGTTGACAATTCTTCTCAGTTTTCTTTGATTCCCCCTCCATTGCTGACTATGAGCCTGCTAACACTGAGGCTTCTCTCATTCTGTTGCTATTCCACAATATATCTGATGACTCTGACATGAATGATTCTGATATAGAAGATCCTGACACTTATGGGTATTCCGTCCTGGCCGTCCCTGAAACTATTGCAGTCCTTTATAAGCTATGTTCTGGTAAAACTACAACAACTGTCAAGCCTCTTTACAAAGACAAGTTAGTTGTCTCTTGCCTTTTACCTCACCCAAGCCAAAAGATCTCCCCTGCTTGTTAAATCTTACAAAGAAGCTGCTGAGGTCACTGATGCTTTGACCAAAACCGGCTCTGTCTTGCTCCCCCTCCAGACGGTCTATAAGGAGTTCCCAGGCCTAAGATCCACAATCAAAAAGTGGGACAAAGAACTAACAGAAGCTCAAGACATTCCGGCTGTCCTCCCTCCCTTTGGTTGCATCACCACTTGTGTTGAAATATTCATTCAAAAGGTAAAAATTATGGCTGTCTTAGACACAGGGTCTCCAGTTGATGTTGTCTCCTCAAAGCTGGTCAAGAAACTCAAACTGTCCCCCAACCTTAACTATTGCCAGTTGTATGGCACAGCTAGGCTTTTCATGACTTGCGCTATAGGAGCTTATTCTGCTCTTTCCATGCGGTTTAGCAAACTACTCTTGGCCACACCTGCCGTTGTCTTGGAGAATGAGAGCTACAATCTTCTGGTTGGTATTCAATTCCTTAGGGAATATAATGAGATCATTAACTTAAAGATGGTTATCTCTCTATCTTGGGGTAAAAAGTCCCTCTGATATTTGAGGAGCCAGTTAAAGTTCATGGGAAGCACCTCAAGACGTGCTTTAGAATATCCCACTGGTGTTTTCACTCTAAAATACCGTTCCCATTCCTTCAACATGAAGTGCTCTCCTATGGTTTCATCCTGCTTCTGAGGGGATTCCTCTCCTGGCCACTTCCACAGTAACTATTCCCCCTGGGTCTCAGGCTATCCTAGACTCCCAAATATTGTATGAGCTGCCCATAGTATATTCTTAGAGTTATACTCTCCTCCCTTGCTAGGCTGCAACAAACTCTATCTCTGTCCAGAAATCTTGGATGTCTATCATAAAGACCCTGTTCAACTGCTGGTTGCTAATTTGACTGCTCTTCCCATACATGTGTCTAGAGGGCAGGTTGTTGGCTATGGCAGGTTGTTGAATGCTCCTGAAATCCTATCACTACATCCCTTTGGTAAGTTCCAGGGTTTTAACTTACCTAAGGATGAGCCACAAGTCCTATCATTGTTCACTGCTCAAGTCTTTTTGCAGCTATCTACAGTTCAACAGAAAGAGGTGCTTGACCTACTGGATCAGTTTTCAGATATCTTTGCTAAGGATAATACAGATTCTGGGTTAGCCAAAGGTATCATTCACCAGATTGATACTGGTGATGCTCCCCCCTTTTGTGCTAAGCCCTACTGCTGCAGTCAAGTAGAGGATGCTGTGACCGTACTACAGTCACATTGGGCTGTGGTTTCACCAAGAGGTTGAATTGTGATAAATTTCATAGGTTGAAATTCAAAACAATAGGAATGGCCTTGGAGAGACTTTCCAGCATAGTAATGATACCCAGGAATCAATTAGACTGTACTTATTGAGGGCCGTAATGAATAATCTGAATAATTCAGATTATGAGAATAGGTGTCTTAAACTGTCTAATTAACCATGGAGGTTAATTGATACCCAGGAATCAATTAGGCTGTACTAATTGAGGGCTGTAATGAATAATCTGAATAATTCAGATTATGAGACTAGATGTCTCAAACTGTCTAATTAACCATGGAGGTTAATTGTTACTCAGGGATTAATTAGGCTGTACTAATTGAGGGCTGTGATGAATGATATGAAAAATTCAGATTATGAGACTAGGTGTCTCAAATACAATTTATTAGCTGGGAAGGCTAATTAATTGATACCCTGGAATATGATTGATGCGGATTTAAGCATAGGGCTAAAATGGACTTGACTGTGTCAAGTAAAGACTTGGTGTCTTCAAACCGTTTAATTAACTGGGAAAGTTAATTAATATAGGTTGGGAATATAATTAATGAGGATTTAATTATATTGTTTAATTGCCTTGACTGTGTCAAGAAGTTTGGTTAAGGTTAGCCAAAAGTAAACTTCTGAATTGTGGTTTAAAAGCGCCGTTTTAGCAAATTAATTAGGTTAGAAGCGCCGCCGCACTGCCTAATTGATTTGTAAAGCGCCGAGGCGCCGCCCAGTGAATGTTTCAGGCACTGGGGCGCTGCGGTGGCGCCTGGTTTGAGTTTCAAAGTGTTTTAATGGGGTTTTAAGGCAAAAAACCATTAAATGTGAAAATAACTAAATGTAGACAATGGTGTCTATACATTCAGGATTGGTCAGCTGGTTCCCAGTTGGAACAAGGATAGCTTGGATCAGGAATACATATATTCCACAAGGTTTTGGCGCTGTAAGTCTGGAATGCTTCAAGCCAAAGCAATTCATTTCCATGGAAGTAATCAGGTGATTCTGGGTTGTATTATAGCACATTCTTATAGTTTTTAGAGTGTTAAGATCTTTTTGGTAAAGATCTGGATTGGATGACGCTGTTATGTCATAAACCATGTGATAGGAATCCAGGTGTGATTCCAGAACCAGAGGGGTTTTCAGCCAAATGTAGCCCAATTGGTATATAATTGAAACATGATAATAATTAATAAAAAATGATGTTTATTGTGACAATGGTTGCTTTCCCCTCAATCTTTTATGTTTTGTATTTTTGGCTTTTGATTGAAAGAAGACTACCATGGAATGAAAGAGATGATCTGCAGCTAAGACTACAGGAAGAAAAAAACGTGAAAGTGATCACCAGATGGCAACAAGTTTAACGCCAAGATTGCTTGCCCAGAATCCAAGCTCATTGAAGCTTACATAAAGGATTCCCTGTCAAACCGTAAAAGAGTCAGACCGGGATAATGAAAAAGCAAGCATGAATTTCCTGGATCTGTCACAGATGCTCAGGTGTCTAAAGAGCTCAAAAAATTCTAGATGCTGGACTGCTTGCTCCTTCCCAAAGCCCATGGGCCTTTCCCTTACTCATACTGAAAAAGAAGAATGGAGGTCATTGTATTGTGATGGACTATTGCTGCCTGAACTCTCTCACTAAGAAAGACTCATACCCTTTGCCTAGAATTGATGATGCACTTAGACAGCTGGGTGGTTCCAAGTTTTTCTCAGCCATGGATCTAGCCTCTGGATACTGTCAATTTGACTTATCTCCTGAAGATAGACAAAAGGCTGCACTCATCACTTCCAAAGGATTGTTTAAGCCTACACAAATGCTGCAAGGGCTCTGCAATGCTTGAGCTACTTTCCAACAAGACATGGACTTCATCCTCCGTGATTTGAAGCTCTTGTGTGTTTTAGTGTACTTAGATGATATAACTGTCTTCAGTGCTACTTTCACCAATCACCTGGCTTATTTTTAGGAAGTGTTCATAAAGATTTGTGAAGCTGGACTTAAGTTAAAGCCATCTAAGTGTGCCTTCTTCAAAGAATGCCTTGAATTTTTGGGGCATGAGGCAACTCAGACAGGAATTTGCCCCATGACTAAGAAAGTTGAGACCATTGAAAAAATGCTTTTGCCCACCAAACTGCAAAAAGATCAAGTCTTTCTGGGCATGATGGGATACTATAGACAGTTCATCCCCAATTTAGCTGACACTAGCAAACCATTGGTTCAGTTGCTGCGTAATGTCCCTTTCAAATGGACTACCAGTCAACAACAAGCCTTTGAAACCCTCAAGCAAAAACTCAAAGAGGCTCCCATCTTAGTATATCCTGACTACAATAAGGAATTCATCTTATATAATGATGCTAGTGACCTGGCTATTGGGGCTATCTTGGCTCAACTGGATGATGAAGGTGTGGATCACCCTGTAGTGTATACTTCTTGTGTCCTCAACAAACATGAGAAGAACTATAGCATCACAGAGAAAAAATGCCTCACCGTATTGCATGCTGTCAAAATGTTCTGCCATAATTTTTATGGCAACTATTTCACTGTGGTTACTGACCATGCTTTGCTCAAATGGCTACAGCAACTCAAGGAACCAGAAGGACAACTAGCTAGATGAGCTCTCTGGCTGCAAGGGTACAAATTCTCTGTGCTGCACCACTGTGATGACTGTGCATGTTACCCTCACTCACCCAGGAGGTGAAACATGGGGGTATAGTTCTGTCAGTTAACTGGGATAATCTTGATTACTACTGGATGAAAAATAGTTCAGTTTCTTCCCAGGTTCCTTCCACATTCCTGCACAATTGCTTATGTGCAGGAATAATACAAGTATATAATGAATCTCTTCCTTCACAATAAACATATCTTTTACCCACACTACTTTGCACTTCAAGCTTGATCTTAATTTTTAATAAGACTCAAGCTTTTAACCAGACTCTATCAGACTCTGCTTTCTTGTTGCCTTTGCTACTACAGGTAACAAGATGATATCCCTGCTGTGCTAACAGTTTAGAGTTAGTGCTCTAGGCTTGATCTAAGTGCTCCCTACTGTCTTCTTCAAACCGCAGCCCAGTAGAAGTAGTTCTTAAGCTTCTCAGGAAGAAGCTCAGTAGAGGTCCCTTTAACTCTCCTCACCAATTTCCTGTGAGCATCACACGCTGGTGCTCACTACATGGGGCCAGCTTACTGATCTCTTTGTCAACGTCAACCTAGCCTCCGTTAGCAGGACGTTCCTCTTCATACCTTTGTATCTCCTTAATCAGCACCATGGTGACCTTGAGATCCAGTCACACTTACAGTCCTCCAAGTGAACCCTCTTAACCTGCCGCCAGGACCAGGGCTGGCTCTTCTCTTATGGTAGACCCAAGTCCTGCCTTGGACCCACCAGGTCAGAGACAGACTCCTGAGGAGGAATATCCTCATAATGAGCAAGCCAGGGGAGCTTCTGTCCACGGCTCCTTGCTGTTGCAGGCCCTCCAGGTTGGCCTGACCAGCCAACAAGCCTGTAACCAGTCAGCCTCACCCAAGCAACCTTTACAGCGGCTTATCAGCAAGCCCCTTCCTGAGCTCCCAAGGCTCACACCCCAGTTAAAAACTACATGGGCCCCATAGGAATGCCTTGTGCCTCAACCAATGCCCAAGCTTGACCCTGTTACCTATGATAGTGGTACCAGTGCCACCCTAGTGGGTGACCCAGAACTGTCCGTCCTTTAAGACAGGAATCTGCATCAGGAGCTCCCCCATTCATGTGTCATCCTTGGTCCTACAGAAATCTACAAAGACTCCAGAAGGGACGCCTGAACAACTGGCCAATGTGAGGGCAATGCTTGATGCCCTCAACCATGGGTAGCCCCTTGAGAAACACATGATAAACAATCCCAGTAGGGTAGGTTCTTACCTGACTGGGGTAGTCCACCCTTGCCTGGGAACTCTATCTAATCAGGTGGCTGACCTGGCTGACTCTGTTTGCTCCCAGGCTGAGTCCATCCAGAGTGTGAGAAATCACACATATGCGGTGTTTGCTGACCACATTTCAGTACTAGAGAGAATTAACTCTAGACTGGCACAAACAGCGGCCCTCTACCGCAAAGTACAGCGTGGCATAGCTCTTCTGACAGACCAGTCAAACATGTTTGTCTCTCAGAACTACAAGCCCTTGTACCACACAGTTTGTGAAGTGGTCCAGTTGGACCTTCCCAGAGTAGCTGAGACATTGGGGGAACACCAAAGTGTTCTCCAGTCCTTAGCCCACGACTCTCAAGGCCAGAACCAGGATTTGCAGAGCCTTCATCAATACCACGAGGAGTAACAACAGGTCCTGACCACATACCAGGAAGCCTTGGGGCATCTTGACCTTAACTTGATGAAATTAGAGGAAACTCTGAGTTGGGTGTCAGCAGCTGGGAATACTACAATGGGTATCCTCACTGATCTGGCAACCCAAACCTCAGAAATTCATCTAAGCTCACAAAGGAGACTGAGGAAATCACCTGCTTAGCTGTCCAACAGGATGGCCATCAGGTTGAGCTAAGAGACTTGAGGCAGAGCATCTCTGCCCTCAGTGATAGACTCAGTAGACTCAGCCTTCAGGAGCCTGAGGTGAATGATCCTTTAATAGTAGGGAGTATCCTCAACAATGGTACTTCTAAGGCCACAGGGGCCAGCTGTACCCCCTTGGGAACTTGTCCCTTGTACCCTGAGGGTTCTGTCCCACCCTCCCAACTACCTAAGAGGGAGCCTCCCTGCAATGATCCACATGTGCATAGTTTTTCATGCAAGGGTTGATCAAGATTCAAATAAATAAAATATGCTTAAGAGTGACAATGTGTGATTAGCTGATGACGCTGTAAGCTAGTAGGTAACATACAGCTGCTAGGGGTAAGTAAGGTGAGCCTAGTAGGTAAAATATGACTACTAGGGTAAGTAAGGCCTGGCTGGTAGGTAACAAAGGACTACCAGAGGCAGATGTTGCCTCCATTCAGCAGAAGATATTGGCTTCTTTGGGCTATATTTCTTCACCTAGCAGGGAACTGTGGCTTCAGAAGGGTGAAGACTGAGATAGCAAGAAGTGAACTTTGTCTTTCTGGGGGGAAAGGTTTTGGACCCCTGGTGGGTAACGCAGGCTGCCAGGGAGAGGAAGAGCTCTGAGGGCTCTACATACCCTGATACACTTACAGGAGGTCTGTGAGTAAGCATCCTATCTAACAGACTGGTAGGGTGTCCTTGTTTATGCCCCTATGGGAGCTTTGAGGGGGACCCAAAGTGAGCATTGGAGGGCATAGATTTGCTCAGAGGTGTCACCAAGGCGGTTTGCTTGGGGAAGAAGCTTCCAAACTTGGTGTGATCAGGCTCTGGGAAGTAGAGCTGATTACTCTGCAACTGAAAGCCCAGACTTAATCACCTGGGTGAGTAAAGACAACACATAGACATTGATCTATGGTTGAATGGCCTAATTGAAGTGCCACTTGCAAGGGCCCAGTCAAATGCCAGCTCAATGTAGACTCATACCTGGATCTACAAGTTCTGGTAATGAGGACTGAGATAAAGAACTGAGGTGGTTCACGGAATTAACAGAGAAAACTAGTGAGAGGGACTGTTTGATCACAGGGAAGACTAGTTGATGGACTTTTAATTCATATTGAATTGTGGGAACCAAGATGGTTCATTGTGCAGAGGGAACTAAGGAGATTCCTAGTGAGGATTTGTTGAGGGACTGGTTGAGTTTAAGCTGAAGGACCAGAGGATTATGATGCAGGACTAGCTGATCAGGATAGAGGTTGGCTAAAGGACCAGAAGATTGTGTTGAAGGAGTAGCTAGAGGGCTGATGAAGTTAATTGCTGATGACAAGAACTAGCCAGACTGGATACAGAGGCTGGAAGAACTGATTTTAGTGTCTTTTGAGAAGAAAATAGATAAAAATAAGCAGTTAAATAATAATTAATACTTCCTGATTATGATTAAAAAAGGAATACATATCATATAATCAAAAAGAAAGAGGAGGAAAAATGATCTACAGCTTGTTAAAACTGTAAATTTATTTAAAAAGGAGAATTGAGGAAGAAGGGAGCTAAAAAGAGGCCGGAAATAGAACAGAGAAACTGTGAGGGCAAAAGAGCAAATTTTGCCAAGAAAAACTAGGAGAGGGAGAGAAAAAGCAGCAAGCGGGTTCAAAGTTGAAAAAACTTTGAGAAAAACATGGAGAAACACAGAGAAACATTGTAAAATCAAGGGGTCAGAATTTACCTAAGTAAAACATGTGTGGAAGCGCTTGAGATTTGCTGGGGAAACATGACAGGAATAACAGCAAAACCGTTCAAAACGCAGAGCAGTTGTTTACCCAGAGTGAGACAGCCTTGAGTTCAAACCAGGGTCAAGAGCAAGTCATCCAGGGAAACCTTTTTGGCAAAACCATTGAATCAAGGTGTATTATTGGCTGCAAGCCAGAGTCTATTCAATCAATGTTTAAGGGCTTTAACTTAAGAGTTATAGCCTAAAA
Source organism: Entomophthora muscae (assembly GCA_014839935.2). Taxonomy (NCBI): domain Eukaryota; kingdom Fungi; phylum Entomophthoromycota; class Entomophthoromycetes; order Entomophthorales; family Entomophthoraceae; genus Entomophthora; species Entomophthora muscae. The sequence continues at coordinate 471,357 of QTSX02004264.1, forward strand.
AATGAGGAGCAGAAGCAGAAAATTCAGGGCTTTAATTGGCTGAAGTTAGTTTCAAAGTTTAATATATTATAGAAAGAGAAAAACTGGATAGTTTAAGCTTTTGAAAACCAGAGTTCTGAGAGAAGTTTTTGGTCTGAAACAAGGGGATATAAAAGGCAGAGCTATCTGAGACTCTTCAGGGACATGATAAAGTGGATCACAAAGGCCACAGGAGCTACAGAAGGAACCAAAGACCAAGATTAGGAAGCCAGAGCTGGAACAGACCACAGGAGCCCAAGACCAGAACACAGGAGCCCAAGACCAAGGTGCAGGAACGCAAGACCAAAGTGCGGGAGCCCAAGACAAAGAAGCAGAAGCCAAAGACCAAGTACAAAGAGTCCAAGAGATTGTTGCAGGACTTCAAGTACTGGCACAAACCCTCATTTTTCCTATAATAAGCCATATATCAGAAGGTTTCTAATGGGATTTTTCTTCTGGCCGTGAATAAAAAGCATATTACAATCCCTATCCAAATTTCCCATGATAAAAGAATAAAAGTTCTATGAGGATATTACCCCATATCTTTTACCCTAGCCTAGGGGACAAAGAATCCTATTGCCTAGGCTGCAGAAAGTTTGCCTCTAGTCAGTCTGCCCAGGAGGAGTGGGAAAAGGTGACTAGGCATCTTGAAATGATAGATAGAGGAAGGGAGTTTATTGGGGAAGAGTTTGCTAGATTATTACAGGATTGGTATTGGCTTACAGAAAGGCTAGCACCTGCTAGAGTACAAGTGTATGGTGGAGACTCTTTCCTGGTGATTGGGAAGGTGCTGGAAGAGCTTGCTCTTATGCAGGCCAATTTTAAGATCCTAACCAACCACTTACCACTGTTGGAGATGACAATTCCTCCAAGCTGGTCACTGGCTATGACCCAGGACACACTTTGGGGACTGGTGACCAGGAACCCCACACTCCCCACAAGGAATATCCTGCCTCAAATAGCAATCCTTCTCAAGCTCAGATAACTTGTAGACAGAAGTACTATTATACTTCCTCTACTGATTCTAGAAAACTGTCAGAGTCCAAACCCCCTAGAGGTTGCCTAACAGCCCTCTTCACAAACAGAGAAGACTCTCCTTACTCTTTGGCTTATCCTGTTTGCGCTCCAGGCATTGTAAGCCTAACTCTTAATTCAAGACCAAGTTTGGTATTAACTCCCTTATTGACGTTAGGATGTGGCTGTCAACCTTTGAGCTGGCTAAACAAGGGTTGGATAAGCGCAAACTGGGGCTGGCTTGCATCTGCCTCCTGGAGGATCCTGTCCTAGCAGATATATATCAGTACTTGCCTTAGCCCTACAAGTATTTGGATGTAAAGAAGGCGTTGTCAATTGTCTTTGACTCTAAGTCCAAGGACTACATTGACAGAGAAAATTTCCTTGAGTACCGGATTAAGAATCTGGCAGACTACCCAGATGAGTTCTGACAGATGGTAGCTTGGCTACAGCAGAAGGAACTCATTGATGTCAATGAAACCAGACAATCTCTTTGCCACTCCCTCCTGTCTCAGTTCCCCAAGCTTTGGGCTGAATTTTCTGGCCAGGTGAATGGGCTAAATGATCTGCCAGAAATAGTGGATCAGGTGTATACCCTCCCTAATCTTCAGGCTCAACTAGCCAAATACAGAACTGAGGGCTCCTCATTGCGCAAGGTGTTCTACACTACCCCTGAAGGTGCCTCAATGGAAAAACCCTACCATGCAAGGCCTGAGTATAATGAATGCTTTACCTGCCAGGAAAAGGGCCATGTTCTTAATGACTGCTCCTATGTCAAGATGTTCCAACAAATGCAGAATATGGGGAAAAATAAGCCATTTTCTAAATTCCAGCAGAAACGTCCTGGTGTGAATGTGGTTCTTCAGCAGGAGGAACCAGAGGATCAGGAGTTTCTTCTGGGTCAGACTCTGAGAAGTCAAAAAACTAGAGGGTGATGGATGCAGGGAGTCTCCATCACCAGAATCTGAACCTCCCCCTACCAAAGTTACCAGCTCTGAGGCATATTTGCCATACTGTCCTCACCTATCCCTGGTACAAAAGATCCTCCTAGAAGATCTGAGAGGCTACAGGATAGACGGGCTCTGGCCCAAGCCATCAGCACTACTATTGAGAACCGCATGGCAAAGCCATACCTCCTTCAGAGCGTAGAGTCTGATGACACTGACCCACAGGATAACCCCAATAACCCCAGTATCTTTGTGAATGCTAGTATCCCTCTGCCGCTACAGATCATCCTGAAGGTAGTACCTGGGTAGGAGTCTGCTCTATCTTCACTAAGAGAGGCTCTTAACCCTCAGGGGGTTCACGCAACTCTACCCATAAGCTGCACAACCCTATCTTGTTCTTGTGCATTTAGATTGAAGTTACCATCTTTGATACAGACATCAGAGCAGTACTAGACACAGGTGCACCTACCAACATCATATCCTCACGTCTGGTGAGGAGTTTAGGATTTCTGCCTGATATTTTATATGTAGAATCCTTCTTCACAGCTGGTGTAGAATCCATCAAATCCAATGGTGCCTACTCCAGTGTCCCCCTGAGGTTTGGTGAAATAGTGGTGACTTACCCAGTAGTTGTACTGGAGAGTGAGTCATATGATATGCTCATTGGTACAGACTTCCTCAGGACTTACCATACTGAGATTAGCTACCTACATGGACATTTCTCTATCCTGGGATATACTATCTCCCTGCTCTTTAAGGATTCATCAGATGCTTTTATGGCATCCAAAGAAGAGACAGATAGACGGCATGTTTGCCTCTGGTACCCACATGGTGTCTTGGGCTTGCCTTATAAAGTAGCAAATGCCTCTGTCAAGTCTCTACCAACATATGGTAACAACCAAAAGGGTTTTAAGCCGAGGTCAAACCAGCTTGTCAGGATTCCCCCAAAGACCCAAGTTGCTGTGGACACAGGCTTGTACCTCAACCTTACACCTGGCCTGCATATTGAGATCAGTAGCATCAATGCTGTCTCATGCAAGGAACCTTTAGCTGCTCCTGGGATACATGACTCAGCTACATAAGAAACCTTGAAGGTTCTTTTGCTTAATCTGCTAAGTACTGAGATGAAGGTTTCTAAGGGACAGCAGACAGCTACTCTTAGGATAGGTCACAATGGAAATTTGTCAGCTGTCCACTTCTTGGGCAGTCTGGAGGAACTGGGAATCAGCCTTCCTGACAAGCCCCTGGTGGCAGCTATCATTCCCCAAGACAACATGGTGGGCTTAACCAAGGATGAGAAAGACTCCTTTGAGGCCCTCTTTGTAAGAGAGGGGGGATAAACTAACTAAGTTTGGCTCCCATCCTGGAGGGAGGATCCACCAGGACGCCATCCAGTACAGGACTGACATGACCGCTCAAAGGGGCGTCCATAGGGAGGACGCGGCAGAAACCTGGGGAAAGTAGGAGTCCAAACCCATCAAAACCATTCTGCTAAGCAACCAGGATGCAAGTTTGGAAGTGAGCTCTGGGGTGCCCAAGCCTTCCTTTGAAACCTGGAAAAGTGGGTCCTCAGAGGGGAGGAGCATAGGGTGGGCCAGACTGGGGGGAGCAGCAGAAGCTGTCTTGACGGCAGGGAACTCTAGGTCATTGCAGGTTAGACTCCTCACCACGTTCTCACTAGTGGCGTACATGTCCTGAGCGCGTGCAGGGATATCCTCAAAAATATTCAAGATCTGGTTGGTGTTGGTGCCAATGTGCAGGAAAGAATTGTAGATACAGCCCCAAAGATCTGGAGAGGTAGACCAGACCATTATCAGGGCTGAGCCAGGGTAAAAACCACAAATTTTATCAGAGGCACTAATATTTTGGAGTCTGGGGTTGAACCACAACAAAATTGCAGCTAGTTCTGCAAATTCTATGATAAAATTCAAACCAGGAGACTCTATTACACTTGGAATAGATAAGAAATAGTAACTGCGGACCAAAGGACTTAAAAGTGTTTTGAAAAGCTTTATTAAAGAGTATAGTGAAGCTTGTTTAAAGCGTATATAAAGTCTAAGCGCAAGCAAAAGAAAAACAAACACAAAATTGAACTTAAAAAAGGTAATTATATTAAATTCACTACTAATTTCTAAAATTGAGTCGTTTTCTTCAAGGCAAAAGAGGTAAGCTTTAATCTTGACGCTAACAAGTAGATATGGGCTTCAGAAAGTGCAAAACAGACAAAAAAGTGAGGGGAAAGGTAAGGGAAAAGAAAACCTTAATAATAATTCTAGAGAAATCAAAAGGGTCAACAACAGACTCAAAGAAACCACTTAAGTTTGAAAAAGAAAAGCCTAAACTTTATTTGTAAGAATGAGCAAGCAGGGGACCAAAAGTCCCCTGTCTTGCTTTAAGGAAAGGCCATTGATATTAAAAGGTCAGGTGACCTCAGCCAGTCATTTGATTGGGTGAGATAGAATTTTTGCCATTAATTTCAGGGAGTTTGGATGGTTTCTCATTAATTTTTGACCCAACCTCTGATTGGCTAGTGCCTAAAGAACACTTCTGAATGCCATCAATTCCAGTTAAGTTGGGTGTTAATGATTTGGCAGTAGCGCGACCTGATTGCTTAAAACTAATTAATTTTAAATGTGGTCAAGCCCAAGCCAGAAAATAGTCCAAATTAATCAGGGATTCCTCCCAAGTGGGGACAGAATACAAAGCACCCTTATTTACCACTTGAGAAGGGTATGTCAACACAAATCTCTCATTGATTGTGTAGGCTAAATCTTCAAGGGAATTGAGGGGCTTGGCCGGCTTCTGAGCAGATTTTTTTGTGCAGGGCAGGAAGATTGTCCTATCCAGGGCTAAAGGGGTAGTGACTTTACATTCTTGGACAAGTTCAAGAGCATTTTTGCCACGTCCAACAAAGACCTAGGTTGTACGGAAGAAGAACTCTGTAAGGTTAATGTAGGTGAAGCAGAACCTATCTTACAGAGAGACTACAGGTGCTCTCCCAAGGAAAATGCAGTAATATATGAAGATTCTGTGGGGTTCCTGTACACCAGTCCCCAAAGTGTGTCCTGGATTATAGCCAGGGACCAACTGGAAGGCAATGTCATTCTCTAGTAAAGGAAAATGTATCTAAGAAATATGTATAGGGGTTGAAATGGACTTTTATTCACTCTCAGAAGGAAGATCCCCTTAGAAACCTTCTGGTATATGGCCCGGGGGGTTAAAGAAACAATATGAATTTGCCAATACTTGGAGTCCTCCAGCAATATCTTTGACTCCTTGTACTTGGTCTTGGACTTCTGCACCTTAGTCTTGGACTTCTGCTCCTTAGATTTGGACTCCTGCTCCTTAAACTTAGACTCCTGCACCTTAAACTTGGACTCTGGCGCCACACTTAGGATCCAGCTCCTTATTCTTGGGCTCCTGCTCTGTTATTGTGGGCTTCAGCTCTCTTTATAGATCCAGTGGCATTTTTATTCCACTTATATGAGTACAATCAGGCTCCTGCTGGTGATCAAAAGGCTTCTAAAAACCTCTTGGCAGAAACTCAAAAGGCTTCAGAAAGATCCCGTCAAAGACCCAGAAAGGCCTCTCAAAGACCTTTAAAAGACCCTGTAACTTTCCAGCCAGCCACCTTCTTATAGTGTCCTTTTTCCAACGGTTCTGCCTTCAAAATGGCTTTCTTCAGAAGCTTAAACCATTGTCGCTCACTTTTTCCTATAGTAACTTAAGCTTACATACTTACTTTCTCAAAAGCTTTAAGTGTTAATTCACTATTTCCTTGCTTATACTTTGAGCTTTTGGCTCCAACCAATCATTATCATCACAAAACCTGCCAGAACTCAACCAATAATTGCAGATTGCATAAATAGACTATTTCTGAAGTTCCACCAAGTTCCAACTATAAAAATAATTTCCACAGCTCAAACCGCTCAAATTGACAACTCTTTGCGCATCAAAGTGTTAACCAGTCCATTATTCCAACACCAGTCTTCCCTGCATTCAACCTAAAGCAATTTAAATAGTAGAATACTATTTAAACTGTTCTTTTTGGACTTATTCAATGTTTTACCCATATATTTAAAAATATTGTAAAATACAAGGAAAACGTCCCACCAAATCAACTTTGTATCCAGCTCTCATAGCAACATACCTTCATCTATCCTAGGAAATTAATAAAGAAATATCTTACCCACACTTCTATCCACATTCCTTCTTGATTTTAAAACTAAACCAAGGCAAAAAATTCCACATTTTCCCACTTTGGCAAATCAATTTGGCAAAATCTTGGCTCATTTCTCTGGACCACTAGTTTTTCATCATCTTCTGATCCTTCAGCCAGCTCCTGTATCATGATCAGCTAATCCTGCATCATGATCTTCAACCACATCTTCCAGATCTTCAGTATTAGTCTCTAAACAGTTTATTCTAGTCTTCAAAAGCTCAGACCAGTCATTAAACAGCCTATAAGTCCTCTGACAACTCCTTTATCATGACCAGCTACTTCTGCATCATGATCTTTAACCCTTCCACTTATCCTCACTAGGAACCATCTTGGTTCCACCTGTACAATGAACCATTTTGGTTCCAAACTTCAATATAAACCAACAGTCTCTCAACTAGTCTTCACTGTGATTAAACAGTCCTTCTTACTAGCCTTCTCTGCTGATTCCGTGAACCACCTTGGTTCTTTATCTCAGTCCTTGTTACCAGAACTTGTAGACCCAGGAATGAGTCTACATTGAACTGGCGTTTGACTGGGCCCTTGCAAGTGGCACTCCATTTGGGCCATTTAACCATAGATCAATGTCTATGTGTTGTCTGTACTCACCCAGGTGATTAAGTCTGGGCTTTCAGTTGCAGAGTAATCAGCTCTACTTCCCAGAGGCCTGATCACACCAAGTTCTGCAGCTGCTTCCCCAAGCAAACAACCTTGGTGACACCTCCAAGCAAATCTATACCCTCCAATGCTCACTTTGGAGTCTGTCCCAAAGCTTCCATAGGGGCACAAACAAGGACACCCTACCAGTCTGTTAGGTAGGATGCTTACTCACAGACCTCCTGTAAGTGTATCAGGGTACATAGAGCTCTCAGAGCTCTTCCCCTCCTCTCAGCCCTGTTACCCGCCAGGGGTCCAAAACCTTCTCCCCCCAGATAGACAAAGTTCACTGCTTGCTATCTCAGTCTTCACCCTTCTGCAGCCACAGTTCCCTGCTAGGTGAAGAACTGTAGCCCAAAGCATCCAATATCTTCTGCTGGTTGGAGGTAACATCTGCCTCTGGTAGTCCTTTGTTACCTACCAGCCAGGCCTTACTTATCCTAGTAGACCTATGTTACCTACAAGGCTCACCTTACTTACCCCTAATAGTCCTATGTTACCTACTAGGCCTCTACCTGCAAAAACAAACAAACTTTTTCTTAGCCAACATTAGCCCTGCCTGAAAACCACTAAACATGTGGACCATCACAAGATCCATAAACTTCTTGCTGCAGAACTCTTGGTGCCATCCAAGTCCCCTTGGGCCTCTCCACTTCTCTTGGTGAAGAAGAAGGATGGGACCAATCAGGTGATAATAGATTACAGGAAACTGAATCTCATCACCAAGAAGGACAAGTATCCCATGCCTAGGATTGATTAAACCCTAGACAAGTTAAGTGGGGCTAAGTATTTTTCTGCCATGGATCTTCTTTCAGGATACTGGCAAGTACCCATGTCTGAAGAGGACCAACAAAAATGTGCCATCATAACTGTTGAAGGTCTCTTTCAGCCTACAAGAATGCCTCAAGGACTAGTGAGCGCGCCTGCAATCTTCCAGAGGATGATGGATAGTACTTTCACAGACCTCAATCTGAGCTGTGTCCTCATCTACCTGGATGATATCAATGTTTTGCAAGGACATTCACAAATCACCTCTAGCATTTGAAGCAGGTGTTCACCAGGCTACATAATAGAGGCCTCAAACTCAAGGCATCCAAGTGTCTATTCTTCAAGGAGCGCCTTGAGTTCCTTGGGCATATCATCTCAGCTGAAGGAATTGCTCCGGTACCAGAAAAGGTTGAGGTCATTTCCAAGCTACCACCCCTACTGACGTGCATGGGGTACAAATGATCCTGGGGATGGCTGGCTACTATTGCAGGTTTATACCTAACTTTGCTGAGATAGCGCAACCCCTGTTCCACTTAATAAAAGATGACACAGAATTCATCTGGTCTGATGAGTGTGACATGCATTTTCAGCACTGAAGGAAGTCCTAACAAGTAAACCACTGCTTGAATATCCATATTTCAAGCAACCTTTTGTCCTACATACAGATGCTTCTATAGTGGCTGTTGGTACAGTGTTGTCCCAGAAAAACTTTTGGGGGGAGGAGCACCCTATCTCCTAACATTCTTGCACCCTCAACAAGCACAAGAGGAACTACTCCACCACAGAGAGGGAACTCCTGGCTGTTCTGTATGCAATTACAGAATGTAGGCCATACTTACATGGTACCAGATTCACTGTGGTGACTAATCATAGCTCTCTCACCTGGCTTAAGAAAATGAAGGATCATGAAGGGCGCTTAGCCAGGTGGGCAGCTAAGCTTCAAAACTGTGACTTTGAGGTAGTACATAGACCAGGAAATAAGCATGGGAACACTGATGCCCTGTCACGCCTCCCACTAGTAGGAGCTCTCCAGGTTGAGTTAGACAGAGTGTATGAGCTCATAGGTCAGCCAGAAAAGTGGACTGCCCTGGCTCCAGGACTAAAGGCTGTTCTTGAGAAACTCTCAAGAAAGACTAAGGTAGAAAAAGGCAGACTCTACAAACTCTGTGGAGAGGTCTATCTATCCTATGTCAGACCCTCAGAAAGAATAGGGAAGTTGGCCAACTTTCACAAGAGCACAGGCCATGCTGGTACCAGGTGTATGTATGATACCATGAAAGACTATGTGTACTGGGAGAACCTTGCTTCTGATGTGGACAATTATGTCAACTCTTGCACAAGGTGTACACAGTTCTGTAAGAAGCCTCCGCCTCACTCTTACCAGTTGATCCTACCTAAATATGCTTTTCATACTGTGAGCATAGATGTGGTAGGACCTATGGGACCTAGCCCTACCTCCAGGAAAAATCAGTATATCCTGGTAGCCATTGACTGCTTAACCAAGTGGATTGAGTGTGCCGCCGTCCCAGGTCCAACCTCACGGAGGACTGCTAGGTTTGTCCTGACAGATATCATAGCCTGTAATGGTAGCCCAAGTGTCTTGCTAACAGACAATGGCACAAACTTTGTACATTATATCCTCCCAAGATTGAACAAACTAATGGGGATAAAAGGTGCTTCTTCTGCCCCCTACCACCCAGAAACTAATTTTATGGTTGAACGGGCCAATGGCACCTTGGTAGACATCCTCAAGAAGCTGGCAGCAGATAAGCCTTCTTCCTGAGATGACTACCTTACTTGTGCTGTCACAGCTTACAGGGTCACCTCACACACTGTAACTAAGAAGAGTCCCTTCAAGCTTCTGTATGGCAGACAAGCTGCGCTCCCAGGTTATCTAGTCCCTATCCCACCCAATGCTAACAAGGTTAAATATTCAAAGGATGTCCTTGAGCTCACAAGATGCATTGCTGCTCTACAAGATAAAGCCTTTAAGAACCTTGTTAAATTCTGTGTACAGACCTTCCTTAGGGACCAGGATGCTTTGCTCCCTCTACCTCAGCTTGAGGTGGGTGACCAAGTCCTCATGTACAGGGAACACCTGGATAGGAAATCTAACAAGTTACAAAGCTTGTGGACTGAACCTCATGAGGTCCTAGAAAAGACTGGTATGGATGTATACACTCTTAAGGACCTTGTGCATGGGAACATCCTCAATAGGGTATATGCCAAGTTCCTTAAGCGGGCCCCTATGGATGAACAGCCTACTAAGGTAGGTTTAGCTTCACTCATTCATAGGGATAACTAAGATTTTATAGTCATGGTGAGGTTTTCCTTTTATTATATTAAGAAGAAGTTAAAAACAAAAAATAAGAAAAAGATAAAAAAGACAAAAAATGAGTAAAAAATAAAAAAGAGAAATGTATATATAAAGAAATTAAGAAAGAGAAAACATAGCTTATTTCTTGTGGGAAAGAACTTTGGCTCTGGCGCCTAGAAGATCTTCACACGCCAGCTGCTTATGTAGCTGGCCTAGGTAGGTAGCAGCTAATACTATCACGGTGATATCCCTCTGGAGCAGGGCCACTGATGTACAGATGTATAAAAAGAACTATGGCCACTGCATTTCTATGAGCCTGGCGCCTGACAAGGAGGTTCCAAAAAGTGCAACTATTGCTAGTTGCCAGTATAGCAGGAGTTTGGCTATCTTCCTGTTCCCATTCTTAGTTATTAGGATCTAGCAATAAGTGCCACGTTGACAGGAAACCCTGTCTCTGCCTTAACCTTGGTCCATGAAGCATGACATAGGACCAGATAGAGCCCCCTGTTATGAAGGCGCAGAAGGAAGTTGTCTGTAGAGACTTCTGGGTTGGTGTACTCATCAAGGATCAGGTTTTTGGCAAAGCAGAAGTTGTCCTCAGTACCTCGCCCCCTTCCAGTATGAAGCTTATCTGAGATAGACCTCACTGGTGCTTTTCCCATGGCGCTGGCTATGGCCCTGAACACTTCCATGATGTTACCAGCCTCCCTGGGATGGTGCTGTGTTAGGTGACAAACAAGAAACTCCCCTTCCAAAGTCTCCAAGAGACCTTCTTTAGTGACATAGTATTACTGGTTACCATCCATGGCTATGGCTTTAGCATATGTCTCCTCCATAGGCTCATCATCTAAAACCAGATGGATATTTTCTAAGCTGATATGCTCCAAAGCTAGTAGACCCAATTCCTCTATGCAAGTAGCTGGGTTGGAAGGCTTAGAAATATTAGAAGGAGATAAACTATTTACTTATCTGAAAAGGGGGAAGGATTTTCAAAGTCGTTTTTAAACTTATCCTTGAGGCCCAAGGAGCTAGTCCTCATCCTGGCAAGTTTCACCTGGTCAGGGGTATTTTCCTGATTGGCATCCACCACCTGGTTGGGGACCTCTTTTTCCTCCTGATAGATGATCAGAGTTGGGGTCCTAGGTGTTGGCACCTTATGCACCTTTTTTCAGGGACTACCTCTTCATCTGAAGTTATCATATCCAGATTCCCAGAACTTTCATTAGCATGGTTGTTGGGTAAAACTGGTAAATTCCCAGAATTTCTATCCCTCTTATGTTGCTTGGAAACTTTATGTTATCTTTGAGTAAATTGGGGTTCAATGATGGGTTGTCTTCTCTGGAGTTGGCACATATACTATCCCTGGAAGTGCCTAAACAAAGGAAAATTTATTAATATAAAAATCAAAAATTGATTTTGCTTACCTTGGGGTATCGCTGGTACAGCAAGTACTGAAGGGCTACTTACGCAGCCCTCAATTGTACCAGTGGTATAATTGTTATGATACATAACATTGCTTTGTAACAATCTGCTATTTAGAAGCAGATTGTTATGCTGCAATGGTACAAAACAATCTGCTCCTGGCAAGTGGATCATTTTGTTGTGTAGGTACACTATGCAACAATTTTTTTCTGTGTAGCGTACCCTTGCTACACAACAACTTGCTCCCATCAATGGAGTTGTTGTGTAGTGGCGCCTTGCTTGTCTGCCCCATGTGGCGCGAGTTCAATTCTCTGGGTTGTTTGTCCCTTGGTGCTTGGTTTTTCTTGCTTTCTGGTTGGCTGGCTTGTTCTCCTGGTTGGTGGTTGCTGTTTTCTACTGATTAGTTGGTCTGTTGTTCTGATTGGTTGTGGTTTTCCTCTGATTGGTTGCTCTGTTTTCTGCCTGGTTGGAAACCACTTCCCAGTCACTGGTAGTTGCAGGACTTAGTGCTCTTGCTGCTCCCTCCTGTTGTTTCCTTCCAGGTGTCAAAAAAATGGGTGTGTTGTTGCCCCCCAAAGTACCAGTTGGTGAATGTTCATGGCCTGCTGTTTCATCTTCTTGTTTTGTGCCAGTCTCATATGTTGGCTCCATGATCACTTCATCCATCAGGCCAGGCAATTCTTCTTGGGCTCCCATATTTATGACTCTGTTGGTGACAGGGTCTCTTCTGGTAACTAGCCCTTGCCAACCTTGTACAACTGAGAAGATCTTGTTGGTTTCATCCACCAGCTCTTTATTCTTTTGATTCTCCCTTCTGAGGTAGGCGTTCTCCTACAGCAACTCTTCCAGAAGCATCTTGAGCTCTAGGGTATTATCTCTGATACCCTGAGTTGCTTTGTGGTATCTGGCACAATAGAAAGACATGCACCAGTCATCAGCTTCTTCCTCCCTTATATAGTTTTGTCAAGAGTGGGATGTGTGGTGACTGTGCATATTAACCTCACTCACCCATGAGGTGAAACATGGGGGTATAATTCTGCCAGTTGATTGAAATGATCCTGACTACTACTGGATGAAAAGTAGTTCAGAACCTCTTGGGTCCCTTCTTAACTCCTGCACATTTGTTAATGTGCAGAAATAATACAAGTATATAATGAATCTCTTTCTTATAATAAACACATCTTTTACCTGTACTAATTTGCACTTCAAGCTTAATCTTACTTTTAAATAAGACTCAAGCTTTATACCAGACTCTATTAGACTCTGCTTTCTTATTGCATTTTTCTCCTACAGGTAATAGGAAGATCTCCCTACTGTGCTAACAGTTTATAGTTAGTATCCTAGGCCTGATCAAAGTGCTCTGTACTGTTCCCTGCAACCACAGCCCAGTATTAGTAGTTCCCCTTAGCTTCTCTGGAAAAAGTTTACATGAGGTCTTTTTATCCTCTCCACTCATCTCCTGTGAGCATCACATATGGTTTGTCAAGAATGCCCATACTAGCCATTCATCCTGCAGACGCTGATTGTCTATAAAAGTTAATAGGGTATCCTGACTCCTGGACCACTGAGACAGAGGACATCTGATTGGTTCTACATACCCTATTAAAAGACACTATAATTCAAGATAGACAACTCTTCAAGAAAGTCAAAAATGCTTATCTACTCTATGTTTGTCCTAGTATGACAATAACCATTATCCATCAAGCTCACATTGATACTAGACATGGAGATATAGCAAAGACTCATGACTGGCTATGCAAAAACTTCTACTGGGAAAACATGCGCCTTCTAATTCCTGATGTCCTTGCCTCCTGAAATTCTTGCCAATCCAATGACCTCAACCTTTCCAACACTAATTCAAGCTCATCCCCCCTAAACATGGTTTCCACACTGTGAGTATTGATGCTGTTGGGCCTCTCCTTTGTTCTAGGTCTGGGTGTCAACTTATCTTAGTGGCTGTAGATCATTTTAGCAAATGGGTTGAAGCCAGAGCTACAAAAGATATAACTGCCAAGACCACTGCTAATTTCTTGTTGCAAGATATCTTCTACCAACATGGCTGCTCTTGGGCCCTGCTTTATGACAATGGCACCAACTTTAATGCTCACTTCATCATGTCTATTGTAGAAGCTATGGGTACCCACCAATCTTTCTCTGCGCCATACAACCCTTCAACTAATGGAACTGTTGAACAATCCAATTTCTCCCTGGTGTCCATAATGAGGAAACTCACGCTCTCTGATGCTGCCAATTGGGATATATTCCTCCCTGCTGCCCTCTTTGCTTACTAAATCAGTAGACACCAAGTAACTGGTCAGTACCTTTATGCCATACTGTATGGACGTGAAGCTGCCACCCCCTCAATATTGGGACCCCCCTTGATCAAAGTTGATGCCTCTGCAAATCCTGAGGCCCATATTAAAGACTTAATCAATTGTATCATTGACATCCAAGCAATGGCATCTTTCACTGCCTACAAGGTCAAGGCTTTAGAGCTCTCACCGTCCAATGCTTCTAGAGCCCCTCTCCCTGAGTATCAAAATAGGCAATCTGGTTCTCTACTATCAGAATTGTACAGTAGGTAGAGCTCATAAGCTAGACTCCATCTGGGTTGGGCCTTGTGAAGTTACCTTCAAGAAGGGTGTCGAGTATACCGTGAAGCTGCTGTTCTCTGGACGTCTTTTTTCCCAAGTTCATTCTAAATTCCTTTGCAAATATCAACTCTCTGTGTCTAATCTTAAGGGGATAGATGTTGGAAATTGCGCCATTTATGGTATTTTGATATGGCCTTTGAATAATGATATATGTGAAGATATGTTTGGTTTTGCTTTCAACTTTGGGAATTCCTTGCCTCTGTAAATGGGTCTGTACCAATATCCACCCATTCCAGAATACCATACCGCCCTTGTCTGATGCTGGTATGACCTCACCCCAACGTGACTCCCTCTGCCACTTGGTCTACCTAATGATTGATCATTTTCCCTTTTCTACTGTTTAAGTAGAATAATTTCTCCTAAAAAAGACAAGTTTATCCACATTTGTGTTGACTTTTACAATATTCTTCAAGCTTTTCCTTTCCTTTTTGCCAAAAGGAATTCCTCATCTTGTATTCCAGAAAATAAAGGTATGTGCCCTTAATTTTGCCCTGAAGGATAACCCAAGGCAAGTTCAGAACCTCAAATCTTTTGTTATAAAGATTTCCTGTTGTGTCCTCCTGGATGTTGTCCCCAGGAGCCAAACACAACATACTCCTTAGTTGACAATGGAAACATTCTGAGCTTTCTGTCTGTAAGGTATAGACCACAGCAATATCACTGTCAGCATACTCCCTGTTAATAAAGTGGAGCTTTTTTAGGAGATCAACTACCTTGGCACCATTATAGTACATGGGGATAGTCCGACCTAGGATCTTGAAGGTATCATCTCCATGATTGGTGATGGTCCTGTACCTTGTCATGAATCCTGTACCAATAATGATATCATAGCTATTGTTATCCAGAACTATAGCAGGGGCAGTTACAATCAACTTCCCATACAGAAGAAGCAATGACAAGTAAGTGCCCATGGCTTTAGTGGTAAGTGGACTTTCAGTCCTAATTATCTCTTGGTAGTCTAAGTCTGGAGCCAGCTTTATTTTTTTAAACAGCTTCAAGGAGATAATATTTCCTGGTGCACCTGAGTCAATAATGGCTTGAACTTTAACCTTGCGGACCATCATATCAATGAGGTACAGTTCATTCTATCAGTTCCATGGCTCAAAGATGTTACTTGATAAATATCAATATCCTTGTATTTACTAAGTAGTTCCTCTAAAGCTGTGAACAAGGTGGGACTAAATCTCTTGAGGGCATCAAGAGAAGCAGAGACATTGACAGACTTGAGGATTTGTGCCATTTTCTTAGCACTATCACTATCATGTGTAACTTCTGTAGTAGGGAGAGTCAACTGCTCAGCGTAAGGAAGTGCAACAGTTTCCTGGGCTATAGAGGCTATCAAGGGTTCCTTCCTTATTATACTGCCCTTGACTCTTATTGACATTACTTTCCTGTGACAAAGCTTCAAGGAGCTTTGCCTCCAGGGAGGAAATTTATGAGACAAGCTTTGTTGCTATCCTGCCAACAAGCCATGATCTCAACACTCTCTTGCTCTTAAAGCTTCAATCTCAAAATTTGCCTTGGCTTTCACTTGTTGTAAAATTTTGTCAAAACCCACTACCAGGCTCCACAAATTCCAGGCATAGATTTGATTTCCTTGAGCAGGAGTTCCTTTTCTTGCAAATGTTGTAACTGTGCTGTTTTAGCAGAGTTACAAGGGGAAAATATTTAGAAGATATATAATAATCTTTATTGTGAGATAGTGATTATATAGTTCATGTGAATCAAGGATAACAGGAACATGATTTGTGATCTCATAGCTGGATGGAAGAAGGGGGTGGCTTAATCCTGATAATGAGTCAAGCGCCAAAACACAGTATCCACCATAAAGGATCATCATCTGTTTGTGTTGTTGGATTTCGTAATTTGAGTTGACTTCCTAGTCTGGCTTCAAGTGACCAGGTAATTGGATTGCGGGTCACAAACCCGCTTGGTTGGGACCTTGCTGGCGGGTCAAGCCTGCAGTTTTGACACAAATTAATTGGAGTATAACTCTTTGAATGCAGCTTTTACTTCCACCAAAGCCTCCTCAGGCACAGTCTTGGTGACCTCCAAGCTTCCTCCAGCAAACTTGTAGGAACTTCTTTCCTGGGAGCAGTGGTTATTAAGCAAAGTACTCCAAATTTTGCCCTTTTGAAAGATAACAAAGAAGACATAATAATTAAAGAATTAGTTGAGGGGAAAGTGTTGAAATCAACAATATATCTTTATTGAAATTTAGCTTTTTTTACTTATATATCATTCAGGGCATATTTGGCTGAAAACCCCTCCAGTTCCTGAATAAACCTATAATTCATATCACATGGTCTATGACATTTGAGTCATCTAAACCTAGATCTTTACTTAAAAGATCCCCTGTGATTATCAGCCTATGAGAGTTAACCTACAATGAGAAAGAGTCATCTGAAGCCATTCATCTCAATGTATCAATTCAGCATGGAGCTTCCTCAGCTCCCAGTGCCAAAACCCTGTGGAATATACATATTCCAAAGCTCAGCTATCAATGTTACAACTGGGACCCAGCTTATCAAACCTGAATCCCTAGACATGATTGCCTTTTTTTAGTTATCTTCACATTTGTTATTTTTATCAAAACCCATTAAAACACTTTGAAAAACAAACCAGGTGCCATTTTGGTGCCCAGGAACTTTCCCAGGCGGCACCCCAGCGCCTGAATCATTTCCTGGGCAGCGCTTTTAACCCAAAATATTTGGGGTGTACTTATGGTTAACCTTAACCAGACTTCTTGATACAGTCAAGAAAATTGACCAATATAATCAAATCATCATTAATAATATTTCCATGTATTTATTAATTAATCTTCCTGGTTAATTAAATTGTTTTTGATAAGCCTAGTCCCCAAGATTGCTTTGGCCAATCTTGCCTCAATTTTAATAGTTAGCCTGGCCTAACTAACCATCCATATTCTATTCTTTTTTTAAACATAGATATACATTTTTCAGGAATCTTTAACTTAAGAATTTCAATCAAACCTATCTACATGAAATAAATAGCAAAAACAGAACATCTTTATATTTTAGGGGATTTATTTGGCTAAATACTTGACAGTGACTGTTGTACGGTCACAGTCAGTGGAGCCTAGGCTAGGGTTTGCAGACAGGAGGACTTCAGGGTCTGCTAATTACCTAGTCAAGGCTGTGTTGGAGGGGGAAACACGGCTGGGGACACCTAGGTCTTAAGGTGGGAGGGGAGAAGGTGGAGAGAGGGGAGGTACATATACATGGGCAACCAGGGATTTCTCTTCATCCTAGCTGCTCAGCAGTTTTTTAGCTCCTCATCTTGAGAGGCTTCCTCATCCTCTTAATCTCCTCCAGAGTCATTTTTGTGTATTGAGGCGCGGCACAGATACACAACAGGGAATCTTAACCTTAGGATTGGATTTGTACTAAGTCTTGGTTAGATGGCAGGGAAGGCTATGAAATTACCTTGTGGCCCTGAATGAATATTCTCTACTAGTTGTAGCTAGAGAGAGGCGCCAAAGTACTTGAAGACACAAAGACAAAAATGTGAATAGAACTTAATTTTTATTGGTGAATATGAAAAGAAATATATACTGTGTAGCTTTACCACAAAACAAAAAGAAAGGTAGGATCACTTGCCACAAGCGTGAGTGGATCAAGTGAGATGTGCAGAATCAGGAAAACAAACAATTGTATTTCCCAGTTTAGATATAGACTCATTTTGAGAGGAAAAGCAAAAGAAGGAGATTTATCCTCAAAATAACCTATTGAAGGCAAAATAAAAACGTGGTGAATGGCGGCATTCACAACATTGCCCCCTCTAGATTGGCCTTAGGGAGTAGTACTTGCGGAGGGACTTGGCATGCACTTGAGCAAACAGACAACTACTAGAGAGGAGTTTCACAATGTACTTGGACCATAGTTGAAGTTCATTTCTAGAGGGCCAATATAATGTATCTAGCTTATGAGTGCGTGTTCCTACTCTATGCTGATAATAGAGAACATGGTCCCCAATGTTGAACTCAGGCAAGGGAGAGCGTAAAGAATTGTTTAAAGAGAGCTCAAGCATTTTGTTCTTATACACAGAGGTATAAGCAGTGGCCTTTATGTCAATTATGCGGTTGACTATATCTTTGATATGGTTGTCAGGATTCATGGCCTTATCAGAGGAGAGTAGAGAGCCCCCAAGAGAGATGGAGTGGTGGCTTCACGCCCATACAGTATAGCAAAGAGAAAATACCTGGTGACACAAGGTTTTCAAAGGCAATAAGCAAAGAGAGCAGCCAATAAGTATAGATCCCAGTTTTCAGCGTCAGAGTAAGTGAGTTTCCTCATGATAGAAACCAGTGTCAAATGTGCACGCTCAACTTCCCCATTGGTAGAAAGGTTATAGGGGGCAGAGAAAGACTGGTGAGACCCCAAGGCTTCAACAATAGAGGTTACAAACTTGGCGTTGAAGTTAGTCTCATTATCAGATAGCAGCACTTGAGGGCAGCCATGGCAGTAGAAAAAATCTTGCAACATGAAAGCAGATGTTGTTTTAGCAGTGATGTCCTTAGTAGGACAAGCTTTTACCCACTTGCTGAACTGATCAACCACAATTAGGATAAAGCAGCAACCAGAGCAGAAGCAGGAAGAGCCCACAGCGCCAATAATGACAGTGTGAAATATGTGTTGAGGGAGAAATTAGCTTGAACTTGTGAGTGACAGCTCAAGGTTGCATGAGCTGGAAGTTGTGGCAACTAACTATGACGTTTGGAATCAACAGACAGAGGTTTTCCCAGAAAAAATTTTCTAGAGCCAGTTAAAGGTCTTGGCTATGTCCCCATGTCTGGTCTCTTTATGGGCTTGAAGCACTAACAAAAGGCAAAGACTAGGCCATAAATAAGGCAGGTAGTGGTCTCATACTTTCTTAAGAGCTGATTGTCACAAATTAGTGTATCCTCAGATAGTTTGAACAGGGCTAATTGGACTTCTTCTGTCTCACTTTCCCAAGAGGAAGAATATAAAATTTGTTCATACAGTCTATCAGCCTCAGTAGAGTGTAGCGCAAGGATAGGCATTCCGGATAACCCATCAGCGTTCTGGTGTTGAATCTCAGGAAAATGTAGTACAGTGAAGTTGTAACATTGCAGGCAGAGAGCCCATCTAGCTAGTTGTCCTTCTGGTTCCTTAAGCTGTTGTAACCACTTAAGGAAGGCAGGATCAGTGTCTACCTTAAAATGGGTGCCACACACATAATGGCAGAACTTTTTGACTGCATGCAACACAGCAAGACACTCTTTCTCTATGACGCTGTAATTCTTAATATGCTTTTTCAGGACACTAGAAGTATAAGCCACAGGATGATCTATACCTTCATTGTCTAGTTGAGTCAAGATGGCTCCATAGCCAGGTCCCTAGCATCAGTATATAAGATGAACTCCCTATTGTAGTCAGGATACACTAGGATGGGACCCTCCTTGAGTTTCTGTTTGAGGGTCTCAAAGGCTTGCTGCTGGCTAGCGGTTTATTTGAAGGAGAAATTACATAACAGTTGGACCAAAGGTTCACTTGTATTGGCAAAGTCAGGGATGAAATGTCTGTAGTAACCCATCATGCCCAGAAAGACCTGTACTTCTTGCAGGTTGATGGGTGGAAGCATTTTGTCAATGGCTTCAACCTTCTTGGTCATTGGGCAAATCCCTGTCTTGGTTACTTAATGGACCAAGAATTCAAGACACTTTTTAAATAAAGTACACTTAAATGGATTTAGCTTGAGGCCAGCTTCTCAAATCTTTATGAACACTTCTTTGAGATGAGCCAGGTGATCTGTAAAGGTAGTGCTAAAGACTGTTATATCATCTAAGTATACTAGGACACATGACAGTTTCAAGTCGCTAAAGATGCAGTCCATTGCTTGTTGGAAGGTAGCCAGGGCATTGCAGAGTCCCTGCAGCATACAGGTAGGCTCAAACAGCCCTTCAGAAGTGATGAGCGCGGGCTTCTGAAATTTTCAGGAGAAAGGTCAACTTGCCAGTACCCAGATGCTAGATCCATTGCAGAGAAGAACTTAGAGCCTCCAAGGCGGTGGAGTGCATCATCAATACATGGCAAGGGGTAAGAGTCCTTCTTGGTTAAAGAGTTCAATTGTCAATAGTCCATCACAATACAAAGACCCCAATCTTTCTTCTTTAGGATGAGTAAGAGTGAAGCCGAAGAAATTTGGGAAGGGGCTAGTAGCCCAGCTTCTAACCGTTGTTTGAGCTCTTTTGATACCTGAGTGTCCTCCACGCAACTGCAGCATATGGTTTAGCGCAGAAGGAGGAGTGTCTTCAGTATTGATCTGGTAGATAATACCTTTGGCTAGACCAAAATCAGTACTGTTGTTGTAAATGCGCTGTTTTAGCAGAGTTACAAGAAAAAAATATTTAGAAACTAGGTAATATCCTTTATTGAGAGATAGTTATTATATAGTTATTGTGAATTGTGGATAACAGGAACATGATAGCATTGATCACAATGTGAGATGTTGAAGGGGGTGGCTTGATCCTTGTAATAAGTCAAGTGCCAAAACATGTTACCCACCAGGTAATATCAGCTTCTGTTCATGTTATTGTATTTACAAAACTAAGTTATCTTCCTAACTTGGCTTTGGGTGACTGGATAAACAGATTGAAGGTCACAAACCTGCTTACGCAGAACCTTGCTGGCAGGTCAAGCCTACTGTTTTGACATTGTCTTTAGCAAAGATATCTGAAAACTGGTCTAGCAAATCAAGCACCTCCTTCTTTTGAATCGGAGATAATTGTGGGAGGTCTTGTGCAGTAAACAAAGAACAGACTTGGGGCTTGTCTTAAGGTAGGTTGAAATCCTGGAACGTACCAAAGGGATAAAGTGACAGGACATTGAGATCATTTACTAGTTTGCCATAACCAGCAACCTGCCCTCTAGACATATGTATGAGGAGACCATTTAGGTTGGCTATCAGCAATTGAAAAGGGTCTTTATGGGAGACATCTAGGATCTCAGGAAGAGAGTAAAGTTTGTTGCAACCTAGCAAGGGAGGAGAGTATAACTCTAGGAAGGTACACTCAGGCAGCTCATACAATATTTGGAAGTCCAAGATGGCTTAAGAGCCAGGGGGGATGGTTATAGTAGAAGTAGCTAGGAGAGGGATCCCTTCAGACGCATGACAAGCCATAGGTGGACACTTCATGTTGGAGGATTGGGCACAGTATTTTAGAGTGAAAATACCAGTGGGATATTCTAAAGCACGTCTTGAGGTGCTTTCTGGGAACTTTAACTGGTTCCTCAAAGATCAGAGGGATTTTTTACCCCAAGATAGAGAGGTAACCATCTTTAAGTTGATGATCCCATTATATTCTCTAAGGAATTGGGTACCAACTAGGGAATCATAGCTCTCATTCTCTAAGACAATGTCAGATGTGGCTAAAAAAGATTGTCAAACTGCATGGGGAGAGCATAATATGCCCCTATGGCGCAAGTCATGAATACCCAGCTGTACCATACAACTGATGATAGTTAAGGTCAGGAGCAAGCTTGAGCTTCTTTACAAGCTTTGAGGAGACAACATTGACAGGAGATCAAGTGTCCAAGACGGCCTTGATTTTCACCTTTTGGATGGATATTTCCACACAAGTGGTAGTACAACCAAAGGGTGGAAGGACAGCCAGGATGTACTGGGCTTCTGCTAGCTCTTTGTCCCACTTCTCAATCATGCATCTCAAGCCTAGAAACTCCTTGTAGACAGTCTGGAGAGAAAGCAAAACTGACACATTCTTGAATACAGCGTTGGCATTTCTAGCAGCTTCTTTAAACAACTCTACTAGCACCGGAGACCTTTTAGCTTGAGTGAGGTATGCACAATAGATAAGCTCTTTGGTCTCAGACAAAGGCTTGGCAGTTGTAGTTTTCCCAGAGCGTAACTTATAGGTGACTACAATGGTTTTGGGGACAGCAAGAACTGAGTACCTGTAAGTGTCAGGGTCATCAATATCAGAATCATCCAAGTCAGAGTTGTCAGAGGTATTGTGAAACAACAGCAGAATAGGAAAACTTTGGTATCAGCAGGCTTAGAATTGGTTATAAGGGGGATCAAAGGAGACTGGGAAGAATTGTCAACTGAGAGCGTTTCTGCCTCTAGGTTGACTGTTCTTTTCCCACCTGCTCCTTAGGATCAGCTCCTTTAACCCAAGGATTGTTGTAGACTTGAGAATGGTGACTTATCTGTCCACAGCTATGGAAACCTTGACATCTAGGAGGATTTTACAAGTTCATTGTGAGGATGCAAGGGCCACAGGAAGAAAAACCAGAATTAAAGGTGGCACAATTCTCCCGCACAACTGCTCCAGAAAGGTTAAGGTGCATATCCTGCAACAACATTTTTATGCTCTTCATGAAAGAGAGCATGGCCTTATGGGCTTTAAAATAAAGGCAAAGAAGCTTTGCTAACCTTGAGGGCTTGAGTGCAAGCCATGTAGGCTTCATGGGCCGTCAATTGTCTGCTTGTTATCAGTTGCTGTCCTTCCATGTAGAATCTATCTGAAAATTCAGCTAGAGTCTCCTTTAGGTTTGAAAGCAATATTCATGAAGGCGTCCTTCTTCACTTCTAAACTAAGGTCACAGCCAAATTTGTCAATCAGAAGCTGCTTCATATCTTCCCAAGTCTCAATGGTGGCCAGCTCAGGCACCATCACCTCTTGGCAGGTCGGGTGTAGACAGGTTAAAATATGTTCCTTCTTAACCTCATCTGATGCTCTTCTCTCATGGCAGTTTCATAGATAATTAGGGAAGCTATAATGGTTGAGGTTTTATGATCAAAGACTTGATTAAAAGTAGGCTTGAAATGTGCTTCAGGAGTTGGACCACCATTGTTGCTATTGAGTATATTTATATGCAGGGAAAATTCTGCTTTGGATTCAGAGGGGGCTGTCTAGCCCATAGCTGACAAACACTTTATTCAAGGGTAGTCAGGGTCTCAACAGTGTGGGCACCCGTATCATTAGCTAGACTGGTCTGTTGCTCAGTGATATCTAGGTGTTGGCCCTGTGTTGTTACTACCAAGGAAAGCTCGGCCAGCTGGGAGGTAAGGGAAAGCCCCACTGAGAGGCAAGGGGCAAACCTGTCATTTACTGAGTCAATCAATTCACTCATTTCTTGTACATTGTTGTGTTTGGCTCCTGGGGCCGACATCCAGGAGGACACGGCAGGAAATCTTTATAACAAAAGATTTGAGGTTTGAAGCTAGCCTTGGGTTAGCCTTCAGGGCAAAATTAAGGCTACATATCTTAATTTCCTGGAATACAAGATGTGAAAGTCCTTTTGGAAAAAAAGACAGGAAAAAGTTTGAAGAATATTTAATCCAACACAAATGTGGATAAACTTGTCTTTATTAGGAGAGATAATTCTACTTTAATATTAGACAAGGGACAGTGATTGCTCATTAGATAGACAGAGTGGCCAAGGGGGTCACGTTGGGATAAGTTCATACCAGGATCAAACAAGGGAAGGTATGGTATTCCAGAATGGGTAGAGATTGGATTAGACCCATTTACAGAAAGCAAGAAATTCCCAAAGTTGAAAGCAAAACCAACCAAATCTTCACTCATATCACTATTTGAAAGTCATATCAAAATAGCATTAATGTCGCAATTTACAGCCCCCCTCAAGATTGTACACAGGGAGTTGATATTTGAAGAGGAATTTAGAATGGACTCAGGCAAAAAGGCGGCCAGATGACAGCAGATTCATGATATACTTGACACCCTTATTGAAGGTGACTTCAAAAGGTCCAACCCAGAGAGAGCCAAGCTTATGGGTTCAGCCTCCAGTACAATTCTGATAATAGAGGACTAGGTCACTAACTTGATACTCAGGGGGGGGGCTCTGAAAGCATTGAAAGGCAAGAGCTTTAAAGCCTTAACTTTTTAGGCAGTTGAATAGGCTGTTGCTTGGATGTTATGATTCAATTAGTCAAGTCTTTAACATGGGCCTTGGGATTTGCAGACACATCAACTTTGATCAAGGGGGTCCCAAGATTGAGTGGATGGCGGCTTCACGCCCATACAGCATGGCAAAAGGCAACTGGCCAGTTATTTGGTGTCTACTGATTTAGTAAGCAAAGAGGGCAGCAGGGAGGAATATATCCCAATTGGCAGCATCAGAGAGCGTGAGTTTCCTTGTTATGGACACCAGGGAGAAATTGGCTTGTTCAACAGTTTCATTAGTTAAAGGGTTGTATGGCGCAGAGAAAGATTGGTGTGTACCCATAGCTTTGACAATAGACGTGATGAGGCAAGAATTAAAATTGGTGCCGTTTTCAGAACACAGGACTTGAGGGCAGCCATATTGGTAGAAGTTATCTTGCAGCAAGAAACTAACAGTGGTCTTAGCAGTTATATCTTTTGTAGCTCTGGATTTAACCCATTTGCTAAAATGGTCTATGGCAACTAAGATAAATTGACACCCAGACCTAGACCAAGGGAAAGGCCTAATAGCATCAATACTCACAGTGTGAAAGGCATGTTTAGGGGGGATGAGCTTGAATTGGTGTTGGGAAGGGCAAGGGCGTTGGAGTTGACACAAATGACAGGAGGCAAGAACATCAGGGATCAGAAAGCGCATGTTCTCCCAATAGAAGTTTTTGTACAACCAGTTATGAGTCTTTACTATGCCTCCATGTCCAGTGTCAATGTGAGCTTGGAGTATAATGACTATCCTCATGATAGTGCAAACGTAGGGTAGATAGGCATTGTTGACCTTTTTAAGAGCTGCCTATCTTGAATTACAGTGTCCTTGGATAGATATTGTAGCGCCAGTCAAATGTCTTCTGGCTTGGTGGTCCAAGAGTCAGGGTACCCTATTAATTCACATAGGCAATCAGTGTCAGCGGGGTGGATAGCTAGTATTGGCATCCTTTACAAGCCATCAGTGTTCTGATGTTGGGCCCCATGATGGTGTATCACAGTGAAATGTACCCTTGCCAGTGCAGAGCCCAACATGCTAGTTGACCTTCAGGTTTCTTTAACTGTTGCAGCCATTTGAGGGAGGAGTGATCTGTGACCACAGTGAAGTGGGTCCCATAAATGTAGTGCCTGAACTTTTTTACAGCATGTAGCACCGCCAGGCATTCCTTCTTAGTGATGCTGTAGTTCTTCTCATGATTATTGAGGACCTGTGAAGAGTAGGCTACAGGTTAATCCACGCCTTTGCCATCAAGCTGAGCTAAGATGGCACCCATAGCTACTCCAATAGCATCAGTATACAAGATGAACTCTTTATCATAATCAGGGTAGACCAAGATAGGAGCCTCTTTGAGCTTGGCCTTCAACACTTCAAATGCTTGTTGCTGGCTGTGAGTGCACTTAAAGGGGACGTTGCAACGCAGTTGGACAAGGGGTTCACTCAGTTCAGCAAAATCAGGTATGAACTGTTGGTAGTAGCCCATCATACCAAGAAATACTTGGACCTCTTGAAGATTCATGGGAGGTAGCATCTTGTCAATGACTTCCATCTTATTATTCATGGGGCAGATTCCAGTTTGAGTGACCTAATGACCTAAAAACTCAAGACGTTCTTAAAAGAAGGAGCACTTGGAGGGTTTAGTTTCAAGTCAGCTTTGCAGCTCTTGATGAAAACAGCCTTGAGGTGTTCCAAATGGTTGTTAAAGATGGTGCTGAATACAGTGATGTCATCAAGGTACACAAGGACGCAAGAGAGCTTTAGATCTTGTAGGATGGAGTCCATAGCCTTTTAAAATGTAGCAGGGGCATTGCAGAGTCCTTGGGGCATACAAGTGGATTAAAAAAGGCCTTCTGAGGTAATAAGTACAGCCTTTTCTCTATCTTCAGGAGATAAGTCAACTTGTCAGTATTCAGAGGCTAGATTCATGGCTGAGAAAAACTTGGAATCACCCAGCTGTCTGAGAGCATTGCCAATTCTGGACAAGGGGTATAGGTCTTTCTTAGTGAGAGAGTTCAGGTGGTGGTAGTCCATTACAATGCAATGTCATCCATCCTTCTTCTTGAGGATCAGTAACAGGAAGGCTCAAGGGTCTGCAAGGGAGCTTGTAGCCCAGCATCTGAGAGCTGATTAAGCTCCTTAGATACTTGATCATTCTCTACCCTACTATGGCGGTATGGTTTGGCACAAAAAGGGGGTGCATCACCAGTATCAATCTGATGGATGGCCCCTTTAGCTAGGTCATAGTCTGTAGGTCCAGAGGCAAAGATGTCGCTAAACTAATTGAGCAGGTCCAACACATCTTTTTGTTGAATGGGAGACAATTGGGAGAAGTTGGCAGCAGTGAATAAGGAGAGAACTTGGGGATTGTCTTCAGGTAGATTTAAATCACTAAAAGTTCCAAAAGGGTAGAGGGATGCCACTTGTTCTGCTCCCAGTATACAACCATGCCCTATAACCTGGCCTCGGGTCACCTTCATGGGCAAGGCTGTCAGGTTGGCAAGCAATAATTTTACAGGCTCTTTGTGGGCTCAATATAGAGTCCCTGGACACAGGCAGGGTTCTTTACAGCTTAGGGATTTAAGTGAGTAGAGTTCCAAGAAAAACTTTTCAGGTAGTTTGTAAGAAATCTGAGAATCAATCACCACTTGGGAGCCCAGAGGAAATGTGACAGCTGCTGGGGCAAGAATAGGTACCCCTTTTTCTGCAGGGCAGAAAGGAGGAGGGGTGCACATATTGGAGAAGTGAGTCTTATACTTGAGAGAGAAGATACCTATGGGGTACTCAAGCATGCAAGTTTTAAGATTTTTCCTGGGAGGCGCAGAGGTTCCTCAAAAATCAAAAAGACCTCATACCTAATAGCAAAAGATATCCATCTTGTAAGTTTACAATCCTGTTATACTCTTGAAGGAATTGTGTACCAACCAAGAGATCATAGCTTTCATTCTCAAGGACTACAGCAGGGGTTGCAATAAGGAGTTTCCCAAACCTCATGGGTAGAGCAGAGTAGGCGCCAATGGATTGAGTTTGTGCCATGTCAGCTGTGCCATATGACTGAGTGTAGTTGAGGTCAGGGCCAGCTTAAGTTTCTTCATTAGTTTTAAAGATACTACGTTGACTGGAGAACCTGTGTGTAAGGCCTTGCCCATAATGGTGCAAAGTTATAGACTAGAGCATGTAAAGAATTATGTTTAAGATTCAGAAGGTATAAAAAGGTAGGTACAGTCTGTAATATAATTTTACAAAAACCTGCTAAAAATGTTTACTGGGTTATAAAAGGAGTGATAGAGTTTAAGAATCCTAAACAAAGGATACAAAACAAAGTATTTAATAAGGAAGGATTAGTAACTAAGGGGATGTCAATATTAGGACTTTCTCCATCAGCAAATTGGTACATATAACTATTGAAAGATTCCTTAAGGGAAAACAATGGATACAACAAGCTCAAGGCTTGTTGTTTTACAAGTTCCATTTGTTTTAAGAAAAGAAAAGGCTAAACTTAAAAATGAATTTAATAAAAATGTATAAATTTCTAGAAATTAAGATCTCAGAGTTTAAAATTGTAAAAGATTGAAGGGAAGAAATCACTTATAATTTTGGCTTAAAGCCTACTCTTCAAAAGCTCTTTATTTATAGAAGAAAGGCCTTTTCAGTTGGGGTTGATAATCAGGGAGAGCAGCCAAGAAGAGGAGCAAATGGAGAAGTTTGGAGGTGACCTGGAAAAGAAAGGAGACAACAAAACCCAGCAGAAGTTGCAGATTAGTAATGTGGAAACTGGGGAGAGCGGCAACTACATAAGCAGGAGTTTGAAAGGTAAGTGATAAGTGAAAATTTCTAACTTTAAAGTAGAAATATATAAAAGCAATAGTGAACAACAGAGCAAACAACAACAACAATTTGAACGCAAATTGCAAAAGGAAAACAAGATAATTAACTTTAAAATACTTATATATTAAACTCTTAATTCAAAAACTTCAATATTAAAAAAACTGAATCTTTAAATAAATCAAAAATTAGCAAATATAATAAAATTAAGAAGCCTGCCCTTTGGGGAAGGGCATGGCACCGTGTCCAGAATGGCTTTGATTTTAACCTTTTGGATTGATACTTCCACGCGGGTTATATCTTTTCCAAAGGGGGGCAAGATGGCCAACACATCACACACAGCCTCTAGCTCCTTCTACCTTTTAGCTAACATGCACCTTAAGGCAGGAATCTCCTTATAAGCAGTCTGCAGTGGGAGAGATACAGTTACATTTTGGAAGAGAGCTTTGGATAGCTCGGCTGCTTCCTCAGAAGAATCAACCAAGACAGGATGTCAATGAGCCTGGGCTAAGTAAGGGCAAGCCACCATGGTTTTGGCTTCACTTGAAGGTGCCCAAGAAGTGGTGGTGGTCTTCCCAGAGCAAAGCTTGTACAGGACAGAGACAGTTTCCAGAACATCCAGAATAGAATAGCCATAACTATCAGATTCTTCACTGTCAGAATCTTCAGGCTCTGAATCACTGGAGAGATTGTGAAATAGATGAAGGATAGTTGGGCCAGAGGAAGAGGGAGCTTCCTCATCAGATGGAGGATCAGGGGGAGATTGGTCAGCAGAGGACGCCTCTGCTTCTAAGCTGACCTCTCTTTTCCTGCCTGTTCCTTGGGGTCATAACCTTCCACTTGGGAATTAGTACAAGTACGTGAGTGGTGCTCTATTTGGCCACAGTTATGACAACCTTGCCTCTTAGTCTGTCCACCTGCACCCAGCGTCATAATGTGCGGTGTATGAGAGGTAGTCCCAGCATTACTGGCTTTATTTTCACGCACCACCATACCCCCATGGGTCAAATGCATGTATTTCAAGAGTGTCTTAATACTCTTCATGGAAGTGAGTGAAGCCTTGTGTGCCTTAAAGTGTAGGCATAGAAGCTGGTTCACTTTCAAAGCATTTGAACAAGCCGTGTAAGCTTCCTGGGGGGTTAAATGTTGAGTGATTAACTGTTGGCCTTCAATGTAGAAGCAATCTGCAAATTCAGCCAAGGTTTCCTTGGGATTAAAGAAAATGTGCATAAATGCATCCTCCTTGACCTCCAAGCTGAAATCTCCTCCAAACTCCTCAATAAGGAGGCGCTTTATGTCCTCCCAAGTAACAATGAAGGGGAGTTTGAGGGCCATCACTTCTTGGCATGTGGGATGTGATCAGATGAGGATATGTTTCTTTTTGAGTTCATCAGTAGCCCTATGCATTGCAGTCTTGTAAATTGTTAGAAAGACAGCAATGGTAGAGGTTTTAGGATCAAATATCTGTTTGATGGTCAGCTTGTAGTTTGGGACGATGGACAAGGAATAAGACTGACTGTTGTAACCTGGGTTGAGGACATTAATGTAGGGATTGCCCTCAAACTCAGATTCAGCAGCAGGTTGTATAGCCTTAGGAGTTGAAGGCTTTCCTCTAGAGTGTCCAAGGTAGAGATGTTCTGTCCACTAATATCTCTGGCAGTGGCGGCAGCAGTCCCAAACTTGTCAATTTTGATTTGTTGTACTGCCAAGGTGCCAGCAATCCCATTGACACAAGTAGTCAGAGAAGTGGCCTGAGTGGCCAATGAGGCAACTTGTCCATTCATTGTCTTGGTAAAGCAGAAGAGGTTTTTTACCTCTCTTTCCAATGTGTCTTGCCTGTCAGCTACATCATTTGTTACTTCTGCAAGCTGATCCAGTGCATGTGCACAATTGACCCAGGTTTGGCCTTCCAAACCAGGGCAGCAACCATGATTTTCCTGAGCAGGAGTATTGACAACTTCAGTTTCCTCCTTACCTTCAGACTCAGAGGATGAGTCCTCAGAATTAGAGAGGTGTTGTCTTAAATACTCAATTTCTCCTTGTAAAGTAGCTAATTGATCAGTGAGTGAAGCAATGCAAGGATTGGGCATAGGTTTGATTAAAGGTGGGTTCTGAACAGAATATCGACGCCAAGTGGTAGCCTTGAGTTTGGCTATTGCTTCTCATACCTTGAATTCAAAGTCAGATGGGACCTCAACAGGAGGAGCGGGAGAAGTCACCTTGATAGATGCTACTCTATCATCCACATAACTTTGCACTTGATATATAGTGTCGCCCAATGCAGGCTTATCCAGTTTGTATTGGTGTTATAGATGGCGGCCCCAGGTATCAACATGAGTCTAACCAATTCAAGTTGAGAATTAATATGTTCTTGGAGTTGGTTAAGTTTGCTAACCAGAGTCTCAAAATCTTGGAAAATGCTTTAGCAGAGAGGCCTCAATTTGCCCACGCCACGCTTTTTGATGCTCATCCAATTGCATAGTTGATCCTTGATGTATCCAGGGAGCAAGGAACAAAGGGAATTCAGTGAGGAGGTCAAGTACTTCTGGGAGGCCAGCAAGTTGCGTTGGTTATTGGAAATACACACAAACAGACTGTAGGACCATTCTTGATATGCCATATTCTGAGCATGGTTGTTTGAGACAGCAGTGGCTACAACATTTAGAAGCTGGTTCTGAGATCCTAATGCAAGTTGATGATGAACTAGTGCAGTTTGGATGAACTTATTGACTAACACGTTAATTGTATCCATGGACTCCATCAGCGCAGGGGGGACCAAAGTCCAAGAGGAAGGAATACAGGTCTTTGGAAGCATATCTGGGATGGAGATCAGGGATAGTATGCATTGCCACAGTGCCAGAGTGGATCAGGGAGCAGGCGGCAGCACAAGCTTACTTGGAGTCAAGATAGAAAGCTGGAAGGGGGGCCCATGTGGGCCCGGGGAACAGCACCAGTACCATGGGAGTTGAGGGGGCATTGATGATGTCTTCTTATAAAGGAGGACTAGAAACTTTAAGTTGCTTGGGTACTTCAGAAACAAAGGGAGAAGGACCAGAGAATGCACGTGGGAACAGGGTAACCAAGGGGCTTTTAGCCCCTGTAGTGAGCACCATTTTGTTGTGTTTGGCTCCCGGGGACAACATCCAGGAGGACACAGCGGGATTTCTTTATAATGAAAGATTTGAGGTTCAAAGCTAGCCTTGGGTTAGCCTTCAGGGCAAAATTAAGGACATTTGCCTTAATTTCCTGGAATACAAGATGTAAAAGTCCTTTTGGAAAAAAAGACAGGAAAAAGTTTGAAGAATATTTAATCCAACACAAATGTGGAAATTTTTTTCTTTATTAGGAGAAATGATTCTACTTAAATAGTAGGCAAGGGATGGTGATCACTTATTAGATAGACAGAGTGGCCAAGGGGGTCACGTTGGGATGAGGTGATACCAGGATCAGACAAGGGAAAGTATGGTTTTTCAGAATGAGTGGATATGGGCACAGACCCATTTACAGAAAGCAAGGAATTCCCAAACTCAAAAGCAAACCCAGTCAAATCTTTGTATTTATCATTATTTGAAGGTCATATTGAAATAGCATTGATGGCGCAATTTCCGACATATGTCCCTGTCTAGCTTGGTGTGGTCTTGCTTCAAATAGTCCACCTCATTAGCTAGAGTAATTAACTCTCTGGCACATTGGATCCAAGGGGCTCCTGACAGGTCAGGGCAGAAGCCATCTTTATTGTAACTCCAACTGGACTAGTAGTAGTTGTCACCATGTTGTGTAGGGCAGCAAGTTCTTGCTGTAGCTCAGCAACTTGAGTTGTCAAAGCAAGCACCTGCAGATCAGGCTGAGGAGCTTCAGTAGAGCGTCCTTGACTGTGGGTAGACGCTTGTAGCTCTTGAATGGCATCCCATATTCTCTGCTCTCTATCCATCAAATTTTCAGATGGGGGAGAAGGTAAGGAATTTGGCCTAGGAGTAAATAATTCATTCACTTGAGTTTGGAGCTTGGCAATAGCAGCAGCAATGAAAACCATTTCTTGATTGAATTCTTCACTGAGCTCACAAAGGCCTTTAGCAGCAAGGTAAGCTACCTGTTGCAGTTGCTCAAAGGAGTAAGTGCTGAACACATTGAGCTGCTGTACAAGTTATTTGAAATAGTGATATAGGTGTTCAGGGTGGAATCTATTTGGGTTTGCTAGGGCTGTTCCAACTGGTGAAACTCATGTGGACGCTCCTGACGTATTTGGGGATGGACTGGTGCATTTGCTTGATATAATTAACCATACAGGTCTCGGAAGTGACAGAGTTGCGCTGATTGTCTGACACCAAGGAAAACAGAGAGTGAATCCACTGCTGGTAAGCAGCAAACTGCTCCCAGTGATGGGTAACAGCTGCATATAGGGACAAATCTCCTGGATGTGGAGTCCTAACACCATTTGATGGTGGGCTAAGGCCGGTTGTACAAAGGAAGACAAGAGGTGCTCAGCAGAGCCGGCTGCTGAAAGGAGATATTGTGGAAATTGCATAGCCACAATCAGTTTGTAGTCTTCTGCACAACTGAACTGTAGTTAGAGGCAAGGGATGGCTCCGTCACAGGCTTTTCCAAGGGCTACTGCCATGAATTGTTCTAAGTCAGGGGTGCCCAAAGGGTAGGCCACTAGGCAGAGACCATTCCCAAGGTTCAGCACAGTAGGGACAATAAGTGGGTCTGTAATGTCTTCTTCAATAGGAGGACTGATGATTTCAGGGTGAAGTTGGATCTTGTATGGGAGGAGGCAAAGGACCTGAAAACATGGTTGCAAAAGGGATAACCAAGGGTTTACAGCCCCTGTAGTAACACCATTTTTGTCATTTTCTGAGGTGCAGTAAAGACACACAATAAGGAGTCTTAACCTTAGGATTGGATTTGTACTAAGTCTTGGTTAGATTGGCAGGAAAGGCTATAATTACCTTGTGGCCCTGATTAAATAATATCTACTAGACGTGGCTAGAGAGGCGCCAAAGTACTGGGAGACACAAAGATAAGTGTGAATAGGACTTAAAGTTTATTGGGTATAAAAATTGGGGATAAATAATGTGTAGCTGTTGTTAATGCCACCATTACCATATTTCAATTTTGCCTTTGATGGGTAATTTTGAGGATGAGTCTCTATCTTTTGCTTTCACCCTCAAAATGAGTCTATATCCAAACTGGGAAATACAATTGTTTGTTTTCCTGATTCTGTGCATCTCACTTGATCCACTCATGCTTGTGGCAAGTGATCCTACTGTCCATGTTCTGTTTTGTGGTAAAGCTACACAGTATATATTCCAAATTTTTATACCCAATAAAGTTTAAGTTCTATTCACATTTTTGTCTTTGTGTCTTCAAGTACTTCAGCGCCTCTCTCTAGCCACAACTAGTATATATTATTCATTCAGAGCCACAAGGTAATTGCATAACCTTCCCTGCCATCTAACTGAGACTTAGTAAGAATCCAATCCTAAGGTTAGGAATCCCTGTTGTGTATCTGTGCTGCGCCTCAGAACACAACAGAAGGATAACAACTAATAACAAGCAAACAATTGATGGCCCATGAAGCTTACATAGCTTGACTCAGACCCTCAAGGTTAATCATCTTCTCTGTCTCCACTTTAAGGCTCATAAGGCCATGCTTTCCTATATGAACAGCTAAAGACGCCGTTGTAGGATATGCACCTTACCTATTCTGGATCAGTTGTATGGGAGTATTGTTCTGCCTTTAATTCTGGTTTGTCTTCCTGTGGCCCTTGCATCCTCACTATGAGGTCCCAGAATCCTCCTAGACAACAAGCTTTGCCATAACTGCAGCCAGATAGGTTACTACTCTTGAGTCTGCACCAATACTTGAGTTACAAGAGCTGATCCCAATGAACAGGCAGGGAAAGAACAGTCAACCTAGAGGCAGAGACGCTCTTGGTTGACAATTCTTCCCAGTCTTCTTCAATCCCTCCCTCTATAGCCAACTCTGAGACTACTAAAACCGAGGCCCCTCTTATTCTGCTGTTGTTCCACAATATCTCTGATAACTCTTACCTGGACAATTCTAATGTGGATGATCTTGATGCTTACAGGTATTCAGTTCTTGCTGTCCCCTAAACCATTGTGGTCCCCTATAAGTTATGCTCTGGGATAACTACAACAACTGCCAAGCCTTTTTCTGAGGCCAAATAGCTTATCTATTGTCCATAACTCACTCAAGCTAAAAGGTCTCTTGTGCTAGTAGAGTTTTCTAAAGAAGCTGCTAGGAATGCCAACGCTGTATTCAAGAATGTGTCAGTTTTGCTTTCTCTGTAGACTGTCTAAAAGGAGTTTCTAGGCTTGAGATGCATGATTAAAAAGTGGGAAAAAGAGCTATAAGAAGCCCATCACATCCTGGCTGTCCTTCCATCCTTTGTTTGTACTACCACTTGTGTGGAAATATCCATCCAAAAGGTGAAAATCAAGGCCGTCTTGGACACTTGATCTCCTGTTAATGTTGTCTCCTCAAAGCTTGTAAAGAAGCTCAAGCTTGCTCATGATCTTAACTATCAATAGTTGTATGGTACAGCTGGGCTATCCATGACTTGTGCTATAGCTGCTTATTCTGCTCTTCCCATGTTTTTGGCAAGGTACTTTTAGCCGCACCTGCTGTCTTCTTGGAAAATGAAAGATATAATCTCCTAGTTGAAACCAGTTCCTTAGGGAATACAATGGGATCATCAACTTGAAAGATGGCTACCTCTCTATCTTGGGGTACAAAGTCCCTCTGATCTTTGATAAGCCAGTTGAAGTTCCCTGGAAGCGCCTCAAGATGTGTGCTTTAGAATATCCCACTGGTGTTTTCACTCTGAAATACTGAACTCACTCTTCCAACATGAAGTGTCCGCCTGTGGCTTGTCCTGCGTCAGAGGGGATTCTTCTCCTGGCCACTTCTTCTAAAACCATTCCCCCTGGATTGCAATCTATCCTAGACTAACAAATATCATATGAGTTTCCTGAGTGTACATTCCTAGAGTTATACTCCCCTCCCTTGCTATGCCACAACAAAGCTTACCTCTCTCCAGGAATCCTAAATGTATCCTATAAAGTCCCTGTCCAATTGCTGATAGCCAACTTAACTGCTCTCTCCATACATGTGTCTAGGGGCAGATTGTTGGTTATGAAAAGATGTTGAATGCCCCTGATGTCCTATCACTACATCTCTTTGGTAAGTTCCAGGACTTTAACTTACTTGAAGATAAGCCCTAAGTCTTATCCTTGTTCACTGTGCAATATTTCCTGCAGCTATCCCCAGTCTAACAGAAGGAGGTGCTCAATTTGCTAGATCTTTTTCAGACATCTTTGCTAAAGTTAGCACTGATTTTGGTCTATCCAAAGAGATATTCATCAAATTGATACTGGAGACTCTCCCCCCTTCTGCGCTAAACCATATCACTGTAGTTGCGTAGAGGACACTCAGGTGTCTACAGAGCTCAAACAACTGTTAGATGCTGGGCTACTAGCCCCTTCCCAAATTCCTTGGGCTTCACTCTTACTCATCCTAAAAAAGAAAGATTGGGGTCATTGTATTGTGATGGACTATTGACAATTGAACTCCTTAACCAAGAAGGATTCCTATCCCTTGCCGCATATTGATGATGCTCTCCACTGCCTTGGAGGCTCTAAGTACTTCTCTGCAATGTATCTAGCATCTGGGTACTGGCAAGTTGAATTTTATCCTGAAGATTTCCAGAAGGCCGTGCTCATCACTTGTGAAGGGCTGTTTAAGCCTACCTGTATGTTGCAAGGACTCTGCAATGCCCCAGCTACCTTCCAACAAGCCATGGATTCCATCCTCTGTGACTTAAAGCTTTCATGTGTCCTAGTATACTTAGATGATATTAGTCTTTAGCGCTACCTTTACAGATCACCTGGCTCATCTCAAAGAAGTTTTATAAAGATTTAAGAAGCTGGCCTCAGGCTAAAACCATCTAAGTGTGCTTTCTTGAAAGAGCGTCTTGTTTTCTTGGGCCATGAAGTAACCCAAACCGGGATTTGCCCAATGACCAAAAAAGTTGAAGCCATTGACAAAATGCTTCTACCACCAACCTGCAAGAAGTATAATTCTTTCTGGGCATATTGGTTACTACAGACTTTCATCTCTGACTATGTCAATAATAGTGAACCTTTGGTCCAGCTGTTATGTAATATCCCTTTCAAATGGACTGCTAGCCAGCAGCAAGCCTTTGAGACCCTCAATAAAAAACTCAAGGAGGCTCTTATTCTAGTGTATCCTGACTACAATAATGTGGTTATCCTATACACTGATACTAGCAACCTAGATATTGGGGCCATCTTGGCTCAACTAGATGATGAGGGTGTGGAACATCCTGTAGCTTATACTTCTTGTGTCCTGATCAAGCATGAGAAGAATTACAGTGTCATGTAGAAAGAGTGTCTTGCTGTGTTGCATGCAGTCAAACAGTTTTGCCATTATGTGTATGGCATCCATTTCACTATTGTTACTTACCACAATTTGCTTAAGTGGTTACAACAGCTTAAGGAGCCAGAAGGACGGCTAGCTAGGTGAGCTCTCCCCCTGCAAGGTTCTAACTTCACTTTGCTGCACCCCCAGAAGTTTAACACCAGACTGCTGAGGGGTTATCCAGAATGCCTATTCTTGCTCTACACTCTGCTGAGGATGATTGATTGTATGAATTAATTATATATTCTTCCTCTTGGGAGAGCAAGATGGAAGAAGTTTGATTTGCCCTGTCTAAACTATCTAAGGACACGCTCATTTGTGATAACCAGCTCTTCAAAATATTGTGAGACCAATATCTGCCTTATGTAGGGCCTAGCCTTTGCCTTTTGCTGGTGCTTCAAGCTCATAAAGAGACTGGGCAAGGCATTGCCAAGACCCATGACTGGCTCCAGAAAACTATTTCTGATAAAACCTGTCTGCTGATTCCAGACGTCATAACTAGTTGCCACAACTGCTAGCTCATGCAACCTTGAGCTGCCTCTCACAAGTTCAAGCTAGTCCCCCCCTCAACACGCATTTCACACTGTCAGCATTTGTTGTAACTTCAGGCTTATGTAAGGCCTATGAGACAGGAACCCCTGTAAGGGTAGACCTTATCTCTGTTGTCCTAGGACTGGTTGACTATTTAAGGAAGACTTAAAATAGATATATGGATAAAGCTTATTTATTAAGAAAAGAAATGAGGGGATTATATAGTCACTCATTCCATCTTCAGGATAAACAGAGGGCAACATGAACAGTCATGTGAACCTTGAGGAAAGGTTCTATTGATCCTAGTATATCATGTGAGGGATCTACAGAGATCAGGTGATACTGGATAAGTCTAAGAATAAGGTTTGAATCCCTAGTTTCAGAGATATGAGCACAACAAGGCAGGCACTGGTTTGGAGCTTGATAAGAGGAACAATGTATTATTATACAGTAATAGAATCACAAACACTGATGTATCTCTGGAAGTACTGAATATTAGATCAAAGTAGAATAGCCTTTCTAGGGTAGTTTTGCATGGAGAGGTGATGGTGCAATAACATTGATAGGCTAAAAATATTTTCTAAGCCCAAATTGATAGCATCAATGCTATTACATATATGGATCAAATTAGTACTAAGCATATCATAGTGAGATATCTTAATACCAGAATTCACGGCAAATCTCCCCTCCAAGATCTCTCACTATGTGCTAGGAAACATCTGGAATGGAAAGAAAAAACAGGAAGAATTGCGTAGGAAAGAAAGTTAACTTTAGGTATAACTATTACTGGTCCAGACTCTGAACAGATATAAAGAATAAAAAGGCAATGGGCTTATGTTGAGCTTGGTGAAAAATTGCAGAAAACATCAAGGCAGTAGTTTTGTGTTGTAATCTGGGCAAGTTAGAAGACTTACTTGGGAATTAAGCTTGTGTTGAGTTCTGGGAAAATTTAAAGGGAACATGATGACATCCCACTTGTGTTAGGCTTTAGAATAAGTAGAGAGGAGGTAACAGGATAGTTGTTCTTGAAGAAAATCTCTAATGTAGGATACTGACAGACCATCTTCCAGGATATCTTTAGGAAAGTTTCAACCAGGGACACAGAGGGGTAAACAGCTACCAGGGGTTAGCCACTGTAGTGAGCACCATTTTGTCGTATTTGGCTTCTGGGGACAACATCCAGGAGGACATGGCGGGAAATATTTATAACAAAAGATTTGAGGTTTGAAGCTAGCCTTGGGTTAGCCTTCAGGGCTAAATTAAGGACATGTATCTTAATTTCCTGGAAAACAAGATGTGAAAGTCCTTTTGGCAGAAAGGATAGGAAAAAGCTTGAAGATAATTAAAGACAACACAAATGTGGATAAACTTGTCTTTATTAGGAGATTTGATTCTAATTAAATAGTAGACAAGGGACAGTGATCACTCATTAGGTAGACAGAGTGGCAGAGGGGATCACATTGGGATGAGATCATACCAAGATCATTCACAGACAGGTATGATAATCCAGAATGGGTGGATATTTAACCAGACCCAATCACAGAAAACAAGGAATTCCCAAACTCAAAAGTGAAATCAGTCAAATCTTTACAGCTATCATTATTTGAAGGCCATATCAAAATAGCATTAATGGTGTAATTTCAGACACACAACATCAGAGTCTTTTATGGCAAACTTTTCCAAGAAGGATTTTTTTAACATGTCTTAATCTTTGTTATTGTTAGGGTGTTGCTCAAACCAGTTTCTCACAAAACAAGAGGCAGCCTCAGTAACTTGTAAGGCAATTTCACTTACCCAGAGTCTTTGGGGTAGCTGTGGGGTTCCTGTCCATCAGTCCCCAAAGTTTGTCCTGGATTATAGCAAGGGACTGGCTGGAAGGGATTGTCAATCTCCAGTAAGGGAATATGTATCTCAGAAATATGTATAGGGGTCAAAATGGGCTTTTATTCTCTCTCAGAAGGAAGATCACCTTAAAGACCTTCTGGTATATGGCCTGGGGGGTCAAGGAAACAATATGGATTTGCCAATACTTGGAGTCCTCCAAAAATATCTTAAACTCCTTGTAATTGGTCATGGACTTCTGCACCTTAGTCTTGGACCTCTGCTCCTTAGACTTGGACTCCTGCACCTTAAACTTAGACTCCTGCACTTTAAACTTGGACTCTGGTGCCACGCTTAGGATCCAGCTATTTATTCTTGGGCTCCTGCTGTGTTATCTTAGGCTTCAGCTCTCTTTTAGCTCCAGTGGACTTGTTATTCCACTTTTCAGTCCAATAAAGCTACTACTGGTGATTGAAAGGCTTCCAAAAACCTCTTGGCATAAACTCAAAAGACTTCAGAAAAATCCTGTTAAAGACCTGGAAAGACCTCCAAAAGACCTTCAAAAGACCCTGTAACTTTCCAGCTAGCCACCTTCTTATGGTGTCCTTTTCCCAACGGTTCCGCCTTCAAAATGTCTTTCTTCAGAATCTTAAATCATTGCTGCTCACCTTTTCCTATAATAACTTCTGCTTACATACTTACTTTCTCAAACGCTTAAAGTATTAATTCACTATTTCCTTGCTTATACTTTAAGCTTTTGGCTTCTAACCAATCATTTTCATCAGATAACCTGCCAGAACTCAACCAATGAATTCAGAGAGCAGAAATAGACCATTTCTGAAGTTCCACTGGGATCCCACTAAGAAATCATTTTCCATTGCTCAAACCGCTCAAATCAACAACTCTTTGCACACCAAAGTGTTAACCGGTCCATTATTCCAACACCAGTCTTCCCTGCATTCAACCTAAAGCAATTTAAATAGTAGAATACTATTTAAACTGTTCTTTTTGGACCTCTTCAACGTTTTCCCCATATATTTACAAATATTGTAAAATCCAAGGAAAACACCCACCAAAACAACTTTGTATCCCACTCTTATAGTAACATACCTTCACATATCCTAGGAACTTAATAAATAAATATCTTACCCACACTTCCATCCACATCCTTCTTGATTTTACTACTAAGACAAGGCAAAACATTCTACATTTTTCCACCTTGGCAAATCAATCTGGTAAAATCTTGGCTCATTTCTCCAGATCACCTGTTCTTCATCATCATCTTCTGATCCTTCAGCCAGCTCCTGTATCATGATCAGCTAATCCTGCATCATGATCTTCAACCACATCTTCCAGCTTTTTAGCTTAACCAGCAATCAGTTCATCTCAGCCAACAAACTGCCTATTTATAGGCTCCAAACAGCTCATCAGTTCTCTGGCTACTCCTTTATCATGACCAGCTACTCCTGCATCATGATCTCTGAGCCCTTCAACTTATCCTTACTAGGAACTATTTTGGGTCCAACCTGCACAATGAATCATTTTGGTTCCAAACTTCAATATGAACCAACAGTCCCTCAACTAGTCTTCACTGTGGACAAACAGTCCTTTTTACTAGTTTTCTCTGCTGATTCTGTGAACAACCTTGGTTCTTTATCTTAGTCCCTGTTACCAGAACTTGTAGACCCAGGAATGAGTCTAAATTGAACTGGTGTTTGACTGGGCTCTTGCAAGTGGCACTCCACTTAGGCCATCCAACCATAAATCAATGTCTATGTGTTGTCTTTACTCACCCAGGTGATTAAGTCAGAGCTTTCAGTCGCAGAGTAATCAGATCTACTTTCCAGAGGCCTGATCACACCAAGTTCTTCAGCTGCTTCCCCAAGCAAAGCGCCTTGGTGACACCTCCAAGCAAATCTACACCCTCCAATGCTCACTTTGGGGTCTGCCCCAAAGCTTCCATAGGGGCATAAACAAGGACACCCTATCAGTCTGTTAGGTAGGATGCTTAATCACAGACCTCCTATAAGTGTATCAGGGTACATAGAGCTCTCAGAGCTCTTCCCCTCCTCACAGCCCTGTTACCCGCCAGGGGTCCAAAACCTTCTCCCCCCAGACAGACAAAGTTCACTGCTTGCTATCTCAGTCTTCACCCTTCCGCAGCCACAGTTCCCTGCTAGGTGAAGAACTGTAGCCCAAAGCATCCAATATCTTCTTCTGGGTGGAGGTAACATCTGCCTCTGGTAGTCCTTTGTTACCTACCAGCCAGGCCTTGCTTACCCTAGTAGTCCTATGTTACCTCTAGGCTCACCTTACTTACCCCTAGTAGTCATATGTTACCTACTAGGCCTCTACCTGCAAAAAACAACCAAAATGTTGCTTGGCTAATAAAAGCCCTGCCTGCAAACCACCAAACATGTGGACTGTCACAGTAGCCTACTAATTTGAACTTATTTTGGGTAATTTAAGTCCAGAGGTTGGCGTTTTCATAGTGTAGTCCTGATAATGTCACAATTTCTTCTGAGTGGAGATGTTGAAATACAATGCTGGGGTTTGGGGTACGTCAAGGATTAGAGGCAGTTTCATGACTCCTTGCATGCTGAGGAAGTTGTATTGTTTGATAGACACAAGTATATTGTTGACAACAGTGTACCCTGTGGGAACGTGCTGAACTTCTTAATATCTTCTCTAGCCAATGAGAAGAACCATCTGCTGGGTTCTTTTCTTTGGAGGAATTTTCCCTTTAATTTGTTTAGGTGTGGATAACCTACCTGTGCTTCCACTGTCAAGTTTATACTTCTGGGAAGTATATAAAACAAAAATAAAGGGTGAAATCAAGAAGAAATTGATACTGTCACAAGTGACAGTTTAAAACTATCAATTAGCAAGGTAGCATTATATTTGTGGGACTCAAATTTCAGACCCCTGCAGGCCACCAGCTTGCCTGCGTTTTTGGGCTCAAACCAGAGCTGGATTTGACTTTAGAGAAACCTCAGAGACCTGCCAGTGGAGTACCTTCTACAATCAAATACTGCTTCTTGGGAATTTCCTTTATCCCAGCCAATGAGATTAACAACCCAAATGATGTTCCTCAACCTCCTGGGCCACTACCAATGAGACACCACCTGCATTGCCCCAAAGCCAAGGCCCGCAAAGAGATGACAAATTCATTGTCTTGAAAGAGGAATTTGAGATTCCCTGCCCCAACCCAGAAAATGAGGACTCAACAACCTTGGATACCCCTGGGAATGTGAAAAACCAGGTAAGCAACACCCCTCAGGCAACAAGAAACTGGAAAAGT
This sequence comes from Entomophthora muscae, assembly GCA_014839935.2. Lineage (NCBI taxonomy): Eukaryota > Fungi > Entomophthoromycota > Entomophthoromycetes > Entomophthorales > Entomophthoraceae > Entomophthora > Entomophthora muscae. The sequence continues at coordinate 513,259 of QTSX02004264.1, forward strand.
TTTCCCAAGTTTGATGAGCATACTTATACCCTGGAGATGCTGGGAAGATGCTCATTACCATCCTTACAATAAAGTGTTATGAACTTTTGGTTCACTCAGGTTATACCTGATCTTCTTTTAGCACTTTATCATATACAGTTTGATCTCTCTGGCCCCACCCCCACAATCAATCATTCCCAAGAAACTATGGGCCAACTGCTCAAGCTATATTGTCCCCCTGAAGTCCCATACGGCCTCATCCACTTCACCAAGTATCCTCTGAACCCAGACTACGCTGAATTCACCCTTGAAGAAATTCTTTTCTATAAACCAGAAGCCTAAACTAAAAAATAGAGCTTATTGGTTGTGAAGGAACTTGGATCATCAAACAGCCCTTGCTATTTTGTAACAAGTATAATCACCTGCCCATGTATCTAGTACCCATGACTCTCCCATTGACCTCATGGCCCAACTGCCCACAGGAACCTTCAGCAACCAGTGAATCCACATTAACTCAGATATTTAGTATTCTGTACATCACCCTTATGTGCCTAATTGATTATATGATACCTTCTAGAGGGCCTTGGGCCATTCTCAGAAGATTTCTCTTGTACATTGTAAAGTTGGCCCCAATTTTTGGTGAGCCCTTCCCTCTGGACCTGTGGGCCATCTGCTTGCCCGCCTGCCAGCTCTCCGGAGCCCACTGGTGGAAGGATTCCTGACAGATAAGTTATTGGTATGAGTTTAGAGTATTATATAGTATCATGAGAAACCATATACTGTCAGTGTAAATCATGGTAGTCATGGGGCTTATCCAAGTAATTTTTCCTCTTGGTGTTTGAAAATTTTGATCCTGTATTAGATGGGGAATTGATAAGAGTGCTATCAACTTAGTGATTAGTTGGGAAATCACTTTGAGAATTACTTCTCCAATAGGAAGCAATTGAATATGTTGCAACAGAATTAAATAAAATTTTATTGTAGTTTGAGTGGCTTATATTCTCATATCAACATAATTTAGATCACACCCCACTAAATTTAACCTTAGTACATTCAAAAAATGTGTGTAAGGGATTACATGTAAGAATGAGCCAAATTGAAATTTAGAATTGATCATCAACTTTTAAAATAAAATTAAAGAAAATCAATCAATTCAAATACCTTACAGCTTGATCCCACTTGAGGCAACATTAAATCCAGACAGACAGACTTGCCTTTATATATATTAACTAGGTGATTGCCCCATCCAAGGACAGAATTAAAGTTGAATTTAATAAATCAACTAAATATATTTTATTGTATTTTTAGGCTTAGATTTCATGAAACATGTTTAACTAAACTTTTATTTAATTGCCTTAAAAAGGTAACTTCAATTATATTTATTTAAAATTAAAATTGTGTATTCCAAGTATAAAAACTAAACCTAAATATGTATAGTTTCACTATTAAGTTTAGTAAGGCTAAACTAATTATTTTAAGTTAAGTGTTTTATTTTATATTTTTTTAAAATATAGAGCTGATCTGCAGCTTTAAAATAAGCTATTTTACATCAAAATTGGCTTAGTATTCACTGAGATAGATTGATTTTAGTTTTTTAGTGTGTATTAAAAGTAACTTTAGATAATATCAAATTGAGTCTGAGCCTTTGATTATGATGCAAACCCAGTTCCAGCACTTAACTATATATTTCAGCATCTAGAGCAGCTAGAGCTATCATGTTTGGTGTCATTCTGATCAGAAGCATCTGAAAAAATAATCTACATCCTCTAAATTTCATGAAAATTATTATATTGAATCACAGTTTTATTTTAGTTAATTTACTCCACTGATGTCCTTTTGGGACAAAGCTGTGGCAAGCAAGGTTTACTCTGAAACAATATGCAGTCACTTGATTCAGCTGATAAAACTAAGTGAAATATTCTATTATTTCACTTTGGAATAGATAGATTCAAAATTTCCAAGCCAACCATCCTGTACTTAAACTAAAATTTATGTATCTTTTTCAGTTAAATATATTTAAAACCAATCAATCTCTATTTTCATTGGTCAATTCAATCAAAATAATAGAGCATAACCATTCAATTATATAAAACAGGTGTCTTGTTCTGAGCTGCAGCACAGACACACAACAGGAAATCCTAACCTTAGGATTAGATTTGTACTAAGTCTTGGTTAGTTGACAGGGAAGGTGATGCAATTACCTTATGGCCAGAATAATAAGTCTCTACTAGGCTTGGCTAGAGAGAGGTGCCAAAGTACTTGAAAACAAAAATAAAAATGTGAATAATACTTAATTTTTATTGGTGATAAAGAATTGGAATATATATTGTTTTGGTGATACCACATAACAATACTAGGAAGGTAGGATCACTTGCCACAAGCACAAGTGGGACAAGTCAGTTACACAGGATCAGAAAACCAAACAGATTAATTTCTCACTTCAGAAATAAATCTTTTTCAAGGAGAAAAGGCAGAAGCAAGGGTTTTGTCCTCAAATAACCCAATAAAGGCAAAATTGATAGAGAGTGAACATTGTCATTCATGACATTGCCTCCTTCTAGATTGACCTTAGGGGGGTATTATTTGTGTAGGAACTTGACATGTACTTGAGCAAACAGACAACCACTTTAGAGAAGTTTCACAGTGTATTCTGATCCTTGTTTGAAGGTTAATTCTACAGGCCCAACCCATAATTTATCTAGCTTGTGAATGTGTACTCCTACTCTATTCTGATAATAGAGAACTTGGTCTCTAATGTTGAACTCAGGAAGGGGGGTTCTCCCAGCATTGTCAGGAAAGAGCTCTAGCAGCTTGGTCTTATAGGCGGACGTGTAGGCAGAAGCCTGGATATCAATGATTTAGTTAACTAAATCCTTGATATGCTCATCAGGGTTCATGGACTTATCAGAGGAGAGTAGGGGGGCCCAAGAGCAACAGGGTAGTGGCTTCACAACCACACAGTATAGAAAAAGGGGAATACCCAGTGACACAATATCTGCTAAGGCAATAGGCAAAGAGAGCAGCAGGTAAGTATAGATCCCAGTTTGCAGAATCAGAGTAAGTGAGTTTCCTTATGATAGAAGCCAAGGTTGAATTAGCATGCTCAACTGCCCCATTGTTAGAAGGATTATAGGGGTCAGAGAAGGATTGCTGCCGTGAATTTCAGTATTAAGATATCTTGTTATGATATGCTTAGTACTAATTTTACATATATGCAATATCATTGATGCTCATAATTTGGACTTAGCCAATATTTAGCATATTAATATTATTGCAATATCACCTCTCCATGCAAAACTACCCTAGAAAGGCTATTCTACTTTGATCTAATATTCAGTACTTCCAGATATACATCAGTGTTTTGATTCTATTACTGGATAATAATACATTGTTCCTCTTATCAAGCTCCAAACCAGTGCCTGCCTTGTTGTGCTCATATCTCTGAAACTAGGGATTCAAACCTTATTCTTAGACTTATCCAGTATCACCTGATCTCTGTAGATCCCTCATATGATATACTAGGATCAATAGAACCTTTCCTCAAGGTTCACATGACTGTTCATGTTGCCCTCTGTTCATCCTGAAGATGGAATGAGTGACTATATAATCCCCTCATTTCTTTTCTTAATAAATAAGCTTTATCCATATATCTATTTTAAGTCTTCATTTAATAGTCAACCAGTCTTAGGACAACAGGGTTAGGCTCTACCCTTGCAGGGGTTCCTGTCTCATAGGCCTTGGTAAGCCTGAAATTATGACACTGTGGCTGGCTGTCTGGCCTATAAGAGTCAGAGGCTCTCTTCCAAGATGTCAAGAGTAGAGCTGTTTTACCCTCTGATATCCCTGGCGGTAGTAGCATCTGTTCCAGATTGATTAATTTGTATATGTTGTACTGACAAGGTGCCTGCAATCCATTGACATGGGTAGCTAGAGCAGTAGCTTGAGACATCAAAGGAGTAACCTGACCATTTATTGTCTCTGTTAGACAGGTAAGGTCTGCACTTCTCTTTCCAGTGCATCCTGTCTGTCTGAAACGTAGTTAGTCACTGCTGCCAAGTGATCCAAAGGGCAACTGTGATAAGTTTGACTCCCTGGTGATCAACTCCCTGGTACTTGACAATTTGCCAAGTACCAGGGAGTTGAGTGCCGCATATGTGAATCTTTTAGTATTTTTAGCTTAACTAATTTTAAGCTAATTTTTACTAGTAATTTAGGGGGTTGAACCCAAAAACCAAGGTTAAATTTACTTGAAATCAGCTCTGTTTAATAATTCGGTTAGCTAAAATACCAATTTAAGGGGCAATTTATAAGTGAATTTACTAATAGAAATGAAAAAACCAGTTTTTGATACTCTAAAACAAAAAGTGACCAGTTTGACACTTTTTAAGCCAAATTTTAATTTTATTAATAAAATACATATGCACTTATATAAATTTTATTATTTACTATTATATTTTTATTATTAGTGTCCATAGTTGTTGATTAGGCTCCCAAGCACCACTATACTGGATTTAGTGGCACAGATATTAATCAAAAACCCCACTTGTTTTACATTATGTCATTCCCGGGTTTTTGGATTAAGTGGTGCCACATAAATTAAGCCCAATTTATTAAGAGATTTCATATGTAATTTATAAAAAACTGAAACTTGACAACTTTATTGTTTGACTCTATCCACTTGACACCCAATTGGTTTCAGATTTAACTAATCAAAGGCTCGGAATTAAGGCTAAATTAATGTGACGCACTATGAGTGCCACTCAACACTCATCCACTTGACACTTTAAATTGGGGATTAGTACAGAGAGCTTCTTAACGTTTTAACCAACACTATGATAAATAAGTCACTCCCAGCTCCTCATAGCACATTATTATCACTAATAAAACATTTCCCCCATTTACTTTTTTAACTTATGTTGTATTTTTTTTAATTTTTGAGCATAAAAAACTGCCTTGTTTTTGGGTTAACTTTCAAACCTGTTTTAAATTTGAGCAAGTTTTATATGTAAAAAACATAGTAAATTTGATGTTGTTGTGTTTGGCTCCTGGGGACAACATCCAGGAGGACACAACAGGAAAATCTTTATAACAAAAGATTTGAGGTTCAAAGCTAGCCTTGGGTTAGCCTTCAGGGCAAAATTAAGGGCATTGTGGTGTTCCTGTCCACCAGTCCCCAAGTGTGTCCTGGATTGTAGCCAGGGACCAGCTGGAAGGGGTTATCATTCTCCAGTAAGGGGAAATGTATCTCAGAAATATGTATAGGGGTCAAATTGGGCTTTTATTCACTCTCAGAAGGAAGATCCCCTTAGAAACTATTGGTTTATGGCCCGGGGGGTCAAGAAAACAATATGGACTTGCCAATACTTAGAGTCCTCCAACAATATCTTGGGCTCCTTGTACTTGGTATTGGACTTCTGCACCTCAGCCTTGGATGTCTGCTCCTTAGACTTGGACTCCAGCACCTTAAACTTGGACTCTGGCGCTGCGCTTAGGATCCAGCTTCCTATTCTTGGGCTCCTGCTCCGTTATCTTGGGTTGTATCAGTCCAACCAAGCTCCTGCTGGTGAAAAAAAGGCTTCCAAAACCTCTTGGCAGAAACTCAGAAGACCTAGGAAAGACCTCCAAAAGCCTTCCAAAAGACCCTTCAAAGACCTTGAAAAGATATCAAAAAGATCCGGTAACTTTCCAGCCGGTCACCTTCTTATGGTGTCCTTTTCCCAACGGTTCCGCCTTCATAATGGCTTTCTTCATAAGCTTAAACCATTGCCGCTCACTTTTCCCTATAATAACTTAACCTTATATACTTACTTTCTCAAAAGCTTAAAGTATTAATTCACTATTTCCTTGCTTATACTTTAAGCTTTTGGCTTCCAACCAATCATTTTCATCAGAAAACCTTCCAGAACTCAACCAATGAATGTAGAGCGCAGAAATAGACCATTTCTGAAGTTCATTGGGTCTCAACTATGAAAACAATTTCCACAGCTCAAACCGCTCAAATTGACAACTCTTTGCGCACCAAAGCGTTAACAGTCCACTATTTTGGCACCAGTCTTCCCTGCATTCAACCTAAACCAATTTAAATAGTAGAATACTATTTAAATTGTTCTTTATGGACCTCTTCAACAGGTTTCCCATATATTTACAAATATAGTAAAATCCAAGGAAAACTTCCCACCAAAACAACTTTATATCCCACTCTTATAGTAACATACCTTTGTCTATCTTAGGAACTTAATAAATAAATATCTTACCCATACTTCTATCCACATTTCTTCTTGATTTTAATACTAAACCAAGGCAAAATACTCCACATCTTCCCACTTCAGCAAATCAATTTGGCAAAATTTTGGCTCATTTTTCTGGACCACCAGTTCTTCACCATCATCTTAGGATCTTTCAGCTAGCTCATATTCCAGCTCTCCATCTCTTCAGCTTGACCAGCAATCAGTCCATTGACCTCATCATTCCTCTGGCTACTCCTGCAACACAATCTTCTGGTCCTTTGGCCAACCTGCATCATGATCAGCTAGTCCTGCATCATAATCTTTGATCCCTCAGCTTATCCTCAACCAGTCCTCAACAAATTCTCACTGGGAACCTCCTTTGTTCCTTCCACATACTGAACCATATTGGTTCATTCAATTCAATATAAATTAACAGTCCATCAACTAGCCTTTACTGTTACCAAACAGTCCCTCTTGCTAGATTTCTCTGTTAATTCCGTGAACCACCTCAGTTCTTTATCTCAGCCCCCATTATCAGAGCTCTTAGACCCAGGCATGAGTCTACATTGAACTGGCGTTTGACTGGGCCCTTGCAAGTGGTAATCCACTTAGGCCATTCAACCATAGATCAATGTCTATGTGTTGTCTTTACTCACCCAGGTGATTAAGCCTAAGCTTTCAGTTGCAGAGTAATCAGCTCTACTTCCCAGAGGCCTGATCATATCAAGTTCTGCAGCTTGCTTCCCCAAGCAAACTGCCTTGGTGACATCTATGAGCAAATCTATGCCCTCCAATGCTCACTTTGGGTTTCCCCAAAGCTCCCATAGGGGCATAAATAAGGACATCCTACCAGTTTGTTAGGTAGGGTGCTTGCTCACAGACCTTCCATAAGTGTATTAGGGTACATAGAGCTCTCATGGCTCTTCCCCTCCCTGGCAGCCCGCGTTACCTGCCAGGGGTCCAAAACCTACTCCCCCCAGAAAGACAAAGTTCCCTGCTTGCTATTTCAGTCTTCATCCTTCTGCAGCCACAGCTCCCTGCAAGGCAAAGCACTATAGCCCAAAACAGCCAATATCTTTGCTAGGTGGAGGCAACATCTGCCTCAGGTAATCCTTTGTTACCCACCAGCCAGGCCTTACTTATCCTAGTAGATCATGTTACCTACTAGGCTCACCTCACTTACCCTAATAGTCCTATGTTACCTACTAGTCTCACCTTACTTACCCCTAGTAATCCTATGTTACCTACTAGGCTCACCTTCAACAAACAACCAAACTTTTGCTTGGCCAACATTAGCCCCGCCTGCAAACCACCAAACATGTGGATCATCGCAGGCATGTATCTTAATTTCCCAGAAAACAAGATGTGAAAGTCCTTTTGGCAGAAAGGACAGGAAAAAGCTTGAAGATTATTGAAGCCAACGCAAATATGGATAAAATTGTCTTTATTAGGAGATTTGATTCTACTTAAATAGTAGACAAGAGACAGTGATCACTCATTAGAAAGACAGAGTGACTGAGGGGGTCACATTGGGATGAGGTCATACCAGGATCATTCACAGTCAGGTATGATAATCTGGAATGGGTGGATATTGAACCAGACCTATTTACAGAAGGCAAGAAATATCCAAAATTGAAAGCAAACCCAGCCAAATCTTTGTAGTCATCAATATTTGAAGTCCATATCAAAATAGCATTAATTACGCAATTTACGGCAGATGCTTCTGCTCAACTCTGGCATACTTGACAGTGAGAATTCAGATTTTCTCAGCTGATTGACAGTGCATAACTCAACACTTTACTTTTATGATTTGATTTTTCAACTTCCAATAAAAAAATTTCCACATAATAATTATTTATTTTTTTGCAATTATAATATACTTTTTTTCTGCTGCTCTCCATATAATTTTAATTATTTTTGATTTTTAATTGTACTTTTACATTGATTTAGCAATAAGATGTTATGCTGAACCTAACATCTTTGATGCTTCATAATAGATTCACTTATTTTCTATGTTTTACCTTTATATCTATACTTTGAGTTTCTACTTTGCTTATTTTTACTTTTTTATGTTTTTTTCTTGATAAACAAAACTTTATTTGCATACTTTTCATTTAACTTTTACTTTGCTTTACATCTGTGTTTCATATCTTTCACACTATTTCATTTACAAAAATAAACTTTTCTTTAGATAAAATCAAACAAGAACAGCCAACAGCCCAAGCGTCAAGCCTCCAAGGGCTCTAAAGAAAGTGCCTCCACTCCCAAGTGTGCCAAGAAGCCTGCAAAGGCAAAGTCTCCCACCCCATCTCCTCCCACTCTATCTCCTCCTACTCCATCTCCTCCTACTCTTCCCCCTCCACCCTCATCTTCCCCCATAAATTCCTCCCCCAATAAATCTGATGGTGATCTTACTGATCACTTCTTTTACCACTCAGAGGCCGACTCCAAGCCCACCAAGGAGCGCCATACCAAGAAGTCACAGGCTGCCAAGGAGCCCACCTCTTCTTCTAGTAAGCAAAAGGAGGCATCTAAGCAGGCCTCAAAGAACCCTTCCCCCCCTCCTGATGGCTCTTTCCCCCTCCCTCATCCGATCCCCAATATAAGCCAGAGGAGTACTCCAATAAGTTCAAAGCTTCTGGTCATGTGGCTTGGGATCTACTTGCCATCCACAATATCTTTAATATAGAACGAGAGTTTAAAGTCCCCAAGCGCTTCCCCCTGTTTTCCCCCAATTATTTCTGTAAAGGGCGGCCCAGGATACATAGCTGATAACTACATTTTTAATTGTAAAAATCAAAAGCGCCAAACCAAGAGCAACCACTTTTTCTGTGAGGATAAGAATTGCAGTGCCAGGCTAAACACTGAGAGCTGGGAGCAAGTAACTGCAGAGAAGGGGGAGCACTCTTGTTAGCCTCCCCAATCATTTAATAACCCAGATGTTAAAATGGTACCTGGTCCAGGTGATCCCAACATACTCTCACCTCCAAGCATCTGATCTGGCTATTAAAGCCCTGCAGCACTTAAAATCTAACAATCTCAAGTTGTTGCTAACTCAAGAACAGTTGGTTATGTTCATAAGCAATAAGCATATTGCCGCCAATCCCCCTCCCCCCAAGGCTTTGGACGTCCTCTTGGAGCTTACGCTCACCCACAAGCTCAAGCAGCTTCCAAGTGGGGAGCACTTCCTCTTCCATGACAATGGGCCCGCCGCCAAAGACCGCATAATCTGCTAATCAACTCAGCAGAACCTGATGGAGTTGAAAAGGGCTTCACACCTAGCTAGTTGATGGTACCTTTGCCACTTGACCCCAGATGTTCAAGCAGCTCTGGATGATCCATGCCCAGATTGACATCTGGGTGATTCCACTTGTGTTCTTTCATATTCCTGGGGCCACCAAGGCCATCTACACCCGTGCTTTATCCATCCTTTGCCAAGCACTTCCCTCCTTCCTGACAACGGCAATACTAAGAAGACCCCCTACACCTGTGCCAAATCTCCTGCTGCTAACAAGAAACAGGACACCCTGGACTTGGAGGAAAGGGTGAGGCTAAGAGCTCTTGGGCCTTGCATGTGCATCATGGACTTTGAGCCTGCTCAGTTCAATGCATTTGAGCAGCTATTCAGCAGGGAGGTGCAGGGATGCCACTTCCACTTCCGCCAAGCAGTTGCTTGTAACGTGCAGGCCCACACTGAGCTTAGTAGGTTGAGCCGGAGGGATACTTCAGACACCTGCAGATTTGTGCTGGCACAATTTAGTGCCTTGGCTTTTTTAAAGCCAGAGCACACTGCACAGGGGTTTGAGGTGCTCTCAAAGGATCTCTACATAGTGAAGCACCCGGAGTTCAAGCCTTTCCTTGAGTACTTTGAGCCCCAGTGGATTGGGAAGGTCCTCATGAAGAGGCAAGGCAAGGCCTGCGCCAAGGCCAGCTGGAACGTGTACCGGGCGGCTATCAATGAGGAGCTCAAGACCACTTTGGTGCTAGAGACTTATCACAAGCATCTGAAGGCTAACTTTGGGCTTCATCCAAATTTCAATAAGTTCTTCTCCTTCCTGCAGCATGAGCAAGAGAAAACAATCTCCAAGCTCCGAGATCTCTCCAACTGTGTTCCCCCCACCAAGCCAACCACCCACTGTACCCTCTTCACCAAGGCCATCCAGGGTGCAGCCAAGCGCAAGTATAAGGCCTCTGAGCTTAAGCAGCAGCTTGAGCTTATTGCCACTGCCCTCCTGGAAGGGGCTGAAATGAAACAGGGAAAGAAGGATGAGGAATAAACTTGCTTGCTTGCTCAGTTATATGGTTTTTACTTTTAACTTTTAACTTTTTAACTTTAATTTTTACTTATTAGTTTTGACCATTTAGTTTTTAGTTTTAATTTTTAAGTTTTTTGATTTAATTAGATAGCAGTGATTATTCTATGTATTCATGGTAAGTTTGAGATGAATATTTATAGTTGAAAGTAAGTGAAATATCTTAATTTTTGTTAATTTCCTAATAAAACATATGATATTCACAGTTGTACTTATATGAACCATATCAAATAAGTTTTAATATTTCTTCATATTTTGTAAATCTTATTTTTTGTGTTTTTGTTTATTTTTGGTTTATTGGAATTTAGATTTTCATGGTAATAAAAAATATTTTTATAATGAAGAGTGTAAATTATATAGTAAAATGAGAAATAATTGCTTATTTCTCCTTATTTTTATTAATCAGGGTACAGTTTTTATTGAATTTGTTGAGCTCTCTGGGGTCACTTTAGTATATCATAGCTGTAAGGCTTAATTTTTTTATATTAAAAGTTTTCAGTACATCAAGATCCTTTAATTAAAAAAGTGTTGATTTCCAGTTGCCAATCAGGGCAAAAGCTGAATTCTCACTTTACTATAGTGTCAACTACCAGGGAGTCAAGTTTAAGGGAGTCAATCACCAGGGAGAGAAACTTACCACAGTTGTCATCTAAAGCTAGGGCACAATTGACATGGGATTACCCTTTCAGACCAGGACAGCATCTGTGGTCTGCTTGGGCAGGGACGTCAGTGACTTTTGTCTCTCCTTTGCCCTCATATTCAGAGGATGACTTGTCTTGGTTGGAGAGGCGTTGTTAAAAATACTTGATCTTGCCACACAGCATAGCTAGTTGGTCTATCAAAGAGGAAATGTGGAGGTCAGGTATAGGCTCTACTGGCAGAGAATTTGAAACAGATGCCTGGTGTTGGGTAGTGGCTTTGAGCTCAGCTATGGCTTCCCAGACCTTAGCCTCAAAGGCAGATGAGATCTCCACAGAAGGAGTAGGAGAAGTAACTTCAATTGAGGCTACCTTGTTATCAATGTAGTTTTGAACCTGACTCAGATTATTTCCTAGAGTGGCCTTATCTAAACCATATTGCTGTTGTAAATGTTGGCCCTGATTATCAATGTGGGCTTCAACCAACTCAAGTTGATAATTTACATGTTCTCAGAATTGGTTGAGCTTGTAACCAAAGTCTTAAAATCTTGGCAGTATTTCAAGAGAGTCATCTCAATCTGTCCTAGCCACATAGCTTGGTGGTTGTCTATCTCACAGAGTCAATTCCTAATGTACCCTGGGAGCAAGGAGCAAAGCAAGTTCAGTGACAAGGTCAGATACTTCTGTGAGGCCAACAAGTCACACTGGTTATCAGAAATACAGGGAAATAGGCTATGGGTCCACTCCTGGTAAGCCATGTTCTGTGTGTGGTTAATAGAGGCAGTAGTGGCCACAGCAGACAGGAGTTAGTATTGTGATCCTAACGCCAACCAGTGATGAACTAAAGTGGGCTGAATGAATTGATTGACCAGCACGCCAATAGTTTCCCTGGACTCCATTGGAGCAGGGGAGACCAAAGTTCAGTAGGAAGGAATACAGATCTTCAGAGTTGTAGCCAAGGTAAAGGCCAGAAATAGTGTGCATTGTCATGGTGCCCCTGTGAAGGAGGGAAAGCGCATCACAAGCTTGCTCATAATTGAGAGAATGCTGGAAGGAGACCCACACAGGCCCAGGAGATAACACCATTACCATTGGAGTTAGGGTATCAGTGATAGCTTTTTCTAGAGGATGGCTAGAAACTTTGGGTGGTTCAGGTACTTCAGACACAAAGGAGAAAGACCAGAGAAGGCGCGGGGAAAGGAGTAACCAAGGGACTTGAAGCTCCTGTAGTGAGCACCATTTTGTTGTGTTTGACTCCTGAGGACAACATACAGGAGGATACGGCGGGAAATCTTTATAATGAAAGATTTGAGGTTCAAAGCTAGCCTTGGGTTAGCCTTTAGGGCAAAATTAAGGACATGTACCTTAATTCTCTGGAATACAAGAAGAGGAATTCCTTTTAGAAAAAAGAAAAGGAAAAGGCTTAAAAAATATTAAAGCCAATACAAAAGTGGATAAACATGTCTTTATTAGGAGAAGTAATTCTACTTAATTAGAAGACAAGGGTAAAGGATCACTCATTAGGTAGACAGAGTGGCCAAGGGGGTCACATTTGGGTGAAGTCATACCAGGATCAGACAAGGGCAGGTATGTTATTCCATAATGGGTGGAAATTGATGTTGACTCATTTACAGAAGGCAAGAAATTTCCAAAGTTGAAGGCAAAACCAGCTAAATCTTTGCACATATCACTATCTGAAGCCATATCAAAATAGAATTAATGGCGCAATTTCCAAAACCTGGCTTCTTGTGGTAGCACACAGCACATGAATAGCATCTCACAATTTTTTTCTTGTCTCAACAGATTCTCAGAAGGGTGGCCACCAGCAGGCAATTGACCCAACTCATCCACGCAGTCCTACAATCCTTTAATAATAGTACATTAGTTTTCAAACCTGTTGAGATAAACATATATTAGTCAGCTTAGAACATATGAACTCAGTCTAAAAACAAATCAAAAATTAAGGAACTTATATTAAATTACAAGAGATTTGGATCCACTTTGATTTTTTTTAGACTGAGTTCATGTGCTATAAACTGACTAATATGTGTTTATCTCAACAGGTTTAAAAACTACTGTAATTGTAGTGGCTTTATCTCGTTCTAACTTATCCTGCATTTATTGCATACTTCTTGAGGCAACCTCAGCCAAGTGTTGCAATTGCTCAGCAGTATAGACACAGAATTCATTGAGCTGTACCACTAACTGCTTGAAGTCAGTGTGGTGGGTGTTAAAGGTGAGTTGACCTGGTCCTGCCAGGGTTTTTGTAGCTGGTGTAACTCCTGAAGGCGTTCACAAAGTAGTCAGGGACAGAGGAACACAGGTGTTCAATAGATTTGGTCAATCAAGCTTTGAGGTGGTGGAATTCCTCTGATTATTAGATATTAGTGAGAACAGAGAGTACACCCACTGTTGGTAGGCAGAGAGCTGTTCCCAATGGTTAGAAACAGCAGCACAAAGGGAGGAAAGTTCATGGACATGAAGCCCCAGTACCATCTGATGATGGACTAGTACAGATTGAAAAAAAGATGAAATCAAGTAATTAACAGAGTTGGCTGCTGAAAGAACATAGTGTTGAATACAAGGAGCAACTATCATTTCATAACATTCTAAAGAGTTGAACTGGGCTTATAGATTGGAAATGGCTCCTTTATGGACTATTATGAGGGCCACTGATGTGATTTGATCTAAGTCAGGGGTACCACACAGGTAGGCAATAAGATGGGAGCCATTAGCCAGGTTTAGAACAGTAGGAGTGATAGGCAGGTTGGCAATGTCTTCCTTCATTGAAGGGCTGGAGACTTCAGGCAAAGACAGGTCCTGAATTAGTGGGAGTTAAGGACCATAAAAAGCTGTTTTAAAGGGAGTAACTGAGGGGCTTGCAGCCCCTGTAGTGAGAGCCTTTTTGTTGTGTTCTGAGGCATAGCACAGACACACAACAGGAAATCCAAACCTTAGAATTTAATTTGTACTAAGTCTTGGTTAATTGACAGGGAAGCTGATGCAATTACCTTGTAGCTGTCAGAAAATGTGCCATTAATGCTATTTTGATATGGCCTTCAAATAATGATATGTGCAAAGATTTGGTTGGGTTTGTTTTTGAATTTGGAAATTTCTTGTCTTCCATAAATGGGTTGAAACCAATTGCACTTTTCCGGATTATCATACCTGTCTGTGACTGATCCTGGTATGATTTCAACCAAATGTGACCCCCCTCTGCCACTATGTCTACCTAATGAGTGATCATCAATATTTGTCTACTATTTAAGTAGAATCAATTCTATTAATTGTAAAACTGCAGGCTTGACCCGCCAGCAAGATTCCAAGTAAGTGGGTTTGTGATCTGAAATTCAATTACCTGGCCACTCAAAGCTGGACTAAGAATTCAACTTGAATTGCCAAATCAAAAACATATACAAATGCTGATCCCCTACGGTGGATACCTTGTTTTGGCGCTTGACTCATTACCAGGATCAAGCCACCCCCTTTACCATCTAACTGTGTGATCAACGCTATCATGTTCCTGTTACCCATGATCCACACCAGCTATATAAGCATTGTCTCCCAATAAATAATATTATCTAGTTTCTAAATATTTTCCCCTTGTAACTCTACTAGAACAGCACAGTTACAACATTGTAGCACAGGTAGGTTTTCCATCCTACTACATCTTGTAAATTTCTGCCTGTTGCCTGTACTTGCTGCAGCCAACAAATCCTTGACAGAATCATGTCTAGCCTCCCACTGGACTGGACTCTGTACACCCCTAGTACCAAGATACCTGATTGGTTTGTCCTGTACCAGAACACAGTGATCCCACTACCCGCCTTCAACGCCATGTCTACACAAGGTTTCTTCCAGACAGCCGCCACTATTATGTGACCAACTAACAAAAACACCATGCCTGCCTAAATAGCCCAAAGACTACAAAGCGCTGCCTTGGAACCTTTCACTGGGGCTAATGACAACAACACTGCCGCATGAATCCAGTCTGCTCAGAGCAAGCTGGCCCGGATGGAATGCCTGCAGCAATTTTGGATTGCAGAAATCTCCATCTGACTGACCCACAACACTGGCACCTGGTATAACAAGTGGTACAAGAAACACACCAAGAAGAATTGGGATACTTTCAAACAAGACTTCTTGGCAAGGTTCATGCTTAAGGACACTGCACTTATGATCATACATCAATTAAAAAACTTAACCAAGACAGGCACTATGAAGGAACTCACCCCGCCTACAAGGAACTCCGACTATGCACACCCTCTGACTTGGCCTTTGACACCCCAGTAACACACCTCATGTACTATGATGCCCTCAAATTGCATGTAATGAGACACGTGAACCTGGAACAGGTGACCAACCTAAAGAGTCTGTATTGCAAGGTGAAAAAAGCAGAACAAACATCCAACACTCTCCATATGGTGCAAACTGGAAAACAAGAAATACCCAAGGATTCTCACACAGGGGAGCGTTCCACTTGATCACCCCCTGGGAACAACAGGAAAAATACCAACAATAAACCAACAGGCTCAAATGGACATTAAAGTGGGATCAATGGCCATTCAAAGTGTACCCGTTTCTGTATCACTGCCAAACAAGGCAGTCAAGACAAGGGAAAAGCCCAGGGAGAGCATTAAGCAAGACATGCTCTCCCCACACAACTCCTGACTTTCCCAATGATGAGTACCAGCCCAAGGAAGTGGACTAATGCCCAATGATCCAAGTACCCTCAGAAGACCTGATACAGTACACCATTGCCAGACATCCCAATAAACTGATGTCCTATCCTTTCCGTTTTTGCAGTTAAACAGGCTCAGCACTCCTGGACTTGGGCGCAGATTGAACCCTAGTCAACAGCAGCTTTGTGGACAATTTCAGGCTAACCAATAATCCTTTGCGGATTAAAAACGTGGTTTTATATGATGAACATTGCATTGCTGTGACAAGGGAAGCCTCCCCCTTCTCTGTCATGCTTGAGAACCTACACTCCACCATCCAAGGTCCTGTCATTGACTTCCCAAAGTTTGACATTGTACTGGGTTTGTATTGGTTAAAAAGAACAATCCTCACATAGACTGGGCAACCTTGGTATTGAACATCGAGCGTGAAGGTATCAACCACAAGATCTACCCTGACTCAGTGGATCAACTCCTATGCAACCACGTCTTTGTACGCATCACAGAGATCCTGGACAAAAAGAAAACCTGAAGGCAATTGACTTGGACTCCTGCAAGTACAAGATCATATACTTCAAAGATCACCAGGATACCTCCATATCTCAGAAATGCAAAATTGTGGCCTGCCATCCAGAAATCTTCATTGAAGCTCTACACAGGTTACTCCCAGAGAAACACATCCAAAATTATATCCAGCTCAAAGGAGCTGTACCCAAAGCACGTCCTATCTACAGGCTAACCCCAAACAAAGACAACACCCTATGCACTTACCTCAAGGAAGCATTAGAGAAAGGGCTTATCTGCCCCTTACAATCTCCCTTTGGGTCTGCTGTATTTGTGTGGCCAAAAAAGATGGTACCTTGTGTCTAGCCACAGACTACTGAGCCCTAAAAAAAGTTACGATCAAGAATTGTTACCCACTACCACTTATTGACAACCTCTTTGACACCTTGGGTGGAGCCACAGGCTTCTCCAAGATTGACCTAACTTCAGGCTACAATCAGATCCATATTAAGGAAGAAAACATTCCCAAAACAGCCTTCTGCACTAAATCCAACTCATACAAGTGTCTGGTACTCAACTTTGGTATGACAAAACCCCCTCCACCTTTGTGACCTTCATGAACAAGGTGTTTGCCCCGCACATAGGCAAGCATGCCTTAGTATACCTAGACAACATCATTGTCTATAGTCCCTTGGTGAAGCAGCACCACAAAGACCTAGAGGCAGTCTTTGCTACCCTGGCACAACACAAGCTGCTGACCAAGCCCTCCAAATGCCAGTTCTTCTGTAAGCAACTACCTTTCCTGAGACACATAGTCTCAAAAGACAGCATCAAACCCAATAGTCAAAAGATACAGGCCATCTGCAAGATGCCACCACCCAAGGATAAGTCAGAACTCCACACCTTCCTGGGCATGGTGGCCTATGTACATCGCTTCATACCTGACTGTGGTGTTTTGACTGCCCCCTTATCTGCCATAACTGGCACAAAATCCAAGTTTTTGTGGACCCCCCAACGTGACCTCTGTTTTAGACGGCTCAAAGAGAAGCTTGTGACAGTTCCTATCCTACAATACCCCAAACATGACGGGGAATATCAAACAGAAACCAACCCTCAGACGCATCCATTGGGGGAGTACTACAAATCAAAGATAATAATGGTGACTTCCTGCCCATAGCCTATGAATTGCAAAAGTTGACATATGACAGATGTCAATAACCTATCCACAACAAGAAACTGCTGGCCATTGTACACTGCCTAGTCAAATGGCAGTATTATCTAGATTGACAGGAAGAATTCACGGTATTGAACAACCACAAGTTGCTCATATTCTTCAAAACTCAAGCAAATATATCTTGATGTCAAGCCTGCTGGATGTAACTCTTGGAGAGATTCAATATGCTCATACAGTAAAAACCTGGTACAGAACTTGCCATGGCAGGCGCCCTCTCACGCCTGTATGTCCGTGCAACAAGAGGAAAAAATAGCTCAACCCAGACTGGCCCCTCTTGGTACTACAAACAAAAGACTAGGGTTTCCCTCCAGGCACAGCCAACATAACAAAGGAAACAGTCATCAAAAACAAACACCTATTTACTGACGTGTTTGGGACCTTGCACAGAAAAATGTCCAACAGGACAACCATCCCTTCCATCCCCACACACCAGCAAGTGGACACCATCCTACACTATCACAGAGATCTTGGACATACCAAGAGCCAAAACCTATATGAAATCCTTAAGCACAAGGCCTGGTGGCTAACCCTGTATTGTGATTTTCAAGAAGTCCTAGACTAATGTGAGGCATGCAAGAAATTTTCCAAAAAAAGCATAGCCCCTCCAAAATCAGTACTACCCATCTGCACACAACTACCCTTCAAGGTGTGGGCCCTTGACATTGTCAGCCCCATACCAGGGAAACACAATTATAAGAAATACATCATCACTGACATAGACTTTGCTACAAGATGGCCAGTAGCCCAAGCAGTAAAGGCGCACACTGGCAATGACGTACAACAATTCATTAGAAAAAAGATAATCAGCAAGTTCAGAAAGCCAGAACTCCTCATAACCAATGGAGGGAAAGAATTGAGCTCCAAAAACACCAACATATACCTTGCTAAAAATGGGGTCAAACATACTGTGACAACACCATACCACCCACAGGCCAATGGACGTGTAGAGTGACTAAATGGCAGCCTCATTCAAGCCTTGGCCAAGCTCCCTGCCGGGAGACCTGAAGATTGGTATACACAGCTATTGACTGTGCTACTTGTGTGACAAACCCAGGTGAACAGATCCATCAGAAAAAGCCCTTTTGAGTTGATATACGGCACACAGCCAAATGTCATTCAAGCATTGACAGGACCCAAGATGGAAATCCCAAGAAAATCCCCCCTTTCTCAGACCCTCAAGTTATAGAGGCCAAAAGCAAACAAACAGAAAAGGAAAACAAATGTCTGCAAAAACTTTGTCTGCATCCAATATAGACATGAAGTTGGGGACAAAGTTTGGATCATGAACGTTGATAAAAGCAAACTACAACCCAAGAAAGTAGGTCCAGCAATCATTCTAAAGGTAAAAACCAATAACACTTACCTTGTGCAAGGACTTGGGAAGCGCAAGCAAGACAAGACCCTACACCATGATTGCCTGACACCCTGAAAAGCAAGACAAAAACAATGCAAAACCGCCCTGCCCACCACAGAACAACAGCTAGTCCAGTATAGCGCCCGGGCTCCTGAAGACCTCCCCAACAACCTACCAGAGGAGGCCAACCTTCAGTTGAGGGGGTGTCAAAACAGCAGGCTCAACCCACCAGCAAGGTTCCAAATAAGCAGGTTTTTGACCCACAATCCAATTACCCGGCCACTCAAAACCAGACTAAGAAGTCAACTCAAATTGCCAAATCCAACATGAACAAAAGATGATTCCTTATGGTGGATACCTTGTTTTGGCGCTTGACTCATTACCAGGATCAAGCCACCCCCTTCACCATCCAACTGTGTGATCAACACTATCATGATTCTGTTACCCATGATCCATAAGAGCTGTATAATCATTATCTCCCAATAAAGAATATTATCTAGTTTCTAAATATTCCCCCTTGTAACTCTGCTAGAATAGCACAGTTACAACATAATAAAGATAAGTTTATTCACATTTTTGTTGGTGTTTGTATTTTTTAAGCTTTTTCTTTTCCTTTTTCCAAAATTAAATCTTCTTCTTGTATTCCAGGAAACTAAGGTATGTGCCCTTAATTTTGCCCTGAAGGCTTACCTAAGGCTAGCTTTGAAAATAAAATCTTTTGTTAAAATTTTTTCTCATCATGTCCTCCTGGATGCTGTCCCCAGGATCCAAACACAACAGTGGCCCTGAATAATAAGTCTCTACTAGGTGTGGCTAGGAGAGGCACCAAAGAACTTGAAAACACAACAACAAAAATGTGAATAAGACTTAATTTTTATTGGTGATAAAGAATTAGAATATATATTGTTTTGGTAATATCACACAACAATACTAGGATAGTAGGATCACTATATACAAGCACAAATGAGGCAAGTGAGTTGTGAAGGATCAGAAAACCAAACAGATGAATTTTCCACTTCAGAAATAGATCTGTTTCAAGGAGCAAAAGCAAAAAAAAGGATTTTCTCCTCAAAATAACCCAATAAAGGCAAAATTGAAATGGTGTGAACATTGGCATTCACAACAACAATATAAAATAATTGCTGCCTCCTTTCTGATTTTAATCCACTAATTCTAGAGTCAGACAATCTATACAGATAACCCTCTTTGATATGGCTGTGTGAGGTTGTTGTGTTCTGAGGTGTGGCACAGACACACAACAGGGAATCCTAACCTTAGGATTGGATTTGTACTAAGTCTTGGTTGGAATGACAGGGAAGACTATGTGATTACCTTGTGGCCCTGAATGAATAATCTCTACTAGTTGTGGCCAGAGTGTCAGGGATCCATTTCTAATGAAGGAAATAACCCAAGTAGTATAGAAGAACAGACAGATGAAAACCCACAAGAGAAGATCCAATGGGAATCCCAACCATTAAAGTGTTAACTAAATTTCCCATAATTTGTAAGAACCTAAGAATGGAGCAAAATGGGTTAACCCATAGTATATGGCCACATAGGTTAATAAATATCAATGAGCTCCTGGTCAAATAACTGGAGGAGGAGAAGGAGGAGGGGAAGTAGGCAGAGGCATTGTTTTGTCACAAGTGGATAAAATTGATGCTTAATATACACATAATCCCAAACCAAAGTCTTTGTAGCATCTTTGACTCAAATATTAGAATCAAATTCACAACCTTCAGTAACCAGGTTCCATAAAACTAAACAGAGCAGAAGCAGAAGCAGAATAAGATTCTGTCTCCAGATCTTTGGGAGGTTAATTTTGAATCTACTAATTTACAAGGTAAAGAATATAGAAGCAAGATTTATTATCCAGGAATTAAAGTTGTTAGAGCACTGGGAAAACCCCCAGTGTCTTGGACTAAATACTGTGAGCTTTGGTTTGGGTGAGTGGAATAGGTGTGGTGTAATTGGAGGTTCATTAGTTAACATTTAATAATTAGATGCATAGTCATTTTGGTTTGGCTGCTGCCATCAGGCTTGTAAGATGCAGCTTGCAGCAGCCAAACCTGCTAGTTGAGTAAGGAATTGCAGTTGCTTTACTGTGACCTGGAGTGTTGCCCAGCTAGATGGTTTGATTGGTTAGTCTCCAGAATTGAGGTTTGTAGTCTTGTGCTCTGCATGGTGAGTGTGTCCTTCCTTCTCTACTGGTACGTTCTTATTGGCTATGTCTGTGGCTAACTGTACTTAATTGCTTGACTGGTTGATTAAGTGGCCAGGATTTGGATCCTTATGTTTTACAGTTTTAAAAAGCTTTTTGAAGTTGACCATCAAATTCAAAATCAATAGTAAGCTTTTGTTTTTACTTTTAACTAACTCTGGTTTAATCCTAGTTGTTTTTAAACCAACCAAAGGGCCCAAGTTTGAATCCAAGTGACGGTCAAGGTCCTATATTGTTTTAATTCGCTTTTCTTGGCTAGGATTTAATTTGGTTTTCAAATTATTGTTACTCACATAACTTTGAATAAGTTTTAGAATTAAAAACCAAGGTTAACTATTCCATCGCAATGAAATTGTCCTAATTTCATAAAGATGATCTAATAACCAGATTTTCTGTTCCTTGTCCATAATCTCCATCAATAATGTTGTAACTGTGCTGTTTTAACAAAGTTAAAAGGGGAAAAATATTTTAAAACTAGATAATATTCTTTATTGGGAGATAATGGTTATACAGCTGGTGTGGATCATGGGTAACAGAAACATGATAGTATTGATCACATGGTTGGATGGTGAAGGGGGTGGCTTGATCCTGGTAATGATTCAAGCTCCAAAACAAGGTATCCACAGTAGGGGATCAGCATTTGTTCATATTGTTGGATTTGGCAATTCAAGTTGACTTCTTAGTCTGGCTTTGGGTGACTTGATAATCAGATTGCAGGTCACAAACCTGCTTACTAAGAACCTTGCTGGCGGTTCAAGCCTGCTGTTTAAACACCCCCCTCCTCCCAACTATAGGTTGTCCTTCTCTGGGGGCAGGTTGTCAGAGAGCTTGTCAGGATCCCGGGTGCCATACTGGACTAATTATTGTTTGGTGGTGGATAGGACGGTATTGCATTGTTTCTGTCTTGCTTTGCAGGGTCTCAGGCAATCATGGTGGAGAACTTTGTCTTTTTTATGTTTTCTGAGTCCTTGCACAAGGTAAGTGTTGTTTTTTACCTTTAGGATGATGGCAGGGCCCACTTTCTCTGGCTGTAATTTACTTTTGTTGGTATTCATGACCCAAACTTTTTCATCAACCTCATGTCTGTCTTGGATGGGGACAAATATCTTTTGTAGACGCTTTTCTTCTCTTTCTGATTGATTGCTATTGGCCTGTATGACCTGGGGATCTGATTGGGATGGAATCTTGCTTGGCATTTCCAGTTTTGGTCCTGATTTGCTTGGATGATATTGGGTTGTGTGCCATAAACTAACTTGAAGGGTATTTTCCTAGTGGATCTGTTCACACGGGTCCGGCATACAAGCAATGCAGTTGGTAGCTGCTTGTTCCAGTCCTCAGGTCTCCCAGCAGTGAGCTTGTCCAAGGCCTGCACAAGGCTGCCATTCAGCCGCTCCACACATTCATTGGCCTGAGGATGGTAAGGTGTTGTTACCATGTGCTGGACCCCATTCTTGGTGAGATATACATTGGTATCTTCAGAGGTCAATTCTTTGCCTCCGTTGGTTATCAGGAGTTCTGGCTTTCCAAATTTGCTGATGATTTCTTTCCCTATGAATTGCCGCACGTCATTTCCTGTATGTGTCTTTACTGCTTGTGCCACTGGCCATTGTGTGGCAAAGTCTAACATGGTAATGATGTATTTCTTTTTATTGTGTTTCCCTGGCATGGGGCCCACAATGTCTAGGGCCCACACCTTGAAGGGCAGTTGTGTGCAAATAGGTAGTACTGATTTAGGTGGGGTATTGCTTTTTAAAAATTTCTCTTATACTTTGCATTTGTCCAAGACTTCCTGGATGTCCCGGTATAGAGTTGGCCACCATGCTTTGTGAGAAAGGAATTCATAGAGATTGCGGCTTTTTGTGTATCCTAGGTCTCTGTGGTAATGTAGGATTGTGTCAACTTGCTGATGTGTGGGAACATAAGGAATGATGGTTCTGTTGGACATTTTTCAATGTGAGGTCCCATAAACATCTGCAATTAAGTGCTTGCTCTTAATGACTGTTTCTTTTGTTATGTCTGTGGTGCCAGGGGGAAAGCCTTTGTCCTTCATCTGGAGCACCAAGAGAGGCCAGTCTGGGTAGAGCCCATTCTTGCCCCTTGTGGCTCTGACGTACAGGTGCAAGAGTGTGTCCGCCATGGCAAGTTCTGGACCAGGCTTATATTGTATGTGTATATTGAACCTCTCCAGGAGTTCCATCTAGCAGGCTTGACAGCAGGATAAGTTTGCTTGGGTTTTAAAGTATATAAGCAACTTGTGGTTGGTCAATGCCGTGAATCCCTCCTGTTGTTCTAGGTAACAACAATATTTGACCAGGCAGTGCACATCTGCCAACAACTCTTTGTCATGTATAGGGTATTGGCACTTGCCATCTGTCAATTTGTGTGATTCATAGGCTACAGGCAGAAAGTCACCATTATTGTTTTTAATTTGTAGTACTCACCCAATGGATGCATCTGAGGCGTCTGTCTCCATCTGATGTTCCCCATCATGTTTGGGGTATTGTAGAATGGATGCTGGTGTGAGCTTCTCCTTAAGACGTCTAAAGCAAAGGTCACATTGGGGGGTCCACACAAACTTGGATTTGGTGCCAGTTATGGCGGATAAGGGGGCTGTCAGGACGCCACAGTTGGGTATAAATTGTCATACATAGGCAATCATTCCCAAGAATGTGCAGAGTTCTGACTTGTCCTTTGGGGGTGGCATTTTGCAGATGGCCTGGGTTTTCTGGCTATCAGGTTTAATACCATCTTTTAAAACCATGTGTCCCAAGAAGGATAACTGCTTGTGTAACTACTGGCATTTGGAGGGCTTAGCTAGTAGCTTATGTTGCGCCAGGGTAGCAAAGACTGCCTCCAAGTCCTTGTGGTGTTGTTCTACCAAGGGACTATAGACAATAATATTGTCCAGGTATACCAAGGCATGCTTGCCAATGTGGGGCAAACACCTTGTTCATCAAGGTTACAAAGGTGGACGGGGCATTAGTAATGCCAAAGTTGAGTACCACACACTTGTATGAACTGTATTTAGTTCAGAAAGCTGTTTTGGGAATGTCTTCTTCCTTGATACAGATCTGGTTGTAGCCTGTAGTTAGGTCAATCTTGGAGAATACTGTGGTGCCTCCCAAAGCATCAAAGAGATTGTCACTGAGTGGTAGTGGGTAACAATTCTTGATAGTAACTTTGTTTAGGGCTTGATAGTCTGTGACTAGGCGCAAGGTACCATCTTTATTTGCTATAAATAATACAGCAGCGCCAAAAGGAGACTGTGAGGGGCGGATAAGTCCTTTCTCCAATGCTTTGTTGAGGTAAGCACAAAGGGTGTCATATTTGTTTGGAGTAAGGCAATAGATGGGTCGCGCCTTAGGTACAGCTCCTTTGATTTGGATGGAGTTTGAATGTGTTTCTCTGGTGGCAACCCGGGTAGAGCCTCTTTGAAGATTTCTGGATTGCAGGTCAAGCCTGATGTTTTGATAATAAGTTTAATTTGGAAGGATTCCCAATCCTTACATAGAGAGAGGCGCCAAAGTACTTGGAGACACAAAGACAAAAATGTGAATAGAACTTAAATTTTATTGGGTATAAAGATTGGGAATATATACTGTGTAGCTTTACCACAAAATAGTACATAGACAGTAAGATCACTCACCACAAGCATGAGTGGGGCAAGTGAGATGCACAGAATCAGGAAAACAAATAATTGTATTTCCCAGTTTGGATATAGACTCATTTTGAGGGTGAAAGTGAAAGATAGAGATTTTCCCTCAAAATAACCCATTGAAAGCAAAATCAAAACATGGTGAATGGCAGCATTCACAACAGAGCTTAGCCACCAATTTAAAAATCAAGCAATTAAATACAACTTCATTACAGTTTGAGTGGCTTATATCTCAGTTCGACATAATTTAGACCACTCTCCACTGAATTCAATCTGTGTATTTTCAAAAATGTATGTAAAGGATTGAATGTAAGGATGAGCCATATTGAGCTTTTGGCTTAACAATCAACTTTTAAAATTAGATTTAAGTAAAAATCAATTCAGTCAAATCCCTTACGGCTTGAGCCCACTTGAGGTGACGTTACAGTCAGACAGATATACTCATTTTTATATATATATTATTAGGTTATTTCAAAGCCATAGACCAGCAATACATTTTTGATAAAGTTTAAAAATCAAATGTAAGCCTGCTAAAGTTTTACTTTAGCTTTGCTAAACTTAAATATAATACTCCACTTATTTATATTTCTATTCTTAGTTGTATTTTGAATATGTAATTATATTTTATATAAATGATATTTAAATCTTCCTTTAAGTAATACTTTTTAAATACGATTTAAAATTAAAAAGATAATAAGTAATCCAACCCAAAAATCCAATAATATATATTGATTTGATATTTTATATTCAATTTTATATTTGTCCTTGGACGGGGCAACCACCTAGTGATGTTATAAGGGCAATGTAAATGGCTTAAAATCAGTAGCTTCGCCAATAAACTGAAGCAAATGAGTATAATCCATCTTAGTTAGATTTACGTTCAATTTCCATAAGAGTTTTAGATTTTAGGTAACACAACTACTTGATTTATAAACCTTGACAAATTAAATAATTACGTTATTATACTCACTTTAAAATAACACACATTTTTTAAGTGATTTATTGAATTTAATCTCTAGAAAAAAGGTTTTAATAAGAGTGGTATTAAAGTATAAGTATACTAAATCGATGTATTAAAAGTTAAAAAAGTGGATAATTAGGATTTTCGAACAATCGGGCCGCTTGATATATGTTGCTTATCAAAAGAAAGCTGAGGGCTCGTCGAGTGTCCTTACTTGTATTCTAAAATTAAAATGGTATACTTTCAAGACACACTCAACGAAAGCCGAACCTGTGCACATTAATATGCAATGCAGGTCCCATGTGAATCTTCCACTTTTTGGGGAACACAGGTTTATATAGGTTCAGAGATGGCGTTTAAAAGGAAATACAGCCGTGGGGGAGGGAAGTGAGGGGTACCAGAGGAAGGGGTAGCAGTCTACAGGCCCTCTGTGTGCCTGTCTTTCCACTGAATGACTCCCTCAACTATGAGGTGGGATGAGTCAACAATAGTATCCATAAGTTTCCTGTTCCCAGGAATTGTGTGGCCAAATTTGTCTGTACAGATCATAGTATTGTCCATTAGAGAGCAAAAATCTCCTTCATGAGTGACACCAGGTTGGGTCCATTGTCAAAGATCACATCTATACAGGTAGTGTGGATGGTCCACAGTGAAAGATGATAAGCAACTGCTCAAACTACTGGGGGTTCCCACTTGAGACTTCCCATGAAGAAGATGTCAAACTTTGGTTGAAAGCGTACAGAGAGGTTCAACATGGCAGAAACCTCTGTCCAGAACTGCAACACCACTATGCAACCAAAGAATTTGTGTTCCAAGTTGGCATCTTGGAATGGGCACAGCCCACACTGGCAAATTGGGTGATCCACCAGGAATGTTGATTCACTCCAGAAGGCCTCATTGAACAGTCTCCAAGTCATATTCTGTGCACCTGTTATCACCATTGGTACCCGCATCAGAGTAGCCATTTCTTTTGGGGTGATTGTGACCAGTCTGCCGGCTTCTACCCACTTCTGAACCATCTTGGGATATTCTGGCTTGGGCTTTGGGTCTTGGACAACCTTCTTCCCACACTTAGACACTACCACCTTCCAGCGTGTGACAATGCTCTTCATATCCAGATTTTAATTGATCTGTCTGTTTCTGTCTGTCAGATGCAAGCCCTTCAGGTCCCAATTCTGTGGGCCAGCAGGATCAAGATTCTTAGAGATTACCCATTCATTGACTTGCATTATTGCCAAGCATTGGCGCCAATACTCGGGAGTGTCTTTGGGGGGTGTGAATCTCTTTCTCTTCAAGAACCATTGTCTTAGTCCAAATGTTGAAGGGTTGGGTATCTGGATAGCCCGCGCCAAGTTTACAGCTCTGCCTGCTGCCAGTGAGTCAGTATGGGCAGCCAGTAGTTCTCTTAGTCCTTTCTCCCACATCCTTTGGCAATGCTGGACATTATCTATCAGACCCAGTCCTCCTGATGACCTGGGGAGAGAGACCACTGACATTTTGACAGGTGATATATTGGGAGTACCCCACAAGAAGTTACAGGTCATGGCTGACACCTTCTTTTCAAAGGCTTTTGAGAAGGGTACAATGTGTGCTATATACCACATCTTGGAGAACACAAAGATGTCTAGGGTGGTAATCTGTCCAATTACATTGAACCAGAAATGGCGCCACCTGTTGATCTTGTTAGCAATAGCCTTGAGGAGAATCTGTTCATTGGTCTGCAGATCAATATCCATAGAGTTGAACCACACTCCCAGGTGTCTAAAAGTTTTACAGGCTGGGATAAGTGTGAGGCCATGTGGTGGTGCAAATGATGGAACTCCTATCTTCACCAGTGTTGTCTTCTCAATGTTAACCTTTGCGTTGGATGCTCTCTGGTAGAGCTCCAGAAGAATTATCAGCTTTTGTGAGTCCTCCTTTGTGGTCAGGCCAACAATAGTATCATCTGCAAAGGCAGCCATACAGAGTGCCTTCTGACTAGGATGAGTGAAGCCTCTCAGTCTAGCGTTTCCAGCTGTCAAGAAAAAATTTGCTGCAAAATTGAACAGGATGGGAGACAGAGGATCCCCTTGTCTCAATCCCTGACAAATTTTGATGTTCTCAGTCAGGTCACTATTGACAATAACATGCACCTGAAGGTGCGGGTACAGCATCTTTATCCAACAGATCCATTCCTCTGGAAGGTCCACAGCCCACATACTTGCATAGAGATATGACCATGATACACAATCATACGCCTTCTCCATGTCCAGAAATATAAGGTAGCCCTTATTTGATTTAACCATAATCTGGAGGTTATTTTGGACCATGTGAATATTATCACAGATGGAGTAGCACAGACAAAGCCAAACTGCATTGGGTGTAGGATCACGTTTGCAATCTTCATGATTCTGTTAGACAGAATCCGGTTCAGCAGTTTTTAATCTGCGCTGGACAACAAAATTGGTCTCCAGTTCTTAACATTGCTCCTATGACGCTTGTTCTTGAAGAGGAGGCAAATTGACACCTCATTTCCCTCAGGGAAACAGGTGGCTGAGGAAAGGACATAGTTGAAAAGTCTAGTCAGATGGGGTGCTAACAGATTTCTAATAGGCTTATACACATCTGCTGGAATGCAGTCTGGACCTGGAGCTTTGCCATTAAGGGACTCTTTGATGGCTGCAAGAGTCTCCTCCAGTGTGATGTTGGCTGTCAGAGGTCCACACATTGCCAGGGGACATTGTGTGAGCTCTGGAACAGCCTCTGTCATTAGTGGAGAGGACATCCTTATCCACATCTGCATGAGCATACAGACTGGAGTAGAACTCCTGTATCTTCTGCTTAATTGCGACTTTGTCTTTAGATTTCAGACCACACCCTGTATCAATCTCAGTGAAAGGATATCCCCTCTGACATTGAACAAGGCTACATAGTCTGTCCTTTGTAGATGTTACAAAGCTACATTGGAATTTATATGTTGTGTTGGTCTGACAGCGCTTCTCAATGGTCATCTGCAGCTTTTTGATCTGGCAATGGAGAGTGTTGAACTTCAGAATATCCTTCTTGGCCACTTCCTTATATTCTTTCTCCAAAGCATGCAGTGTTGTGAGCTCATTGTTCTGATGCCTCCTCTGAAAGGAGATGGTGGATGATCAAATCTCCCTTTTGATGCCCAATCATGTGTCTCTGGGTGACTGCACTGGGCCCATTCATGGGGAGGTCATTGCCAGTAAGGCTCTCTCAATCATCTCCTTCCACTTGTGGTTACAAACGGGGATGGCTGTATGACCCACCATTGCATAGCACATTGGGTGACACCAGAGTCTTAATCAATATACACAATATTGTGGTCTGAGATATGGGCTACCTGAACCTGGGATCCAGTGAATCCCTCTGAAATATTGACAGAGATTATGATATGGTTCAGTCTGACACCTGACACTGGGAACCCATCCAAATAACCCCACCTTGTCAGCTGAATGAGGTCCAGGTCTTCATTGGTAATAGTCTCAAATACCCCTTGTGCTTCCAGAAACTCCTCCATCAGGTGCGCAAAGGGATGAAATTGCTGTTGACATGGGTAAGTGTCTCTTTGGTTATTGGTGTACATGTTGAAATCCTCAATGTAGAGAGTTAAGTCAGGGAAGTCAAGGGACGACAGGATCTGCCACCCTTCCCTACTTCCCTGGGTCCCACCAGGTTCCAAGTATACACCAACAACTGTGAGTGTCTTAAAGTTCCTAACATCCCTGACTTTTGCCACTAGTATTCTGCCCTCTAGGTGCATAGCCAGGAAGCTGATGTCAATGCTGTCTCTCAGTGCCACAATTTCTGAATGATCTGTCCAGAGTTTGTTCAGTTTACTCTCTCTTGACCATGCGTGTGCTGCCAGGTCAGGTGAGAAGTCTGGTTTGGATGCAAGTTGTTGAGCCTGGATCTAAGTCATGATCACCAGGCCAATATTATTATTTGTTTTTATATAGTGTAGTTTCTCTCACCTCAATTTCAATGTTGTAATCCCCCTCACGTTGATAGTTACAATCCTCATAACTGGTTGCCCAACCCACAGGTATGAGGCGCTGCATCAGAGAAGGGTGTTGTTGGTTGGGGAGGTTAGGGGATAGATCAGCCATGGTGGAGGACTCTGGGTTCCACTTGATCTTAGAAAAGAAGGGGCCTGGAGACTTTTTAGATGAGGCCTGAGCTTCAGCCATCTCTGCAGGACTAAAGTCCTGTTCCATGTCATCTACATCCAGGGGAACCGCACAAGAGGTTCTCTTGGTGTGCTTGCTGGTTGGTTTAGGGTTCACAGTGGGCTTTCTAGTTGGCTTAGAGTTCACAGTGGGCTTGGGTTCACTAGGGGGTTGGGTCTAGCAGTCTTGCCCTTCTTGGGTTTCTGGTTCCACTTAGCCTCTGCTTCCTTCTTCCACTCATCATGTGGTTTCCGGGTAGGGGAGTCCTGATGGGGGAGCTCAACCTCAGACGGGGCTGTGGGATCACAGAAGGGCACTGTGACCTCATTGTCAAATCTTGACGCCATTACAGCCCAAGCTTTAGAGTATCTCTGAGCCAGTGCAGCTTTAGTGGCCAGAAGCTCATGGGGATGAGAAAAACTAGAGGCATTCCACCCCACTGAATTTGGGCAAAGAAAAGTACAATTTTTTATTCTAGTTACCCCATCATCTGGCTTATAGATGATGTCCTGGTAGTAAGCATTCCGTCTGTGATGACAGTGGCTGAGTGTATGACCTAATCTGTAACAGAACCAACATACTTCTCTCTCTTCTTCCACTTCAACTACAATCACCTTGGGATTCCCAGGAATACGGATGAAATGTGGAATGGAGATCTTCTTTTCCTGAACCGTGAGAGATGGGTCCAGAAGAGTATGAATTGTAGTAGGCACAAAGTTAGATGGCAGTATATCTGCACATTTAGTGTGCCATGCCACTATGTCCCCATAATAGCAAATACTAGTTTTGATAGTGTCTTGCACCCACATACTATCTTCACACACAGTTGGTACGTTAGTGAAAGATATCCACTTGTTACGCTTGTTGATGAAAGAGGCCTGCTTCATTCAGATGTGTCCTCCTTTGT
Source organism: Entomophthora muscae (assembly GCA_014839935.2). Classification (NCBI taxonomy): domain Eukaryota; kingdom Fungi; phylum Entomophthoromycota; class Entomophthoromycetes; order Entomophthorales; family Entomophthoraceae; genus Entomophthora; species Entomophthora muscae. Next base: position 544,103 of record QTSX02004264.1, read on the forward strand.
AGCTAATGCCCTTTTTTCTGCCTTGTCTCTAGACTCTGCATCAGGAAACCCTATATCCAAGTAGTTCTGCTTGATGGCGCAGTGAAAGCAAAGCTGAGCATTTGGGAATTCACTCTCAAAGAATGTCTTTATGGCCTGCATATACCCTTCATGGTCACTCTTGGGTAGTTCATGTAATGACAGGCGGATTGCATTGTTTATTACTGACTTAGGTGCCATACAATTCATAGCAGGGCTATTCAGTTTTTCATAAAAATATTCCTCAAAGGGCATATCACCCTTCCATGCTCCCTTATTGTTGCACAAGGAGCTATAAGTGAACCCCTCCTACTGGGCCTGACTCTTACACTTGGGAGGACTAGCATGGGCCAGAGTTACATTCTGGCCAATCCAGAAGATTGCCTCTTCCTTGGTGTACCCCAACTTGACCCATTTAATCAGTTCAATAGGGTCAAGGTTTTGGCAATGGAACTTGGATGCTTGTTCCAGTTCAACCCCCATGTCAGTCCAGGCCTTGGCTATGGGCCAGTCCATGTCTTTATCCAGCCAGTCAGCAGCCTCATCAGGAGCAAAGCCTTCTGGAATAAACAAAGCCACCTCCTGAAAGCTCTGGCCTCTTGCCGTACACCAGTTCTGTAGATCAATAGGGCTCCACTTCTCATTCTTGAAGATAAGAGCTGCCTTAGCATTCACCTTGTTGTCAATCCATTCAGCTGCTTCAACAGCTGTCATACCAGTCAAGAAGAACTCAAATGCCAGATCCAGTGAGGCAGAGGCTTGCATCCACTCTTTAACCTCATGTACCTTGAATCCCTCTGCTGTTCACTCTCTGGCTAACTCAGGGTTAACCTAGTCTGCTCTGAGTTGATCAGCATCAGCTGGCAGGAACCCTGTTTTGGACCAGGTCACAGCTGCCTCCACGTTGAATGCATGTACAAACCACTCTGCAGCCTTCAGAAAATTAAATCCTGCAGCCTTCCATTTAAGCCAGTGGTCAAGGGGAAACTTTCCCATATTCAGATGGGCTGTCTTACTGTGGAGAGACACATTCACTCCAGATTGTGCCCACACCATGGCCTTGTCAACCAAGACCTGCTGGCTTTCCCAGTACCGCATCACAGTGGCCAGGTATCTTGAATCTTTCCATTTGCAAGAATTATTGTATGGAATATTTGTAAAAGGCCCCCACTATAAGTATGTCTTAGGTGTCCAGACTAAGTTAACCAGATGGGCCACTTGGAAGTAGTCCAGGCCCTTGGTAGCCCATGCTTGTGCTTCAAGGGGGTTAAATTGGCCTTAGCCCAGGGACCACAGTCCACTGGGTTCCATCCAAACTTAGCCCACTCCCTTGCGTTGCCCAGGGTGATATTGGCTTTTGCCCATGCCCAGGCTGTTGCATTGGGGAACACCTAAGAGTATTCCTTGGCCTCAGAGGGGGAGAGTCCCAGCTCCAAGATTGCCACAGCATTTTCTCCAGGCAGACCTGACTTAATAAATTTGAAAGTTTCAGAAGCAGTGTATCTGTTTGCTATCCAAGGTTCAGCCTGCACAAATGGTACACGGAATCTAGCAATATAGGCAATGGGATCAAGGGGCAGTCCTGTGTTGATCCATGCCAACACCTCATCTCTTGGTACTTGGTGCTTACAAAACGCGGCTGCTACATTAGTTTCAATTCCTGTATGACACCACTCAGTAGCTGCATCCACAGTGAAATGATGGAGAAGCCACTGCTTGGCTTGTTCTAGCATCAAGCCTAAGCTGCACCATTTTATTATATCTTGGAGAGGTACACCATTGTCTTCCCAGCTCTGAGCTATGGATCCATCAATATTATAAGTCTCAAGTAATTCTTTGAAAAGTTGCTGGCAACTTAGGACTTCAATTTTTTGCTTGGGCAATAAGGATAATTGGAGAGCGTCAAAATCTTTATCTGAGACCTTATTGATCCAATTGGGATTGTCCAATTCCTCCCCTGGACCAAGCCCCACTTCTGAAGCCCCTTTTTCAGAGATTTTGGAATCACCACACCGGGTGTTTCCGCTGCCATCCTGACCCAGGATGCCGCCCGCGTTCCACTGGTCATCCCAGTTGTTGGGAACGTCTCCTGTGGGAGTTGTTGCCACTCTCGGTGCTGATGCAGCCCCGCCTTTTGCTCGCATCTTCTTGCCGTCCTCAGTATCTTCGCGTACCATGTATAACGTGTATATAGTCAAAATTTAAATACCTTGGTGTACGACAATTTGTGTGCACTTTAAAATTTGATTTCAAATCAAAAGTGGCGCTTAGGGGAACGAGTTTTTTAGCCCCATGCGAATCTTTCACAAGTTGTTTTAGGTATTGATGATTTTATTTACGAGTGTGTTGATTATCAAATTGGCTCTACAATTTTATCCATTATCCTATTTGTAGATCAAATAGTGCATATCATAATTTTACTCGATATTACCCATTTCTCTTCTCTTTTCTAAAAAATAGTTGTAACTTTATTTGATTTTTTAAAAAAAAACCATTGTTCTTTTCACTTCCTATTTCAGTTATTACCTTACTCCCAGCTCAAAAATAGCATTTTCATGCCTAAGCCCTCAAGAAGTGTATATGAGTTCAAATTGTGCATTCCCAATATTAATGCACAGCTCTAAAGACCATATTCTCAATAATCAGAAATTGGGCCATATTGCAACAAGATTCTAACTATTAACTATGATAATTTCTTCATTCTCATCTGATTTTTAAAGCTTATTTTGCAAATTAAATAATTGGTTTACAAAATTTTAAAAAATATTTATGGGTTTTATTATTTTTGTTCCTGTTCTATCAATCCATGCAAAAACAATTGATGTCAGTTATAAAAAACTACTGTGATCAGAAAAAGATATTTCTTACTAATGAAAGTAATAATTTACTGTGGATTTTAGAAACTGTAGAGCAAAAGGTGGAATTTTCAAATCTTACACTTAAATTCCAAATAAAAATGCAATTTGGCTTTTTTCTTATTTAAATCAATTTATTAGAATTTTATTTAAATAAACCAAATTGCATGATCTCATAGACACTTTGCAAATTTCAAGTTGTGACTGCATATTTTGTGTGGACAAAATTAATTGACTGTAATCAGTAATTAATTATTCAAATATACCCATTTTTCATTAAGTTTAATATGTTTTTTGAAATTCAGGGATTGTTGAATCCAACAACCAAATTTAAAATAAAAATATAAGCTATTATTAAATCCAAAAGTTAATTGCAGGATTGTGATTGCACTTTAAATTCAGAGCCTAATAGTGTCACAACATCTACAATTACTCCCTCTTGGGAAACTAATTCCCTGAGCAACTTGCCAAATGATTTCCCAACTAATCATTAAGTCAGTGGCACTGTTATCATTTGGCCATCTATTACAGGGATCAAACATATCAAATCCTAAGCGGAACATAACCTAGACAGGCCTCATGACTTAAGAGGAACAATTAATTGGATAAGCCTCATGACTACCATGATGTACATGGACAGTATGTGGCTTCCCATGATACTATATAATATACATATATATCTATTAAAGTATCATTCTCTTCTTAATTTTCCCTTTTATATTGTTTATTATACTTCCCAGAAGTATATACTTGACAATAGCAAAAATGTGGGATTATCAAATCCTACACCCAAGTTTCAAATTGCATTTTCAAGCAACTCAGCCAAGTGAAAAATTAAAATTGACATAACTGTGCTGTATTAGCAAAGTTACATGAGAAAAAATGATTGGAAACTAGACAATTATCTTTATTAATATATAGTTAATCCCACTATCAAAGCTATTTTGATATAGGTGAAAATTGTGATACTTGAAAAGACTTGGTTAGGTTTGCTTTTGGATACCACAGTTGCCCCCTTTTTGTAAATGAGTTGACTTTAATATCCACACATTCTGGATTATGATATCTTGATTATTTTGATCCTGGTACAATTTCACACCCAACCCATCTTCTTGTCTACTTATTGAATCATCCCTATCCCAGTCTACTATATAAATAGAAGTCTCACTCCTAATAAAGACAGATTTATCCACATTTGTGTTGGCTTTTATAATCTTCAAGATTAATCCTTTCCTTTTTCCAAAAGAAAACCTCTCTTTATTTGTTCCATGAAAATAAAGTATTTCCCCTTAATTTTCCCTGAAGGCTAACCCAAGGCTAGATTCAAACCTGAAACTTTTTATGATAAAGGTTTCATGCTGTCCTATTGAATGCTTTCCCCAATGTTATGAACCACAATATTCATGCTATTTTGGATTTGCATCTAGAAGAGTTATATTTTCAGTGCAAAATCATTCAGTTCCCTTTCTCAACTCAAAATGAGTCTTGCTCCAAATTGGGTGAAGGACTCATTTACATTCCAACTGATGACATGAGTGATCCTTGACCCACTTATGAGAGTGGCTAGTAATCTACCTGTCTGTCTACTGTTTTGTGGTAAACAATTGCAATAAAAGAATCAAATAGATTCATCCAATAAAATTAAGCTCTATTCACATTTTCTCTTTGTGTTTTTTTTGTACTTTTGCACCATCTCCCTAGTTTAGGCTAGAAGATATTTCTGATAATTATCATTTCCAGGGCTTTAAGGTAAATTCCTTAACCATCCCTGAAGACTAACCTATGGCTTATTACAAACCTAAACCTACTGTTAAGATTTTCTGTTGTGTTCCTTGGCTGCGCCCAAGTAAATAACAAAAATGATGCTCACTACAGGGGCTTTAAGCCCCTTGGTTACCCACTTCAAACTACCTTCTCTGGTCCCTCATCTTTACCAATTCAGGACCTGTCTTTGCCTAGAGCTTCCAGACCTCTAATGGAAGAAGACATTTTTTGTGAATGTCACTATTCACACTGTTTCAAATTTGCTTTTGATAGGTTATTTTGAGGAAAAATTGCTTGCTTTTGCTTTTGCCCCTTGAAATGAGTCTTTTAATGAGCTGGGAAATTCAATTGTTTTTTTTCTGATGCCCTGCAGTTTGCTTGCCCCGCTAATAGTGATGGCAGGTGATCCTACTGTTCATGTACTGTTTTGTGGTAAAGCTACACAGTATATAACCTATTTCATTTTCACCAATAAAAATTAAGTTATATTAACATTTTTGTCTTTGTGTTTTCAAGTACTTTGGCGCCTCTCTCTAGCCACAACTAGTAGAGATTATTCATTCAGGGCCACAAGGTAATTGCATAGCGTTCTATGACATCTAACCAAGACTTAGTACAAATACAATCCTAAGGTTAGGATTCCCTATTGTGTGTCTGAGCTGCGCCTCAGAAAACAAAAAAAATGGTGCTCACTACAGGGGCTGTAAGCCCCTTGGTTATCCCCTTTGCAACTACGTTTTCTGGTCCATTGCCTCCTCCCATAAAAGAGCTAACTTCACCTGAAATTACCGGCCCTTCTATTGAAGAAGACATCTCAGACCCATCTATTGTCCCCACTGTATTGAATATTGTGTTGTAAGTATGCTGTTTTAGCAGATTTACAAGGGGAAAAATATTTGGAAACTAGATAATATTCTTTATTGAGAGATAAGTATTATATAGTCATTGTGAATCAAAGATAAGAGGAACATGATTGTGTTGATCACACAGCTGGATGGTGAAGGGGGTGGCTTGATCCTGGTGATGATTCAAGCGCCAAAACAAGGTATCCACCATAAGGAATCATCTTTTGTTCATGTTGTTGGATTTGGAAATTTGAGTCAACTTCCTAGTTTGGCTTCAAGTGACTGGATAATTGGGTTAATGGTCAGAAACCTAATTACTCAGAACCTTGCTGGTGTGTCAAGCCTGCATTTTTGACACTTGGAAACAGTCCCTGTCTAGTAGCATATCTCATGGGTAACCCTGACTTAGAGCAAGTCATGGCAGTAGCCCTTGGGATAGCCTGTGAAGGGGCCATCCCTTGCCTCCAATTATAGTTCAATTGAGCAGAATACTGCAAGTCAATTATGGTCCCACAATTTTCACAACATCTCCTTGCAGCAACTGAATATGCTGAAAATCTATTGTCATTATTTGTGCAGCCCTCCTTAGCTCATCACCAAATGGTGTAGGGGCTTCATGTCCAAGAGATTTCATCTCTGCAAGCCGCCATCACTAATCACTGGTATCGTTTTCTGCTTACCAGCAGTGGATTCAATCCCTGTTTTCCTTGGTATCTAATAGCCAATACAACTCCATTACCTCCCAGACTTGATTGGTTACTTCCATAGAGCAAATGCACCAGTCCATTCCCAAGTGCGTCAGGGAGCGTCTGCATGAGTTTCACCAGTTAGAACATCCCTGGCAAACTCAAGTAGATTCCACCCTGAATGACTACCTCTCCAATTTGAAAGACTTGTGCAACAGCTCAATGAATTCAGTGCTTGCTCCTTTGACCAATTACAACAGAGAGCAGACCTTGCTGCTAGAGGCCTCCATAAGCTCAATGAAGAGTTTGATTGAGAAAGGACTAATACAGCTGCCATTGTCAAGCTTCAAACTAAAGTGAATGAGTTGTCTACGCCCAAGCCAGATGTTCCTCCTTCTCCACATCTGATGATTTGATAGATAGGGAATATAAACTATGAGACACCATTCAAAAGCTACATGCCTCCACTTGCAGTCAGAGACACTCATCAGACCTTCCACAGCCATACCCTCAGATGCTTGCCTTCACAACTCAGGTTGCTGAGCTACAGCAGGAAGTTGCCGCTCTATGCAAGATTGTGGCAACTGCTGCTAGCCCAGTTGAGTTATCAGCAGAGATGGCTGCTGCTGCCCTGGACTGCCAGGGAACCCTCAAATCCAATATTCTAGAGAGTTGATTGCTCTAGCTAATGTGTGTGGATCATCTGAAACAGAATAACTCCAGTCTTAACAAGGACATTCAAGAAATGAGTGAGTTAATCAACCTGATAAACAATGGCAACCTCCAGAATTAACTCATTCCACAAGTCAACTTACTGAATGTCAACATTTTTCAACATTCAGTAGTCAACATTATTTTAGTATTTTCCTGCCAGAATTAGCCATTTCCAAAACTAAGCTAATTTTTCATAGTGAATTATTAAATCAGAATTGCAAAATTAAAATGGAACAGGTATAATGTCAACACCATTTAAACAAAGGCTTATTTTTAAGCCAAAAAACTAATATAATTTACTATGAAAATATAAGTTTCTTTGTACTTTTATATTAAGGTTGACTCCAGTAAGTAATATCTGGATGTCAACCCCAAATGAGAACCCATAAATTTCTTAATAAAATATACAATATTCTAAAAATAACTACTTTTTATATTTTATACTACTATTTTTTTAAATATATATTAAGATAAGCATTGAAAAAAGACATATGCCAACTTTCATAGTGTTCTTTGTACTATTAAGATATTTACTATCATTTTAAACTCACTGGATAAACTATAGATTATTTCCAGAAGTCCACTTAGACCAAACACATAGGTTAAAACTAGAATTTATATATGTATTTATAATGTTGACTTTGTGTCAAATTGTTGCGTCACCTAAATTGCAACAAAGGGGTTTGGCTAAGCAAACAAAGTGAAATAATTTAAGCAAGATTTAATAGGAGGATTACTATAAAAGAACACTGACTGCCTCCATGTTGACACCTTCACTGGTTTATTAGTAAAACACTGCCTCTTAACAAAAAGCACACATACAATGGTATAATAATTCAGGCCTAAGTACCCAGGGCTGTACTTTAGACTTATTTCTACAATCACTATTATTTAGTTTTCATAAGCTACATATGCAAATCTTTAATTTTTTAAATTTAAAAATAATCAATTTCAGCCTTAAAAAACCAACTCCAGAAAATATTAACTAAGCTTTATAAGTGATTTACATAGTGTTTTTCTAGTTTAATGCTGACTGTTGGTATGTTGACAGTCAAAATTAAAGCGTTTTTTTGCTGACAAACTAAATTAAATATTTTTGACTATTGTATCTACCAGAATGTTGACTTTATATTTAAACATGGTTTTTTCTATTCTTTACTAATAAAATAGCTCTAAAATTACTTTCCATACTTCTATAAACTATTTACTTAATAAAAATATTTAAACAAGTGATTATTATTTAGTTTTATTCATGTTTCAAATGATTATTCTTACTTTATGAACTCTAATCTAATTATTGTAGGACAAATCTTCCAAGATGCCAAAAAAGAGCCCCAAGTCAAACAAGAAAGTGCCCAAAGCCTCTGGAAATCCCAAAGTCCCTACCCCAACAAAAAAACCAGCCAAAGAGCCCTCAAAGAAACAGAAGACAAAGGAGAAGATCCCAGACCCTGAAAGCAAAGAGCCCTCCCCTGACCCCTTCTCTTCTCCAAACTGGTACCAATCAGAAGGAGATGAGGTTCCACTAAACAATCAAGGAAGAAAGAAGATACCCAAGAGTCCAGAACCCCAGCCAAGCTCAGAAAAATCAAGCTCAAAGAGATCAAGTCCTAAGGAATCAAGCTTATCCCAGTCCAAGAAGCTCAAGAATCCAACACCAAATAATTCCCCTCCACTGCCAAAAAAATCTGCACCTCTATTCTCCTCATCAAGTATCAATAAAGAAGATCCTTTTTATTAACTGTCTGACTATCATCAAGCAGCAATTGGCCCATAACATCACCTAAAGGTTCATAATATAAGTAACATCAAAGGAGAGTTTTAGCTCCCAAAGAAATTCCTTTGGTTTTTCCCTCTAATGTCTGTCAAAGGAGGTGCAATTTTAGTCTGTGATGGCTATGTTTTGAATTACAACAATCAGAAGAGAGCAGGAAAAAGCAAGTATTATGTGTGTGAAGATAGAAGCTGCGCTGTCAGGATCAACACAAAAGGATGGGATAAAGTCACTAGTGAAAAAGGGAATCACACAGGCATTTCTACAATCAATCTTATTAAAAAGCTTCTAAAGTGGTACCTCTACCAAATAATACCAGTCTCTAAAGACGTCAAGGCTTCCAATCTGGCAGTTAAGGCCACCACACATGTAAATTCACTGCCACCTCTGGCTTTGGATCAAACTGTTTTCCCCTGCCACACCAAAAAGGGGCCAAAAGTTACAGCCAATCCACTCAATTCTCTAGGAGATTTAGCTCATACTGTTGATGAGAGATTTGTTCTGGTCTACCCTGCAGACCCCCTGGCTTTGGCTGCCCCAGCCTGGGAAGAAACGCTGGTCAATTTGGACTATTTGTTAGCATGGTGTTGTCCTCTCTTAAAAACCATCAGGAACGCCCAATCAAATGATGTCACATCTATGACCAGAAAATTAAATGTACCTGAACTGGTTGAGGAGCCTTCCAGCCAATCAGGTGGTCCTGCAGAAATTACCCTGAAACTTTACAACCTCCCTGGCTCTGGCCAACAAATTTTATCACCCAACCAATCATATCCAATTCTAAACAGTCAGGTGACCTCCCCCCAGCAACTCACCCCCTTTTAACAATGCCAGGGGACTTTGGGGTCCCCTGATGTCAATTGTCCATTTTTGTTAAAGTTTGGTTGTTTCACTTGTTTTATTATTTGATTTGGACCAAAACCCTGTTTCAAGTCCATATTATCTAAAGACTAAAGTGTTAGTTGTTTCGTTGAAACTTACCTTATATCCCCCTGGTTCAAACCCCTCATCTCTTTTGTGGCCTTCTAGAGAAGCTCAAGCATATAGTTCTCTTTCCACACTACTTTTTCTTTCAAAAATCCTATTTGAACTTAAAATTTCAATTAGATTTATATATAAAACTTACTTTATATTTGAATTTCTCTTGAATTTTTTGTTTCCAAACCCGCTTTTGTTTTTGATTAGTATAAAGACATCCAAGTTCACATCCAAGATCTCCTGGGCCTCTCTCTGTAGCTCCTCTCCTGTTCTTTACTTGTGGCTACCTCTGCCAGCACTAAAATTATTGCTTGCAGTTAAGGAAAACTGACCTTCCTTCTCCAAATTTTGCAAGGAACACAGCTATGATAATCCCAGCCATCAAGTCTGTGATGTTTTCTCTTGTGCCTGTTGTGAATACTGCTATTCACCATGTTTTGATTTTGCCTTTGGTGGGCCATTTTGAGGACAAATCTCTTTCTTTTTCTTTTACCTCTCAAAATGAGTTAATGACTGAATCAGGAAGATAAATTGTTTTGCTTCTTGATCCTGCCAACTCACTTGCCCCACTAATGCTGGTGGCAAGTGATCCTACTGTCCTGGCAGTGTTTTGTGGTATTCCTAACCACTATATGTTTCATTTCATATTCATCAATAAAAAATTAAGTTCTATTCACATTTTTTTCTTTGTGTCTTCTGTACTTCTGTGTCTCTCTCTAGCCACAACTAGTAGAGATTATACTTCCAGGGCCGCAAGGTAAACACATTTGTCTTCCCTGTCATCTTTCCAAGACTTAGTACAAATCCAATCCTGAGGTTAGGATTCCTGTTGTCGGTCTGTGCCACGCCTTAGAACACAACAAAAATGGTGCTCACTACAGGGGCTGTAAGCCTCTTGGTTATCCCTTTTGCATCCACACTTTCAGGTCCTTTGTCTCCACCTATACAAGAGTCAACTTCATTTGAAATAACTAGTCTCTTTTGAGGAAGATATTGCCAACCAGCCTATTACCCCCACCATACTGAGCCTTGGGAATGGTCCCTGCCTAGAAGCTTACCTCATGGGTACCCCTGACTTGGAGCAAGTCATGTCAGTAGCCCTTGGGATAGCCTGTGAAGGAGCCATCCCTTGCCTTCAGTTGCAGTTTAGTCAGGCTGAATACTATAAATTAATTGTCACTCCTCAATTTCCACAAAATCTCCTCTCAGTGGCTGGCTCCGCTGAGCACTTAATATTGTCCTTTGTGAAGCCTGCTTTAGCCCACCATCAAATGGTGTTGGGACTCCATGTCCAAGAAATCTTGTCTCTGCATACAGCGGTTACTCATCACTGGGACCAGTTTTCTGCCTACCAACAGTTGATCTACTCCCTGTTTTACTTGGTATCTGACAATCAACATAAATCTGTTACCTCCCAGACCTGTTTGGTTAATTCTATCAAACAAATACGCCAGTCCATCCCCAAATACGTTAGAGAACGCCTACACAATTTTCACCAGCTAGAACAACCCTGGCAAACTCAAGTAGATTCCACCTTAAATGCTTATCTCACTGACTTCAAACGACTTGTGCAACAACTCAATGCTTTCAGCATGTATTCCTTTGAGCAACTACAGCAGGTAGCAGAATTTGCTGCTAGCAGCCTTAATGAACTCAGTACAGCATTTGAACAAGAGAGAGCTGCCAACACTGCTACTATAGCTAAACTCCAGAGTCAAGTGAATGAGCTATCTACGCCCAAGCCAGATTTTCCGCCCTCTCCCCCTTCTGATGACTTGGTGGATAGAGAGCAGAGAATATGGGATACCATTCTCAAGCCGTGTACAACTACCCACAGTCAGGGACTTCCTGCTGAAGCCCCTCAACCTGACCCTCAGGTTCTTGAATTAACTGCTCAAGTTGCAGAGCTACAGCAAGAACTTGTTGCCCTACGTGAAATGATGGCAACTGCTGCTAGTCCAGTTAGGTTTGTTGATGAAGATGGTTGCTGCCCTGGCTTATTAGGAGCTCCTTGAATCCAATGCGCTAGGGAACTAATTTCTCTAGCTAACAAAGTGGATCAATTGAAGCAGGACCATACTGAACTGGATAGAGACGTACAAGAGATGAATGACGTGATTGACTCTGTGAATGATAGGTTTGCCCCTTACCTCTCAGTGGGGCCATCCCTTACTTTGCAACTGGCTGAACTCTCCACAATAGTGACCACCCAAGGTCAACACTTAGATACTACTGAACAACAAGCCACTCAAGCTAGCAATACGGGTGCTTGCGCTGTTGAGACCCTGACTACCCTTGAGGAAAGTATTTGTCAGCTATGGGCTAGACAGCCCCCCTCTGAATCCAAAGCAGAGTTTTCCCCGCGTATAAACGTACTTGATAGCAGCAATGATGGCCCAACCCCCAAAGCACAGTTCAAGTCTACCTTTAAGAAAGTCTTTGATCCTAAACCCTCAACCATTTCAGCTTTCCTAACTATCTACGCTACTGCCATGAGACAGGCTTCAGACAAAGTTAAGAAAAAACATTTTCTGACCTGTCTACATCTGACTTGCCAGGAGGTGGTGGTGCCTGAGTTGCCCTCCATTGAGACGTGGGAAGATATGAAACAGCTTCTGATTGATGAGTATGGTGGTGACTTTAGCCTGGAAGTAAAGAAGAACGCCTTCATGCATATTGCTTTCAAGACTAAAGAGACACTAGCTGAGTTTTCAGACCAATTCTATATGGAAGGACAGCAAATAATCACAAGCAGACAGTTGACAGCCCATGAAGCCTAATTGGCTTGCGCTCAAGCCCTCAAGGTTAACCAATTTCTATGCCTTCACTTCAAAGCCCACAAGGCTATGCTTTCCTCCATGAAGAGTATAAAGACGTTGTTGCAGGATATGCACCTTACCCATTCTGGTATAGTTGTTAGAGAAGATTGAGCTACTTCTAACTCTGGTTCATCTTCCCGTGGTCCTTGCATTCTTACCATAAACTTTCAAAATCCTCCTCAACGCTAAGGTTGCCACAACTGTGGTCAGATAGGTCATCATTCTTGAGTCTGCACCAACCTGCGGGTTGAAGGAGCTGATCCAAAAGAGCAGGCAGGAAAAGAGCAGTCAACCTAGAGGCAGAGACGCTCTTGGTTGACAATTCTTCCCAGTCTCTTTCAATCCCTCCCTCTATAGCTGACTCCAAGCTTGCTGACAATGAGGCTCCTCTTATCCTCCTCTTGTTTCACAATATCTCTGATGATTCTGATCTGGATGACTCTGATACTGATGGCACTGATGCATAAGGATACTCTGTTATGGCTTTTCCCAAAACCATTACAGTCCCCTATAAACTACGCTCGGGAAAGACTACAACTACTGCTAAGCCTTTACATGAAGCCTAAAAAGTTGTCTCTTGCCCTTACCACACTCAGGCTAAGAGTCCCCCGTGCTAGTAGAGTCATTAGAAGAAGCTGCCAAGGTTGCTGATGCTATCTTCAAGAATGTATCTGTTTTGCTCTCCCTCCAGACTGTTTATAAGGAGTTCCCAGGATTAAGATGCATTATTGAGAAGAGGGATAAGGAACTAGCAGAGCCTAAAGATATCTTGGCTGTCCTTCCCCCCTTTGGTTGCACTATCACTCAAGTAGAGATCTCCATTCAAAAAGTGAAGATCAAGGCCGTTCCAGATAATGGCTTGCCAGTCAACAAGTCTCCTCTAAGCTTGTGAAGAAACTCAGACTTGCCCCTGACCTTAACTATCACCAGATGTATGGCACAGCTAGACTGTCTATGACCCGCGCCATAGGGGCTTACTCTGCTCTACCCATGCGGTTTGGCAAACTTCTTCTAGCTGTGCCAACAGTTTTCTTGGAAAATGAGAGTTAAAATCTCTTAGTTGGCACCCAGTTCCTTAGGGAGTATAATGGGATAATCAACTTGAAAGATGGTTACCTCTCTCTTAGGATACAAAGTCCCTCTGATCTTTGAAGAGCCGGTTAAAGTTCCCAGGAAACGGCTCAAGACATGTGCCTTGGAGTATCCCACTGGGGTTTTAAACCTCAAATATTGCACTCACTCCTCCAACATGAAATGTCCATCCATGGCTTGTCCTGCATTTGAGGGGATCCCTCTCCTAGCCACGTCTGCTGTCACCATCCCACCTGGCTCTCAGGCCATCCTGGACTCCCAGGTATCATATGAACTACCTGAACAAACCTTCTTGGAGTTGTACTCTCCCCCCTCATTAGGGCGCAACAAACCTTATCTTTGCCCTGGAATCCTATATGTCTCTCATAAGGACCCTGTTCAATTGTTGGTAGCCAACTTGACTGCAATCTCCATGACCGTGTCTAGGGGGCAGATTGTTGGATATGGCAAGTTGTTGAGCGCTCCTGATGTCCTGTCTCTTCATCCATTTGGCACGTTACAGGATTTTAACCTACCTGAAGATGAGCCTCAAATCTTATCCTTGTTCACTGTGAAAGACTTTCCAAAGCTGTCCCCAGTTCAACAGAAAGAGGTGCTGGATTTACTAGACCAATTTTCTAACATCTTTGCTAAGGATAGTACCAACTATGGGTTAGCCAAAGGCGTTATCCATCATATTGACACTGGCAACGCTCCTCCCTTCCATGCTAAACCATATTGCTACAGTTGTGTAGAGGATGCCCAGGTATCTAAAGAGCTCAAGCAACTGTTAGACGCTGGGCTGCTGGCACCTTCACAAAGTCCTTGGGCATACCCGCTACTCATCCTAAAGAAGAAAGATGGGGGTCATTGTATTGTGATGAACTATTGCTGATTGAAATCTTTGACAAATAAGGACTCATACTCCTTGCCGCATATTGATGATGCCCTCCAACGCCTTGGAGGCTCTAAATTCTTCTCCACAATGGATCTGGCATCTGGATACTGGCAAGTTGACCTATTTCCCAAGGATTGTCATTAAGCTGTGCTCATTACATCCGAAGGGCTTTTTGAGCCTGCATGCATGCCGCAGGGACTCTGCAACGCCACAGCCACCTTCCAAAGGGCCATGGACTCCATCCTCCATGACTTAAAGTTTTTGTGTGTACTAGTATACTTGAATGAAATAACGGTTTTCAGCGCTACCTTCACCAACCATCTGGCTCATCTCAAAGAGGTGCTCATAAAGACTTGAGAAGCAGGCCTCAAACTAAAGCCTTCCAAGAGTGTCTTCTTCAAAGAGCGTCTTGAATTCTTAGGCCATGAAGTAACCCAGACAAGGATTTGCCCAATGACTAAGAAGGTTGAAGCCATTGAAAAAATGCTTATGCCCACCAACCTGCAAGAAGTACAAGTCTTTCTGGGGATGATGGGCTACTACAGACAGTTTATCCCTGACTTTTCTAATACTTTTGAACCTCTAGTCCAGCTATTACGTAATGTCCCTTTTGAATGGACTGCCAGTCAACAGCAAGCCTTTGAGACCCTTAAGCAAAAACTCAAAGAGGTGCCAATCCTTGTGTACCCTGACTATGATAAGGAGTTCATCCTATAAACTGACGCTAGCAATCTTGCTATTGGAGCTATCCTGGCCCAAATGGATGACAAGGGTGAAGACCATCCTGTGGCTTATACTTCCTGCGTGCTAAACAAGCATGAGAAGAACTATAGTGTCACAGAGAATTAGTGTCTTGCCGTATTACATGCAGTCAAGCAGTTTTGTCACTACATATATGACACCCACTTCACTGTTGTCACTGACCACGCTTCTCTTAAGTGGTTACAACAGCTTAAGGAGCCTGAAGGGCGCCTAGCTAGATGGGCTCTACGTCTGCAGGGTACGACTTCACAGTGTTCACCACCCTGGGATTCAACACCAGAACGCTGATGGGCTCTCTAGAATGCCCATTCTTGCTTTGCACCCTTCAGAGGCTGACCAGTTATACAAACTAATTGGGTACCCGTCTTTGTGGGAAAGTGAGACAGAAGAAGTACAACTGGCTTGTCCAAGCTATCCAAAGATACCCTCATACGCAACAATCAGCTCTTTGAGAAGGTACAAGATCAGTATCTGCCTTATGTAAAACCCAGTCTTTGCCTCTCAGTTTTGTCACAAGCTCATAAAGAGGCTGGGCATGGAGGCATTGCCAAGACCTTTGACTGGCTTTAAAATAATTACTTCTGGGAGAACCTTTGCCTGCTGATCCCAGACGTCATAGCTAGCTGCCACAGTTGCCAGCTACAAAGGCCATGAGCTGCTGCCCACAAATTCAAATTGATCCCCCACAACATGCCTTTCACACTGTCAGCATTGATGTGGTAGGTCCTCTCCCCCGCTCACGTTCTGGGTGTTGCTTTATTCTGATTGCAGTTGATCTTTCAGCAAGTGGGTAGAAGCTCGCCCAACAAAAGACATCACGGCTAAGACAACTGCTGTCTTCCTGCAACAAGACGTTTTCTACCGCATGGCTGTTCTCAAGTGTTCTCTCCTGTAATGGGACTAACTTCAACGCCAAGCTGGTAACCTCTGTTGTCAAAGCTTTGGGGTCTTGTCAGTCTTTCTCTGCTCCCTACAATTCTTCTACCAATGGGCAGTTGAGCGTGTTAATTTGAAACTGGTCTCCATCATGAGAAAACTCAACTACTCTGATGCTGCCAACTAGGATCTATTCTTATCTGCCGCTCTCTTTGCATACCGCCTTAGCAAACATTGTGTCACTGGATACTCCCCTTTTGCTATGTTATATGAGCAAGGGGATACTACCCCTTTGCTCATGGGGCCCCCTTGCTTACCTCTGACACAGCCATGAATCCCAACAACCACATCAAGGATCTAGACAACTGCATAATTGATATACAGGCCACTGCTCACACTTCTGCATACAAGACTAATATGCTTGAACTCTCTCCCAATAATTCTGGACACTCCCCCCTGCCTGAGTTTGATGTTGATGACCATGTACTTTACTACCAACACAGAGTAGGTGGTTGCACACATAAGTTGGACTCTCTATGGATCAGCCCTTTAGAAGTGACTTTTAAGCAAGGGTCCAAGTACACTGTAAAGCTCTTCTCCAGTGGCCATCCTTTTGCTCAAGTGCACGCAAAGCTCCTTTGTAAATATTACCCCCTAAGGCCAATCTAGGGGAGGGGAATGTCATGAATACCGCTATTCACCATGTTTTGATTTTGCCTTTGGTGGGCCATTTCAAGAAAAAATCTCTTGCTTTTGCTTTTGCCTCTCAAAATGAGTTAATGACTGAATCAAGAAGATCAATTGTTTGGTTTCTTGATCCTACGCAACTAACTTGCCCCACTAATGCTATTGGCAAGTGATCCTACCTTCCTGATAGTGTTCTGTGGTATTCCTAATCACTAAATATTCCATTTCTTATTCACCAATAAAAATTAAGTTCTATTCACATTTTTGGCTTTGTGTCTTATGTACTTCCGCGCCTCTCTCTAGCCATAACAAGTAGAGATTATTCTTCCAGGGCTGCAAGGTAAACACAATTGCCTTCCCTGTCTACTAATCAAGACTTAGTACAAATCCAATCCTGAGGTTAAGATTTTCTGTTGTGTAACTTTGCCACGCCTCAGAACACAACAGCACCCTTTGTGCTACTCCTGTGGTCCATTTTGCCAGACTTGTGGGCCAGGATCTCCTCCTCTGTCTGATTTGTGGGTGAAGATCCCTTTAGCCTCCTCAATGTTCCTAGTGGTCTCCTCCTCTCCAGAGAGGCTGTGGTGAAAAGTTTGATGTGTGATGACCTAGATTTGAATGTTGTTCACTATATCTTGCCCTCCACTGAGGGAGAGAGAACGTCAGTGCCTTCCCTTGCCAGCCTGGGTGAGAGCGCTTCAGTTTCCTCCAAGGTTCTTGAGATGCCTTTGCCTGTTGCTTCTCATGCCCCTTGGGTAATCACTGGCCTTGTGTTGATGGGATTGAACTTGTACTTCCCTCAACTGTCCCCAGTGTCCTCCTTATAATCCCCCCTTAGAGCAGTCATCCCAGTTCTCCACTGGGCGGCATCCTGGTGGTTTCTTTTACCGGGATGGGAGCCAAACTTAGTTAGTTTAGCCCCCCTATGTCAGGAATATTCCTGACATAAACCAGATTTTGACTGAGAAAAAATTCTGGAAATAAGTAAAGGAATGTCCAAGCAAAGGGGCAATTTTGATAAGGATTTCCCCCCATTATTGGGGGAAAAGAAAAATCATTTTTTGAAAAAACAGATTTTGGTGAAAACGGAATATTTTATCATCCAGGCAGGTGCCTGCCCCCTCTGCCAGCCTCCCTACACCCAGCCTGCCACCTGCTTGCCCAGGCTGGCACCAGCAAGCCTGCTGCCAGTCCCCTTCCTGCCTGCCAGCCTCCTGCCTGCCACCCACCCGCCAGCCCAGGCCCAGCCAGCCACTCACTTACCCAGCCAAGCGCCAGCAGCCCCGCTGCCAGCCCCCTGCCAAGCTCCTGCCTGCCACCCACACACCCAGCCCGCTGCCAGCCTTCCACCTACTTGCCCCCCGCCAGCCACCCAGCCAACAACCTGGGCCCTGCCAGCCACCTGCTTGCCCACCCTTCCCCCAGAGGACCCGCTGCCAGCCCCAGGCCACCCGCCCGCTCCCCAGGCCCCATTCAACTGCCAGCCGCCCACCTGGGCCCCAGGGCCCACTCCCCAGCCAATCAGAACCAACCATGTCATCCAGCCAATCAGAAAAGTCCCTTATAACAAGGAAAAATTTGAGAATAATTCCTGTCCTAAGGAAGAAGGACAAACTCCAAGTTCAAAAACCAATTTCAATTCTGAAGGTTTTTAAGAAAGGCAAAATCTGGTTTCAAAAGTTAAAAATAACATAACCCACAGCCAATGAAATCTGGCATTTCACAGCACTCACCTAAGCCTAGACTTCAGCCAAACTGAACTTCCCAAACCAAAAATAGATTTGGTTAGTCCCAAGACTTGTAGCCACTACCTGACCACCTACCCAGAGGAAATTATTAGTCCCAAGCAGAATTGTCTAAAACCTCAACAGATTGCCCAGTAACAAGGGTTTGGCCATCCTTTCAAACACCAATTCCCAATCCCCTTGACTAAACTTTGGGGTCTCCAGTCCCCTGCTTTTACTCCCACTTGCAAAACTTTGCAAGTGGGGGAACACTATAAATAAAGGATCTCCTCTCAGTAATAGCTTGTACTATTATTGAGATTAATACCCTCAATAAAAGTGAAATTCAACTTACCACTAAAGTTAAAACTTACAAATCAAGCCCCTGCCAACCATCCAATCCAAGGAAGATGAATCACCTCATCTTCACAGCTGTACTCACAGCTTGCCTTGGGATTGGAGGCTACCAACAAGGTTCAGAGTTCTTTGGGCCCTCCACAGAAGGACTAGGTCATGATCCATACTACAACCCTGGCCAACTGAACTCTTCCAATACTGGACCCTGGCCGCCCCTGGTGTCTCCCCATTTGACACTCTCCATCACCATGTATATGTCTGCCTACTACATCCTTACCTACTTTGCTGAGAGCTTCAGAAGATTCAACATACACACCAAGGTCTTCTGTTGGCTAATGACGGTGTACCCCATAATCACCTCCCTGACAGGCTTCCAGTTTACCAATTTTCTACCATACATACTCCAAGTGGTGCCCACCATTTCAGGGTATTACACCTTCTCTTACAACACACCTAAGTAATGAGAACCTGAAGCTCATCCCTGACCGCAACCAGTTAGTGAAGTGCATATTTGACAAACACTGTGATCTATTCTTCCATAATAAATCTACCATGGTCCAAGGAGAGTTAGTCTTGACAGAGAAGTTAAAGATGTTCAATGATGACAAGGTGTTCCTTTTACATGATGATGGGCCTACAGCAGAGGCAAGAATTATATGCTATGCTACACAAAAGAACCTGGAGCAGTTAAAAGATTCAGAGACCTGGTTATGTGACAGTACCTTTGCAGTATGCCCCCGCCTTTTTTACCAACTATGGGTTGTAAATTCCCTTATTGAAGGCAAGGTGCTCTCATTTGCCTACTTTCTGCTTCCTGGGGCAACAGAAGAGATCTACACATGGGCCTTTAAAATCCTTCAGGAGGGCATCAAAGCCCTACCCAGTAAAAAAAGAGTCACCCTGGCCATAACACTAGAGCCAATCCAGATGGTGATGAAAAGGACAAATCCACCCTTGCTGCAGAACAAGAAGCTCATGATAAAGCACTTGGCCCCTCAACTATAATCATAGACTATGAAACTGCCTAGTATAACGCTTTTGTAAAAACCTTTGATGGAGAGGTCCAGAGGTGTGTTTTTTCATTTTCAATAGGCTGTCAACAGGCATCTAAAGGGTCTACATGAGCTCAACAAGCTTTATTGTCTAGATACATCAGTAAAGTACAAGTTCTTAATTCAGCAGTTTATAGCACTAGCCTTTGTAAAGCCAGAGCATACTGGATAAGCCTTTGACCTCCTATGCCAGGATCCATATGCCAAGAAATATAAGATGCCTTCTACCCTTTCATTGAATATTACAGACCACAGTGGATTGGATGTAAGGTCACTAAGCACTGGATCAAGCCCAGAGCCAAAGCCAACTGGAACTGCTACCAGGCAGTTATTAAGGATGAGATAAAAATGACTTCATCTTTGAAGGGCTGGCATAAGCATATCAAATCCTCCTTTGGAATCAAGCCCAGATACAACACCTTCTACAAGCACCTCAAAGCCCTACAGGGGAAGACTGTTGCATCTATCAGAGATATTGAGAACCGCCCATCCAAGAAGAAGAGAACCACCAAAGAGAAACAATATCAAGAGAAGATCAAGGACATTTTCAAGGCCAAATATAAGCTTTCATAGATTGGGGAATACATCAAGAAGATTGCCACAGTTCTTAATGGCAACCAGATGATCACAGTCTAGCTTTTAATTAAATTTATTGATTATTGTCTAATTTTGTATATAGTTCTTATATGTTCAGTATAATATTTTTAAATAAATAGTTATTCTAAATAACTCATTAATAATTTATGATACTGTTTTAATAAAAATCATTGATTTTCTATTGATAGTTTGATGCCTTAGACTGTATTACTGGCCTATATTGGTACTTACTAGTAAATTATATGTTTTTTTAGTTTTCAATATAAGAAAACTTTATATTAATGTTTCTGATTATTATATTTTCCTTTAATATGTAAATCTTTCTTTAGTACCTTTTTATATATTGGATTTTTTTATCTTCATAAGTGGGAAAAAATATTTTATAGTAAAGATAGCTAATTTCATAGTGAATTATTTTTGAGGTGTATTTTTATGAAATTTTTTAATTGTCATGTATAATTTTTTATGGCTTTTTTTAAATCTATGTTGTCACATTACCCTAAAAGTATTTTGAAGTTTAATTTTTATTTAGTAAAATTTTCAGGAAACAGGTTTCTGCTTATTAAAAAAGTATCAACATTTAGTAGTCTACATGAGTAAAAACTTAATTCTGACTTTTCAATGCTGTTGACATTAAACTATTTTTAATTCTGATTTTCAGCATATAGTAAGTTGACTTGTGGAATGAGTTAATTCTGGAGGTTGCTGTAAACAACAGGTTTGCCCCTTGCCTCTCAGTGGGACCTTCCCTGACCTCCTGGTTGGCCGAGCTTTCTACTGTGGTAACCACACATGATAAGCGCTTAGATGTTACCAAACAACAGACTGACATGCCCAACAATGTGGGTTCCTGCACATCTGAGACCTTGAATACTCTTGAAGAGAGTGTTTGCCAGTTGTGGGCACAACAGCCCCCTTCTGAATCTGTAGCTGAATTCTCCCCGCTTATAAATGTGCTCAATAGCAACAATGGTGGCCCTACTCCCAAAGCACACTTCAAACCTACCTTCAAACAAGTCTTTGACCCTAAAACATCCACCATTGCATCATTTTTGATCATCTAAAAAACAGCCATGTAAAGAGCCTCTGATGAGGTTAAAAAAGAGCACATTTTAGCCTGCCTGCACCTGACCTACCAGGGGGTGGTACCAGAGCTTCCCACTATTGAGACTTGAGAAGAGATGAAACAGCTTTTGATTGATGAGTTTGGTGGTAACCTTATTTTGGAAGTAAAGAAGGACGCTTTTATGCACATTGCCTTCAAACCTAAGATGACTCTGGCCAAATTTTCAGATAGGTCATATATGGAAGGAATGCAATTGATAATTATCAGACAGCTGGCAGTGCATGAACTTACATGGCTTACGTGTAGGCCCTCAAGGTTAGTCAACTTCTATGCCTCCATTTCAAATCTCACAATGTTAAGCTCTCCTCAATGAAGAGCATAAAGACATTGCTTCAGGATATGCATTTGACCCACTCTGGAGCTGTTGTACATAAGAACTGAGCTACCTCTAATTCTGGCTCTTCTTCCCATGGCCCTCACATCCTTACTATGAACTCCCAGAACCCTCCTAGATGCCAAGGTTGCCATAACTGCGGCCAGATAGATCACCACTCTTGAGTCTGTAAAGACCCTCAATTTGAAGGTGCCAATTCCAAGAAGCAGGCGGAAAAAGAACAGTTGACCTAGAGGAAGAGACACTCTTGGTGATAATCCTTCCCAGTCTCCTTGTATTCCCCCATCAGTAGTAGACTCTGAGCCAGCTGATAATGAGGCTCCTCCTATCCTCCTTTTGTTCCACAATATCTCTGACAATTCTGACCTGGATGACTCTGATATTGACAACGCCAACACATATGGGTACTCTGTCTTTGCTGTTCTGAAACCATTCCAGTCCCCTATAAGTTGCAATCAGGAAAGACTACAACTATTGCTAAGCCCTTGCCTGAAGCCAAGGAGGTTGTCTCTTGTCCATACCCCATACAAGCTAAGAGGTACCCTGCACTTATTGAATCTTTTGAAGAAGCTGCTGAAGTAACTAATGCTGTTTTTAAAAATGTTTCATTCTTGATTCCCTTCAGATTGTCTACAAGGAGTTTCCAGGATTGAGGTGCATGATTAAATAGTGGGATAAATAATTAGCAGAAGCCTGAGATATTCTGGCTGTCCTCCCTCCCTTTGGTTGTACTACCACTTGTATAGAAATATCCATCCAAAAGGTGAAAATTAAGGCTGTCTTAGGCATGGAGTCTTCTGTTAATGTTGTCTCCTCAAAGCTTGTCAAGAAGCTCAAACTTTTCCCTGACCTTAACTATCATCAGTTGTATGGTACAGCTGGGCTGTCAATGACTCACACTATAGGGGCTTATTCTTCTCCTCCCTGCTATTTTGCAAGCTACTCTTGGCTGTGCCTGCCATTGTCTTGGAGAATGAGAGCTACAACCTGCTAGTTGGTACTCAATTCCTTAGGGAATATAATAGGATCATTAACTTAAAGGACAGCTACCTCTCTATCTTAGGGTAAAAAGTATCTCTAATCTTTGAGAAGCCAGTTAAAGTTCCCCAGAAGCGCCTCAAGACATGTGCTTTAGAATATCCCACTGGTGTTTTCACTCTAAAATACCGTGCCCACTCCTCCAACATGAGCTTCCCTCCTATGGCCTGCCCTGCGTCTGAAGGGTTTTCACTCCCGGCCACTTCTACTATGACCATTCCATCTGGCTCTCAAGCCATTATAGACTCTTGGATATTATACAAGTTTCCTGAACACACATTCTTAGAGTTTTACTCTCCTCCCTTGCTAGGCTGCAACAAACCATACCTCTGTCCTGGAATCCTAGAAGTCTCCCATAAAGACCCTGTTCAATTGCTGATAGCCAACCTAACTTATTTTCCCGTATATGTGTCTAGAAGGCAGGTTGTTGGATATGGCAAGTTGTTGAATGCTCCTGATGTATTATTGCTATATTTATTTGGTACTTTCCAGGATTTCAACTTACCTGAAGACAAGCCCCAGGCCATATCTCTTTTTACTGCTCAGGACTTCCCGCAACTGTCCAAAGTCCAGCAGAAAGAGGTGCTTGATTTGCTAGATCAATTTTCAGATATCTTTGCTAAAGATAACACTGATTATTATCTAGCCAAAGGAGTTATTCATCAAGTTTATACTGGGGATGCTCCACCCTTTTGAGCTAAACCTTACACTGTAGTTGAGTAGAGGACGCTCAGGTGTCTAGAGAGCTCAAACAACTATTAGACGCTGGGTTACTTGCTCCTTCCCAAAGTCTATGCTCCTTCCCTTTACTCATCTTGAGTAAGAAAGATGAAAGCCACCACATTGTGATGGATTATTGACGGTTAAATTCCTTAACTAAGAAGCATTCCTATCCCTTGCCATGTATTGATGATGCTCTCTGTTGTCTTGGAGGTTCTAAGTTCTTCTCAGCTATGAACTTAGCATCTGGTTACTGGCAAGTTGTTCTCTTTCCTGAAGATAGGCAAAAGGCTGCGCTTATCACTTCCAAAGGAATATTTGAGCCTACACATATGCCTCAGGAACTATTCAAGGCTCCTGTTACCTTTCAACAGGCCATGGACTCCATCTTTTGTGATCTGAAAGTTTCATAGATTTTAGTGTACTTGGATGATATAACAGTCTTCAGTGCTACCTTTACTGATCACCTAGCTCATCTCAAAGAAGTGTTCCTAAAAATTTAAAAGGCTGGCCTCAAACTCAAACCATCAAAGTGTGTCTTCTTCAAGGAACACCTTGAGTTCTTAGGGCATAAGGTGACTCAGATAGGAATCTGCCCCATGACTAAGAAAGTTGAGGCCATTGACAAAATTCTTCTGCCCACCAACCTGCAAGAAGTCCAAGTATTTCTATAAATGATGTGATACTATAGATAATTTATCCCTTAATTTGCTGACACTAGTGAACCCTTGGTTCAGCTGCTGTGTAATGTCCCTTTTGAATGGACTGCCAGCCAACAACAAGCCTTTGAGACCCTCAAGCAAAAACTCAAAGAGGCTCCCATCCTATTATATCCTGATTACAATAAGGAATTTATCCTATATACTGATGCTAGTGACCTGGCTATTGGGGCTATCTTGGCTCAACTGGACAATGAAGGTATGGATCACCCTGTAGCTTATACCTCTTGTGTCCTGAATAAACATGAGAAGAACTACAGTGTGACCAAGAAGGAGTGCCTTGCTGTGCTACATGCCATCAAGCAGTTCCGCCACTACATGTATGGCACCCATTTTACTGTGGTTACTGACCATGCTTTGCTTAAATGGCTACAACAACTCAAGTAACTCAAAAGACAACTAGCTAGATGGGCTCTCTAATTGCAAGGGTATGACTTCACTGTGCTGCACTGCCCCAGAATTCAACATCAGAATGCTAACAGCCTGTCCAGAATGTCCATCCTTGCTCTAAACCCTGCTGAAGCTGACTGGTTGTTTGACTAATTGGATACCCTTCATCATGGGAAAGAAAGACAAAGGAATTTTGAGTCTCCCTTTCTAAGCTATCTGAAGACACCCTCATTTGTGACGGCCAGCTCTTCAAAAAGGTACATGAGCAATACCTGCCTTATGTAAGCCCCAGTCTTGTCTTTTTGCTGGTGCTCCAAGCTCATAAGAAACTTGACATGGAGGCATTGTTAAGACCCATGACTGGCTCCAAAAAACTATCTCAGGGAGAACCTCCGCCTGCTGATTCCAGACGTCATGGCTAGTTGTCATGACTGTCAGCTCTAACAACCTCAAGCTGCCTCTCACAAGCTCAAGATAGTCCCTCCACAGCACGCCTTCCACACTGTCAGTATTGACGCTGTAGGGCCTCTATCCTGCTCTTGCTCAGGTTGCTGCTTCATCCTGATTGTTGTTGGTCATTCTAGAAAATAGACAGAAGCTTTTCCTACTAAGGATATCACTGCTAAGACAAATATGGCCTTCCTTCTTCAGGATGTATTCTATTGTCATGGCTGCTCTCAAGCGCTGTTATCAGACAATGGAACTAACTTCAATACTAAGCTGATGATTTCAGTTGCTGAGGCTCTAGGATCTCATCAATTGTCGGAAATTGCGCCATTAATGCTATTTCAATATGGCCTCAAACAGTGATATGTGCAAAGATTTGGTTGGTTTTTGCTTTTGACTTCAGATATTCCTTGCCTTCCTTAAATGGGTCAACTTTAATGTCCACCCATTATGGATTGCCATTGTTGTAAATTGCGCCATTAATGCTATTTCAATATGGTCTTTGAATAATGATATATGCAAAGATTTGACTGGTTTTGCTTTTGAGTTTGAGATTTCCTTGCCTTCCGTAAATGGGTCTGTCAGGCACTCACCCACTAGGAAGCAATCTCCCTAGGTGGTGAATGATGGCAGAGGGATTTAATCCAGTGACCAAGGATTTCACAGGCAAGGATACCATGCCTAAATAGAATAATTCTCTGAACACTTGATACCTGCCTAGCAGCAAGTTAAAGTGTCCCAAGAAGAAGCATGCTCCCAAATAACAGAGTAGGAAGGCCAAAGCCAAAGGGAGGAAAACTTGGGGTTTGGGAACCTTGGCTGTGGATTCATAGTTCTTGGTCTCTTCTCTGAGAGGTGGGTTGTGTGATAGAGATGCCACAGTATACCAAACTCCAGGAATAACTCTGCACCAAGAGCTGTCAAAGAATTGGGATTCAGGAGTAGTACCCAAATCTGTGTGTGATCCCATTGAAATGCTGGCCAACACAGCCGGCAGCAGGACTATCCAAAACAACCATTTGTACCCAAGAGACTCCATAAGAAGAGTCTTGGATAATCTCATGGTTTTGGATTTTAAGGCTTAAGTCAAAGTAAAAAAGGAAAGCAAATGATTCACAGTGGGTGAATGTAGACTTTATTGAGTGAACAAGCAAAAGATCAAGAGATACCAGAATTATATAGATGGGAACTGAATGATATTCTGGAGATAAAATAAAGGAGTCAAAATTACTTGGAGATGGAGGTTGGGGAAATTTGGGAGGAACTGGAGATTCTGGGCAGTTAAAAATTAAAACTAGAATTATTTGTGTGCTGAAGAAGAAATATCTGACCTCAGCAATACAGGGAGGCATTGGCATGTGTTTTAACATTTGTTACTGGTATAAGATCAGCAGGAGTGCCCAGCTATTCCCCAGTTAAAACTGGGGAAGGAAAACCAGAACCAACAATGGAAACAGGGACCAACAGGTCCTCAGAAACAAAAACAAAGTCAGAACCAATATGGACAACATCATGATGTTTAAATAGATTAAACAGTTTGATTGCTGTAACGTTTGATTGGCTACAACCCAGCTCAAAAAATAACACTTTGTTCTTTGTAAACTTACTAATTGTTCTATTATCCAGCAGAGGACTCAAGAGCAAAAGCAACCCAGCTTCAAATCCCGTTGAATTCAAGGCTGGCTTCAAAACCCATTTTGGGGTTAATTTAAAAGGTAATAAAGGGCAGCTACTACCCACTAAATCATTTAGTTTAGGTGACCCTAATAAACCCAAAAAGGGGATTATTTCCCCCTAATATCACAGAGGATGAATTGTTGTCAGTAATGTCTAAAAGAACATTCCTGACAGGTCTGTACCAATATCCATCCATTCTGGAATACCATACCTGTCTGTGACTGATCTTGGTATAACCTCATCTCAATGTGACTCCTTCTGCAACTCTGTCTACCTAATGAGTGATCATTAACCCTTGTCTACTATTTATGTAGAATCATTTCTCCTAATAAAGACAAGTTTATCCACATTTTTGTTGGCTTTAATATTCTTCAAGCTTTTTCCTGTCCTTTTTTCCAAAAGGACTTTCACATCTTGTATTCCAGGAAATTAAGGTACATGCCCTTATTTTGCCCTGAAGGCTAACCCAAGGCTAGCTTTAAACCCCAAAACTTTTGTTATAAAGATTTACCGCTGTGTCCTCCTGAATGTTGTCCCTAGGAGCCAAACACAACAAAATGGTGCTCACTACAGGGGCTGTAAGCCCCTCAGTCAACCTGTTCCTGTGTGCATTCTCTGGTCTTTCCCCTTTGTTTCTGAAGTACCTGAGCAACCTAAAGTTTTTAGTCCCCCTCTAGAAGAAGGTATCATCAATGTTCCTTCAACTCCTATGGTAATGGTACTGTCTCCTGGGCCCTCTTGGGCCTCCCTTCAAGCTTTCTTTCTCAACTACAAGAAAGCTTGTGCCGCTGCCCGCTCTCTCCTCTACACAGGCGCTGTGGCAATGCACACTGTCCCTGGTCTCTGTCTGTTGTGTTTTGAGGCGCGGAACAGACAAACAACAGGGAATACTAACCTTAGGATTGGATTTGTACTGAGCCTTGGTTAGATGGAAGGGAAGGCTATGCAATTACCTTTTGGCCCCAAATGAATAATCTCTACTAATTGTGGCTAGAGATAGGCGCCAAAGTACTGGGAGACACAAAGACAAAAATATGAATATAACTTAATTTTTATTGGTGAATAAGAAATGTAATATATAGTGGTTTTTAATACTACAAAACAATACCAGGACAGTAGGATCACTTACCACAAGCATGAGTGGGGCAAGTGAGTTGCACAGAGTCAGGAAATCAAATAATTGTATTTCCCAATTTGGATATAGACTCATTTTGAGAGGCAAAAGCAAAAGAGAGAGATCTGTCCTCAAAATAGCCCACCAAAGGCAAAATCAAAACATGGTGAATGGCAGCATTCACGACACTGCCCCCCTCTAGATTGGCCTTAGGGGGGTGATACTTGCAGAGAAACTTGGCATGTACTTGGGAAAACAAAAATCACTAGAGAGTAGTTTCACAGTGTACTTGGACTCTTGCTTGAAGGTCACTTCTAGAGGGCTAACCCACAACATGTCCAGTCTATGAGCGCGTCCTCCTACTCTATGCTGATAGTAAAGAACATGGTCCCCAACATTGAACTCAGGCAGGGGGGAGCGTCCAGCATTATTTGGAGGAGAGCTCAAGCATTTTAGTCTTATATGCAGAGGTATAAGCAGTGGCCTGTAAATCTATTATGTGGTTAACTAGATCTTTGATATAATTGTCAGGACTCATGGCCTTATCAGAGGAGAGTAGGGGGCCCCCAAGAGTGACAGGGTGGTAGCCTCACGACCATTCAGCATAGCAAAAGGGGAATACCCAGTGACATAGTGTTTGCTGATGCAATAGTAAAAGAGAGCAGCAGGTAAGTATAGATCCCAGTTGGCAGCATCAGAATAAGTGAGCTTCTCATGATAGAAACCAGAGTTGAGTTTGCGCGCTCAACCACCCCATTGGTGGAGGAATTATAGGGAGCATAGAAGGATTGATGGGATCCCAAGGCCTCAACAACAGAGGTTACCAACTTAGCATTGAAAGTAGTCCCATTGTTGGGTAGCAACACTTGAGGGCAGCCATGGCTGTAGAAAACATCTTGTAACATGAAGGCAGCAGTTGTTTTAGCAGTGATGTCCTTAGTAGGGCAAGCTTCTACCCATTTGCTGAAATGATCAACAGCAATTAGGATAAAGTAACAAACAGAGCAGGAGGGGGGAGAGGACCTACAGCGTCAATGCTGACAGAGTGAAAAGCATGTTGAGGGGGAACTAATTTGAACTTTTGAGAGGCAGCTTGCGGTCTCTGGAGATGGCAGTTGTGGAAACTAGCTTTGATGTCTGGAATCAGCAGGTAAAGCTTTTCCCAGAAGTAATTCTTCTGGAGCCAGTCAAAAGTCTTGAAAATGCCTCCATGTCTGGTCTTCTTATGAGCTTGTAGCACCAACAAAAGGCAAAGACTAGGCTGTACATAAGGCAGGTATTGATATTGTACTTTCTTGAAGAGCTGATTGTTGCAAATGAGTATATCTTCCAATAGTTTGTACAAGGCTAATTGGACTTCTTCTGCTTTCTTTCCCAAGAGGAAGGATATCCAATTATCTCATACAGTCAATTAGCCTCAGCAGGATGTAGAGCAAGAATGGGCATTCTGGATAAGCCATCATCATTCTGATGTTGAATCCCAGGACAATGTAGCACAGTAAAGTTATAGCCTTACAGGCGGAGAGTTCATCTAGCTAGCTGTCCTTCTGGATCCTTAAGCTGTTGTAATAACTTAAGTAAAACATGTTTAGTGACAACAGTGAAGTGGGTGTCATATATGTAGTGACAAAACTGCTTGACTGCATGTAATACGGCAAGACACTACTTCTCTGTGACACTATAGTTCTTCTCATGCTTGTTTAGCACGCAGGAAGTATAAGCCACAGGATGGTCTTCACCCTTGTCATCCATTTGGGCCAGGATAGCTCCAATAGCAAGATTGCTAGCGTCAGTTTATAGGATGAACTCCTTATCATAGTCAGGGTACACAAGGATTGGCACCTCTTTGAGTTTTTGCTTAAGGGTCTCAAAGGCTTGCTGTTGACTGGCAGTCCATTCAAAAGGGACATTACGTAATAGCTGGACTAGAGGTTCAAAAGTATTAGAAAAGTCAGGGATAAACTGTCTGTAGTAGCCCATCATCCCCAGAAAGACTTGTACTTCTTGCAGGTTGGTGGGCATAAGCATTTTTTCAATGGCTTCAGCCTTCTTATTCATTGGGCAGATTCCTATCTGAGTCACCTTATGCCCCAAGAACTCAAGGTGTTCCTTGAAGAAGACACACTTTGATGGTTTGAGTTTGAGGTCAGCTTCTTGAATCTTTATGAACACCTCTTTGAGATGAGCCAGGTGATTGGTGAAGGTAGCGCTGAAAACTGCTATATAATCCAAGTATACTAGGACACACAACAACTTCAAGTTATTAAGGATGGAATCCATGGCCCTTTGGAAGGTGAACGGGGCATTGCAGAATCCCTGTGGTATACAGGTAGGATCAAACAGCCCTACAGATGTAATGAGTGCGGCATTTTGGAGGTCCTTGGGCAAAAGGTCAACTGCTAGTATCCCAATGCCAGATTCATAGCAAAGAAGAACTTAGAACCTCCAAGACAGCAGAGAGCATCATTGATACACAGCAAGGGGTAAGAGTACTTCTTGGTTAAAGAGTTCAATTGTTGATAGTCCATCACAATACAATAGCCCCCATCCTTCTTCTTTAGGATGAGCAAAGTTGAAGCACAAGGACTTTTGGAAGGGGCCATTAGCCCAGTATCTAACAGTTGTTTGAGCTCTTTAGACACCTGAGCATCCTCCACGCAACTGTGGCAGTATGGTTTAGCGCAGAAGGGGGGAGTGTCTCCAGTATCAATCTGATGGATAACGCCTTTGGCTATTCCATAGTTGGTACATTCTTTGGCAAAGATTTCTGAAAATTGATCTAGCAAATCAAGCACCTCCTTTTGCTGAACCAGGGATAATTGTGGGAAATCTTGTGCAGTAAACAAAGATAGGACTTGGGGCCCGTCTTCCAGTAGATTAAAGTCCTGAAACGTACAAGGGTATGAATGGACAAGACATCAGGAGCATTCAACAACTTGCCATAACCAACAACCTTCCCTCTAGATACATTTATGGGGAGAGCAGTTAGGTTGACTACAAGCAATTGAACAGGGTTTATTGTGAAGTGATTTGGTTGTAAACTAGCCATCACTATACTCACACATTTTATCCATTAAGCTTGGTGAATCATGGAACAATGGTACTCTTGCTCTGGGTGATAACAAGGTAAAATTAACAAATAAGTTATATCCTGAGTTCATATTAACTAATGATTAGCCAATTGTTAGTTTAATAGTGGGTTAAATATAGGGGAAACAAGGCTGTAACCAGAGGATCATGGCATTCTGTGCCTTTTGTTAATCTTTTCTGCTTTTATAAAACTCCCTTCTTGATTGATCAAATAAAAGATCAAATTTACATACTTTAACTTTATTATACACATTAGGCTAGATACTTATCTTGACCTAATCTTTAGTAATAGAAGGATCATATTTCAAGTTAAGTGAAAGCAACTATCAACTCTACACAGAAATAAGACATTGGTGCTCACTCTAGCATGCATTGGTCTAATGATAACCATCGCTCTGCTGGGGACTTGTTTTTTGTGCAGGGAGGTGATGGAGATAACCTTCTCCACGCTTTCCTTTGCCACCTTCAGGACCACCCTGATGGGTCATTCTTGGAGATCAATTGCCTTGCTGGAACAAGAGATGATCTTCCTAATGAATTTGTGGCTTTTGGTCAGTTCATGACTGAGGTGCAGCATCCCCGCCTAATAGAGGATCAGTCCTCTCTACACCTTGATGTCCCAGTGCCTCTTGAGGTAGACAGAAACGCAGAACCTACCCAGCAAAAGCTGGAGCAATCTATTAGCAGTATGGACTGGGGTGCGTACCAGAATGGGGAAGCCCACAAGAAGCTTGCCGTACTACCCTCTTATGGCATTACAGCTAAAGAGACATTTCAAAATTTCACAGGGATAACTCCAAATCAGCTTCAAATACAATGAAAACAATCAAACAAGCCAAGGAGTATATCCACAGCTTTGCACATCCTGCCATTTGCCATAACAGACCCACCTGGGTTATCAACTATCCCTGATCTTGCATCAGGGAAGCTTGATAAACAATCAGCAGGCTTTCCTCTGTTGTCTGTATGACAAACTTACAAGCTCTATGACCAATATCAGTCACCAATTGAATCAATTTAAAATCCTCTAAAACTTCACGGCAAACTGATCAACACAGCTTGAGAAACGCCTGACAAACTACATGTCCACAATGATTGGGACTATGCTGGAGCACAAAGGATTGGATAATAATTGGCTAGGCACAGTAACTCATCATGTAAAGGGTGCAGAAGCCACTTTTTGCTACCTATGTAGCAAGGTAGAGTTGCTCGGCCTCTCTGTAAGACTGATAGAAGATGGGGTTGCGTGGGAAGGCAATAAGAAATTCACCGCCATTATCCAACAGGACATGGAGGAGCTATCCAAACACGTCAGTGAGATTGACAAGGGCCTTTGGCAATCCCTCTTTGACTGCAATCATTTCAACACGGAATTTCCCAAGCTTGCAAAATTGATCAATCACAACCATAACTACACAGAAGATAATTGAGAAGATCTGGAAGTATTAAGCAACAATCATTGGGCTATTCAAGAAAAGAACAATTTGATGTTTGAAAAACAGGATTCACATATAGAGAAGCTTGAAGACAAACTGCATGCAGCTAATTGCACAATAAAAGACCTGGCTCAAGAAGTGCAATTGCAATGTAGCAACGTTCTGCATCTACAAGGACAAGTAGAGCAGTTACTTCAAGTTTACTCCAGCCAAACTATGCTGGGAACAGGTCCACAGAAGACCACAAGAAGAAGCCAAAAGCGTTCTGTCCACAGTCAGCCAGGCAATATAAGAGGACTGTTTCTCCTTTCATAGTTATGAGAGCAATGGAGACAACATAGGCAGTACAATAAGGAAAGTCTATGTAGCGGAACCAGTTCTAGATAGCAGTGAAACACCTCTTCCTGGTGTTGCTGTCTCTACTTCCAGGACTAGCAACAATGCCAGGGATGCGGCTTTGGAAGCACAGTTTTGAGCTTTGAACCAGAGAAATACCTCACCCCCGCCTAGAAGAAGTTATGATTTTAGCACTT
This sequence comes from Entomophthora muscae, assembly GCA_014839935.2. Classification (NCBI taxonomy): domain Eukaryota; kingdom Fungi; phylum Entomophthoromycota; class Entomophthoromycetes; order Entomophthorales; family Entomophthoraceae; genus Entomophthora; species Entomophthora muscae. The sequence goes on from QTSX02004264.1 coordinate 577,204, forward strand.
CTGCTGTGATCTTGAATTTCAAGCCAACAAACTTGCCAAAGTTTGACAAAAAGGCCAATGTCCACAGGTTCCTCTAGCCATACAATAACTCTATGTATGGGGCGGATGATGTCATGAAGAATATGACCATCTTTAATTTTTTGGATTTAGAGACCCAGACAATAATAATGCCAAGACTTCTGGAACAAGGCTGGACTTACAAGAATGTATCCAGGGCCCTCATTGCAGAGTTTGGCAGCAAAGAAGCTTTATTTTGCTGCAAAATGGAGTTCACAAAAGAGAAGATAAAGAAGGGGGAAAGCCTTATGGATTTCTCAGAACACTTCTACTTGGAAGCACAGACACTAGTCTCCATGGGAGCTGCCACTTTTGTTGACGTAAAAGGAGCACTTCTTAATTATGTATGTCCTAATAGAGAGCTTTCTATTGCTCTCAAATCTGGAATATATGGTGCTAGAACGTTCCCTGAGTTCATGCGTCACTTGGGATCTTTTAAGGAACAGTTCAAAATCCCCTTTTACAACTATAAGAAAGCCACTTTGTTCTCTTCTACAGATTCCAAAGGCAAGACTTGGGATAAGGACTCTCCTAAGAAATCTACAATAGTAGCTACGCCCCCAGTCAACAACATAACAAACAACCGCACCTGCTACAAGTGTGGGCAATTAGGACATCTTTCCTGGGACTGCAAGCAACCCAAGGCTAATGTGCGCCACCTGAACCAGGAAGACAATGTGGAAGACAAGCGTGATGATAAGGATAAAGAAGAGGACAGAGTAGAAGACAGTGAGGGGTCAAAAAGCTGCTAAGCAGTCAGGTTGAGGAGAAAACCCTGACTGCTAGTAGTTCCTGACCCTCTCCACCTATTGACCTGGATCCTGACGCCCCTGACTGCAACGTCAGCCTGTTGGACCAAGAAGCTTGCCCCAAAAGATACTTGCCAGATAAAGAAGAAATAAACAAAGACTTGCTCTATAGAGTTTTGGCCGTCAACACAGCTACAAGGAAGCAAGCAATATTTACAGAGAGTATACCTTCCAAGGAAGCCATTGACACCATCTCTATACCCTATGCTGAACAACTTTGCATGCCATACACTGAGGTCACCCACAAGAGTGATAGCGTCAAAAATTTGTCTCAGCTATTGAGGTCAGTACAAGTCTCCGCAAATTTGGATACCTTGAAATCCCTGAAGCCCAACCTAACAACTGCACTGGAGTTGTTTCTTGCTCAGTTTAAAGGATTGTACGTTCACAAGGTTACCAAAATTACCTCCCCTCATTACGGAGAACAACATAATTTCACTTACATTGAACTGGTGGTTCATAAGCTTTGGGTAAGGGCAATTCTGGACTTTGGAGCTCCGGGGAACATTGTGTCAACCAGGCTAGTCAAAAAACTGTTTCTTGCGCCTGATTTAGACTACAATGAGGAATTTGGTACTGCAGGACCTGACAAAAAAAGGCTTTGGGAGACTATTCATCCTTACCACTTTGTTTTGGTAAATTGGTGGGAACTGCCTAGCAATAGTGTTACACAACAAAAGCTATGATATCTTAATTGGTACCAGTTTCATGGCAACCTACGGAACTATCATCAATCATTGAAATAGCACCTTCAGCATTCTGGGTCACTTGGTACCAATGTTTTATCATGGTGACAGACCAAGAGACCTCCCTATAAAGAAAATTTATTATATTAATATGGAATATGTTGATTGAGATATGCCAGTAGCATACACCTTGCGTCAATGCAAAATCAAGGTTCTACCTCTGGCCACTAAGGAGTACAAAGGGATCCCCTTATATTCCTCTAGTGAATTCTCCATTCCAATTGGTTCTCAAGTGATTCACAATACAGCTTTAAGTCTCAATTTCCCTAATGGTATGCATGGTGAAGTATTTGGACTCCACAATGGTTTGCAACTGGAACCTTGGATTTTACCTGGTATTGTCATGCCATCATTGGATGAGATTCTGGTAATCTTAGGGAACTTTTCTGATAAACTGCTGAAGGTGAAGAAACACCAACTACTAGGCTCCATGAAGCTGGAAGAAAACTCTAGTCTTATGGATGCCACCCCATTTGGTGAGTTGAGTGAATTTGCACTACCTTGCAACCAATCAAGTGTTCTGTTGCTTATTCCACGCAAATTTTAAATGGACTAACAGAAGACAAGAAGGACCAAGCTATTTGAATCTTTGCTAAATACAAGGACGCCTTTGCGGAGAATGATCAAGACCTAGGGAAAGCTCTGGGAGTTGAACATGTTTTGGATACGCAAGGCACTACCCCTATTCACTCTAGGCCAATAAGGCGCAGTCTGGCAACCAAGCCATTGTAAACAAAGAACTACAGAAGTTACTTGCATCTGGCTATTGGTACCCAGCAAAAGCCCTTGGTCTGCCCCACTGTTAATTGTAAAGAAAAAGGATGGGTTGAACCGCGTAGTAATGGACTACCGCAAATTGAACTCTGTTACAAAAAAGCACTCTTATCCATTGCCCCGCATTGATGACACATTGGACAGGCTGGTTTGTGCAAAATACTCCAGTGCAATGGATCTGATCAGCAGATACTGGCAGATTGATCTTCCAGAGGCAGATCAGGAAAAGTGTGCCATAATTACAGAGCAAGGCCTTTTTCAACCTACCAGGATGCCACAAGGACTTGCAAATGCTCCCACAACTTTCCAAAGAGACATAGACTCTGTGATTGGGGACCTCAAGTTGACTTGTGTTCTGGTTTACCTTGACAATATTAGCATCTTTTCACAAACCTATGGTCAGCATTTGGACCACTTGGAGACAGTATTTCAGCGTCTGATTGCTGCCAACCTCAAGTTAAAGCCAGGGAGTGTAAATTCTTTAAGGAAAATTCGGAACTATTGGTTATATTATCAGTAAGGATGGCTTGCAGCCTGTTCCTGTCAAGGTTGAAGCTATCACACACATGCAAACGCCTTCCAACAAAAGAGACGTTCAGGTGTTTTTAGGGATGATTGGCTATTATAGACGCTTTATACCAAACTTTGCCGGCCTAGGAGGACCATTATTTCACTTGTTGAAAAATAACGTTAAATTCTCATGGACAGATGGATGCCAGAAGGCCTTTGAGGACTTGAAGGCCACTCTAGTGTTGGAGCCAATACTTTCCTATCCCAACTTTGAGTGTTCCTTCATTGTACACACAGATGCCAGTTTGACAGCAATTGGTACTGTTCTTTCTCATATGGACAACAATGACCAAGATCATCCTGTAGGATATTGTTCCCGTACACTCAATAGCCATGAAAGAAATTATACAGTTACAGAGAGGGAATGCCTAGCAGTCATCTATGCCTGCCAACAATTTAGAGTGTATCTCCACAGAGTACACTTTACGGTGGTAACTGATCATGCCTTGCTTAAATGGTTGAAAACCCTGAAGAATCCAGAAGAACAACTGGCACAATGGGCTATTAAGCTACAAGCCTATGACTACAAGATAATCCATTGTGCAGGAGTCATGCACCAGAATGCAGACTGTCTTTCATGTCTTCCTACCATAGCTTTGGTCTCCTCAGCAGCAGAGAAACTATACAACAAACTGATGCTTAAACCTTTGTGTGGGGGGAGGAGCCGCTTGAGATTCAGAAAATTCTGAAGGCTCTTGCAGTGGACACCTGTGTCAAGAATAAGCAGCTTTTTAAGTTGTATAAAGGGAAGTGGCTACCATAAATTTGTCCATCTCTACGTACAGACACAGTAGTATCAGCAAATTGCACTGTGGATCATGGTGGTATTCATAAAACCCTTAACCTCTTTCAGCAGCATTGCTACTGGGAAGGTATGCACTCAGATGTAGCAGAAACCCTGGCCGCTTGTCATGACTGTACAATTGAGCAACCAAAGGTCTTGCACTATCAGCACCAGCTAATTTGACCTGGCTTTGCATTCCATACCGTTGCTATAGATGAAGTAGGCCCCCTTACACTGAATGCTAACAAGAACAAGTTCATTATTGTAGCAGTGGATCAGCTTACAAAATAGGTAGAAACAAAAGCAATTCCTAACCAGTTGGCGCTGAACACAGCCAAGTTCATTTTGGAGAATATACTCTACAAACATGGCTGCCCCCAGACATTGCTAACAGATAATGGGACCAACTTCACAGGATACATGATACCCAGACTGAACAGACTTATGGGTATCTGTGGCACTCTGTCAACACCATATCATCCCCAAACAAAATGGGATGTTAGAAAGGACAAATGGAAGCCTGGTACAGATCTTAAGGAAGCTTAGTCACCAGCATGAAACAGAATGGGATACATATCTTCTGGCAGCTATATTTGCGTACAACATAGGATTCCACGGGCTACTGGAAAAAGTCCCTTCCAGCTTCTTAAATGGTCAACAGCCAAGTCTCCCGCCACATCTCTACAGTTTAGTTAAAACTAACAATCCCCTTACCCCCAATGCTTATTTGAAGAGACTAGCACAGACGCTAATCAAGTTACAGTCTGAGGTGTACTCTACCAACTTAGCAACAAAGGAGAAAAAAAAATGGATCATGCAGTAGAAACCCAACCTGCCCTTCCTGCATACAAAATAGGAAGCTTGGTATACTTCTATAGCAACCGAGGGTACAATTGCAAAAGTAAACTTGCCTCACTATGGCAAGGTCCGGTCAAGGTAGTCCAGAAAATGGGAGTAGATAGCTACACTCTCAAGGATCTGAAAACTGGTCAACTGATCACTCAATTCCATGCACAGTACATATGCAAGGCTCCAAGTGATCAAGCATAAACCTTTATGGATAACAATTTAGAAAAAAAACCCCAATGAAATTAGTCCATGGGTTGTTATCCTTTTTGCATCAAGAAGAGAGAAAGATTATAGTAAGAAGGATTAGTAGGGTTAAGCAACTAGTTCTTTATTGATACACTGCTGCCTCTAACCCCAGGCGTAACTGGATGAGGACTTTGGTAATGGCTGCGTAGATTATCCAGACACTAGGTAGCCAATAGAATGCAAATGGAAGAAAAGGAGAATTGTTGATGAGAAGGAAATTGACACGGTTAATGCCAATTGAAAGAGGAAAAGCAAGTCCAAGCAAGATGTACTCCCATAGAAGGCTTTCTTGCTGGGCATATTCCTTGGGTGTTTTGCCTCCTACTTAGTACATTACTCCCAACAGCCATTCAATATATTTGGGCATGTGGTGAAGCCTCTGGTGATAAACAACCTTGGAGCCACTAAGCACCAAATTCCCTACCAATGCTATGAATTGTCTACTTCCTGCCCAACTATAGCTAAGGAGCTCTAGAGAAGTACTCATTGCTTGTTGCAAACAGTATTCATGGCTATCTGAACCATGCCACAAGGTCACTGGGCCAACAGCAGACCAAGGATCAGACCATGCTGTAAATACCAGTTCAAGAAATTTGAGAGCACAAGAGATTTGATTGTCTGTCAAGTATATCCCATCAAAGGAGAAGTGTGTAGGCATAACTGGGCATACCTTAAAATTTTTACCTGAGGTATACGCCAATGAATGTTATTCCCTACTTCAAGCCTCTTTGTGGAGATTACATAAGGATTTTCCAGGGCTAGAATAAGAGTAGATCACATAACTACTGGGCCACTGAATTGTAGGATGTGAAACATCTCACAATGAAGATTGGTGGCCAGTTTGATATAAGAACCTTGACTATCTTATTAGACTGCCATGGGGGTAATGCCCACCTCTCCTTTGTTCAGAATTTTGAGAAGATTGGCTAAGCTTGGTGTAGGTTCATTGGTATTATCAGTTGGAGTGGTGGAAGTAGTCTTACTCTTGTTACTACAACATCTCTTCTTTGCAATTGTTGAAAGCTGGTTGGATGAGGCATACCAGAGTCTTGTGTTACCAACTTACTCAAAGAGGTACTGGGTTTATAAGAGACATTACTGGAGAAACTACAGAAATCTGCATCTATCTTGCCGCCTAGAATCTTGGTGAATTCCTTTTCTTCTGAGACTAGAACAGGTGAGTACCTGTGTGCAGTTACAACAAGAATTTTGGGTATTCTCTTTTGAGCTCTGTTGATTCTCTGTTCTGGAACATTGTGTAGCGCACAACTGGCTTCCTGTTTCTTTTCAAGCGGTTTACCATACTGGAGAAAGTTAAAAGGCTTTTACAGTAATGTCTAGTTTAGTGGGGGGAAATGCTGTGAAGTGATTGGTTGTAAACTAGCTGTCACTATACTCACGCATTTGATCCATTAAGCTTGGTGAATCATGGAACAATGATACTCTTGCTCTGGATGATAACAAGGTCAAAAATCAACTAAGTTATATCCTGAGTTCATATTAACTAATAATTAGCCAATTGTTATTTTAATAGTGGGCTAAAGATAGAGGAAACAAGGCTGTAACCAGAGGATCCTGGAATTCTGTGCCTTTTGTTAATCTCTTCTGTTACTATATAACTCCTTCTTGATTGATTAAATAAAAGATCAAATTTACATACTTTAACTTTATTATACACATTAGGCTAGATACTTATCTTGACCTAATCTTTAGTAATAGAAGGATCCTATTTCAAGTTAAGTGAAATCAACTACCAACTCTATGCAGAAATACAACAGGGTCCTTATGGGAGACATCTAGGATTCCAGGACAGAGGTAAGGTTCATTGCAACCTAGTGAGGGAGGAGAGTACAACTCCAGGAAAGTTTGTTTGGGTATCTCATACAATATTTGGGAGTCCAAGATGGCTTGAGAGCCAGGGGGAATGGTTATAGCAGAAGTTGCTAGGAGAGGGATCCCCTCAGACCAGGGCAAGCCATAGGCGGACACTTTATGTTGGAGGAGTGGGTAAGGTATTTTAGAGTGAAAACACCTATGGGATATTCTAAAGCACATATCTTGAGGCGTTTCCCAAGGACTTTAACTGGCTCTTCAAAAATCAGAGGGACCTTGTACCCCAGAATAGAGAGGTAACCATTTTTCAAGTTGATCCCATTATATTCCCTAAGGAACTGGGTGCCAACTAAGAGATCATAACTCTCATTCTCCAAGACAACTGCAGGCGCAGCTAGGAGAAGCTTGCCAAATTGCATGGGGAGAGCAGAATAGGCTCCTATGGCACAAGTCATGGACAGCCCAGCTGTACCATACGGCTGATGATAATTAAGGTCAGGGGCAAGTTTGAGTTTCTTCACAAGTTTGGAGGAGACAACGTTGAATGGCAAGCCATTATTCAAGACAGCCTTGATCTTCACCTTTTGGATGGATATTTCCACGCAAGTGGTAGTACAAACAAAGGATGGGAGAACACCAGAATGTCTTGGGCTTCTGCTAGTTCTTTGTCCCACTTTTCAATCATGCATCTTTATCCCAGAAACTCCTTATATACAGTTTGGAGAGGAAGCAAACCTGACACATTCTTGAATACAGCGTCAGCAATTTCAGCGGCTTCTTCTTATGACTTTACTAGCACAGGGGACCTCTTTGCTTGAGTAAGGTATGGACAAGAGACAACTTCTTTGGCCTCAGGAAAAGGCTTAGTAGTTGCTGTAGTCTTCCCTGATTGTAACTTGTAGGAGACTGTGGGAATCCTGGTCACCAGTCCCCAAAGTGTGTCCTGGGTTATAGCCAGGGACTGTCTTGGAGAAGTTTTCATTCCCCAAAAGTGGTGAGTGGTTGGTTAGGACCTTATACTTGGCCTGCATATGAGAAAACTCTTCCAGTACCTTCCCAATTACTAGGCAAGTGTCTCCACCATACACTTTTACTTCAGCAGGTGCTAGCCCTTCTGTAGGCCAATACCAATCCTGCAACAGCCTAGTAAATTTAGCTCTGATAAATTCCCTCCTCTATCTGTCATTTCAAGATGCCTAGTTTTTTTTCACTCCTCTTGGGCAGACTCACTAGAGGCAAATTTCCTGCAACCAGGGCAATAAATTCCTTGTCCTCTGGTCTAGGACAAAAATGCGGGGTAATTGACTCATAGAACTTATATTCTTTTATTGTAGGAAATTTGGGCAGGGGTTGTAATAGGTGTTTTATTTTACAGTCAGAAGGAAGATTCCCTTAGAAACCTTCTGATATATGGCCTTGGGATAAGGAATAATGAGGGGTTTATGCCAATCCTTGGAGCCCTTTAAAAGTCTCTTTGACTCCTTGTACTTGGTCTTTGGCTCCTGCTCCTTGGTCTTGGGCTCCTGCGCTTCAGTCTTGGGCTCCTGCACCTTGGTCTTTGGCTCCTGCACCTTGGTCTTAGGCTCATGTGTTATAATCTTGGGTCACTGTGGTCTGTTCCAGCTCTGGTTTCCTATTCTTGGTCTTTGGCTCCTTCTGTAGCTTTTGTGGCCTTTGTAATCCACTTGATCCAGTCCCTGAAGAGTCTCAGATAGCTCCCCTTTTATAGCCCCTTGTTTCAGACCAAAACCTCTCTTAGAACTCTGGTTTTTAAAAGCTTAAACTATCCAGTTTCTCTCTCTCTCTATAATATATCAAACTTTATAACTTACTTCAGCCAATAAAAGCCCTGAATTTTCTGCTTCTGCTCCTCATTTTTTAGGCTTTAACTCTTAAGTTAAAGCCCTTAAAATACTGATCAAATAGACTCCAGCTTGCAGCTAATCACACGCCTCAATTCAAAGGTTTTGCCAAAAAGGTTTCCTGGATGACTTGCTCTTGACCCTGGTTTGAACTCAAGGCTGTCTTGCTCTGGGTAAACAACTGCTCCGTGTTTCAAACGGGTTTGCTGTGATTCCCGTCATGTTTTCCTGGCAAATCTTGAGCGCTTCTGTACATGTTTTACTTAAGCAAATTTTATCCCCTTAATTTTACAATGTTTCTCCGTGTTTCCCCGTGTTTTCCTTAATGCTTCAAGACTTTGAACCTGCTTGCTGCTCGCCCTTTTGCCTCTCTTGATTGCTCTTGACAAAATTTGTCTTTTGCCCTTACAGTTTCTCTGTCCTGTTTCTGGCCTCTTTCTAACTTCTTTCTGACTTAATTTCCTCATAATAAATTTACATTTTTAACACCCTGTAAACCATTTTTCTACTCTTTCTCTCTGAACATATGATAGTAATTATTTTTTAACATATTAGGTAGCATTTAAGTGTTATTTAACTGCTTCTTTCTGTTCATATTTTCTCTTTAAAGACACCAAAATCAGCTTTCCCAGCTTTTGCATCCAGTCTGGCTAGTCCTTCCAAGTCACCTCCTGTTCTGCACTTACATCTTCTAGTCCTTCCACCAGTTATTTAATCACATCTCTCAGTTCTTCATCTAAGTAGCCCATCTTAGTACACCAAACAGCTCCTCTCCAGTCTTCAGACAACTTCATCAGTCTTCAGGCCATTCCTGCATCAAGATCTTTAAGCCCTTCAACTTATCCTTGCTAAGAACCACCTTGGTTCCACCTGCACAATGAACCTTTATGGTTTAAAACTTCAATATGAACCAGCAGTCCTTTGACTAGCTTTCTCTGTGATAAAACAGTTCCTCTCACTAGTCTTCTCTGCTATTTCAATGAACCACTGTCAAAACTGCAGGCTCAACCTGCCAGCAAGGTTCCAACCAAGCGGGTTTGTGACCCACAATTTGATTATCTGGTCACTAAGCCAGACTAGGAAGTCAACTTGACTTATCAAATCCAACAACATGAACAGATGATGATCCTCTACGGTGGATACCTTGTTTTGGAGCTTGACTCATTATCAGGATCAAGCCACTCCCTTCTTCCATCCAACCGTGTGATCACCAATCATGTTCCTGTTATCCATTGATTCACATGGACTATATAATCACTATCTCCCAATAAAGATTATTATCTAGCTTCTAATTTTTCCCCTTGTAACTCTGCTAAAACAGCACAGTTGCAATATTTGTAGCATAGGTAGGCTCTCCATCCTACCTTATCTTGAAAAATGCCGCCTGTTGCCCGTACACGCCGCAGTCAACAAATCCTTGACAGAATTATGTCTGGCCTCCTGCCTGAATGAACTCTGTACACTCCTGGTACCGCAATACCTAATGGTTTTGTCTTATACTAAAACACAGTGATCCTGCTACCTGCCTTCAATACCATGTCTGCACAAGGTTTCTTCCAAGCTCTGCCATCAATGCCGCAACCAGCCAACAAAACCACCATGCCCGCCTATGTAGCCCAAAGACTACAAAGCGCAGCCTTGGAACTTTTTTCCAGGGCCAACAATGACAACACTGCCCCATGGATCCAGTATGCTCAGAGCAAGATAGCTCAGATGGAATGCCCACAGCAATTTTGGATTGCAGAGATTTCTATTTTCCTGACCCATGATGCTGGCACCTGGTACAACAAGTGGCATAAAGAGCACACAGACAAGAGCTAGGATACCTTTAAGCAAGACTTGCTGGCAAGATTTGTGCTAAAGGACACAGTGCTCATGATCATTTGCCAAGTTAAGAACCTGAACCTGACAGGCACCATAAAAGAACTCACACACGCCTACAAGGAACTCTGCCTTTGTGCACCATCCAATATGGCTTTTGACACCCCAGATACACACCTCATGTACTACAATCTCTCAAGTTGCACATGATGAGACATGTAAACCTGGATCAGGTGACCAATCTGGAAAACTTATACTGTGAAACGGAAAAAGTGGAGCAGACATCCAACGCTCTGCACAAGGCACAAACTGGGAAACATGAAAGACCCAAAGATTCCCATCCAAGTGGGTGCTCCTCTCAACCACCCCCTGGAGGCAACAGGAGCAACGCCAACCACAAGCCCACGGGTTATAAAGGACATGGAAATGGAAACAATGGTCAGTCAAATTGTACTCATTTCTGCGTCACTGCCACGCAGGGCAACCAAGATGAGGGAAAAGCCCGGGGAGAGCACTAAGCAAGCCAAGATCTCCCCACGCAACTCCAGACTTGCCCAACAATGAATACCAACCCAAGGAATATGGACCAATGCCCAATGATCCAGGTGTCCTTGGAAGACCCAGTACTGTACACCATCACGAGACATCTCAATAAACTGATGTCTTATCTTTTCTGCTTTTGCAGTTACACAGGCTCAGCGCTCCTGGACTCAGGCGCAGACCAAAACTTAGTCAACAGTAGCTTTGTGGATAAGTTCAAGCTGGCCACTAATCCTTTGCAGATTAAAAATGTGGTCTTGGCTGATAAACACCACATTGCCATGACAAGATAAACTGCCCTCTTCTCTGTCATGCACAAGAACCTTCACTCTACCATCCAAGGTCCTGTCATTGACTTTCCTAAGTTTGACATTGTACTGGGACTAGACTGGTTACAAAATAACAATCCTCACATAGACTGGGCAACTTCAGTGTTAACCATCAAACGTGAAGGTGTCAAACACCAAATCCACCCTGACTCCATGGACCAACTGCTCTGCAATCACGTCTTTGTGCGCATCACAGAGACCCAGGACAAGAAGAAATATTTAAAGTCAATTGACTGGGACTTCTTCTAGTACAAGATCATACACTTCAAAGACCACCAGGATACCTCCACGCCTCAGGACCGCATCATTGGGCCACACCCAGAAATCTTTAAGGAAGTGTAACTTGGGCTGCCCCCTGAGAAGCATATTCAGCACTCTATCCAACTCAAGGGGGCTATACCCAAGTTGTGCCCTATCTACAGGCTGACCCCAAATGAAGGCAACACCTTATGTGCCTACCTCAAGGAGGCATGGGAAAAAATCTTATCTGCCTCTCACAATCTCCCTTTGGGGCTGCCGTATTCTTTGTGGCTAAGAAAGACGGTACCTTACGCCTGGTCACAGACTACCACGCCCTAAACAAAGTTACCATTAAGAATTGTTACCCTCTACCACTGATTGACGACCTCCTTAATGCCTTGGGAGGAGAACTGTATTTTCCAAGATTGATCTAACTGCAGGTTACAATCAGATTTGTATCAAGGAGGAAGACATCCCCAAAACGGCCTTCCACACTAAATACGGCTCCTACAAATGTGTGGTGCTCAACTTTGGCATTACCAATGCCCCGTCTACCTTTGTAACCTTCATGAACAAAGTGTTTGCACTCTACATAGGCAAACACTCCCTAGTATACCTAGACAACATTATTGTCTACAGACCCTTGGTAGAACAGCACCACAAAGATCTGGAAGCAGTCTTTGCAACCATGGCACAACACAAACTGTTGGCCAAGCCCTCCAAGTGCCAGTTCTTCTGTGAACAACTACCCTTCCTGGGGCATATAGTCTCAAATGACGGCATTGAGCCCAACAGTCAAAAGATAAAAGCCATCTGCAAGATGCCACCACCCAAAGATAAGTCAGAACTCTGCACCTTCTTGGGAATGGTGGCCTATGTACAACATTTCATACCTGACTGTGGTGTTCTAACTGCCCCCTTATCCGCAATAACTGATGCTAAGTCTAAGTTTATGTGACCCCCCAATGTGACCTCTGTTTTAGACGCCTCAAAGAAAAGCTCACAACAGCTCAATCCTGCAATACCCCAAATGTGACGGGGATTACCAGATGGAAATGACGCCTCAGATGCATCCATTGGGAGAGTACTACAAATTAAAAATAGTGACAGCAACTTCCAGCCTTTAGCCTACAAATTGCTGAAGTTGACAGATGGAAAGTGTTGATATCCTATCCACAACAAGGAACTGCTGGCTATTGTGTACTGCCTAGTCAAATGGAATTGCTACATGGAACGCCAGGAAGAATTTACAGCATTAACCAATCAAAAGTCACTCATCTTTTTCAAGACTCAAGCAAATCTGTCACGCCGCCAAGAATGGTGAATGGAACTATTGGAGATATTTAACATGCTCATCCAGTAAAAGCCTGGGGCTGAGCTTGTCATTGCAGATGCCCTGTCCCATCTTTTTGTCCATGATTCAAGAGGAGAGAATGGGCTCAACCCAGACTGGCTTCTCCTGGTGTTACAAACAAAAGACAAAGGGTTCCCCCCCTGGTACCACTGGCATAACCAAAGAAACAGTCATCAAGAATGAGCATCTCTTTGCTGATGTATATGGGACTCTTCACAGAAAAATGACTAATGGCACAACCATTCCCTACATCCCCACACATCAGCAAGTTGACACTATCCTTTGCTATCACAGAAACCTTGAACATACCAAGAGCAAAAATCTATATGAGTTCCTAAAACATAAAGCCTGGTGGCCAATCTTATACCGCAATGTCCAGGAAGTCCTAGACCAATTTGAGGTGTGCAAAAAGTTTGCTAAAATTGAAACCCCGCCAAAATCAGTACTTCCTATCCGTACACAACTACCTTTTAAAGTATGGGCTCTTGACATTGTTGGCCTTATGCCATGGAAACACAATGAAAAGAAATACATCATCACCACCATTGACTTTGCAACAAGATGGCCAGTAGCCCAAGCAGTAAAGGCACACACTGGCAATGTTGTTTGAAAATTTATTGGCAAAGAAATAATCAGCAAGTTTGGAAAGCCAGAACTCCTGATAACCAATGGAGTCAAAGAGTTAACCTCCAAAAACACCAATGTATACCTCACCAAGAATGGAGTCAAACACACTGTAAAACACCATACCACCCACATGCCAATGGGCAAGTAGCGCAGCTTAATGGTAGCCTTGTTTAAGCCTTAGCCAAACTCACTGCCGGGAGACCTGAAGACTGGTATAAGCAGCTACAGACTGCATTACTTGTGTGTCAACCCCAAGTGAACAGATCAACCAGAAAAAGCCTGTTTGAATTGTTATACAGCATACAGCCAAATATCATTCAAGCATTGACAGGACCCAAGCTGGAAAATCCAAGTGAAGTCCCCCCTTGCTAAGACCCTCAAGTAATGGAGGCTAATTGCGAGCAAACAGCCAAAGAGAATGAGCGTCTGCAAAAGACATTTGTCCCCATCTGCAATAGACATGAAGTTGGGGACAAAGTATGGGTCATGAATGTTGACAAGAGCAAGTTACAACCTGAAAAATGGGGACAGCAATCATTCTAAAGGTAAACAACAATAACACTTACCTTTTGCAAGGGTTTGGCAAACATTAACAAGACAAAACCCTACATCATCATTGCCTACAACCCTGCAAAGCAAGACAGAAACAACAAGAGACCGCCCTACCAGCTACAGAACAACAACTAGATCAATAAAGCGCCTGGGCTCCTGACAACCTGCCCCCAGAGGAGGCCAACCTTCAGTTGGGGGGGGGTGTCAAAACCACAGGCTCAACCCGCTAGCAAGGTTCCTACCAAGCGGGTTCATGACCCGCAATTTGATTATCTGGTCACTTGAAGCCAGACTAGGAAGTCAACTTGAATTACCAAATCCAACAACATGAACAGATGATGATCCTCTGTGGTGGATACCTTGTTTTGGCGCTTGAATCATTATCAGGATCAAGCCACCCCCCTTCTTCCATCCAACTGTGTGATCACCAATCATGTTCCTGTTATCCATTGATTAACATGGACTATATAATCACTATCTCCTAATAAAGATTATTATCTAGCTTTGAAATATTTTCCCCTTGTAACTCTGCTAAAACAGCACAGTTGTGACACCACCTTGGTTCTTTATATCAGCCCCCATTACCAGAACTTGTAGACTCAGGCATGAGTCTAAATTGAACTGGAAATAACTGGGCCCTTACAAGTGGCATTCCACTTAGGCCATCCAACCATAGATCCTTAAAGCCTATGTTGTTGTTTTTACTCACCCAGGTGATTAAGTCTGGGCTTTCAATCACAGAGTAATCAGCTCTACTTCCCAGAGGCCTGATCTAACCAAGTTCTGCAGCATGCTCACCTAAGCAAACTGCCTTGGTGACACCTCTGAGAAAATCTATGCCCTCCAATGCTCACTTTGGGTTTCCCCAAAGCTCCCATGGGGACTGTGGGGTTTCTGTCCACCAGTCCCCAAAGTTTGTCCTGGATCATAGCCAGGGACCGGCTGGAAGGGATTGTTATTCTCTATTAAGGGAATATGTATCTTCTAAATATGTATATGGGTCAAAATGGGCTTTTATTCACTCTCAGAAGGAAAATCCCCTTAGATTTCTTCTGGTATATGGCCCAGGGGGTCAAGGAAAGAAATATATTTGCCAATACTTGGAGTCCTCTAACAATATATTGGACTCCTTGTACTTGGTCTTGGATTCCTTCACCTTAGTTTTGGACTTCTTCTCCTTAGACTTGGACTCTTTCTACTAAAAACTTGGACTCCAGCATCTTAGTCTTGGACTTCTGCACTGCGCTTATGATCCAGCTCCTTATTCTTGGGCTCCTGCTCTGTTATTGTGGGCTTCAGCCCTCTTTATAGCTTCAGTAGCCTTGTTATTCCACTTTCAGTCCAATCAAGCTCCTACTGGTGATCAAATGGCTCCCAAAAACCTCTTGGCAGAAACTCAAAAGACTTCAGAAAGATCCCATCAAAGACCTGGAAAGACCTTCAAAAGACCCGGTAACTTTCCAGCCAGCTACATTTTTATAGTGTCCTTTTTTCAACGGTTCTGCCTTCAAAAATGGCTTTCTTCAGAAGCTTAAACCAGTGCCACTCACTTTTTCTAATAATAACCTAAGCGTACATACTTACTTTCTCAAAAGCTTAAAGTTATAATTCACTATTTCATTGCTTATACTTTAAGCTTTTGGCTTCCAACCAATCATTTTCATCAGGAAACCTGCCAGACCTTAACCAATGAATGCAGAGTGCAGAAATAGACCATTTTTGAATTTCCACTGGGATCCAACTAGTAAAATAATTTCCACATCTCAACCCGCTCAAATCAACAACTCTTCACGCACCAAAGCGTTAACTGGTCCATTATTCTGGCACCAGTTTTTTCCTGCATTCAACCTGAACCAATTTAAATAGTGGAATACTATTTAAATTGTTCTTTTTAAACCTCTTCAACGTTTTTCCCATATATTTACAAATATAGTAAAATCCAAGGAAAATGTCACACCAAAACAACTTCATATTCAGCTCTTATAGAAACATACCTTCATCTATCCTAGGAACTTAATAAAAAAATATCATACCCACACTTCTATCCACATTCCTTCTTGATTTTAATACTAAACCAAGGCAAAATATTTCACATTTTACCACCTTGGCAAATCAATTTGGCAGAATCTTGGCTCATTTCTCCGGACCACCAGTTATTCATCATCATCTTCTGATCCTTCAGCCAGCTCCTGTATCATGGTCAGCTAATCCTGCATCATGGTTTTCAACCACATCTTTCAGCTCTTCAGCTTAATCATCAATCAGTTCATCTCAGTCAACAACCAGTCTATTCTAGGCTCCAAACAGCTCATTCCAGTTTTTGAACAGTTTATCAGTCCTCTTGCTACTCCTTTATCATGACCAGCTACTCCTCCATCATGATCTTTGAGCCCTTCTAATTATCCTCACTAGGAATCATCTTGGTTCCACCTGCACAATGAGCCATTTTGGTTCCAAACTGTAATATGAACCAACAGTCCCTCAACTAGTCTTCACTGTGATCAAACAGTCCTTCTTACTAGTCTTCTCTGCTGATTCTGTGAACCACCTCAGTTCTTTATCTCAGTCCCCATTACCAGAACTTGTAGACCCAGGCATGAGTCTACATTGAAGTGGTGTTTGACTGGTCCCTTGCAAGTGGCACTCCACTTAGGCCATTCAACCATAGATCAATGTCTATGTGCTGTCTTTACTCACCCAGGTGATTAAGTCTGAGATTTCAGTTGCAGAGTAATCAGCTCTACTTCCCAGAGGGCTGATTTCACCAAGTTCTGCATCTGCTTTCCCAAGAAAACTGCCTTGATGACACCTCCAAGCAAATCTTTACCCTCCAATGCTCACTTTTAGTTCTCCCTCAAAGCTCCCATAGGGGCATTAACAAGGACACCCTACCAGTCTGTTAGGTAGGATGCTTGCTCACAGACCTCCTGTAAGTGTATCAGGGTACATAGAGTCCTCAGAGCTCTTTCCCTCCCTGGCAGCCTGTGTTACCCGCCAGGGGTCTAAAACCTTCTCCCCCCCCCAGACAGACAAAGTTCCCTGCTAGCTATCTCATTAATTCACCCTTTTGCAGTCACAGTTCCCTGCTAGATGAAGAACTCTAGCCCACAGCAGCCAATATCTTCTTCTGGGTGAAGCCACCATCTGACTCTAATAATTTTTACATCTACTAGGTAGGCATTTTCTGTCTCTATTAGCTATTATTCCCCACTAGGCCTTACCCTGTAATCAACCAATCAACACCTTGTCAATCTGGAGCAAAGTGTCTTTATTTGAAGCCAAATCAACCCTTGCATGCAAAACCTCCTACATGTGGATCATCACACAGACCACAATGGTTTTGGGGACAGCAAGAACTGAATACCTGTAAGCATCAGGGTCATCAACATCATAATTGTCCAAGTCAGAGCCATCAGCAATATTTTGGAACAATAGTAGGATGGGAGGAGCCTTGGTATCAGCAGGCTTGGAGTTGGTTATAGAGGGTGGGATTGAAGGAGACTGGAAGGAATTTTCAACCAAGAGCGCCTCTGCCTCTAGGTTGACTGTTCTTTTCCCGCCTGCTCCTTGGGATCAGCTCCTTCAACCCAAGGATTGGTGCAGACTTGAGAATGGTGACCTATCTTGTCAGAGTTGTGGCAAGCTTGACAGCAAGGAGGATTTTGCGAGTTCATGGTAAGGATGTGTTGTGAATGCCATCATTCACCATATTTTGATTTTGCCTTTATTGTGTTATTTTGAGGATGAACCTCTCTCTTTTGCTTTTTCCCTTTGAAATGAGGCTGGATCTGAATTGGAAAATACAATTGTTCAGTTTCCTAGTCCTGTGCAACTCACTTGCCCCACTCATGCTTGAGGTAAGTGATTCTACTGTCCTGGTAGTGTTTTGTGGTATTGTCAACAACTATATATTCCCTTTCCTATTTTCCAATAAAATTAAGTTCTATTCACACTTTTGTCTTTGTGTCTCCATGTACTTTGGCGCCTCTCTAGCCACGTCTAGCAGATATTACTCAATCAGGACCATAAGGTAATCACATAGCCTTCCCTGCCATTCTAATTGATACTTAGTACAAATCCAATCCTAAGGTTAGGATTCCCTTTTGTGACTCTGGGCTGCTCCTCAGATCACAATAAAAATGGTGCTCACTACAGGGGCTGTAAGCCCCTTGGTTACCCCTTTTGCAACAACGTTTTCAGGACCTTTGCCTTTACCCATACAAGAGCCAACTTTTCCTGAAATTACAAGTCCTTCTATTGAGGAAGACATCACCAACCCGCCTATTCTCCCTACTGTGCTGAACCTTGGGAGTGGTCCCCCTAGTGGCCTACTCCTTTGGGTACCCCTGACTTAGAACAAGTCATGGCAGTAGCTCTTGGGATAGCTCGTGAAGGAGCCATCCCTTGCCTCCAGTTGTAGCTCAATTGAGCAGAATACTACAAATTTAAAGTGGTTCCACAATTTACACAGCATCTCCTCTCAGTGGCTGGCTCCACTGAACATTTATTGTCCTCCTTTGTACAATCTGCCTTAGCTCATCATCAAATGATATTAGGGCTCCACGTTCAGGAGATTTCATTGCTGCAAGCTGCCGTCACTCATCACTGGGATCAGTTTGTGGCCTACCAGCAGTGGATCCATTCCCTTTTTTCCTTAGTATCCAATAATCAGTGCAACTCTGTCACCTCCCAATCTTGCTTGGTCACCTCCATTGAAAGAATGCGCCAATCCACCCCCAAGTATGTCAGAGAGTACCCTCATGAGTTCCACCAGCTGGAACAGCCCTGGCGTGCCCAAATAGACTCTGCTATAAACGCCTATCTCACCAAATTTGAGTAACTTGTGCAACAACTCAACAAGTTCAGTGCTTATTCCTTTGACTAATTACATCAAGTAGCAGTCCATGCTGCAAAAAGCCTCTGCAAACTCGGCAAGGATTTTAATCAAGAAAGGCTGCTACTGCTGCTACCATTGCCAAACTCCAGACTCAAGTAAATGAACTGTCTGCCTTCAAAGCAGATGCCCTGCCTTCTCTATTATCTGACAAGTTAGAAGATATAGAACAGAGACTCTGGGATGCCATTCAAGATTTAAGAGCATTTAAATGCAGTAAGAATTGCCCCCAAAGCCCCTCAGCCTGATCCTCAAGTGCTTGCTCTGATGGTTCAGGTTGCTGATTTACAACAAGAGGTTGCTACTTTGCGTGAGGCAATGGCGTCTGTTGTTAGTCCACCTGAAGTTGTGGACAAAGATGGTTGTTGTCCTGGCTTTTCAGGAGCCCCCCACATTCATTGTGCTAGAGAGTTGATAGCTCTAGCCAATGAAGTGGACCTCCTGAAGCAAGATCACTCTGAGTTTGATAAAGACGTACAAGAACTAATTCTGTAAATGACAGGTTTGCTTCTTGTTTTTTGGTAGGCTTATCTCTTACTTCCCAACTGGCTAGACTGTCCTCAGTAGTAACAGCACAGGGCCAGCGCCTGGATGTTACTGAGCAACAGACCACCCTAGCTAATAATATGGGCACCTGCACTGCTGAAACCTTGACTACCCTTGAAGAGAGTGTTTGCCAGCTTTGGGCCAGGCAGCTCCCCACCAAGTCAGAAGCAGAATTCTGCCCACGCATAGATGTACTCAATAGCAAAAAGGTAGCCTAACTCCAGAAGCTCACTTCAAGCATACCTTTAAGCAAGTCTTTGGCCCCAAAACCTTGACCATTGCAGCTTTCCTAACTATCTACAAAACTGCCATGAGAAGATCCTCAGATGAGTTTAAGAAGGAACACATTCTGACCTGTCTACACCCAACTTGCCAAGAGGTAGTAGTGCCAGAGCTGCCCACCATTGAAACCTGGGAAGATATGAATCAACTTCTGATTGACAAATTTGGTGGTGACCTTGGTTTGGAAGTGAAGAAGGAAGCCTTCAAGCACATTGCTTTCAAGCCAAAGGAGACCATAGCTGAATTTGAAGATAAAAAATACATGAAAGGACAACAACTGATCACAAGCCGCCAGTTGACTGCACATGAAGCATACATAGCTTATGCTCAAGCCCTCAAGGGTAATTAGCTCCTGTGTCTTCACTTCAAGGCCTATAAAGCCATGCTTTCTTCCATGAAGAGCATAAAGACACTGCTGTAAGATATGCACCTTACCCACTTTGGGGCAGTTGTGCGGGAGAATTGTGCTGCTTCTACCTCTGGTTTGTCTTCACATAGTCTACATATCCTTACCATGAACTCACAGAATCCTCCTTGACAAAAGGGTTGCCATAACTGTGGACAGATAGGTCACCATTCCCAAGTCTGCACCAATCCTTGAGTCAAAAAAGCTGATCCCAAGGAACAGTCAACCTAGAGGCGGAGACACTCTTGGTTGAAAATTCTTCCCAGTCTCCTCCAATTCCCCCCTCCATTGCTGACTCTGAGCCTGCTGAAACTGAGGCTCCTCCTATTCTGCTGCTATTCCACAATATATCTGATGACTCTGACATGGATGATTCTGATATAGAAGATCCTGACACCTATGGGTATTCCGTCCTGGTTGTCCTCAAAACTATTGCAGTTCCTTATAAGGTACAATAAGGGAAAACTACAACAACTGCCAAGCCTCTGCTGAAGCCAAGGAAGTTGTCTCTTGCCTTTACCCTACCCAAGCCAAGAGATCTCCTGTGCTTGTCAAATCTTCCAAAGAAGCTTCTGAAGTTTCTGACGCTGTGTTCAAGAATGTCTCCATCTTGCTCCCTCTCCAGACAGTCTATAAGGAGTTCCTGCGCCTAAGATGCATGATCAAAAAGTGGGATAGAGAACTAGAAGAAGCCCAAGACATTCTGGCTGTCCTCCCTCCCTTTGGTTGTACTACCACTTGTATAGAAATATACATCCAAAAAATGAAAATTAAGGCTGTCTTTGACATGGGGTCTCCTGTTAATGTTGTCTCCTCAAAGCTTGTCAAGAAGCTCAAACTTGCCCCCAACCTTAACTATCATCAGTTGTATGTCACAGCTGGGTTGTCCATGACTCGTGCTATAAGAGCTTATTCTGCTATTCCCATGCAATTTTGCAAGCTACTCTTGGCCGTGCCTGCCATTGTCTTGGAGAATGAGAGCTACAACCTGCTAGTTGGTACTCAATTCCTTAGGGAATATAATAGGATCATTAACTTAAAAGACAGCTACCTCTCTATCTTAGGATTGAGGTCTCTTTGATCTTTGAAGAGCCAGTTAAAGTTCCCCAGAAGCACCTCAAGTCATGTGCTTTAGAATATCCCACTGGTGTTTTCACTCTAAAATACTGTGCCCACTCCTCCAACATGAATTGCCCTCCTATGGCCTGCCCTGCGTCTGAAGGGTTTCCACTCCTGGCCACTTCTACTTTGACTATTCCTCCGGGTCTCAGGCTATCCTAGACTCCCAAATATTGTATGAGCTGCCTGAGCATACATTCTTAGAGTTGTACTCTTCTCCCTTGCTAGGATGCAACAAACCCTATCTCTTCCCAGGAATATTGGATGTCTCTCATAAAGACCCTGTTCAACTGCTAGTTGCCAACTTGACTGCTCTCCCCATACATGTGTCTAGAGGGCAGGTTGTTGGCTATGACAGGTTGTTGAATGCTCCTGACATCCTATCACTACATCCCTTTGGTACATTTCAGGACTCTAACTTACCTGAGGATGAGCCACAAGTTTATCATTGTTCACCACCCAAGACTTCCCGCAGCTATCTCCAGTTCAACAGAAAGAGGTGCTTGACTTACTGGATCAGTTTTTGGACATCTTTGCTAAGGATAGCACGGATTATGGTTTAGCCAAAGGTGTCATTCACCAGATTGATACTGGTGATGCTCCCCCTTTTGCACTAAACCCTACTGCCGCAGTCAATTAGAGGATGCTCAGGTGTCTAAAGGGCTCAAGGAACTTCTAGCCGCTAGACTGCTTTCTCCTTCCCAAAATCCATAGGCCTCCCCCTCACTCATACAGAAAAATAATAATGAAGGTCATTGTATTGTGATTGACTACCAACACTTGAATTCCTTAACCAAAAAGGACTCCTACCTGTTACCTTGCATTGACAATGCTCTTTGCTGCCTTGGGGGCTCTAAGTTTTTCTCTGCCATGGATCTGGCTTCTGGATACTGGCAAGTTGATCTCTCTCCCAAAGATAGACAGAAAGCTGTGCTCATCACTTCAAAAGGATTGTTTGAGCCTACATGGATGCCGCAAGGGCTCTGCAATGCTCCAGCTACTTTCCAATAAGCCATGGACTCCATCCTCCGTGATTTGAGACTCTTGTGTGTTTTAGTGTACTTAGATGATATAAATGTCTTCAGCGCTACCTTCACCAATTACCTGGCCCATCTTAAGGAGGAGTTAATAAAGATTTATGAAACTGGACTTAAGTTAAAACCATCTAAATGTGTCTTCTTCAAGGAGCACCTTGAGTTCTTGGAGCATGAGGTGACTCAGACAGGAATTCGCCCCATGACTAAGAAAGTTGAGGCCATTGACAAAATTCTTCTGCCCACCAACCTGCAAGAAGTCCAAGTATTTCTATAAATGATGTGATACTATAGACAATTCATCCCTGATTTTGCTGACACTAGTGAACCCTTGGTCCAGCTGCTGTGTAATGTCCCTTTTGAATGGACCGCCAGCCAACAACAAGCCTTTGAGACCCTCAAGCAAAAACTCAAAGAGGCTCCCATCCTATTATATCCTGATTACAATAAGGAATTTATCCTATATACTGATGCTAGTGACCTGGCTATTGGGGCTATCTTGGCTCAACTGGACAATGAAGTT